>CM033469.1:407084541-407690611 GCA_019447015.1 Hymenochirus boettgeri | reverse complement strand
CAACAGGACATTGTGCAGGAATTTCAGGTTAGACTAACTTCACTTTCAAACTATTACCGTTTAGGGTTTTGGGGGGGATTTACCTGTATGTAAGTTTTCATTTTGGGCTGGACTGCCCTTTAAACCCGCTGGGCACTTATTTTAGAATTCTTTATGTGGGGCATTTTTACTATAGCTATCTGTGTGGGACTTAATTATAGTTATCTGTGTGGGACCTTATATTATAGTTATCTGTGTAGGGACCTTATATTATAGTTATCTGTGTGGGACATTTATATTATAGTTATCTGTGTAGGGACCTTATATTATAGTTACCTGTGTAGGGACCTTCTTATATTATATTACTTTAGGGACCTAAGATTATAGTTATCTGTGTAGGGGACCTTATATTATAGTTATCTTGTGGGACCTTTAATATGTTATCTGTGTGGGACCCTTATATTATAGTTATCTGTTGTGGGACCTTTATTATAGTTATCTGTGGATTAGGGACCTTATATTATAGTTATCTGTGTGGGACCGTATATATTATAGGTATATCTGTGTGGGGACCTTAATATTATAGTTATCTTGTGGGACCTTTATTATAAGTTATCTGTGAGGGGACCTTTATATTATAGTTATTCGTGTGGGACCTTATATTATGTTATCGTGTGGGACCTTATTATATAAGTTATCTGTGTGGGACCTTTATTATTCAGTTATCTGCTGTAGGGACCTTATATTATAGTTGGCCATAATTTCAACCACTAGTTGGGAGGCCTTTGTATTATAGTAAGCTGTGTGGGACTGAGATGAGAGGAGGAAGCGGCGGAGGAGGGAGGGACCGGGGAGGAGGGGAGAGCGAGAGAGAGATTAGAGAGAGAGAGAGAGAGATGAGAAGAGGGGGAGGGAAGAGGAGGGGGGGCAGAGCACAAGCGAAGGCGAGCGGAGTGTTAGCGAGCGGGGCGAGCGAGCGGGCGGGCGGGCGAGCGAGCAGGCGAAGCGAGCGGGCGAGGGCGCAGAGGTGGGAGCGAGCGGGAACGAGCGAGCGCAGCTGGGCGGGGGCGAGCGAGGCGAGGGAGGGAGCGTAAGCGACAGCGAGGAGAGAGCGAGCTATTATATATAGATCTATCTATCAAAAATTCTATGATCTGTTATATATCTATGTATCTATTGTTATCATCTATCTATCATCTATCATCGTTATAGATCTGTGTATCTATCTGTTTATATATCTAGGGAGAGAGGCGGCTGGCGAGGGGCGATAGACCAGGCCAGGAGCGGCGAGCAAGGCGGGCGGGGGAAGGAGCGTAGAGAGCGAGAGGATCGAGCGAGGGGGAGGGAGCGAGCGAGCCGAGAGCGGCGCTAGCGAGCGGATGCGAGCGAGCGAAAGCGGGGAGCTGAGCGAGCGAGCAGCGAGGAGTCGAGCGAGCGAGCGAGCGGCGGGAGCTAGAGTTATATCGATCGAGCGAGCGATCTAGCTAGTATATATCTATCTGTTATTTATCGTAGAGCTATAGATCTGTTATCTAGTTATCGGTCTAGTAGATCAGATGCAATGGTAGTATTATAAAGGTGCTGGCCTGCTGTAGGGATATTCAAGGGTATGATGATCTAGCGTAATATAGCTGGCTGGTCTATGAGATCGGGCTTTCTTGCTGCTCAGTCGGGGCGAGAGTATGAGTTGATGGGGACACCGAACTGAGCCACACCTCAAGCCACGACGCCACGCCCAAATAAACAACCCCCACCTACCCAACCGGGCAGGGGAAGAAAAAACCACCAACATTGCTGAAGCATATTAATTGTTATCAGGGTTGAATGTAAAAACCAAGGATACTCATCATAGTGCGCCAAAGGAGAGCGGGAGGGGGGGCGGGGGACACGACAGGGGCCGGGGGGGGGGAGGCAACCCGGGCGCAAGGGGGGGCATCAGAAGGGCGAGGAGACCGAAACGGGAGGGGAGGGAGACAGGGCAGGGAAAACGCGAGGGGGGGGGGGAGAGAAGAGGGAGAGGAGCAGGAGGGGGACGAAAACACAACGCGCGAGGGAGGCCGGGGGAAGCAAGAAAGAGGCACTGGGAAAGGAAAGGACGGTGACAGGCAAAGACAGAGAGAGAGGAGAGGGGGCAAGCAGAGAGAGCGAGCGGCGAGCGGCGGGGAGCGAGGCGGGGCGGGCGCGGGCGAGCGAGCAAGCGGAGCGGAGCGAGCGAGGAGCGAGCGGTGAGCGAGCGCGGAAAAGCGAGGAGCGGGCGAGCAGCGAGGGGGAGGGAGCCAAGCGAGGCGAGGCGAGGGAGCGAGGAAAGCGAGGCGAGCGAGGAGCGAGCGAGCGAGCGAGCGGGGATAGAGGAGGGAGCGAGCGGGGAGCGAGGAGAGCGAGCGAGTGGGGAGAGAGCGGGGGAGCGGGGAAGCCGTCGAGAGGATGAGGGGGGGCGCGGGCTGAGAGAGCCAGGGCAGAGCGAGCGAGCAGAGCGGGCGGGGGCAGCGAGGCGAGCGAGCGCGTGGGAGGCGAGCGAAGCGAGCGAGCGAGCGAGCGGGAGCGAGCGACGAGCGAGCGAGAGAAGGAGCTGAGCGGGGGTAGCGAGCGAAGCGAGCGAGAGAGCGAGGAGCGAGCGAGCGGGGGGAGCGAGCGAGCGAGGATGACCTGGATGAATAAATATTACAGATATACCATGACCTGGATGAAAAAATATTACAGATATACCATGACCTGGATGAATGAATATTACAGATATACCATGACCCACTCACCAACCCACCCTATTTTGACCAGTGGCTTTGTGAGGGTAATTTTTAATGCCAGCTGAGAACTGCCGGTCAAATACGATTTATTAGTGGGGAAATATCAACTAGGCCATGCAACTTTTTAAATCCTTCTAAGAGCTGTCCAGAAGAGAGCGCCTGGACTGTTGGGTGCATCTCCTCTATAATGTTTTTACAAGTCTAAATACCAAGGTATGCACACAGGTTACAACTCAATTAAAGGTTCTTTTCATCACTGGCCCAGGGGGAACAACCCAGTCCCTGGGTCTTTTAACCCTCAAGTGAGAAATACCCCTCCCCCCAAAAGACTTGTATCATAACTCATTTACTTTGTACCTGCACATCACCAGGAAATATATGTAGCCATACTTCCTTCAAGCCAGATCAATGGGCATTAAAACCAACATGAATGAAGATATGATCATTGCTGCGTCACTGCCTGTTCAACAGATTTATCTGACGGTTGTTTCCTGCAAAATTTTGCATAGTTTCACAGTCCATGGTTTTTTCACAAGCATTTAAGCACACATGAAGGACAGAAGACAAATGTAGACCCCTTAACAGTCCCTCAAGCAGCACAACAAAACAATAGTTCATTCAGCATGGTGTCAGTGGTTAAGGTATTGATCCTTGCAGCGCTGAGGTCGCTGAGTTTGATTGCACCCTTGGGCACATCTGCAGGATTTGTATGTTTTTTCCCCGATTCTGCTGGGTCTCTCCGGGCATCTCCGGTTTCCCACAATCAATAAAGACATATCGGATAGGTTGTATGATGTCTATATGTGCTTTAGATGTATAGCTCTTGGGGGCATGGCCTGATGTGAATGAATAACATGTAATGTTAAAGCCACTCAGAATGTTGGCGCTATATAAATAACCATAATAAGAAAGGGGTATTCTGTGAACAATAAAGCTTTGTTTTGTGTTACACTAGTTGAGGGACCTGATTCTTCTGTTGTGTTTGCAGACGTGTTCTTGTGCTTCTATTCCTCACTTTACAACACATATCGATCCAGTAGATTATTAATTGTTGTATGTATAATGGCATTTCAATGGGACTTCCTATATAATATTTATACAGACATAATTACATATTAACATGTTATTCTGGACTGAAAAACATTTTGAGCCCATTAACAATTGGCTCTTATTAAACACAATACATGTACACAACTTTCCCAGATCTTATATAGTTCGAAGGAAACCATGATTGATTATTTATGGATGTAATGTAAATTACATTTACCAGATGTAATCTTTAGAAAAAGATTTCATTACAAGGAACACAAAAATGAACATTCACAGATGCCCTGGAAAGCTGCCCCAGTGAAATGCAACAGCTATTAAGTTGATTCACTGAACCCTACTGTACATTAAAGAACCATATTCCAGATTTAATTGTCCCATTTTATATACCTTCAAAAACATTCCAACCTTCCTTAAATATATTATATATTAGAGTATAGAGGAAGAGAGAGTAGAGAGAGAGAGAGCGAGAGAGAAAAGCGATAGGAGAGAGAGAGAGAGAGAGAAAGAGAATAAAAACACCTCTGCCCCCTAACACCAAGGATTTAAAGTACAGTTATGTCTGTTCAAACTACATCGCTCTTTACAATGTAGGAAAAAATAGGATCAACTTTGATAAAACCTGACCTGACCACTACCTAGTTGTATGGGAATTGTGGGTGGAATCTCTACTGCCTTGTGTACCTCTTACTCCATTAGCATATGTGTGCAGACAGTTCATGCAGTCCATTTATTAAAAGAATGGCCTTTTGCTATGAACCTTTACATAAAGCAGTATTGTTAAATGTAAGACATTGTGAGTGTTAGGGTGGAAATAATGAATGAGTTAATATTGTATATGAACTATTTGTACAGTTTCAACTTTTTTGGACTTACGAGATACTCGTATAAGCCGACCCGAATAAGCCACGGAGTTCCATATTTTTTACTACAAAATAGGGAAACACATTGAATCGAGTATAAGTCCGAGGTTTTTTGAAATTGACCAATACTGCCTTCTGTAGCCATGTGCATGCCTTATTCTATACTGGTAGCCATGGGATTACTGGTTAGCCATGGGATGACTGGTAGCCATGGATTACTGGTAGCATGGGATAACTGGTAGCCATGGGATTACTGGTAGCCATGGGGTTACTGGTAGCCATGGGGATTACTGGTGTTTTTTCTCTTTTTTTTTTAGCGCCCATGGGGATAACTGGAGCCCAGGGGATTACTGGTAGCCATGGGGGATTACGGTAGCCCATGGGGATAACTGATAGCATGGGGATAACTGGTAGCCATGGGGCATTACTGGTAGCCAATGGGTAATGGAGCCAGAGATCTGGAGCCCTAGGGGATTACTGGTAGCTGGTACTGGCGGATCACTGGTACCATGGGAAATGTACTACAGTTGGTGTGCAGAGCTTCCGACATTCCCAGAGACCTTACCGGACGCTTCGCAGAGCCTTACAGAGACAGCCGCAAGTCAGGCTGGTAAGCCGGCAGTTTCCCCAGTAGTGCTTTGCGGTGTGCGCGATGACGTCATCGCGCGCAAACGTGCGCAAAGTAACGAATGAGGACAGTTGCCGTTCTCTTACCTGACTCCGCGGATGCGTCCGGTTATTAAGGTAAGTCCCCAGCTTGTACCGAGTATAAGCCGCAGTTCTTTTCAGGTCATTTTTAAGTACCTGAAAACTCGGATTATATCGAGTATACTACGGGTAGTTGATAGATTGGATATATGTATAGTTATTTACCTACTATTGTATACTTAGGGTGTTGTGTAATGTCAATTATTTGCTAATAATTCTATTAATTTCAGTACTTATACTAAGTCTTCTCGGGGCGGGATCTCGTTCCCTAATAGTGATGGCAAGTTCGCGGATCCGAAGCGCAGATCTCCGACGGCGGCTTTTACCTCGTTCACGAACAGTCGGATTATCGCGGATTTTCAGGTTTCCGCTTCCAACTTTTCCGAACCGCATATTCAGAAAATTTCGAAATTACGAGGGATTTCTCGTCATTTTTCGAAAATACAGAAAATACGAAAAATCCTAGTAAATTCAAAATTTCACAGATTTTTCACATTTTTGGTGGACGGAGCAAGACACATTTTACGGTCCGTATTTTTGAGAAATCCTCGTATTTTCGAAAAAAAAAATTCCCTGTATCTCAAGATTTTTTGCCGAAGTCTTCATCTTTTAATAGGGTTGTTAATGAGCGGACCGGATTTGCGAAGTTCGGACATCTCGTCCTATCCGCTAATATGTCAAAGGCACACCTCACTTAATTTTCTACAGTTAAACTTTTATTATGTAGTTTAATTACATCTGTATAATGGCTGCACTAGCCCCTTTCTATATACTTACAGGGAGATTCAATAAAAGTTCTTATCGTTAAAAATGGTGGTTAATTTTGCCCCAACCAAGAAGGATATTATTAACATTTTGACAAGCTAACAATCTGATTGGTGGGGACAAATTAGCACAACTTTTAACAATAGAACTTTTATTGAGTACCCCTATCTGTATTTTAATATGTACAGCGCTGCGTACCCAAGTGGCACTATAGAAAAATAATACATAATACAAATATTTGATTATTGTATAATAATTAATAATATGTATAATACATAATACAGACATACATGCATACAAAGTAAGTCTTTTTAAGGGATCTTAATCTTAGCGGAAAAAACTCTTGGTATTTCCCCATTATGTATTTTAGTTGCCTCTTTATATGAATAGTTGAAGAGTTTAAAAGGATAAGTACACTGTAAAACAATTAAGGTTAATTGTAGCCGCAGCTTTAAAAAATATTCTCTCCACAGCACAGCGCAATGATGTCACACACGCAGGCTACAAAGAAGGGGATGCTAGCAAGTCTCAGAGGGGAGGAGCTAAACAGTGTTTACTGGACATCCAGATGTGTCAGCAACTTTACAGCAACACGGTAGGATCAAGAGGGACCTAGGGGGGGAAAAGGGGGAGAGTTTTTAAAGTTGCAGCTTTAAACAATTAAACAATTAAACAATTAAACTTCTGTAACTTGCTTTTACAGTGTACTTACCTTCGTTGAATAAAGATCTGAGATAATGTAGACATGTTAGTTTACAAATGTCAGAAAACTATTTCTTTCGCTTTTTATTTTAAATGTGTGATATTATCATTTTTCTCATTATTTTTAAATCAATTTACACCATTTAAACTATTACCCTATAAGAAAAACATCTATTTTAAATTGTTAAATACTGTTTTAAATATCTAGGAGAGGGGGCTGAAACGTGATAATAATATAGTGATAATGTACCCCCTACTGTAAAACTATAAGGATATTGAATTCACCAAGGAGTTCCGGACCATATAAAAGCACGAGGGCCGGAGGCGAGTGTCTTTATACAGGACACGTACTCCGAGGTGCCTTCTAATCTCCTATGAATTTACAGTAGGGGGTACATTATCCATTATAACCCCCACACCCCCTCATTTTAAACAAACCCTGGTTATGGTGCCATCCACAGGCTGCTGTATATGTCACAGGCTAAAACACACACACACCACACACTCGCGTAGTAGCACGCCGATTATAGGGATATTATGTACATTATCCTCATAGGGACCATGGAAGGGGTGGGTTATAAGGTTAATATTTAGCGCAGCTTCTGAAACAACAAATAGCAATAATTGTGGCAATTTCTAAATGGTTTTTTATACTATATAGATTTGTTGTCATAATATAAAATTCGAGGCTCCAATATAAAGGAGTGGAATTGATTTTCATCTCGGTTCAATGTTCCTCTAGATAAAGCAGTGCTCATTTGATTTAGCACAATTGGACAGACATTGATCCAATGATGTAGGCACAAGGGCTTGGACAATTTATGGGCTATGTCCATAAATAAGAAACATAGAGCTGATTGTTAAAATCAGCCTCAGTCCTTACTTACCTGCCATTCTTCTCCCTGCATTGTCCCTTGGCAATTCTAGTTTACTACTCGTTCTTGGGTTCTTTCCGACATTGACTTCGGCTCTTCAGCTATTTCTGGATCCCCTCCGCTTCTGATGGCTCATGTTTTAGGTGCCAAATTTGTATCTGTTCAGTCTCTTGTTTCTTGTGTGCTTTTCCTTACTTGGTTGTTTCTTGCCTTTTAAGTTCTGTTTCTATTCCTTCCTTTTACCCTTTGGTTACACCTCTTGTGCTTCATTGGTTTTGATCGATCTCTGTTTGACATCCTGCCGATTCCTTTGCTGCCTGTCATGAATTCTGCCCATTACTTGACCACGACTTTCTTTTCATCATGGTACCTCATTTGGCTGACCACCTCCTGTGTATAACCTTGCTCTGGTTCTAACCTTGTCCCTGTATCTCTCCTCGTACCATGCTATTGGATCTTTATCTCCAGCTGCCTGGCTGGAATGCCCAGTTCTGCCTGCACAAATACCTTGTGTTCTAAGTTCTAAGGGCAACTGTATCCGTTAGGCGAGCCAAGCATCCCAGCAAATGGTCCTTGCTAAGTGTGAAGACTGGGGTATCTGTGCTGAAGCGATACTTGGTATTGCAGTTCCACACAATAATGTTAGGCCAATCAGTCGTGTTACAGATTAATTCTCTAAAAAGATCAGCAGGCCCGTGGATTCTATCCTGATACAAGCAAGCTCTACAATAGGAGTGTGCAAATACATACTGCATTGAACCATGAACCCTGCCTATTTATTAGTCTTTTACCAGGTTCTCGAATAAATAGACCTGAAACTAAAATTCTAGTGATCCGGTTTTACAGTGTTCATATATATTTTTAAGAAGCAATGATGGTTTGAAAAATCCAAAAACACCATTATAATAAATCCTCCATATCCAGTTTGTTAGCACAGAAAAAACAAATTAAATGGATACCACTGGCGTTATAATTCCATGACAGATTTCCCTTCTCCCCACTACCCTCCTGACAATGGTAAATAAAGACTTTCACGCCAGGAGATCTAAATATAGGTTTATTAGAAAGAAAATGGCCCTAGCCTTTCTAAACGCTAATACGGAAAAACATGATTTGATAATGAATATAAATAAACATAGCCAGGCCACAATATATCATGAAGACATTCCTGTTGGATTAAATATATAATAAACAGTTAATCTCACTCAGACATATAAAAGGGGAATGATAAAGAACTCTATTAGTATCAGAACATAATTCATTGTGTGTTGAAGAGAAAAAGAAACCAGGACGTCAATTTTGGAAATAATATGGAAACAGAGAATGGAAAATGTTTATCTCTTGCTCCCATATACAGTATCTAATAGAAATGATTAATCAACATTAAAATATAAATAATTTTTATTTTAAGGGTTCGTGGTAATATGAGTGACTATTGGCTGAAACCTCAGGTGTCAAGATTTCAAATCATTGCTTGCTTTTGAGTTGGTTTTTCTTCTTTTGCTTTCAACGTCAACCAATAAACTGTGGTTGCACCACATTGTACTAAATAGTAGAGATGGCTAAACTCCTTCATTTTCAAAACTTCCAAACTTCAGTAAAAGTTCGGAAGGCGAAAACTGACCATTAAAGTCAATGGGGAGAAATATTTTGAAAATTTGGATTAAATACAATTAAAATAGCAATGGTAATTAATGTAAACTGGCTGTTGACACCTGGAAATGGTGTGGGGAACATGTACATATCACCAAAAATTCTTTAAACACTACCTTTCCACACAATCGGGCAATTGTTGGGTTTCGCATGCTACATTCGAGGTTATGGGCAATTTGAAGGTTAACGGAATTGAATGCTACATTTAAGGGTTATCAAAAAGATACATTTATGGGTTACTGAAATCGAAGGCTACAATCGAGGGCTACTAAATTGGATACATTTGAGGGCTACCGAAAGACGAGGAATACATTGAGGGCTACCTAAACCGTGATACATTTGAGGGCTACCGAAATCGAAGGATACATTTGAGGGTTACCGAAATCGGATACATTTGAGGGTTACCAAAATCGAAGGATACTTTGAGAGGGCTACCGAAATCGGATACATTTGAGGGTTACCGAAAATCGATGGATACATTGAGGGTTACCGAAATCGAAGGATACATTTGAGGTTAACCGAAATCGGATACATTTGAGGGTTACCGAAATCGAAGGATACATTTGAGGGGTTACCGAAACGAAGGATACATTTGAGGGTTACTGAAACGAAGGATACATTGAGGGTTACCGAAATCGGATACATTTGAGGGTTACCGAATTTTGAAGGATACATTGAGTGTTACGAAATCGAAGGATACATTGATGGTACCGAAATCAAAGGATACATTTGAGTGTTACCGAAATTGGAGGATACATTTGAGGGTTACCGAAGTCGAAGGATACATTTGAGGGTTACCGAAATCGAAGGATACATTGAGGGTTACCGAAATCGAAAGATAATTTGAGGGTCACCGATTCGAGAATTCAATCATATCGATTTTCGATTATTAGCGAAAATAATTCTGCAAGTCGGAAAAAAAAAACAAACTAGTAGAAAAATTGCCACCTCAGCCAGAATTCTATATTTATTTTAGCCAAAGTTTTTTTTTTTTAGGTATAGTTTTTTGTATAGTTCTATTAAACCCTTAAATGAAATGTCATCCACCCATATAAAAATATTATATACAGTAAATATAGATAAATCGCCCCCTAAAAACCCCAAACTACAACAGTTAGAAAGCTGACAGGTTTAGGATATATCCTGTGGTGCTGATCTCCCCCTTTCCTCTGCCCCTCAAAGGGTTCCACCTCCAATTCAAGCTTTCCCACGGTTCCTGCAAAGCCCAAGATACAGCTTGCAAGCACATTTTATGACCAAACGTGATAAAAAGTAACACCCCATGTATATTAGTAAATATTTTTTAAAAATTCTTATTCTCTTAATCATTTTTTGCGTGTTTCCGGTAATTTGTGCCATCCAAAACCTTTTTTTTTTTATGCTAATGCACGCTATGGTTAGTTATAGCCTGAAACAGGTCTCTATCTTCCTTCCTGGCTCCTGTTAGATTAATTAAAGGATGGGAGGTAGAGCATAGCAGATTAACCTCCCATTCTTCAATTAATGGAAAAAAGTTACTTCCTGTGTAATTAGTCCTTTTAAATGCTTAGGGAGATGAGTTTTTTGTTAGAATATACAGTACATACGCCATTCCTGATCAACAGTATTCCAATAGATAAACCGCTCAGTAGCGTTTGATTAGAGATGGTCGATCGCCTTACTGAAGTTTCGGTTTGGTTCTGAACTGTAGAACTAGTTCTAAAGTTTGAAAACGGACCCATTAAAGTCAATGGGAGACAATAGTTGGAAAAGTTCTAGTTAATTACAGTTAAAATAAGCAATGGTAACTTACTGTAAATGGCTCTGGGACCTGGGAAATAGTCTGGGGAAAAAGTACATATCACCGAAAACTGATTAAAGGGTAAGTACCTGTAAATCCAACTGAACGTTATTAGATAGCTTAGGCTTTAGGGAAAAGGGATTTTTTTTTCTTCTAGCCACTTCCGTACCCTACCTCGTATTCCTCCTCCGTCTCCTGCGTTTTTTAGCTCCCCCCCACAAAAGTGAAAATCCCTTTGCCAGATAGCGCGTGACATCCGTATAAGTGAAAAATCTGCTTCTAATAATCAATTGAATGGATTTTCGACTTTCAATGTATAAAACTGACAACCATTCATGCCTTTTCCCCACTGATGAAACTCCCCGTTTCATTCATCTCTGGCTATGATTTTCCATTGTCTGAACCTTAGTTTAGACTGACCCAGGAACAATGGGTTTTGCCAGACATTACAGGCAATATTTAACCTAGTCATTCAAAATATTGTCCACAGGCAGTCGAACGGGCTAAATTATGGACCCAGTTTGCCTAGCCCTTCGCTCTCCTTATAGTTTCATTTCATGTAAAGCATTACAATTCCTTTAATTCACACAGATATTTTACATAAATCACTATTACCACAAACTAAAAATGATATAATTTCTTGCATCTAAAAATGCCTTAAGAGGCCTCACTTGCAACAATTTATCAAATGCATTTTAACATTATACATTGATGAATCATCTGCAAAAAGTGGCTTATTTTTATACATGGCATGTATTAATGAACACTGAGCATCTAAGGAAATATTGTTGCACGTCACATTCCTCCTTTTTCTTTAAAGTAATTTGATCATTTTAACAATTTATAATGTGTATACCTTGTCAGTTCCATAAATGATCAAATTTCCTACATACATAAAATTTATCCGCACAGTTAATAGGAGAGCTTACGTTTTTCATCATCTGTAATTAGTTGGCTTATCTGGCTGTCATCTTTGACCTGAAACTCTAGTGCAGAGGAATTAATTGATTTGTGCAAATATTAACTTTCCAGAAAAGCTTAAGATCAAACGTTTCAGAAGAGTTTCTTTATTTCCCAGATTTCAACTTACTTTAAAAATATAATTTAATAAGACGAAAGAAATTTTTACGACATTACTTGTGTTAAAGGATATTTATAAATGTTGTTGATCACAAAACTGCTGTGTTTGGAGAAGACAAATATAAAGTACAAATTTAAAAAAAGGCATACATACTGAAGTTGCACCACGTAAGGCTCTTCGATCTTCCACTAGGTCCTATATCCGAAGTATCCGCTCCCGACCTCCGGAAGGAACCATCAGCGTAAAAGGATCCACCTCAATAATGAAAGGACAAAGTGGAAATATGTTAAAAATTAGCTTTAATTAGATGCATGGTTAAAATTATATGGTGGCTCGGACACCAAGACACGGACACATGGGACGGGGTGCCTGATGCATTTCACAAAACTTCTGCTTCAGTCTCTGAAAATGATACTTTGGGTAATAGAGCCACTGCTTCCTCAAGAACGCGAAATGCTCAGGACACTTGTGTCCAAGTCTTGCTGTCTGAGCCGCCATATAATTTTAAAATGCATCTAATTAAAGCGAAATTTTTGTATTCCCACTTCGTCCTTCCTTATTGAGGCTGTCCTTTCCCGCCTCTCTTACACTGACTGTTGGCTATCAATATAACAACTTCAACATATGTTCATACCCATCCTCTAAAAAAGAAACTCCAGTCTTCACCACACCATTTGAATCACTCTGTCTACACAGGGACCACAGCAACTCAAAGCATCTAAAAATAAAGATCTACTCAATTCATAGGACAATGTCTTAACCCAAACTATAAAACCTCAACCTAAAACCCTAACATTTTCAAAATGTTATAATATAAATCACCCGACCTGGACATTCAATATTCCTACACCCACCCCCCTTCATTCCTTCCTTACCCATCTTACCCCCTATTATTACAGTGAAATATAGACAATATACTGTACACATATGCACTCATATTGCTTATCTTTTCCTTGTTATTTTCTTCTCAAAAACATAAACTTCAATAAAACTTTGAATTAAAAAAGAAAAAAAAATCACACAACAAGTGACTACTTCATTATACATTGCTTGTGGTGGTGTCAGGACAAAAGGCCCTCCAAACACTTATTACATCTCTTGATGTGCTTTAAGTAGACAAGAAGATGAGAAGCCAATGGAGATAAGCTGCAAAACAAACTTTCATTTGGTTGTCTTCTCCATCTTCTGGTCTACTTGAATATTTGCCTCAAACTATGCCCTCTGATGTGTAACACTACAATGCCCATCATGGCCTGTTCTTCCCCATCTGTAAAATGAGGAATCCTGGGAGTTGTAGTTTTCAAACATATAGAGGGCCATAGTTTAAGCATCCCAGATTTAGAACTTGAATATTTTAAAAATTACAGCCCATTATGAGAATATTTATATATAACACAATTTAACTTAGGATCCTTGTCACTAGAATAGAAAGGGTGAATAAACCACTGATATGCTCAGTACAAGAGTTTAGTATGGGAACCATGAATACTCGATATTTACAAACTAAGCAAAACTTTATTTGTTATATGTGACACATTGTTAATTTACCAGGCATATTTATATATTTTCCTTTTTTTGGGCTGTTCAAGGATTAATGCCTATTAATATAAATATTATTATATTAATAAATTCACACCCCATACCAGCTTAATCCAAGAAAGCAAGTTTGCCATAGTAATGAATCAATGCTGATATGATTTTTTGAGTTTACATTTTGCAATAGGATAAGGCCAATTAGCATAATTTTTCAGCTCTGTGTATTAATGTACATTTTTGGCATCATTCATAATCCCAGATCATCCTTAAATGCGTCTGTAATGTTTTATTTGTATATAAAATATTCCTTTAAAATATAAAATTGCAGAATAAATCATTTTTCTTTCTTATTTGCAGATTGTAATTGGAAAAAGAGGATAAATCTAAAATAATCTCTAATACAACATTTGTTGACTGTTTTAAAAGACAATTCAAACTCAACTAACTAACATGTATATATATCCTCTTAATCCAGCATCGGATTTCTTCAAACCAACTTCCAAATGAATCCTTAATAGATGTCCGAACTTCGCAAAATCCGTTCCGCTCGAGGATCCGCCAATTTCGGCAAAATGTGAGAAATTCGAAAATCCGCAGCGGACCCATTAAAACCTATTAAATGAAAAATCTTCGAAAATACGAGGATTCTTCGGAAATACGAGGATTCTTCGAAAATACTAGGATTCTTCAGAATACGAGGATTCTTTGGAAATACTAGATTCTTCGGAAATACAGACCCGAACATGTGCTTGCGCTGTCCCAAAAATGCGAAAAAATCTGCGAAATTTAGAATTACGAGGATTTTCCGTATTTCCTGTATTTTCGAAAACGGCGGTTCGGAAAAGTTCGGAAGCAGAAAACCGGAAATCCGCGATATCCGCCGTTCGCGACAAGGTAAATCCGCTGCGGATCCGGTTTGGATCCGCGAACTGGGTCATCACTAATCCTTAAACCCTTTTGATAAACAGAAATCCCTCCAAAACTCAGGCACACCTTTATTTACTCAGCTTTTGAGTCCCTGATTAACAGCACAATAAATCCAAGTTTTTACTGACATTTTGCTGCTCTTGATAATGCTTTTATTTTTACTACAACACACCTCATGTATTATTATTTCCATTTCAAAAAAAGAGGCAAAACTATTGACATTCCGAGGGTAATCCACTTCTTATGGAGTTTAATTGATTTTAAATCTCCGTTGCCTTACCCCTAAGTTAATTGGCACAACTTTAGACAATGATTGCTTTATTATTAGATAGATCCAGTAAAGAAAAAGAATCAAAATAAGCTGAAAACAATGATCAGAAGACACAACCCAACGTATCCAGCATCAGGTTATCAAAAAATAATTAATTCTTGAGAAACTCACAGGGATTTGAAGGTAAAACATGTCATCAACATGTTATACTGTACATACATATGTCTTCCTTCTGTTTTAAGATTAAGATGAAGAGATGAATTATAACAACTCAATTAACCTAACGAGGCGATTGATGGCAATTACAGGACCACAAGGAATATTGCTAAAAAGACTCACCTAAGGACTCAGCTATGTTTAAAACATTTAATCCAATTAAAAATGAGCAATTTTTTGGGGGGTCGTTCATAGGCAAATCATTAAGAATGATGACGGTTCTATTTATATAGATGTCCGAACTTCGCAAAATCCGGTCCGCTCGAGGATCCCGAATTTTCGAAAAAATTTGAAATCCGCGAGCAGACCCATTAAAACCTATTAAAAGAAAAGATTATGAAAACGAGGATTCTTCGAAAATATGAGGACCCTGCGAAAATACAAATCTGCGATTTCTCATATTTTTCCGTATTTTCGAAAATACGAGAAATCCCCGTAAATTTCGAAAATTTCGAAAACGCGGTGTTTTTCGAAAATACGAGAAATCTTCGTAATTTCAGAAATTTTCGAAAACGCGTTCGGAAAAAGTTCGGAAGGCGGAAAACCGAAAAAAAACGGCTAGGCCACATTTAGAGGCGTTTCATCGTCAATTCCAATGGGGGTGAGAACATTGTATTCCCTGCGATTAATTTTGGAACTGCATGCGTTGCCATTTTTTCTTGAATCCCATATCGGGTTACCTGCCCCCAACCCCAACTGATATATATTTCACTTTATTACCTGCATTACTACCCGATATTAAGTATAATTATTGTCCCCATTCTGGGCAGAGTAAGCTTGCCCCCCCCTCCATGCAGTCAATCAAGGCAGTGACAACTACATCACAACCAATAATTGACTGCTGTTTCCCCTGCTTGCCCTAAACTGCACATGCTCAAGCTTATAAAAAGCTCATTGAGCAGAGGGAGAGGTGGATACCTTGCCAGAACAAATAGACATTTCATTAAATATCTGTCTACAAATACATGGAATAAACTAGCAGTTGGGGTAGTGGGTAGATGTAACTAGTATTTTGTTTTAAGGGTGGACATCCCTTTAATATGTATTTAGAGACATTTTATTGCTCAGACAATTGAACAAAAGTTTAAAAACCTCTAGGAAAATAATGTTAATGTTGTTCCACAAAGTCCAGTTCAGAAGTTCTCGAAATAACATAAACCTGTAACAAAGCATCGTTCTCGTAGAGGCCTCCACGGATCAGAGATAGTACCCTGCCCCATGCAATGTTTCATTCAGTTTCTCAATTGTCAAAATGCAAACATTAATCTTACATATGAGATGGATCCAGTCGTGTTGACGTTCTGATGTTTTGTCTGAGTGATAGATAGAAAGTTAAACAAATATCATTTCTTTTTGACATCTGACCTCTGGAGGCCATGAGAATTTATGAATTAAATGTGACTATTGTCTCTGAGAAGTTACAAAATGAACAGCACAGCAAACAAGCAATCATGAGCCAAAGACAGAATAACTTTACGAATCTTCATGTTTACTGAAAGTTCAATGAAATAGAATTAAAGGGCAAGTTCAGTAGAAAACACTTCATACTTCAATGATTTTACTACATTACAACATACCTAGATATTCTATACAGTATTGTCTTCTTTTTAAAGAATCAATTCAGTTCATGTCCAGGCAGGCTATTAGTGGGGATGCATGTTTGAAGAATGTGTATTTTCTTTGAAAATCACTTGGTCTGGTTAATTAAATAATAATTACTGTCTATAATTTCAAGAACTTGCACAATTACACTTTACCTAATAAAGGGCAGAGTCCCCCAAACCTTCAATAAAGGTTCTTATCGTTTAAAACGGTGCTAATTTTGCCCCAACCAATCAGATCTTATTTAACATTTGTAAGCTAACTTCTGATTGGTTGGGCAAAATTAGCACCATTTTAAACGATAACAACTTTTTTGAAATAACCCTGATGTGTGCCAATCAGGGAGATTCAATAAAAGTTAAAAATGGTGCTAATTTGCCCCAACGAATCAGATGTTAGATTACAAATGTTAAAAAGATCTGACTGGTTGGGGCAAAATTAGCTCCATTTTTAATGATAAAAACTTTTATGGAATCTTCCTGCATTGACATTGTTTTCCCCCTGAGTCCTTCAGTTCTACCTGGATTTTTCTTGTTGTTTTTTCACTATTAAACCTCCCATTCATTATCTGAAAGCCAAGTAATCCCAATGTGTTAAATAATATCAGTGAACACCTATAGAGCTGTATAGCTGATCTGTCGGGCGTTGTTGATGATTTGATCTAGCAGATCATCAATGAGGCCCGGCCGAGCGCTGAAGCAATAATTCATCTGAAATGGCTGTTTGGAAGACACTCATGTGTTACGGGTCGGGCTCCGCAATCACACGTGTGTACGGGGCTTAACACAATTTCTCATCTATTTTAGTTACTTTAGTTGGGAACATTGTCCTATTGTAAAATAGTAACGTAGTTGTCACGGTGAATAAATAATTACATAGATCTGGTCAACTCTATGTTGGCCATGCAATAGTCAATTCCTAGGAACAATGGGAGTAAGGCTGTGGGTATCAGTCGATCGTGGGAAATATTGCACGGATTTCCAGCAGCACATGATTGGTAGAATGGAGATCAGACCATCGGAAAACCACAGCTTGGTCGCTGTGAACTATTGCCGACAATGTATGGCCAACACTTACACACCTACATCCAATTTGCACCATTAAACTATATACAATACAATACAATAACATTTGTAAAGCGCTTTTCTCCTAAAGGACTCAAAGTGCATAGACATGTCTCAGATCAATACAGTCTGTGTTACAGAGGGAAGTCAGGAGTTGATAAACGCAGACTAAACAGGTGGCTTGTCAGTTTGGATTTAAATGTTTCCAGGGATGGGGATGTCCTGATTGGGTGTGGCAGAGAGTTCCACAGTGTAGGGACAGCGTCGAAGGCTCTGTCTCCAAACGTTTTGAGGTGCCTCTGGGTGACCCGTTATTGGATTTGAATGTCAATAATCCGATCTTAAACAGAATTCTCTCCATTTATTCTGTAGCCAAGTGAGTGAGAAGTTTGGTGTTATGTGGCATGGTGGGTTGGCTTGTTAATAGCCTTCGGCAGCTTTCTGTACTAGCTGCAGGTGGTGCAGTTCTTTTTTTGGAAGGCTTGTATAGAGAACATTGCAGTAGTCCAACCTGATGTGATGAATGCATGGACCAGGGAGATCAGCTGGAGGAATGAGGTGCTTTATTTTTGGCACTGTAAATACCTACAGTGTATGTTTGTATGTCCCATATGTCAAAGAATCTCACTGGATACACAATGAGATTAGTCAGTCAAAGCTAAGCACTGTCAGTTGTAGCCTCAGATGACAGTTCCCCTGACCGATTCGTTCGGCCCTCTATGTTGCATCCATTGTCCATTCGCACATAAACAAACACACTGAATGAGTTTGTGTGTGTGGCAGGTACCGACCTGTTTTATCTCCCACATATAGACATGAAAAATGCAGCTTTAAAAAGGTCTAGACTCTGGTAAGTAGATTCCCAGATGATATACTGTATGTCAGGCTGGATTCTGTCCAGGGCTAAGAAGGAACACACAAGCTTTGTTTGATTTACACTGTGATTTTTTTTAACCCCTTGGTGTGATCACTTGGTTGAATCGAGGTGGAACCTAATTTAATGGAGAGAAAAAAATCAATGTGGATTTATTATCTGATTGGAATTTCATTGAATCAAATGTCATTGATTTTCCTCCTTTGGTTCCATTTCCCCATTATTTAAACTACGGTATGTTGTTTACTATGTTTGTGTTTGTTTTTTCTATGAAATGTTTCGTCCAACCATTTGACAGCGAAGAAAACTACCTATACGGCTGTGTCCTTATTTAATTACTGGATATTACCTGTTTTTAACAGCTGATTGTTAGAGTGTCCGAACTTCGCAAAATCCGGTCCGCTCGAGGATCCGCGGACCCATTAAAACCTATTAAAATTCAAAAATACAAGGATTCTTCGAAAATACGAGGATTCTGCGAAAATACAAATCTGCGATTCGTAATTTCGAAAATTTTCGAAAACGTGGTTCGGAAAAGTTCGGAAGGTGGAAAACCGGAAAATCCGCGATATCCGCTGTTCGCGAACAAGTAAATCCACCGGGCCATCACTACTGATTGCCGGGACCTTTATCTATATTTAAGTTGGCTGCTTGGGACTGTACAAAGGATAGCAGCGTAGTAAGGCTTGGATGCAGACACCACTGTAACAGCTGATCATGTACCTGCCTGGCACTGGGAGGGAGTGTATTAAAGGCCTTCCATTGGAATTGGCCATTCGATTACTTGCACCAGAAGAGTAAGGTGGGCGTTCCACATTAACACGTGATCCCACCATAGTGAGAGGACCCAGTCCATGCCAGACCCGCACAAGGGTGTCACAGTCACAATCCTGCACAATATGTGCATAAAATGTCATTAGACCTGAATCAGACACATTAGGGGGAATTTACAGAAAGCTGCAACCTCACATTCTTGTCTTAAAGGGCATGTCCCACCCCAAAACTAAGCCCCTTCTATGCTGGTCCCATTCACCCCCACCCCCTCCTCTGGATCCCTCTATGCTGCCTGGTGCCCTACTCTAAAACTTTAAATATATTATTAAATAAGTAGCAGAACTTTACTTACATTACTTAGTTTCCCCCCAGGTGTCTGCATTGCCGACAGCCGCGTCTGTGATTGGCTGAGAGGCAGCTGCCGGTCTGGCCACTGGGCTGGGAACAGAGTCAGGGGAACGTAGTAATGTATGTAGAGTCCTGCTTCTATTTTTAACAACAAACCTGTTGGTTTGCAGGTGGAAGTGCCCTTTAAAGTTACATAGACTAAAGGTTCGTACACACTGTGATCACAGGTCCCAACCCGCGAACACGTGTGTACGAACGAACGTTTCGGACATAATTGGCCCGTGTATAGCACTTTATCGCCCATTCGGAGATCGTTGCATGACCAACTTGGCGGATCTCTGAACGAACAAGCGTTTCAGTGATAAAGTGCCCACACACAGGCCGATTATTATCCGAACCCAGCGTGGTACACATCAGGCATTGGTGTGGTCAGGAACCGCGATCGCACGTGTGTACGAACCTTAATTTACTAACTGGCTGGCCAAACACTTTTCTTTAATCTAGGTCTTCCTTATTTAGAAATATATGGCTATCCCTTTGATAAGTGATACACGTCTTGCATTGTCCAGGTTTTTATGTCCACAATGAATTATATAAATTTATGCTAAATGTAGAGTTAAATATCAATAAAGAGATCGGTAAAATAGAATTACTCTGTATGGGGCTCCTATTGATTAGAGCTAGGTCACAATGAACAATACATTATTCATAACATTGTGTCTATGGGACTGTGGTCCTGTTTTCAATAAGAGTGTAGAACGTATTGGATTAGAATAAACCTATAGAGCGCCTATTGATTCTGGTGGGTAAAGTTTTCATTATCCTCACCAGGATTCTTGAGATCTTGTATAAAAAATGCAAATCTCATCAGTATCTTTAAACATGTTAAACAAAGGGATAAACAAAATCGGGAAATGTACCTGGAGGCACATCGACGCTCCGGTAAATTTCCCAACCCAAATGTATATTGGTGTTTGCCAGGTTAGTAAATCAGAAAAAAGTTTATTTACAGCACTAGTTTAATGCAACTTATAGCTAGAGATGGGCGAACTTCTGTAATTCAACTTCCAACTCCTGAATCCAACTTCCAAACTTCCTGAAATCCAACTTCCAAACTTCAGTAAAGGTTTGGAGGTTTGAAGTTCGAAAATGAACCCATTAAAGTCAATGGGAAAAATATTTTAAAAAGTTTGGATTAAATACAGAAAATAGAATGGTAACTTAAGTAAATGGCTGTGGCACCTGAGTAATGGGGATATGTATATATCACCAAAACTTGTTTAAAACACACTTTCCTCACAATCGAACAATTGCTGGATTTCCGCATGCTACATTCAAGGATTTATGTCCAATCAAGGGTTACCAAACGATACATTCGAGGGTTACGGAAATCGAAGGCTACATTCAAGGTTTATCAAATGGAGCTCTACATTCAAGGGTTCCTGAACACATTCGAGGGCTACTGAAATCAAAATCTACATTGAGGGGTTACTGAATCGAATATTACATTTGAGGGTTACGGAAATCGAAGGATACATTCGGGGGTTACTGATTCGAGAATTCGAGAATTAATGAAATTTCGCTAATTATTGAAAATAAGTCCACAAGTTTGATAAACCCAACTAGCTTGTAGTTCTAGAAGTTCGGTAGAGTTTGAGTTCATCCAAACTATTGAGTTCGGGTTAACTCGGGTTCGGGTCCATCTCTACTTATAGCTGGCGATAAAAACCAGTGTTTAATGTAGTGCATCCGCAATTTTAAATTGCTACGCCGTTTGTGTGTTTGCTTTTGCAAACCCGAACAAGAAGGAGTTACTTGACTTTACTTGACTTTAACGCCTTAATTTCCAAGCGCTCTTGGTTATATAAGCACCAATATGTTTGTTGTTCAGTACAGTGGTGGCGAATCTATGGCACGCGTGGCAGAGGTGTCACTCGAGCGCTCTCTGTGGGCACTCATGGACAGCAGAGTTCCCTAGATTGTTGTTACCAGAAAGCCAAGAGAATGTGTAGTGGCTGTCTGTAGCACACATGCTATAGCATTTAGCTCTGCTTAAGTCCATGTTTTGGATCTCAAACTCCTGTCTAATATGTAGGGGTTAATGGTTCACTGCTTTAGCTCTCAAACTCCTATGTGGTATTGTAGATGTTAATAGGTAATCTATAATCAATTCTATCTACTATCTAGGCCTCTAATAGTTTCCCATCACTGGTATAGCATGTGTGTAATTTATGTTGCTTCCGTGCAGTGAATAAAGAAGCTTTTATTTAAAGGGCATGTCCACCCCAAAATAAAACTTACATACAGGTTAATCACCCCCAAAACCCTAAACGGTAATAGTTTGAAATGTGAAGTATATAAGTCTAATCTAAATTCTGCACAATGTCCTGTTTCCCCTGTTTCTGCTTCCTGGTTCTTCTAGTTATAACTGTCAGTTATGGATTTGACAGTTGACATCACAGCCAATGACTGAATGTTAATCACCTGCCTAATGACTGAATGTTAACACCTGCCTGCTTCTTCTGAGCATGCCCAAAAATAATAATGAATCCTAAAATACCATACTTAAAGGGTAACTGGGGTCCAAAATTAATTTAGATAGATTGACAGGAATTGCTTTCCTGAGTATTTTTTGCAATTTACTTTCATTATTTTTGTGACTCCCGATCTTTCTGATCAATACTTATCATACAAATACATTCTTGGCCTGTGCAGCACATAGGGATGCGGTTGATGGTTCATTTTAAAGTTGGAACCTGGCCTTTCATTTAAAAAAAATCAACTTGATGATGGGAACCACATTTCCCCTTTAAATGTGTGATACTTAAATAAAAACTGATCCTTAAATAGCAAGGAGGAGAGGTATTTTACAACTAGAGTTATTAAGATACTCCTGTGTCATATATAATCTTAAACAACAATGTGTTGTTTATTGGTTATTATTGTTTCCTGTAGTTCCACTTCCTCCATTAGTGAATTCTACACATATAGGGGATTATTCAATAAAAGTTCTTATCATTTAAATGGTGCTAATTTTGCCCCAACCACAGATGTTAGCTTTCAAATGTTACGCAGTTCTGATTGTGTTGGGGCAAAATTAGCACATTTTAAACGATAAGAACTTTTATTGAATCTCCATATACTCTCTGTACCTATACCATGGAATGAATGTCAACTTTTACAAACTGAACGAAAATATTTTAATAAATAAACAAATGGCTTATACAATTAATCAATTTGATTGATTCTAGATCAAAGTTATTAATGTACATTTTAACACAAGAAGATGCTTAAATTGTCCATAAGATTATGAAGTACTGTATACGGGGTCAAGTCAATGGAACCAGACTTTGATCTGTACATTCACATTCAATTATGAAATGAGCAAAGTAATTTGTTTAGCTTCCTGCGGTCTAATAAAGATTATTGTGGTTCATTCGTTGGACTCCACATAGATAAAGGACATCCCTACATCTTCTTTCTTCGTTTTCTCCAACTTCTAATAGAATCCCATGTCCAAACCACCTACTGAGAAAATAAAATAGCCAATATTAAAGGACAATTATACTCACCTCCCCCTTCCTTTCTGCCCACTCCTGCAAGTACCCAGAGTGAGGACCTTAACGCTAAGTCCTCACCTCTGGGTACTTTACAAAAGTCCTGCACCACTTACTTGTAATCTCCCTCGTCGCTCCGGTCCGATCCTCCCACTGGCACTTTAAGTGACAGTCGTGAGGCAGCCAATGGGAAACGCGCTCTGCAAGGAGCGTGTCTTCCTATTGGCTGCCTCCCGGACTGTCACTGACAGTGCCAGTGGGGAGGATCGACCAGAGCACGAGGGAGATTACAAGTAAGTATGCAGGACTTTTGTAAAGTACCCGAGGTGAAGACTTAGCATTTTAGGTCCTCACCCTAGGTACTTTGCAGGAATGGATCGGGAATTGGTAAGTATAATTGTCCTTTAAGGTTCTAAAAAAAAACTCTTTCTCTTGGAAGTATTCTTTTTTGGCAGCACAACTTTTAATTTTATTTTCAAATGTTAAATGTGACTTAAATGTCAACATGGCCCTTTTTTGGTGATGGAACTAAGGGTCCTATTTGTTAACATGCGGTTTATTTGTAAACATCGCAGTTTAGTGATACCGCTCTTTATTGATAATGTACATTTACACCGAACTTTCATTTTGTTCAAATGTTAACCGATCATTGAAGTGCGGTATCACTAAAAAGCATATCGTGCCTTTACAATAGGGCCCTAAATCTCAGCATTGAAACCAACAAATGTCGGTGCCAATAATCAGTTTTGATTGCCAAAACATATCAACAGTCCGCTGGTAGAATAAAACTACCGAACACCTCTAGTGCTTACCGATTGATATAGCTACCCTGGTACAGGGATACATATAATATTGAGAATTACTGGTATTTACATATACTGTAGTTCTGGTTGTACAGGGATACTATATAATATTAGAATTACTGGTATTAATACATATACTGTAGTTCTGGTTGGTACAGGGATACAATAATATATGAGAATTACTGGTATTATACATATACTGTAGTTCTGGTTGGTACAGGGATACTATATAATATGAGAATTACTGGTATTAATACATATACTGTAGTTCTGGTTGGTACAGGATACATATAATATTGAGAATTACTGGATTAATCATAACTGTAGTTCTGGTTGGTACAGGGATACTAATAATATTGAGAATTACTGGTATTAATACATATACTGTATTCTGGTTGGTACAGGGATACTATATAATATTGAGAATTACTGGTATTAATACATATACTGTAGTTCTGGTTGGTACAGGGATCCTATATAATATTGAGAATTACTGGTATTAATACATATACTGTAGTTCTGGTTGGTACAGGATACTAATAATATGAGAATTACGGTATTAATACATTACTGTAGTTCTGGTTGGTACCGGGATACTATTAATATTGAGAATTACTGGTATTAATACAAATAGATCTGGTGATCCAGGGATACTTTCCGATGCCGTTTGGAGTCAGGAAGGAATTCCTCCATCCCCCCCCCCCCTTTTTTTTTCTCTTTTTTTTGCCTTCCTCTGGATCAACAGTTAGGTAGGGTTAAAAATAAAAAATAAATTTTAAAAAAAGAGGGTGAATAGGTTGGACATGATGACTTGATGTCTTTATTCAAACCTCATTACTATGTTACTATGTTATGCTACTATATATGGATTCTCAATACTGGGATTCATCACTATTAACAATTAAGTTTTATATTCCTGTACATTGAGAAAGGAAACAGAGGAATGGGGGGGGGGGCACAGGTCTAGTAGCAGCTGTCTGATCAGGGTAAACTAACAGCAGAACTTGTCCAATGTCTGATTGTATCCTTCTGATGAAGGACAGCAATAATAAAACGCTGTAACTGCAAGTCATCTCATTTCACTATAATATTCCCGGCAGAGCAAAGTCTAATATTAATAGTGTCACACTTGCAAATGTAAAGTGCTATTACATGAGCCATCAGATTATTATTCCACTTTTGTACTTTCTAGTTCTTATTAAAGAAAAAAGAAGCTTGGTGTAATGTTTTGCCATATGCAAAGGCCCAATAACATACCTCATTGGTTTTAGTGACAATCTGTGTCAGGTTTAAACATCTGTTTCTTGAATTTCTATAAATCTTGGGAAAATAACATTTTAGTACTTGTGGTGTGCAAATATAATCATGACTATTTAACCCCATTCAGTAGATACAAATCTTATTGAGGGGAAAGAAGAGAACACTAGCACCAATAACCAGCTAGGTCAAAATTACACAACTGTGATCTCCGTGTTAGGGTTAATAAAAAGCCGTCCTACCTTCAAAATGCTGGAAAGTTAATCTATGTAAGTTCATGAACACTTCCTGTTTTCAGCAGCTTGTAGCATGCAACCAGCTTCTCCACAGTATATTTCTCACAGGATTCAGTGAGATTTGACCAAGGGCTCTTTTAAAAGAAAAGACTGCAGCTTATATTTAACCCTAAATTGTTGGAGACCACAGTTGACCTTTCACCATTGATAGTGTATCATCTAATTACTCTTGACTAAAACAGACTCTAAGACTAGTTCAGAAAATGGAACAGTACTAATTTGGCTGATGTACCATACATTTTTAAAATTACAATATATTTAACTACTGCTTTAATACACATTTATATTAATATAAATGAAAACAATATGGTAACTAAAGGTGATATGAGCTCTTTATTGCTATCTGATACATGAACGATACAGGCAGTTAGATTCCAATGACTCGTTATTCCAGGACACGATTTTAAAAAAGCCAAGTATGATATGTTTCCTAGGTAGTCTAACTCCAAACATAATTATAAATGGTTATTATTTTTTCAAATAATATTATGTTTGATGACTTCTTTTGTCCATATGGATAGGTTTCTGAGAATTCCATTAAAAAAAAGTAGAACATGGCTTCCAAATACAAATTCTCTTTATGAAGTTCATAAAAACCTTTTACAGACAGTTCATGTTTATCATTTTCCAAAGGATACTTGATTACAACCCAAGAAAAAAGACTCCAGGAGACATTGAGGAATGGTCTTATAGATTAACCGTCTTTCCTGGCATCTGCAAACTCCACAGGGAATATAGAAAATGTGTCTATCAAAAATCATAAACAAGCTCACTTATAAAGATACCCAAGAATTGATAGTGCTTGCCTTAAGAAAAAGCAAGACATATAAAAGTAACTAGATTTCCATATTGTTTTTATCCAAACATTTTTCTTTCTTCTCAAATGGACCAACTGTAGAAACAATCTGTGCTAGACTATAATAATTCCTTTTATATGATGGTTTTATGTAAGGAATGCAGATAATGATAAAAGAATTGGGCCAAAAAGCGATACTCCACCTTCGATACAACTCCTTATAGATCATCTTATTTTATTAGAGAAGTTCATAGTTTGGTTTTCGAACTTTCGAAGAAGAAAAGACAGTAAATGTTCAAGTACGAATGTCGAGCCATAAAAGTCAATGGGGAAGTCATAGTTCGAAAAGTCCTTTTGATTTACAGCTAAAGTAACAATGGTAACTTGCTGTAAATGGCCATGGCCTGGGAAGTGGTCTGGGGAACATGTCACTGTCACCAAAAACATGTTTAAACACTTCTTAAACACCAGCAGGCAATTAAGGTTTTGCACAAGCTACATTCAGGGTTACGGCCAATTCAGGGTTACGCGAATGATACTTTTGAGAGTTACAAAAATAGAACAATAAATTCAAGGTTACCGAAATCATTCGATACTTTCGAGGGTTCCCAAAAATAGAACCATAAATTCGAGGGTTAGCGAAAATGAACGATACATCGAGGCTTACTGAAAACAATCCATATATTCAAGGGTTACCGAAAACGAATGATACTATCAAGGGTTACCGAAAATCGAAGGCTACATTGAGGGTTAGCGAACGATACATTCTAGGGCTAGCAAATACGATCCATACATTCAAGGGTTACCAAAAAACGAACAATACTTTCCAGGGTTATCGAACAATACATTCTGGGTCGAAATATAGCCGCGAGTCCAGAAAACGAACTAGTTCAATTTCGTTTGTACTCATAAAGTTTGGCTCGATCGGGTTCGGTTCGGTGTGGTTAGGTCCATTTCCTCTTATGATAAGCTCACCAAATTTTTTCAATAAACCCACATTGAACACAGCTGTAAGAAAATCTGTACCCCTACGCAAGGTTAAAGTTAACAAGATTCTCTCTTAAAAGTTATAATATTAAAGGGAATGCCACGCATAAACTATAACTATCTGCTATTTTTACCAATTTATACATGTATTTGTTACCAAGGTATCTTCCTCCTCCCTCTGCTCAAAGAGCTTTTTATAGGCTTGACATGTGCAGTGGAGGCAGTAGGAAAAAGCAAGTCAACCATTGGCTGTGATGTCACAGACTTGATTGACTGCATGGAGGGAGAGCCATCTTTTCTCCACCATATTTATAAGTTTCTGAATTTTTTAGCTGGGGTTGGGGCAGGTAACTGACATGTGACTATTAGTGTCTTATGGGTGTACTGCCCTTTAATTGCCAGTGATGTTGGGCTATTGCATTTTAGCAGATCTCTGCTGAAAAACTTAATAATTCTGTGCTTTTCAAGATGTACTATTCTGCTCATGGTGGGCTTTCTAGTTTGGCTCTTGGTTTTCAACTTGGCTTTGTTCCTGGCTTTTCTTGAATGCTGTCTGGACTGACCTTTTGGCTAATATGCCTTTGCTTTAGCCTTTACTTTGTTTGGATTAGACCAACCTCCATGCTTTCAGCCTGTCCTTACTCTGAGTTTGCCTTACCCTTTGTACCACATCTGTCTGTACAAGTTACTGACGTTACTGTTGACTATCTGGGGTGCCCTATTCCTGTCTGTTTGCACTGGTTTTCTTGCAGTACCCAGCCTCAGTGTAGATACAACAATAAGGCTTGTCCTGTGTCCTGGCAAATGGGGGCTTGGTATAGGTGAAGATCTACTCGGTTAAATCGAAACGTTTTTGCTAAACTTCAAATCTAGTTGATTTACTGTAACTGAAAATTACAGATATCAGTGACCTGGATGAATGAATATTACAGATTACCGTGACCTGGATGGATAAATATTACAGATATACCTGCCCTGGATGATAATATTACAGATATACCATGACCTTGATGAATGAATATTACAGATAGACCATACCTGGATGATGAATATTACAGATAGACCATGACCTGGATGAATGAATGTTACAGATAAACCATGACCTAGATGAATGAATATTACAGATATACCATGACCTGGAAGAATGAATATTTCAGATATACCGTGACCTGGATAATGAAATTACAGATAGACATGACCTGGATGAATGAATATTACAGATACCGTGACCTGGATGTGAATAGATATACCGTGATGGATGGTGAATATTAAAGATATACCATGACCTGGATGAATGAATATTACAGATATACGAGACCTGGATGAATAATATTAAGAGATACTGTGACCTGGATGAATGAATATTACAGATATAGTACCTGGATGGATAATATTACAGATATACTGTGACCTGGTGGATGAAATTACAGATGACGTGACCTGGATAATGAATATTACAGATATACCATGACCTGGATGAATGAATATTACAATATACCATGACCTGGAATGAATGAATATTACTGATTACCATGACCTGAATGGATGAATATTACAGATATACCATGACCTGTATGGATAATATAGAGATATACCATGACTGGATGAAGAATATTACAGATATACTGACCTGGTGAAAAAATATTACAGATATACCATGACCTGGATGAATGAATAGTACATATAACCATGACCTGGAATGAATAATACAGATAACCATGACCTGGATGAATGAATATTACAGATATACCATACTGATGAATGATATTACAGATATCCGTACCTGGATGGATGAATATTACAGATATACCATGACCTGGGATGAATGAATATTACAGATAGACCATGACCTGGATGAATGAATATTACGATATACTGTACTGGATGGATGAATATTACAGATATACAATGACCTGGATGAATGAATATTACAGATATACCATGACCTGGATGGATGAATATTACAGATATCCATGACCTGGAAGAATGAATATTAAGATATACCATGACCTGATGAAAGAAATTACAGATTATCATGACCTGGATGGATGAATATAACAGATATACCATGACCTGGATGATTGAATCTTACAATATACCATGAACCTGGATGAATGAATATTAACGATTACCCATGACCTGGATGGTGAATATTACAGATATATACCGTGACCTGGATGATGAATATTACAGATATACCTGACCTGGATGAATGAATATTACAGATATACCTTAACCTGGATGAATGAATATTACGATATACCATGACCTGGATGATGAATATTACAGATATACCATGACCTTGAATGAATAAATTACGATATACCGATACCTGGAGAATGAATATTATGAGATACTGTGACCTGGATGAATGAATATTACAGATATACCGTGACCTGATGGATGAATATACAGAATACTTGACCTGAATGATGAATATTACAGATATACCATGACCTGGATGGTGAAATATTAGAGATATACCGGACCTGGATGAATGAATATTACAGATATACCATGACCGGATGAAAAATATTACAGATATACCATGACCTGGATGAATGAATGTACAGATAAACCTGACCGGGATAATGAATATTACAGATAGACCATGACCTGGATGAATGAATATTACAGATATACCATAACCTGGATGAATGAATATTACAGATATACGTGACCTGGATGGATGAATATTACAATAATACATGACCTGATGAATGAATATTACAGATAGACCATGACCTGGATGAATGAATATTACAGATACTCTGACCTGGATGGATGAATATTACAGATATACAATGACCTGGATGAATGAATATTACAGATATACCATGACCTGGATGATGAATATTACAGATATACCATGACCTGGAAATGAATATTATAGATATACCATGACCTGGATGAAAGAATATTACAGATATATCATGACCTGGATGATGAATATTACAGATATACCATGACCTGGATGATTGAATATTACAGATATACCATGACCTGGATGGATGAATATTACAGATATCCATGACCTGGATGGATGAATATTACAGATATATACCGTGGACCTGATGAATGAATATTACAGATATACCATGACCTGATGAATCATATTCCAGATATTAAACCTGGATGAATGAATATTACTGATATACCCATGACCTGGATGGGTGAATATTACAGATATACCAACCTGGATAATGAATATTACAGTATACCATGACCTGGATGGATGAATATTACAGATATACGTGACCTGATGAATGAATATTACGATATACCATGACCTGGATGATGAATATTACAGATATACCTTAACCTGGATGAATGAATATTACTGATATACCATGACCTGGATGGATGAATATTACAGATAACCATGACCTGGATAATGAATATTACAGATATACCGAGACCTGATGAATGAATATTATAGAGATACTGTGACCTGGATGAATGAATATTACAGATATACCGTGACCTGGATGGATGATATTACAGATATACTGTGACCTGAATGGATGAATATTACAGATATCCCATGACCTGGATGAATGAATATTAGAGATATACCATGACCTGGATGAATGATATTACGATATACATGACCTGGATGAAAAAATATTACAGATATACCATGACCTGGATGAATGAATAGTACAGATAAACCATGACCTGTGAATGAATATACTGATATACCATGACCTGGATGAATGAATTTACAGATATACCATACCTGGATGAATGAATATTACAGATTACCGTGACCTGGATTGATGAATATTACAGATATACCATGACCTGATGAATGAATATTACGATAACCATGACCTGGATGAATGTATTACAGATATACTGTACCTGGATGGATGAATATTACAGATATACAATGACCTGGATGAATGAATATTACAGATATACCATGACCTGGATGGATGAATATTACAGATATACCATGACCTGGAAGAATGAATATTATAGATATACCATGACCTGGATGAAAGAATATTACAGATATATCATGACCTGGATGGATGAATATTACAGATATACCATGACCTGGATGTGCTCATGTGCTGGTGATTGCATTTGTTTTATTGTGTAAGGCACTGAGAGGTTTAGTGGGAAATATATTGAAAATGCAGTGAATTTTTTAACTCCCTTTTCTGTGTTTTTTCTCACAGAAAGATAAAGTATACAGTGCGATAAAGTCCATACTGCAAAGTACTGTTATGTAAGAGAACCTCTGTATCAGAACAGACCTTGGCCATTTTAAAGGGCATCTATACTGGAAAAAAAGGTTTATTTTAAAATTGCCCATTATGGAAATATATTTTTACCCAACTATACATGACCTGGATGGTAACAGATTAGCCTAGGATGATGAATTTACAGATATACCTGACTGATGAATGAATATTACAGATAACCTTAACCTGGATGAATGAATATTACATTCCGTGACCTGGATGATGAATTACAGATATACCATGACCTGATGTGATGAATATTACAGATATACCATTACCTGGATGTAAGAATATTCCAGATGACCGTGATGGATGAATATATACAGATTAACTTGACCTGGATGGATGATATTACTGATATACCGTGACCTGGATGAATGAATATACAGATAGACCGTGACCTGGATGAATGAATATTACAGATATACCATGACCTGATGGATGAATATTACAGATACCGTGACCTGATGAATGAATATTACGATATACTATGACCTGGATGAATGAATATTCAGATATCCAGACTGGATGGGTGATATTACAGATATACCATGACCTGGATGAAAATATTACAGATATACAATACCTGGATGATGAATTTACAGATAACATGACCTGGATGAATGAATATTACAGATACCTGTGACCTGGATGAATGAATTTACGTTAACCATGACCTGGATGAATGAATATTACAGATATACCATGACCTGGATGGAATGAATATTACAGATATACCGTGACCTGGATGAATGAATATTACAGATAGACCATGACCTGGATGAATGAATATTACAGATATACCATGACCTGGATGAATGAATATTACAGATAACCGTGACCTGGATGAATATATTACAGATATACAATGACCTGGATGTATGAATATTACAGATATACCATGATGACCTGGATGATGAATATTACAGATATACCATGACCTGGATGAATGAATATACGATATACTATGACCTGGATGGATGAATATTACAGATATACTGACCTGGATGAATGAATATTACAGATATACCATGACCTGGATGATGAATATTACAGATATACCATGACCTGATGAACGAATTTCAGATATCCCATGACCTGGATGAATGAATATAACAGATATACCATAACCGGATGAATAATATTACTCATATACCATGACCTGGATGGATGAATATTACAGATATACCGTGACCTGAATAAATGAATATTCCCAAACTAGAAAGGGGAGGTGAGGGTGAGGGTACTGAAACTTAAAAAAAACGCTGTATCCCCAAAGTTTAAACAGAGATTAGAATTCATATCTGTTTCTGTGAAACAGTATGAAAATGTGTTCAACTGCTGTGCTGCCATATTAGTAGGTTGTATGACCCATATGGTGGAGTCTACAGGGTTGTATCGCTTTAAGGCACACCATTTTGCTTTTGGATAAAAATGTTTGATGTCATGTTTTGACTTGTTATATAAAGTGTTATGTTAAAGTTCCTAGAATACACAGCTTGATAAAATGGGCGGGTACCCTAAAACGTTGGTGTGTGAACAGTCCGATGTGAGACAATAAACCACCTGTTGATTGGATTGACCTTGATGTGCTGTGCCTTTTCTATTTGCTTAGGTTTAGGACCAACGGAATCCCGGTATCGGCACCCATTATTTGTATAATATATACAGTATATAATTCACAAGTCTAACAGTCAGTCTATCATGGGTGTCTATGCTACCTGCAGACCTTATAGGCAGTAACAGGTCTATTCAATAAAAGTTCTTATCGTTTAAAATGGTGCTAATTTTACCCCAACCAATCAGATGTTAACTTTCAAACATTAAATAAGATTTGATTGGTTGGGGCAAAATTAGCACCATTTTAAACGATAAGAACTTTTATTGAATCTCCCTGTAAGAGTCTTCAATCACTGCGTCAGATGTCCCACACTGAACATCAGTCTATGGAAGGTCTCGCATCATTGGCCAACTATCATGACATCACTGTGTGCTTTTCTCTCTCTACTACTAAAAATAATAATTTACGGTGGAACTTTTCTGATTTTGTAAGGTGGAATTTTTCCTCAAATCTGCAAATTTGCAAGTAGAATGGATTTGAATTAGTTCGGCCATCTCTAATCACACCCAGTTATTCTTTATTAAAATTTTAATAATACATTTTAATAATACAAACAAAATATTTCTCAGGAATCTAATTGAAATTCAATTATTTGTCTAGCACATCCACAAAAAGATTCACTAGAAACCTATCTATGCTCTCCAACTATTCCATTTCAAGGACTCGGTAAAACATATTTATTATACATGACATTTGTGTAGGAAAATGCTGCCTTGCAGAATTACTTTGAAGGTGTCAGATAAGTCAAACCCTGGTAGTAAAAAATATAATAATTGGAAAAAAGAAAATGTCTATTCATTTCAACTAGGAAAGTGTAAAAGTTCATTTGCCTTAAAGCTGGGTCACTATCGCTCCTTTAATTATTAAATAATGAAAACAGGCCAAGAATAAATTCAAAATTGTAATTAGAAAGGTAATTTTTTTGTTTTTAAGAAAGGAAAATTAAAAAAAAATTAAATAAATCCACTAACAAGCTAAATATTCTGCAGTTCAAAGGTTGGAAATTCTTCTTGTTCTTTTGTGTGAAATAGGTTTATATTCTGTATACATCCTTAATAGCAAATCAGTGCTGCTTCCCACTAGGGATGGCCGGTTCGCGGATCCGAACCCGGATCCGCCACGGATTTATCCCGTTCGCGAACGGCGGATTTTTCCAGATTTTCTGCCTTCCGAACTTCCGAACCGCGGATTTCTCGTATTTTCAAAATTTTTCGAAATTACGAGAATTCTCGTATTTTCGGAAATACGTATTTTCGGAAATTTTCAAAATTACGAGGATTTCTCGTATTTTCAAGGTTTTTTTAATTTTAATGGGTCCGTTCGCGGATTTTCGAATTTTCGAATTTTTCCGAAAATTAGCGGATCCTCGAGCAGACCGGATTTTGCGAAGTTCGGACATCTCTACTTCCGACCCATTGGTTAGGATTTATTTAGTTTAAAGGGCATGTCCGCACTTTGGCTTTTCAATTATCCCTCTGCAATTCCAACTGCTATTTTTATCAGTTTATTATATGTATTTATAACCAGATATTTAATGATAAGTTCTATTCTTTTCTGGCAAATGTAACCGCCTCCTCCCTCTACTCAATGAGCTTTTTATAGGCTTGAGCATGTGCAGAAGAGGCAGCAAGGGGAAACAGCAGTCAATCTTTGGCTGTAATGTCAGCAGTGATAGCATTGATTGAATGCATGAAAGGAGGAGCCAGCTTATTGTGCCAGAATGGAGCAAATACTGTAATACAAATCTGGTTAGTAATACATCTAATAATGTTCTGAATTTATCAGTTGGAGATAGGGGCAGGTAATTGACATGTGACCAGTTTGGTTTTTTTTTCGTTTTAAGTGTGGACATGCACTTTAAAGGGTAGGTCCACCCTTCTTTTAAATTTTTTATATAGCGTAGGGCTTAGTCCCCGAGCCCCAACCGCTATATTTTTAATGTAAGAAACTTCCCCAAACATTACTTACCTTCCCTCTTTCCTCTGCCGCACTGCCCGGCCCTCTGCTTGTGCGAAAATGCAAGCAGAGGGGCAGCACCGTCAGCCACGTCTATAATTGGCTGAGAGGCAGCCAATCACGGACGTGGCTGCAGGTAGATCTGAACTGTGAAGGAAAGGTAAGTAAAGATCGGGGAAGTTTTTTACATTACAAATATAGAGTTTGGGGTTGGGGGACTAAGCCCTACACTATATAACATGGGTTTGTAGCTAGGGGTGGGAGTCCAAAACGGGAGAGGGAGGGAGGGAATGGCTGCAGTGCGCATGACAAACTTCTCCCGGAGGGGAGGCAGGAGGCAGAGTCCTATATGGACTCTGATATCATCCTGGTGGGCTGTTTTTGGGACTTTGGGGGGATTATTGGAGAACCATATGGATCTGGGATGTAAGGTAAGGATTTTATTACACTACACAGTGGGGCCAGTAGTGGGGGGGATTATAGTTTTGGGGGTGGACATGCACTTTAATTATTGGTTAGAGATATTGGTGCAGTTTTGTCATTTGAATAGAAAAATAATTTGGTTCTATTTACAGGATGGTGCTGGAATAAAAGTCTTAAAACACACTTATCTTTTTACTGCAATTTAAAAAGCTTTATGCTGGGTACACACCATCCAATAATTCAGCCCGACCGCCCAACATTTCAGTGAATTGGTCGGTTGGTCCGAAATATTGGATGGTTTCTTCGACCAGACGTGAACGATGACCAACCGTTTGTTTGGCCACATTGAAAAAAAAAAAGATCGGATGCGTTGGGAAACCATGACCAATCGTGCAGTCCTCTATGAAGCGCACGCTCAGTTGCCAGAATATCCCTTGTAAAGGTGTGTACGTAAGAGAGACATAAAATCAGGGCCGTTTCTAGCCATTTTAGTGCCCTAGATGCCCTCCCACCTCCCCCCCCCAAAAAAATGAACAAAAAAAAAAAAACGAACAAAAAAACCCCCCTTGGCCTGTCAATCTACAGCTGGGTTCCTTCTGACACTGCTGCTGTTCTTTATAGTGGAAACGCTTTACTAGTTGGTAAGAGGGGCACGCTGTACCAGGTGAGACATTTGTGCGTATGCAGTGACACTGGCTACCGATTGGAAGGACAGGATAGGTTTCAGTGGCTGCACGGTATGTGGCATCAGTGTTCTCCCCAGAAATTGTTTCCGGCCGGGTAGGGTAGAACATGTAAATTTGGTGAGATCTGAGATGTTTAACTCTTTCAGTGCCAGCACTTTCCCAGAGTATTGCCATTAACCCTCCAGTGCCAGCACTTTCCCAGAGTATTGCCATTAACCCTCCAGTGACTGCACTTCCCCAGAGTATTGCCATTAACCCTCCAGTGACTGCACTTTCCCAGAGTATTACCATAAACACTTTCAGTGCCAGCACAGTATTACCTTTAACCCTTCCAGTTGCCAGCATTGACATGATATACAGTATGTACCAGCATTAACATGATATACAGTATGTACCAGCATTGACATGATATACAGTATGTACCAGCACTGACATGATATACAGTATGTGCCAGCATTGACATGATATACAGTATGTACCTGCATTGACACGATATACAGTATGTGCCAGAATTGACACAATATACAGTATGTACCTGCATTGACATGATATACAGTATGTACCTGCATTGACACGATATACAGTATGTGCCAGCATTGACATGATATACAGTATGTACCTGCATTGACATGATATACAGTATGTACCAGCATTGACACGATATACAGTATGTACCTGCATTGACACGATATACAGTATGTGCCAGCATTGACACGATATACAGTATGTACCAGCATTAACATGATATACAGTGTGTACCAGCATTGACATGATATACAGTATGTACCAGCATTGACATGATATACATTATGTACCAGCATTGACATGATATACAGTATGTACCAGTATTGACATGATATACAGTATGTACCAGCATTGACATGATATACAGTATGTACCAGCATTGACATGATATACAGTATGTACCTGTTTTCCATGTCTCCTCCATTGGATTGTTCACTCCTCACCTACTCTAAGTTCTAATTGGAGAGTTGGATGGAAGGAAGAGAGAGGCAGGGATAGGAATCTCATGGCTGCTAGTCACAGGGCTACTGTTATAAAGTCTGCACCAGCTTTTACTTGCCCCTTTAGAACTGTTCCCCTCAGTACTATTAGCTGAGCTCATCCTCCCCCCTCCTTCCTTCACCTTCAGTTCATTTGGAACATTGTATCCAAGTAGAGGGAGCTGAGTTCAGGCTCTGTACTAGATACAATGTTACAAATTACAGCAGCAGAACAAGGAGATCAGATCTTACACAGCAAGTAACAGCTGACAGGGAGATGCTAGGGAGAACACTGGGCGCCCTGGATCAAATGACACTCTAGGTCTTTGCTTAGGTGGCCTATACCTAAAAACGGCCTTGTATGAAATGGTTTAAATTGTGATGTACTTTGCTTTACTGTGGCCCAAGCCACTTATGTTAAATGGCTTTAGTGCTGATCCAGTCCACATTGTAGGTAAATTTATTCTCTGTGGCTGGAGCTCACTAATTAAAGGGCAGGTGGAGCCTGTTTTGTGGGAGAGTCTGATCAGGCAACGAGCGTTTGGGTCTGCAAGTAGCAAACCAGAATCTCTGAGGTCCAGAGCTTTATACCCCAGTGAGATTACCAGGCAAGGAGCTTGTAGGTCTGCAGGTAAGAGCCTCTAAGTGTCAGAGTTGCAACTTGCAAAGCACAGTAGGAGACTGGGTACAACCAGCTAATTCTCCAGGGAGATACGGAACTGTGTGAGTACTGGACTGTGATTAACTGTGAGTGTTCCAATAGTCAGGGACACTAAGGGCATGGCCACACTGCGCTGCACACGCAATCGCACACGCATGTGCTTGAGGTTTTTTCTTTAGAGATAGGGAAACATGCGACTGTGCATTAAAAAAAAAATCCATGCAACATACCAACTGTCACTATTTTAGTTACAGCAAAAATGCACACAGCAGAAGAGTTTATGATAATAAGGCACTTGATTGACAACTGAAATGTAAAATGTTTCTAAAGATATCGTAAAAAAAAGGGACAGATCAACAAAAATGCTACTGTGATAGTTGGGTAAAACTATAGTTTCCAGTAATGGGTAATTTTAAAATAAACCTTTTTTTCCAGTATAGATGCCCTTTAAAAATTGACCAAGGTCTGTTCTGAATACAGAGGTTCTCTTACATAACAGTACTTTGCAGTATGGACTTTATCGCACTGTATACTTTACCTTTCTGTGAGAAAAAACACAGAAAAGGGAGTTAAAAAATTCACTGCATTTTCAATATATTTCCCACTAAACCTCTCAGTGCCTTACACAATAAAACAAATGCAATCACCAGCACATGAGCACAGACGCAAAGCATTGTGCATACTGATGAGGGATATCTAATGCTGTAATAATGGTTCTAGTGCCTCTCTGTTCTCCTGGACGTAATATCGTAATATTAACATAGAATATATGCATTGCCTGGAAATGCCCGCAGTCTTACAATTTAGAACTGGCCACTGATAATTTGTATGATTTCTTTTTTTATTGCAGATGAATAAAATATGAAACCAGAAAGGAAACAGTTTCATTTGCTGATTGTCCCGTATGTATAATTTCCGTGTTTATATATGGAATTCTACAAATACAGAGAGATAAAAGACTGGAATAGTATTTTGGGTTTGTTTGTTGGATATCGTTTACATACAGACACTACTATTCAAAGGTTTAGGAAAGTCCCACTGTTCATGGGATTATTAAAAACTTATTTAAATTGAAACTATACTTAAAAAATGATTTGCCTTTATCCTTTTCTATATTTTTAGTGCTGTCAGGAACTTGATCCCTTTTTGCTCTCGGTGCTCCCTGTCACTAGATCTCCTCATGTCCTGTTCAGCTCACTCCTAGTTAGTATCATGTCTCCTCTCTATGTATCCACCCCCTCCCAAAACTGAGGCACAGATAGAGTGTGGAGCATGTGCAGAGGAGATGATATGTGCTCCACTACAGCCAATAGCATTCACCCAGTGATTCTGTGTTATAGTGAAAATGAAAGTAAAACTGCTTTGCTATAGGAAGGTAAGCAGCACTGGGAGCTGTAATCACTGCTTCAATCAAGTAAGATTTTCTTTTAGCTGTAGGAGTTTGAAGGTGTGGGTGTGTGTGTGGGGGGGTTGTAATTGATTTCTTTAGGTACAGTGCTACATTGCTACAGTGCTACCTGCAGGATTGGGTGTTATCTGCACAGAAAGAACACAGAGATACAGATAATGCTTATTACTTTTCCTGATCTTAATGCTGAATCAATTAGCTATACAGTGACAGAGAAATAAGCTTTACTTTTATAGAATGGGTAGTTTTACATGTAGTGTGCCAGGGGGAGGGGCTGGGTGATTGACAGTTCTTTACTGACTAGCTGTGCCACGCCCTCTTTAGAAAGTAAAACTCCCAGAGCTAAAAAAACAAGGGATAGGAAGGTCAGAGATGGGGATTGGTGGGATTGGTGGTAATTAATCCTAATTACTGTGTGATTAGTTAAAAAATGATTTGCCCCAGTTTACATGTCCTATAAAGGACATGTCCACCCTTACAACAAAAAGCTGCTTGATTGTCAGACCTTCCAAACTGGGGTTACCTTGACTTGGTTGGAAGGCTTTTCATTCTTGTGATCACAGTAATGTATACTAAAACCCCTTTGTTTATTAAGTATGCCAGTGTGCAGATAATATGATATTGTATGGGGCCCAGGAATGTGCATTAATTATCTTTTATATGTTTATAAAGTATGCCAGTGTGCAGATAATATGATATTGTATGGGGCCTAGGAATGTGCATTGATTATCTTTTCTATGTTTATAAAGTATGCCAGTGTGCAGATCAGTAGTATTTCCGCTAAATGTAGTTGTAAATTAGCCTAATTGGAGTGCTTCCACAATCCTTGTATTGTATGTATATATTGGGAGGCTTGGTCAAGCTTCCATGTGGTTATAGCATCCCCAACACGGACCTTTAATGGGAAGTCCTATGCCGTTAATATAAAGCACTGGATGGCCTCTTCCCTCATTTTAAAAAGCTGGGGGGGGGAAGTGAGAAAGCCTGTTATGTAGATCCAGTGCACAACTATGAGAAATGCAAAAGTTTGCTAATGGTAATTGAAGTAAAAAGGTTAGACGTTCGCCTTCCAGAACTGGGGTTACCTTGACGTGGTTGGAAGGCTTTTCATTCATGTGATCACAGTAATGTATACTAAAACCCCTTTGTTTATAAAGTATGCATCATTTAATTGTGATTTAGCCTAAGGAGTGTTTCCACAGTCCTTCTATGTATGTATCTGCTCCCAATCCCAACAATATATTCAGCACTTCATTACCTTGCACACACCAGACAATTTTCATCAATTTGAAAGCCTGATGTGAATTTAAGTGGATATTTGGCCCAGAGGATCACGCAATTGGGTCACAATTTATGTAGCTTCCAATCCTTTTTTTTAATCTGATTCAATCAATATTTTGGCAGATTGACGGAAACGTTTGTCGCAAGGATAAACTGGCCGAAATATTCAATCGTGTGTCTACAGCCTTAGCCCTGGAAATAGGGTTTGTATTTGTATTTCTCTACCAAAGCCGCTTTCCATTTACTAAAATAAAATGCACCATATAAATTCCCCTTTAGGTTGATTAATGTGTAAATAATAAACATGTTTGGGACATTTTTTGAAAGAAATGTTTATTTCTTGACTTTATTCAAAAGAAAAAACTCAACTGCCTCAATAAACATGAAATGTTTGTACTTAGAAGCAGCAGGAGATGTCTAGATTTTCACATTATAATGGAAAAATGATGGGATATGATTAATATAGCGATGATCCTGCATGGTTTCTTCTGACAGCATCCGCTAGCCTGTCACTAATGAACCCTCTCAGCTTTTGTCAACATTGTTTTCCCATTAGCAACCCCCCCCCCCGATACTACAATTAATTGCTTCCTTGTTTGCTATATATAATAGGAGGATATATATATAAATGTAGTATTATGGGCGCTCACCATTCAGCCGCTTCATCTGCCAGGGTGCTACTTCTCCTAAATACACCATAGATAATGAGAGGTCAACAAGGCACTTCTGGGTCTTATTCAAACAAACCAAATGTATTGTATGTAAACACACAAAATCAACATGTTTCCTAAAGACGGGCCAGCAACATGTTGATTTTGTGTGTTTAAACACAATAAATTTGCCGGAAGATTCAATAAAAGTTCTTATTGTTTAAAATGGGGCTAATTTAGCCCCAACCAATCAGATCTTATTTAACATTTGAAAGCTAACATCTGATTGGTTGGGGCAAAATTAGCACCATTTTAAATAGACCTGCGTGTCCCGTTTCCTATTGCACATATCTGTTTGTGTGGAACTGCACCAGGGCAGCTGATAAATTTTCGGAAAGTTAGAGTTTTAATTTTCGATGATTGTCTACTAGAGATGGGCGAACTTTCTAAAGTTCAGTCCGTTTTCGAACTTTCGAAAAGTTCTAATGAAATACAATTAAAATATCAATGGTAACTTAATGTAAATGGCTGTGGGACCTGGGAAATGGTCTGGGTCACATGTTCCAATATCCAGGACTTTCGAAAAATCTATTTTACTCTCACTAGCGCTATTTTCGAGTTTGTTCGCACCTAGGTACCAAGTACATTTTACTCGCGGATTCGATGCTCGCGTATAGGCTTTAATGGACACTTTACTCGTAGATTCGATGCTCACGTATAGGTTTTAATGGCCACTTTACTTGCAGATTCGATGCTCACGTATAGGTTTTAATGGACACTTTACTTGTAGATTCGATGCTCACATATAGGCTTTAATGGACACTTTACTCATAGATTCAATGCTCACGTATAGGTTTTAATGGACACTTTACTTGCAGATTCGATGCTCACGTATAGGTTTTAATGGACACTTTACTTGCAGATTCGATGCTCACGTTCGCACCTAGATACCATGTACATTTTACTCGCGGATTCGATGCTCGCGTATAGGTTTTAATTAACCATTTACTCGTAGATTCGATGCTTGCGTATAGGTATAATAGGCATTTTACTCGCACATTCGAACGGTCGATATTTATCGAAAGTCCAAAAATATCGAAAATCCGGGTCCGGGATAGTTCGAGAAGTCCGAATTTGTTCGAATTTGAATAGTTCGGCTCGAACTCAGGTTCGAGTTCGAGTTCTAGTCCATCTCTATTGTCTACTTTCGATTTTCGCTAATTCAAAAAATCCTGGTTCCCTGAAATTCGGGATCTCCAACAGTTTTATTGGGTCTTCGAAATCCTCAGATTAGTTTTGAAACTGGGTTCTATTCGACCCCACATTACATCTCTATATCCCAGCCGAGTGAGCCAATAGTATATTACCGTATATACTCGAGTATAAGTCGATCCGAGTATAAGTCGAGGTACCTATTTTTTCCTGAAAAATTTGTAAAAACTGATTGACTTGGGTATAAGTCGAGGGTAGAAATTATCACCACTACTGCCTTCTGATTCTGTGTTGTTTTTAGGCTTTAGTTGCCCTTTAAATGGACAGCAGAATTCCTATACATGAATCCCATACAGTAATAGTCAAATCCAGTACCAGTAACCTCCAATTCCTTGGCACTCCAGATGTTTGGAAACTACAACTCCCAGCATGCTTTGTTTCTGGGAGTTTCAGTTTCTAAACATGTGGAGTGGCAAGGTTCAGTAAACTTTTATTAAGCTTACCATCATTTACAATTCTCCTGAACCCCATATTGTAAAGGGCACTCTGACCCCCATATAGTAAAGGACTCTCTGACCCCAATAGTTAAAAATGTCACCTGAGAGTTGTAGTTTCAAGCTGTCGTTTGCATTGAACTAGCAGCTGTTTTTTGTCCCAAACTGAGGAGACCCATCAGATTTACAGCATCCAGATGAGCAGTGACAGTGCTGAGTGAGACCAGCAGCCAGACTACAGGAAGCAGCAAGTGTAAAGGCAGATCAGCTCCTGTAACTTTCTATGCAGGTTACACACGCACCACCTACTGGTTACTATCCGCAATTGCAGAATTTGGATCTAAATTAGGACTTGACCCGAGTATAAGTCGAGGTTAGGTTTTCAGGCTAATTTTAAAGCCTGAAAAATTCGACTTATACTCGAGTATATACAGTAACACATCTAACTAAGAACATTTAAAATAACACATTTCACATTGCTCTTTTGTGGTGTTTATAACATTTAGATCATTGTGGAAGATTGGCTAGAAAGCTGATAGGTCATAGCTTCTTATGAGTTCAATTAATTTGTATTGAAGGATCCTATCAAGTTGGTTAATGAATCTCTAATTAATACTCACTGGAACACATTTTAATTATGAAGCGAATTTGTCATTAGAGATAATACTTTCTAGATCCCCATCATTGATTTCAGCCCCTTTTTCTAGCCCACTAACTTTCCTTTACTTTAATTAGTGACACTACTCTCTTATCTACTGACGCACAACGGCGAATTGATGGCTTTTTTACTCTTTCATATTCAAAGGATGAATCTTATCATCCATTATAAATACAACATTTCTTTAATAGTTATCATATATTATTAATTTACCTGAATAATAAATTCAGTTTTATCTATAGATTTTCATTTTTACCCTTAGAACTACACTGCAGCTTTAATTTGGAGATGAAACTCTTAGCAAAAAATAGACGTCACTTGCTAAATTGAATACAGTAAATCCATTGATCTGCACTATTAGTAAATGGAATTAACTCATTAATTAGTCGAGCAGTGAACTTAAATGACATAGTTTACAGTTATCAGCAACATGTGACACTATTGACATTGTCACCATATGTGACTAGGGGGCTGGTGCCAAAGGAAGAGTAAGGCTGGGTACACACAGAGCTATTATTTGTCCCAACCGAGCCCTTGGCCTGGTGAAAAAAACTGGCGGTTGAGGCAATAGTGCGTGCGACAGATCGTGTGGTCCCATAGGAAAACACATAATCAGCCATGAAATAAAATTTGACCTAGACGGCCATTTGTCTAAATCAGACCAACAGGCAACCAAGCTTGGTTGCGACCAGCCGCCTTACACCAGCAGAAATTTCCAGCCGACTGACCGATCCACGGCTTTATTGGCCAGCCGGCCAGAAATATCTGCTGGTGTGTACCCAGTCTAAAAGGAATGCCCACTCTTAATACAAAAGACTGGTGACTTGTTATTTTTACCAGTTTACAAGATGCATTTGTAACCAGATATTCGGTTTCTGACACCTTGTTGTTTGTTGTTTTCTACACGTGTAACTATTAAAGGGGTTATATTAAAGGGGATGCAGATGGAAAACAATCTGTGAGAGAGTTTGACTAAGGAGCTGTGTCTTACCTCCCGTTCTTCAATAGACAGGAGAGAAGGTCCTACGCTCCCCCGGCACGTAGTCTGACAAGTCCCGATGGACTCTGTCTTCTATGCGCATAGATCGCACATGTGCATAGAATACACAGTCCTTCGGGACCAGTCAGACTACGCGCTGTAGTTTTGACTGACAAAACTCAGGATTTAGTTGATAAGTATACCTATGTAATGTTATGTTGTTTACCTGCTGGGACACACACACATTATAAGGGCTAGAGGAACCTGGGGTCATGGGATATGTTTGTATTATACATTTTTAATTGTTTTTAATGTTGCTAATATTCCCCAGTTGATAGGGATTTTATATTAGAAGCTCCCATATGGGTGAGCAGCTTTTTTTCCTCTCCTTTCTGTGTTGAAAAGGGATAAGTGCCCATATATCTAGCCTGTGAGTGGGTCCATGGAAGGTGTCAGTACAATGTGAGTGTGAGTGTGTCTCAATATCAATACTAAGAAGGGTCCAGGGGGGGGGGGTGTTATACTATTTCCCAGCATTTACTGTAATCTGATCGCAGATTTCCAGGTTTACCAAGACAGACATTTTTTCTTCACGCCAGTATTGCAGAAAAGTAGCAAGTGTGCCTCAGTCTGTAAAAGTTTAAGAAAAACTGTTCTATGAGTCTGTTTACAAATTTTCATCCACCCCCCACCCCCGAAAATCGCCAATTTAGAAAATGTCTAAACATTACCCCTGAAAGTAAATGAAACCTTCACTATCTGAAGGTGAATGACAGAAAAATAGTGAACAAGGAGTAAACAAACTTTGAAGTTAGTAGAAAGACTTAAGGTGTGTGAAAAAAGGGTGCACTTGTCCTTTAATTAAATGTCCTTTTAAAGGGAAGAGAACGGACAATAGCTTGTCAGACATAGCACAGATTATGCAGTATATAGAATATCCCTCTCAGATTTACGCTGCAGTACAAGTTGCATTTGCAATCAGGTTGATTGTTCTTGACAGGCCTTAGCTGAGGATGTTCCCTTAGGGTTTCTATTTTTCGAGGCATATATACAATGCACACATAGACTCCATAAACAATACCTTAAAATATATTTTATGTATGTCCTATTACTTTAGCTATCTGGGTTAATCTTGATCTGACCTCTAAAGACTCAACATAAAAATATGAACATTTCATCATTTAAACAATTGTAAAATTAAACTAGACGTACGACTTCCATAGTAGTAGAATTAAATATCAATAAGCTGTTGTGTCCAGATCTACAGTAGGAAGATTAGTCAGAGAATTCAAACATGGTAAATCAATTGAAAGGATGATGTAAACTGGCTTTGAGAATTGATCTTCATGTCACAATGATCTGTAAAAAAATATATATATATGAATTTCGTGTAACGATATAACATGATTACATTCTGTATAACGTTTGATGGCACCTCATCTCAAGGTGGAGGGCCAAGAAATTTAAGACTGAATAGAAAGATACATTTATAATATCTTCCTGCAGGTGTGCTTCATTCTCATTAACAGCAACTTTTTCAGTCTCTCTTTATATTCAAGCTCCCCCAATCCCCTTATTAATTTAGTTGCCCTTCTCTGAACCCTTTCCATTTCAAATATGTCCTTTTTGTACACAGGATTCCAAAATTGCACTGCATATTCCAAATGAGGCCTTACCAATACTTTGTAGACAGGGAGAATTACATTTTCTCCCTTGAATCCATGACCTGTAAATGCACATATCGCTGCCCCTAATCAACCCATGCTACTTCCCCTCTAAAATAATTCACACCCACACAAGGTTTTCGATTGGAATATTGTAAAATAGGTCACAGCTTTATTAGTGACATATAATTTTAATATAAAATATATTGCAATTAACTTAACTTTGTAAATACAATTTCACATACCAAAACTATTCCAGTAATTGAGAATGCACAATTCAGTGTCAATAACAAAAATATGTCCCCTGGCGATGGCACTCGACTTGACTGATCATAGTTCTCACATAACCAAACCCAGTCGCCAGCTGGCCAGGTATACAGCTCGGCGAGGTCTGTTGGGGTATTAAACACCACTGCCTCCCAGGTACCCATTGCCCTTAGAGAGTGAACAAGACATTGACAACTTATTTCACATATTTACCCCTTTACTTATTGATTTGCCACCACCAGAGACATGCCACTAGCATGCAAGGTTTTCACCTAAACTTGCATGCCCCTCCATACCCCTAGGGCCACTTCCAATCCTTCTAGCAGGCCTTAGTTAAAAACATCTAACCCCACCTTGGTTAAATGAACTGCCTGAAAGAAGCCTTTGTCATGTTCCAACAGTCTGGACCTAAGTACAAACCCTCCTTTACTCTTCATGAAGTTCCCCATGGCCCTATTGACCTTAATTCTGGTCTTTTCAATTGCACCCAAAGATTGACACTCTGCCAATTAAAACGAGGAGTTATTTCAGACCATAATATCAATAATTGAGGAAACAAACTAATCAAGAACCTAAGCTCACCCTTCATCCTCCATAGCAGCGAACGAATGGGTACTGCACCCAGGTCATTTCTGCCTAAGTGAACCAACAAAATGTAAGGTTAAACCTCCTGACTAAACAAGGTTTGAAACTGTGGCCAAAACTGTGCCCAAACCATTCTGCTCCTCCCACACCACCACGCCATCACCTCTTCCTCAGAAAATCCAAAGCGTTCTCCTGCCAGATGAAAACGAGCCCTGGCTACTGCCCAACGAATGTAGGAATGGCCAATCACTAGCACCCGACCTGTCACAGAACCTAAACAGTGTGTAAAATATTAGCATGATCACAACATTGAACACGGGTTAATGTACCTGATGGAGTCCCATCTTCCTATCTTCCTAATATCAAGCTCTCTGATTCCACGCCCCGCAGCCCCTGTAGCTGGCCCTATTCTAAAGGAATGTGAGGAGAATTCTCCTGCCACAAACACCATCTCACTTAAGCATTTTTGGGGCACTGCTGTAAATTGAAAACGTCTTAGCGGTTCGTCATTGTCATGTACTAAATAGGGGCCCCGCTGCAGACCCCCTAACTCCAATAAACCTGTGAAATGCTTGGCACGGGGATGCTGTGTCTGGAGCTTGGAATAAGGGAATCCATACTCCTTTTCCTTCCTGGTCTGTTTTTGACCGCGGGAGTAATATACTTCAACCGTTGCTCGTTGCTACCACTGAAAATTGTACGGAAAGCACTTTGACTGGCTGACCAATTCCCCCAACCTAAACGCCCCATAGAAGGCAAGCAAAACGGCCTCAAAGTATGAACTGCAGCTTGTCAGAACCTGGGATACTAACAGGGAGATTCAATAAAAGTTCTTATCATTTAAAATGGTGCTAATTTTGCCCCAACCAATCAGATCTTATTTAACATTTGAGAGCTAACATCTGATTGGTTTGGGCAAAATTACCACCATTTTTAACAATAAGAACTTTTATTAAATAACCCTGTAAGTCTTATAAGATGTGGAAAGTAATGGGACGCCTTCCATCTTTCTTGTTCCTACCCCATCTCATCCCCTTTAGAGTCTGTCTAACCAGAAAACTCTTTGTGACATCCTGAATGCCCTGTAGTTTAAAAAGAAAAGACATAACTGCTAAAGCCCTGTTGACCACTGCTGCTGATTTCTCTTTCATCCCTTCATCTGCTAAGAAGCAAAGTAGTAGTTCTACTCTAGTTCCTTCCAATAATAAGCGATTATTACTCCCCTGCAGTTGAAACCACCTCCTCCACACTCTGGAATAAGCCTCCCATGTGGTCTTTGATATAGAGCCCTTCACCCAAACAGCCAACTGGTCGAGAATATCTGCCACAAATGTTCTGGACATTTTGGTCTTCCCATCCCGCTCTGTTCCTGGTGCCAACTGCCAGAAGCGATCCAACTGCAAACGAGAAAGGGCATCCGCTATGGTGTTATACCTACCGGGGACATGTTCTGCCCTAATTACCATATTACATCACCACTAAATAACACAATAAGTTAACAACCAGGAGGGAAGTAGCTGAGAATAAATATTGTGCTCACCACGGCCATGGTATCCGAATAAAACACTATCTTTTTGTTAGCTAGCTGCTCGCCCCGTAGATCTACTGACAATACTATAGGAAAAAGCTCAAGAAAGTCTACATTCTTGGTTAGCCCTGCCTGAACCCAAACCTCTGGCCATCTCCCGTGCACCACTGTCCTCGAAAATATGCTCCAAAACCCACTGAGCCAGAAGCATCCGTAAATAAATCCAATTTGTGGTCTGACTTAGGATATGGCAGCCAAATTGATCTGCCATTAAAATCTCCCAGAAACAGCTCCCAAACCCGAAGGTCGACTCTATGCTAGCTAGTGATGCGGATGAAGTGGTGTAGTTGACGGGCACCTGCAGTAGCCATTGCGAGTTTTCTAGAAAATATTCTTCCCATAGGAATTATGCAGCAGGCAAAATTAAGTTTGCCCAGCAGAGACTGCAGTCCTCGTAACTGTACTTTCCTAGCACCTAAACATGGCTTCAATAACTGCAACAACTCATCTAGTTTGTCCTGTGGGAGCATGCAAAGCATGAGTCTATTTCAAACCCTAGAAATCTGGTGCTACACAGAAAAAATCATCTAAATAATGAAGAACTGACAGAGATCCCAACACTTCTCGCACCACCAATTCTAGGAATGTAGAGAATGCTTCAAAAAAAGGCACACAAAATGGAACACCCCATCGGCAGGCATCGGTCAACAATGACCTATGTCCAGGTGGACCGGCAACAGCCAGAATGTTGCCTCAATGTCGGCCTTGGCCATCAAGGCCCCTGCTCCATGTCGCCAGATCATCTGCACAGCATCATCAAAAGAAGTGTAGGAAACTTTGGCCAACTCCTCACTAATAGGATCATTTACAGAAGAACTCATTGGGTAAGAGAGATGGGGTATTAATCTAAATGAACCCTCCACTTTTCTGGGGACAAGACCTAGAGGTGAAATGACTAGAGCCAGCTTTAAATAGACCTGCCATTCGTCCCAAACTCACTTCTTTCAGTAATTTTTCTTTAACTATGTCTAACTTTCCTAACACTGAACGCAGGTTCCTAATTTCCCCCCCACAACCCGTAACATGGCCCTGGCATAAAATCACAAACCCGAGCGAAAACCTTCCCTTAAGAAACTTGCCTGCTCTTGTAATGGATATCTAAATAACCAAGGTAACATCTCTTCTAGAATCACCGGTGTCATCCCTTTTTCCAGTAGCGTTACTCACCCCTCCACGTTGGTTTCTGAAGCACTGGAAGGCTGGGTGTCCTGGGGTACCACAAAAGGAACAGTCGTGTTTGAATCTGCAGGATGTTCCCCACTTGCACTGGCTCCCTTTCTGTTTGAGCCCGGTGTTGCCTGCATCGTACCACCGTGCGCCTGTTGAAAGAGCTGTTGTGTTGGTGCTCCACCTACCAATCCGATCCCGCCTCTGGGAATGGTCATCAACCGCATCCAAAGACCAATATCCCCTTGGTCACAGTGAAGGGAAGGACATACTGCCATCCTCTGCCTAAATTGCTTGTTGTACTTGAGTCACACAATACCCCAGTAAATCCGGAATGCCTCCCAAATGACGTCCAAGTAACAAAACAGGACTGAACAATGATGGGGGTTCTTCTCACCAATTACACTACCTAAAATGGTAAATGCCTGTAGCCAGTTACCAAACATGCGAGGGATCAACTAAAATTTCCTTTTCTCTTCCTCCTCTTCCTTGTGTGACTGCTTCCTTCTATCTTGGTGATCTATTGGGAATCTATCTAGTGGGAGCAAAGTGAAAATATCAATGTATTCCCTACGCCAGATTTTTTCTTTGACTTTAACTTAAGATGAGCCCCCAAAGGACCTTCCTAACATACATAGGTGTTGCTCATAGCAAAATTAGATAATTTAGCTGGCACCTAATCTTCACCTTGCATGGGGGTAGGTGCTACACCACTCTGACTAGTATGTATGCCGCAATCTGGCCTGCGGCCAATGTTCCAATCACTGGAGCTGACCCAAAGTTATTGCCTGGAATCTGTGACTGGAAACCATTGCTGTGTTGATCCCCGTCATGCTGACCCATGACTGAGGTACTAGGGTATGGGAGGAGGTGATGTCCCCGCTGGTAAAAATAGGGAAATGACTGGTATTCCTGGTTCGGGTCCTGCACCCTCTGACATCCCCCAGTATTGGCTGCCTTGCGCCCACTTCTCCTACTCTGACTGTCCATAGCCTGGGCCCAGGACTCATCTAACACTCCTACGCATTGAACAAGGCCTGTGGATTGCTGCTGAGCTGCTTTAACTGAATGGGTGAACAGCACCAGGAAATCAGGGTTCCACCCCCACGGCCTCCGCACAAGATGGGGGACTTGTCCTTGTCCTACAGCCCTCTCTCCCCCCAGCCCCGTATTCGGTGTCTTCAGTTACTTGGCCACTTGTAAGGAAAGCATTGTCAGAAGACCGATGGGAAGGGGTAGTGTGTGGGGAAGGTGGGGATGGGAAAACCATCCTCCTGCGTCTGCTGACGCAGGAGGTTGGCACTGGGGCTAAAGCTGTCTGGGTGCCTGGATCTCCAAGCACGCTCCATTCGCTCCGCACACACTGGTGTTGCCGCGAGTTGCTCCCCTTACCCAGTCCTCTCCTGCTTCTTGCGCCCTCATTCAGATCTGATCCAGGAACTCTTCGATGGCTGATGACATCTCCTATCTTACGCTCTTTCTTACAATACGAAACTGCTGGCTCTGCTTCACCTTTCACTACCTCCCTGGTAAGTCACTTCCTTCCTTTCTAATTAGTACCCACCCCCTTAACCTACCTATCACTCTTCTGCCTTACGGTCATGTGCCCCTCTGGGACCATTCTGTCCCTTGGGGCTTCTTACCTCTCTTTATACAAGACAATACCATGCTGGCTATGGCTGTTACCGCCTGGCACTGCTTGCTTCCTTTAAGTTTGTTATCCACCAAAACTCCAAGATCCCTTTCCAACAGGGATTCACTTAACACAGAGCCATTTGTAGTATAAGCAGCACAAGAATTTTTAAGTCCAAAATGCATCACCTTCCATTTATCAACATTGAATGTCATCTGCCACTTAGCAGCCCAATGTGACAATCTATCTAGATCCCCCTGCAACGATTGCACATCCTCTGAAGTTTTTAATGGTCTACAAAGTTTTGTGTCGTCAGCAAACACAGAAACCTTGCTGACAATACCCACTTCCAAATCATTAATAAATAGATTAAATAGAAGCGTTCGCGCCTAGATACCATGGACATTTAACTTGCGGATTCGATGCTCGCGTATAGGTATAATAGGCACTTTACTCGCACATTCGAACAGTCAAACATTTGATATTTGTCAAAAGTCCGAAAATATCGAAAATCCGGGCCCGGGATAGTTCGAGAAGTCCGAATTCGTTCGAATTTGAATAGTTCGGCTCGAACTCCCCAGACCAACAGACCTTAGCTTTTGCATTTGTCACCTATGGGGGACTGTATGAAAAGCCTTTGCAAAATCCAAGTACCGTATATCCTCGAGTATAAGCCGATCCGAGTATAAGCCGACAAGGTACCTATTTTTGCCTCAAAAATTAGAAAACATGATTGACTTGAGTATAAGCCGAGGGTTGAAATGATCACCACTACTGCCTTCTGATTCTGTACTGTTCTGAGGATTTAGTTGCCCTTTACCATACAGTAATAGCCAAATTCAGTATGTCTATTACTGTATGGGAATTCTGCTGTCCATTTGAAAGGCAACTAAAGTCTCAAAACAATATAGAATCATAAGGCAATCTTTTCATTCTCCTAATTGTTTTGAGGCTTTAGTTGCCCTTTAAAATGGACAGCAGAATTCCCATACAGTAAGGTAATCCCATAAAGTACTCCCACACAGTACCATAACAGCCAAATCCAGCACTGTAGCCCCCCTTTCCTTGGCAGTCTAGATGTTTGGAAACTACAACCACCAGCATGCTTTGTTTGATGGTAGGTGTAGTTTCTAAACATCTGCAATAGCAAGACCATATGTAGTACCGGAAGACCCCCAAAGAACAGAGAATAAGAGGCTTACCGGTCCTACTGACAGCATGCTAAGCGTAGGTGAGTTCTGTTTACTTACTTGTTTGTCTTTTAGGAAGCTTTAGGAGGAGACCGGCAGTACTGCATTCTGTAAGGAGACCGGAATGAGAGATGGGGCTACGTTAGAACAAACAAGAAAAGAGATGATCAGTGCACATTCCTGGGCCCCATATGCTATCATACCATCTACGCACTCCTTCCCTAACTTTTTGTGCCAATGTCGGTATATACGATATACTATATTAACTGCTATGTATATTATATAGTATCCCCGTACCAACCAGAACTAAAATATATGTATTGTATTAATACCAGTAATTCTCAATATTATATGTATCCCCGTACCAACCAACTACAGTATATGTATTAATTCGGTAATTCTCAATATTATATAGTACTCCCCGTACCCAACCAGAATAAAATATATGTATTAATACCAGTATTCTCAATATTATATTAGTACCCCCGTACCAACCAGAACTACAGTATAGTATTAATACCGGCATTCTCAATATTTATAGTATTCCCGTACCAACCGGAACTAAAGTATATGTATTAATATCGGTAATTCAAAAAATTATATAGTATCCCCGTACCAACCAACTACAGTATATGTATTAATACCCGGCATATTCTCACATATTATATAGTATCCTGTACCAACCAGAACTACAGTATATGTATTAATAACAGTAATTCTCAGTATTATATAGTATCCCCCGTACCACCAGAACTACAGTATATGTATTAATACCAGTATTCAATATTATAAGTATTCCCGTACCAACCAAACACAGTATATGTATTAAAACCAGTAATTCTCAATATTATATAGTATCCCTGTACCAACCAAACTGCAGTATATATATTAATACCAGTAATTCTCAATATAATATGTATCCCTGTACTAAACCAGAACTACAGTAATAGTATTAATACCAGTAATTCTCAATATAATATAGTATCCCCGTACAACCAGAACTACAGTATATGTATTAATATCGGTAATTCAAAATATTATATAGTATCCCGTACCAACCAGAACTACAGTATATGTTATTAATACGGCAATTCTAAATATTATATAGTATTCCCGTACCAACCAGAACAACAGTATATGTATATACCAGTATTCAATATTATATAGTATTCCCGTACCAACCAAACTACAGTAATATGTATTAAAACCAGTAATTCTCATATTTATATCATCCCTGTACCAACCAGAACTACAGTATATGTATAATACAGTATTCTCAATATTATATAGTATCTCTGTACAACCAGAACTACAGTATATATATTAATACCAGTAATCTCAATACTATATAGTATCGATGTACCAACCAGAACTACAGTATATGTATAAACCAGTAATTCTCAATATTATATAGTATCCCTGTACCAATAAATGAAGGCCTCATTTGGAATATGCAGTGCAATTTTGGAATCCTGTGTACAAAAAGGACATTTTGAATGGAAAGGGTTCAGAGAAGGGCAACTAAATTAATAAGGGGATTGGGGGAGCTTGAATATGAAGAGAGACTGAAAAGTTACAATTATTGTACGCTGGAGAAAAGGACGCTTGCGTGGGATATGATTACTGTGTATAATCCATTAACGGGCCATACAATAATCTATCTGGGGCATTGTTCACCAATAGAACATGTCAAAGGACACGGGGACATCCCTTTAGACTTGAAGAAAAAAGGTTTAGGCTTCAAGCTCGGAAAGAGTTTTTCACTGTGAGAACGGTAAAGCTATGGAACTGTCTCCAGTGGACGTTTGTAATGGCACGGTTCATTGGTCAGTTTAAAAAAAAGCTGGATGAGTTTCTGCAAACAAGGAATGTTGCAAGTTACTGGTATTGATACTAAAGTAGAGTTGATCGGGAAATTTCCGATTGCCACTTGGAGTCAGGAAGGATTTTTTTCCCCCTTCATAAATTTGGTGGGGATTTTTGTGCCTTCCTCTGGATCACAAGTTAGGCAGGAAATGAGGATATTGCTGATGGCGGCTGGACCTGAGGACGTATGTCTTTATTCAACCTCAATACTATACTATACTATACTATACTATACTAAAGTTATGTATTAATAACAGTAATTCTCAATATTAATAGAATCCCTGTACCAACCAGAACTCAGTTATGTATAATACCAGTAATTCTCAATATTATATAGCATCCCCCATACTAACAGAATACGTATATGTATTATACCAGTAATTCTCATATTATATAGTATCCCTACAACCAGAACTACAGTATAATATATTCATACCAGTAATTCTCAATATTATATAGTATCCCCGTACCAACCAGAACTACAGCATATGTATTAATACCGGCAATTCTCAATTATATAGTATTCCTGTACACCAAAAACTACAGTATACGTATTAATACCAGTAATTCTCAATATTATATAGTATCCCCTGTACCAACCAGAACTACAGTATGTATTAATAACATTAATTCTCAATATTATATAGAATCCCCGTACCAACCAGAACTACAGTATATGTATTAATACCAGTAATTCTCAATATAATATTGTATCCCTGACCAACCGGAACTACAGTATATGTATTAATACCAGTAATTCTCAATATTCAATAGTATCCCTGTACCAACCAAAACTACAGTATATGTATTAATACCAGTAATTCTCAATATTATAGTATCCCTGTTCCAACCAGAACTACAGTATTGTTTAATACCAGTAATTCTCAATATTATATAGTATCCCTGTACCAACCAAACTACAATATATGTATTAATACCAGTAATTCTCAATATTATATAGTATCCCGTAACCAACCCAGAATACAGTATATGAATTAATACCAGTAATTCTAAATATATATAGCATTCCCGTACCAACCATAACTACAGTATATTATTAATACCAGTAATTCTCAATATTTATACAGTATCCCTGTACCAACCAGAACTACAGTATATGTATAAAAACCATTAATTCTCAATATTATATAGCATCCCATACAACCAGAACTACAGTTATGTATTAATACCAGTATTCTCAATATTATATAGTATCCCTTTACCAACCAGAACTACAGTATATATATTAATACCAGTAATTCTCAATATTATATAGTATCCTGTACCAACCAGAACTACAGTATATGTATTAATACCAGTAATTCTCAATATTATATAGTATCTACAGTATACTATATAATATTATATAGTATTCCCGTACCAACCAAACTACAGTATATGTATTAAACCAGTATTCTCATATAATAGTATCCCTGTAACAACCAGAACTACAGTATATATATTAATACCAGAATTCTAAATATTATATAGTTTTCCCTGTACCAACCGAACTACAGTATATGTATTAATACCAGTAATTCTCAATATTATATATCCTGTACCAACTAGAACTAAGTATTGTATAATAACAGTAATTCTCAATATTATATAGAATCCCCGTACCAACCAGAACTACAGATAGTATTAATACCATTAATTCTCAATATTATATAGTATCCTGTACCAACCAGAACTACAGTATATATATTAATACCAGTAATTTCCATATTATATAGTATCCCCGTACCAACCAGAACTACAGCATATGTATTAATACCGGCAATTCTCAATATTATATAGTATTCCTGTACCCCGAACTACAGTATATGTATTAATACCATAATTCTCAATATTATATGTATCCCCGTACCAACCAGAACTACATTATATGTTTATACAGTAATTCTCAATATTATATAGAATCCTCATACCAACCAGAACTACAGTATATGTATTAATACCAGTAATTCTCAATATAATATTGTATCCCCGTACCAACCGGAACTACAGTATATGTATTAATACCAGTAATTCTCAATATTATATATATCCCTGTACCAACCAGAACTACAGTATATGTATTAATACCAGTAATTCTCATATATATATATCCCTGTTCCAACCAGAACTACAGTATATGTATTAATACCAGTAATTCTCAATATTATATATTATCCCTGTCCCAACCGAACTACAATATATGTATTAATACCAGTACTTCTCAATATTATATATATCCCTGTACCAACCAGAAATACAGTTATATGAATTAATACCAGTAATTCTCAATATATATAGTATTCCCGTACCAACCAGAACTACAGTAAATGTATTAATACCAGTAATTCTCATATTATTAGTATCCCTGTACCAACCATAACTACAGTATATGTATTAATACCAGTAATTCTCAATATTATAAGTATCCTTGTACCACACAGAACTACAGTAATATGTATTATACCAGTATTCTCAATATTATATAGTATCCTGTACCAACCAGAACACTATATGTTAAAACCAGTAATTCTCAATATTATAATGCATCCCCTACTACAACCAGAACTACAGTATATGTATTAATACCAGTAATTCTCATATTATATAGTATCCCTGTACCAACCAGAACTACAGTATATATATTAATACCAGTATTCTCAATATTATATAGTATCCCTGTACCAACCTGAACTACAGTATATGTATTTCATACCAGTAATTCTCAATATTATATAGTATCTACAGTATACTATATAATATTATATAGTATTCCCGTACCAACCAGAACTACAGTATATGTATTAATACCAGTAATTCTCAATATTATATAGTATCCCCGTACCAACCAAACTACAGTATATGTATTAATACCAGTAATCTCATTTATCATATCCCCTGTACCAACCAGAACTACATGATATGGTATTAATACCATAATTCTCAATATTATATATTATCCCTGTACCACCAAAACTACAGTATATTATTAATACCAGTAACTTCCTCATATTATATAGTTCCCTGTACCAACCAGAACTACAGTATGTATTAATACCAGTAATTCCTCAATATTATTAGTATCCCCTATCTAACCATAACTACAGTATATGTATTAATACCAGTAATTCTCAATATTATATAGTATCCCTGTATCAACCAGAACTACAGTATATGTATTAATACCAGTATACTCATATTATATAGTATCCCTGTACCAACCAGAACTACAGTATATATAAACACCAGTAATTCTCAATTATATAGCATCCCCATACTAACCAGAACTACAGTATAAAGGCATGTATTTTGTGGTCCTGCACACCCGTTAGTAGAACAGTGGGTATATAGTGCTGAGTGCAGTGAAGACCGTGGTTGACGGCAGATATCAAGAAAAACACAACCACGCACATCAGACTGAATACCTATGTATTTATATCAGAGGCAACGTGGACTCCTTTAAGGTTGGAAGAAAAGAAGTTTCATCTTCAGTTAGGAGAGGTTTCTTTACAGTGAGATTGGTGAAACTGTGGACGGTCTTCCGCGATAGTGGTAATGGCAAGTTCATTGATAGCTTTAAAAAAGGCCTGGATAAGTTTCTAAAACTAAATAATATTGGAATTACTGGTATTAATGCATATCTGTAGTTCTGGTTGTACAGGGATACTATATAATATTGAGAATTACTGGTATTAATACATATACTGTAGTTTTGGTTGGTACGGGGATACTCTATAATTTTGAGAATTACTGGTATTAATACATATACTGTAATTATGGTTGGTACAGGGATACTATATAATATTGAGGATTACTGGTATTAATACATATACTGTAGTTCTAGTTGGTACAGGGATACTATATAATATTGAGAATTACAGGTATTATACATATACTGTAATTCTGGTTGGTACGGGATACTATATAATTATGAGAATTACTGGTATTAATACATATACTGTAGTTATCACAGAAAGGAACACACCCACGCACATCAGACTTGAATACCTATGTATTTAACATTCATCACTAGGAATCACCAACGTGTAACCGTTTCGGTACCTGACCTGTCCTTCATTAGACACACAGATAAAAAATGAAAAGCACAGTGCACCTTATATAGACACAGGAAATATGGCATGGTTGCCATCTAGTGGTAAGTGTAAAATAACCAAAACAGGAACAAAATATAGTGAGATAAACATAGTATGTACAGGTCATCGTTTAGCAAGAAGACAAGACAGACCCAGTTGGTATTCACGCCCTGAGAGGAGGGCGTCCAAGGTAAATATCCAAAATGCTTCTCTCACGCAATAGGATGATTGTGCCTACCCCCCCCTCTTGCTAGGCAAAATCGCACATTTAAATAGACCTCGTTCCCGTTTCCTATTGCACATATCTGTTTGTGTGGAACTGCACCAGGGCAGCTGATAAATTTTCGGAAAGTTAGATTTCAATTTCGATGATTGTCTTCTAGAGATGGGGCGAACTTTCTAAAGTTCAGTCCGTTTTCGAATTTCGAAAAGTTCTAATGAAATACAATTAAAAATCAATGGTAACTGTAATGTAAATGGCTGTGGACCTGGGAAATGGTCTGGGACATGTTCCAATATCCAGGACTTTCGAAAAATCTATTTTACTTCCCTAGCGCTATTTTCGAGCTCGTTCGCACCTAGGTACCAAGTACATTTTACTTGCGGATTCGATGCTCGCGTATAGGCTTTAATGGACACTTTACTCGTAGATTCGATGCTCACGTATAGGTTTTAATGGCCACTTTACTGGCAGATTCGATGCTCACGTATAGGTTTTAATGACACTTTACTTGTAGATTCGATGCGCATAGTTCGACACTTAGATATCAATGTACATTTTACACAGATTCGATGCTCACATTCATAGGTTTAATAAATGACCATTTACTCGTATCGACTATGCGATGATCTCGCGTATAGGTTTATAGATGACGTGCAGTTTTACTCGCACATTCGAACGGTCGATATTTATCGAAAGTCCAAAAATATCGAAAATCCGGGTCCGGGATAGTTCGGAAGTCCGAATTTGTTCAATTTGAATAGTTCGGCTCGAACTCAGGTCGGTTCGAGTTCTAGCCATCTCTATTGTCTACTTTCGATTTTCGCTATTCAAAACAATCCTGGTTCCCTGAAATTCGGATCTCCAACAGTTTTATTGGGTCTTCGAAATCCTCAGATTAGTTTTGAAACTGGGTTCTAATGACCCCACATAAATCTCTATATCCCAGCCGAGTGAGCATAGTATATTACCGTATATACTCGAGTAAAGTCGATCCGAGTATAAGTCGAGGTACCTATTTTTTCCTGAAAATTTGTAAAAACTGATGACTTGGGTATAAGTCGAGGGTAGAAATTATCACCACTACTGCCTTCGATTCTGTGTTGTTTTTAGGATTTAGTTGCCCTTTAAATGGACAGCAGAATTCCTATACATGAATCCCATACAGTAATAGTCAAATCCAGTAACCAGTAACCTCCAATTCCTTGGCACTCCAGAATGTTTGGCAACTAACAACTCCCAGCATGCTTTGTTTCTGGGAGTTTCAGTTTCTAAACATGTGGATGGCAAGGTTCAGTAAACTTTTATAAGCTTACCATCATTTACAATTCTCCTGAACCCATATTGTAAAGGGCACTCTGACCCCCATATAGTAAGGACTCTCTGACCCCAATAGTTAAAAATGTCACCTGAGAGTTGTAGTTTCAAGCTGTCGTTTGCATTGAACTAGCAGCTGTTTTTTGTCCCAAACGAGGAGACCCATCAGATTTACAGCATCCAGATGAGCAGTGACAGTGCTGAGTGGATCCAGCAGCCAGACTACAGGAAGCAGCAAGTGTAAAGGCAGATCAGCTCCGTAACTTTCTATGCAGGTTAACACAGCACCACCTACTGGTTACTATCCGCAATTGCAGAATTTGGATCTAAATTAGGACTTGACCAGTAGTATAAGTCGAGGTTAGGTTTTCAGGCTAATTTTAAAGCCTGAAAAATTCGACTTATACTCGAGTATATACGGTAACACATCTAACTAAGACATTTAAAATAACACATTTCACATTGCTCTTTTGTGGGTGTTTATAACATTTAGATCATTGTGGAAGATTGGCTAGAAAGCTGATAGGTCATAGCTTCTTATGAGTTCAATTAATTTGTATTGAAGGATCCTATCAAGTTGGGTTAATGAATCTCTAATTAATACTCACTGGAAAACACATTTTAATATGAAGCGAATTTGTCATTAGAGATAATACTTCTAGATCCCCATCATTGATTTCAGCCCCTTTTTCTAGCCCACTAACTTTCCTTTACTTTTATTAGCTGGCACAACGGCGAATTGATGGCTTTTTTACTCTTTCATATTCAAGGATGAATCTTATCATCCATTATAATACAACATTTCTTTAATAGTTATAAATATATTTAATTTACCTGAATAATAAATTCAGTTTTATCTATAGATTTTCATTTTTACCCTTAGAACTACACTGCAGCTTTAATTTGGAGATGAAACTCTTGCAAAAATAGACGTCACTTGCTAAATTGATACAGTAAATCCATTGATCTGCACTATTAGTAAATGGAATTAACTCATTAATTAGTCGAGCAGTGAACTTAAATGACATAGTTTACAGTATCAGCAACATGTGACACTATTGACATTGTCACCATATGTGACTAGGGGGCTGGTGCCAAAGGAAGAGTAACGGCTGGGTACACACAGAGCTATTATTTGTCCCAACTGAGCCCTTGGCCTGGTGAAAAAAACTGGCGGTTGAGGCAATAGTGCGTGGCGTGGGTCCCATAGGAAAAACAAATCAGCCTGAATAAAATTTGACCTAGACGGGCCATTGTCTATATACAGACAACTAGGCAACCAAGCTGGTTGCGACCAGCGCCTTTACAACCAGCAGAAATTTCCAGCCGACTGAACCGATCCACGGCTTTATTTGGCCAGCGGCCAGAAATATCTGCTGGTGTGTACCCAGTCTAAAAGGAATGCCCACTCTTAATACAAAAGACTGGTGACTTGTTATTTTTACCAGTTTACAAGATGCATTTGTAACCAGATATTCGGTTTCTGACACCTTGTTGTTTGTTGTTTTCTTTTTTACACGTGTAACTATTAAAGGGGTTATATTAAAGGGGATGCAGATGGAAAACAATCTGTGAGAGAGTTTGACTAAGGAGCTGTGTCTTACCTCCCGTTCTTCAATAGACAGGAGAGAGGTCCTACGCTCCCCGGCACGTAGTCTGACAATTCCCGACGGACTCTGTCTTCTGCGCATAGATCGCACATGTGCATAGAATACACAGTCCTTCGGGACCAGTCAGACTACGCGCTGTAGTTTTGACTGACAAACTCAGGATTTAGTTGATAAGTATACCTATGTAATGTTATGTTGTTTACTGCTGGACACACACACATATAAGGGTTAGAGGAACCTGAGGTCATGGGATATGTTTGTATTATACATTTTTAATTGTTTTTAATGTTGCTAATATTCCCCAGTTGATAGGGATTTTAATTAGAAGCTCCCATATGGGTGAGCGGCTTTTTTTTCTCTCCTTTCTGTGTTGAAAAGGGATAAGTGCCCATAATCTAGCCTGTGAGTGGGTCCATGGAAGGTGTCAGTACAATGTGAGTGTGAGTGTGTCTCATATCAATACTAAGAAGGGTCCGGGGGGGGTGTTATACTATTTCCCAGCATTTACTGTAATCTGATCGCAGATTTCCAGGTTTACCAAGACAGCCATTTTTTCTTTACGCCAGTATTGCAGAGAAGTAGCAAGTGTGCCTCAGTCTGTAAAAGTTTTAAGAAAAACTGTATCTATGAGTCTGTTTACACATTTCATCCACCCCCCACCCCCGAAATCGCCAATTTAGAAAATGTCTAAACTTACCCCTGAAAGTAAATGAAACCTTCACTATCTGAAGGTGAATGACAGAAAAAATAGTGAAAAGGAGTAAACAAACTTAAGTTAGTAGAAAGACTTAGGTGTGTGAAAAAAAGGGTGCACTTGTCCTTTAATTAATTGTCCTTTTAGGGAGAGAAACGGAACAATAGCCTTGTCAGACATAGCACAGATTATGCAGTATATAGAATATTCCCTCTCAGATTTTACGCTGCAGTACAAGTTGCATTTGCAATCAGTTGATTGTTCTTGAAGGCCTTAGCTGAGGATGTCCCTTGGTTTCTATTTTTCGAGGCATATATACAATGCACACCATGGGCCCTATTTATAAAAAATCGTTTCGTTAGCGTAAAATGAAAGATCGTTATGCTAAAATAACGACCGTTATTTTACCGATAACGACAGTTATTTACGATAACGGTCGAGTATTACCGATAACGACCGTTATTTACGGATAAACGGTCGTTATCGGTAAATAACGACGTTATCGGTAAATAAACGGTAGTTATCGGTAAATAACGCGGTAATTTACCGATAAGCCCGGTATGTAACGATATCGGTAAATAAGTCGTTATCGGTAAAAGGTCGTTATCGGTAAAAAACCTTCGGTCGTTATGTTTACGATAACGATCGGGTATTTTACGGATAACGTACCGATCTTTTATAAATAGGGCCCATAGACTCCATGAAACAATACCTTAAAATATATTTTATGTATGTACTATTACTTTAGATATCTGGTTATCTTGATCTGAACTTCTAAAGACTCAACATAAAAAATATGAACATTTCATCATTTAAAACAATTGATAAAATTAAACTAGACGTACGACTTCCATGGTAGTTAGAAATTAAATATCAATAAGCTGTTGGGGTCCGATCTACCAGTAGGAAGATTAGTCAGAGAATCCAAACATGGTAAATCAATTGAAAGGATGATGTAAACTGGCTTGAGAATGATCTTCATGTCACAAAGGATCTGTAAAAAAAGAGGAAAGAATTTAAGAAATGAATAGAAAGATGACATTGATAATATCTTCATGAAGGGGTGCTTATGCTCATTTAAAAGTAAAAAAAAAGGAGTAGGGGTAAAGGAAAAACCCCTTGAGTGGTTGCTCACCAAGTGGAACGGTAGTTAATGGGGGGGACGAGGTTCTCCCCTTTTTTACTTTTTTTTCTCCACCCACCTTTTTCTTTTTTTCCCTTACCCCCCCCCCCCCACTTTCTTTTTCTTTTCTTTCACCCTTTCCCCCACGCCCCCCCCTTTATTTTCTCTCCCCCCACCACCACACCCCCCTCTTTCCTCCCCCATTTTTTTCTTTTTTCTCCCTCCCCCCTTTATTTTACATCATTTCATTCCCCCTTTTTTTTCTTTCCTTTTACCACCCCCCCCCTTTCCCCCCAGGTCCACCCACTCAAACAGTATAAATTTACCCATATGGCTTTCCACTTTGATGTAGTTTTAAAAAATTCTTTACCTACTCTCTGCTCCTTATGGTTCTCCTGCATTGCCTGTCCAAAGTTCAGGAAACTGAAGAGTAGGAGCTGTCTTCCTGTGTAAAAAGTTTTTCACTTCCTTCCTGTCCTCTGAGAGGACAGTGACATGCACAGGGTGTATGTCCCTTTCCCCCCTCCATCCTACACCTGCACATCAGTTTTTGGCTGTCCACCTGATCGTACTAGTCTTGGGAAAATAAATGGTTTACTACTGTATTTTTCAGACTATTAATTGTGTCCTAGTCAATGGACAGAATAATGTTATTGAAGTGTATGTGAAGGCAAGTCATCCCCCGTCCCATTTGTTTTTTGATTCAGCTCCCAAGTTGTGGACTAAAATGTCCGTTTTATACTTTGGCATTTTATGTTGCATTTAATAGGGGCTTTATTTTTTGTGTTTTTTATTCCCCACATGCCATAACATGTATATGTTAAATCGTAATCACTGCATTGCTAGATTCTACTGTATGGAACTTTCTACATGTCACTTTGCGGTTAGAATCACAAACCAGGAGTGGCGCGTTTGGTGTTTGCCCGTAATGATAAATAACTAAAACCAGCAAAAAACCATATTATTACTACTACAAACTATTATTACTATTATGAGTAGTTTATCATTACTGTTTCTCTTAATATTTTATTATTTCACTATTAATTTATACTATTATAGTATAGTCCACCTTTGAGGTGTAATAAAGATCATATTCCATCCAGTCCAACCCATTTTAGCAATATACTCAGTTCCTGCATAACGTTGATCCCAGAGGATTAGGCAAAAATTAAAACCACCAAATTTCCTGTAAGGGGGAAAAAATTCCTTCCTCTCCAAGTTGGCAATCGGATTTAATTTCCCGGATCAACTCTACTTTATGGATCATACGTAACTTGAACAGATCCTTTGTTTGTTTAGAAACTCCATCCAGCTGTTTATTAAACTGACCAATGAACCGGCCATAACAACGCACTGGACGCAGACAGTTATATCCATAGCATTCTAACCGTTCGTCATGCGAGAGGAAAGAAGCCACTTGCATCCGCCAATAAAACACAAAACAAGATCTATATATGCGAATGTATACCAGTAACTGTATTTCGTATCTGCGTATTTGTATCAATCATTCCTTAGTTTATGTAGAATTTTGTAGCAGACTCATCCAGACTTTTATTTAACTGACCAACTGACAATAATTGCCTATTTATTTATATTAATGTCCACTGGTAAGACCGATTCCAGAATCGGTACCGTTCTCGACTAGTGATCAAAACTCCAAGTTTTTCCCAAACTCTTACTTTAGTAAGTAGTATCACGAAATAGACTAAGTAGTCAGTAGTAAACGAACACGGAGGTAGCTAACCTCCATTCGGTTTGTTTTCTTCTTTGTCAGAATATTTGAGCTAATACCAGCTTTCCTTTTTATTTACAACTGACACTTATGAACCCTGCCATAACAAGTCCACTTGAGTCAGTTCCATGGAGCTGTACCGTTCTTCCACACAGTGACCCCAAACTCCCTCTTCCCTAAAACTAATCGTTTTGTTGTATTCAATCACTTACAGTAACTGTAAACATGTCCTTTCCGTTCTCGGGAAGAAGAACGAAAAGAAACTCTCAGCGTTTTATTAAACGGTACCAATGAAATGAATTCTCTCTCTTTGCCCTTCATTTCACTTGTACAAAGTTCTTTCCATCTGGAAGACAGCATTGTGTCGCCATAGCCCAGCTTTATAGGAGTTCTCTTTTTTTCACAGTGGACGTGACAAACCCTTTTGGCCCGAAACTCTCTACTGATTTGTTTCGTCATTCTAATACACCAAGTAGTAACGTGTTTTTAAACATTTCCTTGGTTTGCCCCTCACAAAATCACAGCCCTTTTTATTTTTAAACCTGTACCATTTTTTAGTGAATTCAGCCCCCCCCCATAACCAACGTCCCTTCTTTCCACGTGGTTAACGGAATTAGTTAGTTCCATAGCTTGACCTTTCTCACTGTGATTCAAAACCCGTTCCTCAACTCACTTTTCTGTCTTCAATACCAGTAAACTTGTAACATTCCTTGTTGTAGAAAATCACCTCCAGCTTTTTATAAACCGGACCAATGAACTGCCCCCATAACAACGTCACTGGAAGACAGTTCCATAGCTTTACCGTTCTCACAGTGAAAACCCTTTCCCAACTCTACTTTATGTATCAATACCAGTAATGTAACATTCTTGTTTGTAGAAACTCATCCAGCTTTTATTAAACTGACCAATGAAACTGCCATAACAACGTCCACTGGAAGACAGTTCCATAGCTTACCGTTCTCACAGTGAAACCCTTTCCCAACTTACTTTATGTATCAATACAGTAACTTGTAACATTCCTGTTTGTAGAAAACTCATCAGCTTTTTATTAAACTGACCAATGAACCGCCATAACAACGTCCACTGGAAGACAGTTCCATAGCTTTACCGTTCTCACAGTGATAAACCCTTTCCCAACTCTATGTATCAATACCAGTAACTTGTGAACATTCCTTGTTTGAGAAACTATCCAGCTTTTTATTAAACTGACCAATGAACCTGCCATAACAATGTCCAACTGGAACAGTTCCATATCTTACCTTCTCACAGTGAAAACCTTTCCCAACTCTTATATGTATCAATACCAGTAACTGTAACATTCCTTGTGTTGTAGAAAACTCATCCAGCTTTTTATTAAACTGACCAATGAACCTGCCATAACAACGTCCACTGGAAGACAGTTCCATAGTTTACCTTCTCACGTGACAAACCCTTTCCCAACTCTACTTTATGTATCAATACACGTAACTTGTAACATTCCTGTTTGTAGAAACTCATCCAGCTTTTTATTAAACTGCCAATGAACCTGCCATAACAACGTCCACTGGGAGACAGTTCCATGCTTACCGTTCTCACAGTGACAAACCCTTTCCAACTCTACTTTATGTATCAATACCAGTAACTTGTAACATTCCTTGTTTGTTAGAAACTCATCCAGCTTTTTATTAAACTGACCAATGAACCTGCCATAAAAACGTCCACGGAAGACAGTTCCATAGCTTTACCGTTCTCACAGTGAAAAACCCTTTCCCAACTTGAAGCCTAAACCTTTTTTCTCAAGTCTAAGGATGTCCACGTGTCCTTACATGCTTCTATTGGTGAACAATGCCCCAGATAGTTTATTGTTGGCCCTTAATGTATTTATACACAGTAATCAAATCCCCACGCAAGCGCCTTTTCTCCAGGTACATAATTGTAACTTTTCCAGTCTCTCTTCATATTCAAGCTCCCCCAATCCCCTTATTAATTTAGTTGCCTTCTCTAACCCTTTCATTTCAAAATATGCCTTTTTGTACACAGGATTCCAAAATTGCACGCATATTCCAAATGAGGCCTTACCAATGCTTTGTAAGAGGGAGAATTATATTTCCTCCCTTGAATCCATACCTGTGAAAGTGCAATCGCTGCCCCTAATTCAACCATAGCTACTCCCCTCTAAAATATCACACCCACACAAGGTTTTCGATTGGATATATGTAAAATAGTCACAGCTTTATTAGGTGAAACAACAATTTTAATATAAATAACTGCAATTAACCACTTAACTTGTAAAATACAATTTACATACCAACAACCAACATTCCAGTAATTGAGAACCACAGCCACACCCCCAATTCAGTGTCAATAACAAAAATCTGTCACCCCTGGCGATGCACTGACTGACTGATCAATTTCTCACAGTAACCAAACCCAGTCGCCAGCTGGCCAGTTATACAGCGGCGAGGTCTGTGGGGGTATTAAACACCCTGCCTCCCAGGTCCCATTGCCCTTCAGAGAGTGAACAGGACATTGACAACTTATTTACATATTTAGACCCATTTACTTATTGGATTTGCCACCACCAGGACATGCCGACAGATGCAAGGGTTTTACCCACCTAACAAATCTGCATGCCCCTCCATACCTAGGGCCACTTCCAAATCCTTTCTAGCACGGCCTTAGTTCAAGAACATCTAACCCACACCTTGTTACCACCATCGCCACTGCCCACGAAGAAGCCTTTGTCACATTAAACTTCCAACAGTCCCCCATGGCGGACCTAAGTACAAAACTCGCCTTTACTCTTCATGCCAAGTCCCCATGGCCCTATGACCTTAATTCTGGGTCTTTTCACATTGCACAAAGCATGACACTTGCCAATTAAAACAGGGTGATTTCAGACCATAATATCAATAATGGGGAAACAAAACAATCAAGAACCTAAGCTCACCCTTCACCTCCATAGCAGCAGACGAATGGGACGCCACCAGGTCATTTCATGCTAAGTGAAAACAAAAAGTAAGGTTAAACTCCTGATAAACAAGGTGTGAAACCTGTGGCCAAAACTGTCCAACATTATCTTCCTCCCAACACCACCACGCCATCCACCTATTCCTCAGAAAAATCCAAAGCGTTCTCACTGACCAGATGAAACACGAGCCCTGGCTATGCCCAACGAATGTAGGAATGGCCAATCACTAGCACCCGACTGTCAAGACACCTAACACAGTGTGTAAAATATATAGCGATGATTAAACATATGAACACGGGTTAATTGTACCTGATGGAGTCCCTCTTCCTATCGTCTAATATCAAGCTCTCTGATTCCACGCCCCGCCAGCCCTGAGCTGGCCCTAATCTAAAGGAATGTGAGAGAATTATCCTGCCACAACACCATCTATCACTTAAGGCATTTTTGGGGGGGCACTGCTGTAAAATGTGAAAACGTCTTAGCGGTTCGTCATTGTTAGTGTCTAAATAGGGCCCCGCGCACGACCCCCTAACTCCATTAAAACCTGTGAAATGCTTGGCACGGGGGGTGGATGCTGTGTCGGAGCTGGAATAGGAATCCATAATCTCTTTACTTCTGGTATGTTTTTGACCGCGGGGAGTAATATAACTTCAACGTTGTCGTTGTACCATGAAAATTGTTACGGAAAGCACTTTGACTGGCGCACCAATTCACCACACTAAACGCCCCATAGAAGGCAAGCAAAAACGGCCTCAAAGTTATGAACGCATGCCAGCTTGTCCAGAACCTGGGATTACAACACGGGAGTATCAACTAAAGTTCTGATCATTTTAAAATGTGCTAATGTTGCCCCAACCAATCAAGTAGCTTATTTAACATTGAGAGGCTAAACATCTGATTGGTTGGGCAAAATTACCACCATTTTAACAATAAGAACTTGTATTGGAATAACCTGTAAGTCTTATAAGATGGGAAAGTAATGGGACGGGTTTACATCTTCATGTCTCTACCCCATCTCATCCCTTTGAGTCTGTCTAACCAGAAAAAATCTTGTGACATCCACTGAAGTGCCGTAGTTAAAAGAAAAAGAACACCAACTGCGTAAAGCCCCGTGACCTCTGCGCTGATTTCTCTTCATCACCTTCATCTGCTAGAAGAAACCGCAACGAACACCCATACATATCAATAAAGCCCCAGGGACCAGATGGATGCATCCTGAGGATTTTAAAAAGCTTAGTTCGTTACTAGCAAGACCCTTGTGTCTCATCTTTCAGATTCGCTTTTGCTCTGGGGATTGTGCCGCTGGATTGGAAAAGGCCAATGTAATACCAATATTCAAAAAAAGGTAGTCGTTCACAGCTGGTATACATAGACTGGTAAGAACATCAGTGGTAGGGAAGATGATGGAAATTTGTTAGGATCATTATTCTGATTGTTCCAGGATCATCTTATAGTAGTGTACAGCAGGATTTAGAGAAATAGATCATTCCAGACAAATTAATTTGTTTTATGAAGAAGTAGTAAAATTTAGATTCAGCACAGTGTGATGTGGTATTTTGGATTTTGCAAAGCCTTTGATACTGGCCCATAGGCGACTAATGTATAAACTGAGGACTGTTGGCCTTGAAGAAACATTTGTTCATGGATAGAGAACTGGTTATTGACCGCACAGAGAGTGGTGGTTAATGGAGCTACATCTATGTGGGCTAAAGTTCTAAGCGGAGTTCCTCAGGGTTCTGTACTGGGGCCGCTTCTGTTTAATCTGTTTATAAATGATTAGAGGGGGCTTGAGAGCAAGGTCTCTGTGTTTGCTGATGACATTAAATGTATGCAGAGCTTTGGAAACTTCCAATGATGTGCAGTGCTGCAAGCAGACCTAGATAAGCTTATCAAAATGGGCACAGCAGAATGGCAGTGAGATTCAATGTTGATAAATGTAAGGTGAGATTTGGGATTTAATAATCCTGTCCACCTACACTACAAAATAACTCATGTTAACGTGGCATCTGAAATGGAAAAGATTTGGGGGTTCTGGTAGATAACAGGCTTAGCTGTCGAAAACAATGCTCGAGGTAGCAACAGCTAGAGCTTAGAAAGATATTATCTTGTATAAAGAGGGGAATGGAATCACACGAGAAAAAAATATTATCTCCCTCTTTACACAGGCACTTGGTAAGGCCACTATTGGAATAGCGGTTGCAGTTTTGCAAACTCCCATAGACAAAAGGACATGCTTGGAATTGACTGGCAGTGCAGAGAAGGGCAAACAATTATAAGGGGAATGGAGGGGCTTGAATATGCAGGCAGATAGGACAAGTTAGGGCCTGTTTTACATTGGAGAAGCGGCGTTGCTAGGGGGATTGATACCTTATAAACATAGTATTATGGCCCATACAGTGAACTCTCTGGTGCATTGTTCACTAATTAGGTCATATAAGAGACTCGTGGACCTTTTAAGGTTGGAAGGAAAGAAGTTTCATCTTCAAGTTAGAGCGGTTTCTTTACAGTGAGAACGGGTGAAACTGTGGAAACTGTCTTCGCAGCAGAGGGTGTGGTAATGGCAGGTTCATTGAATATAACTTTAAAAAAGGCCGGTGGATAAAGTTTCTAAAACTAAAAAATTGAGAATTACTGTATAATTGCATATAGATCTGCGTGCTCCAGGGTACTTTCCGATTGCCATTTGGAGTCACGGAGGATTTTTTCCCCCCTTTTTTAGCGGGTTTTTTGCACTTCCTTGGTCAAGCTGTTAGGTAGGGTTAAAAAAAAAAAAATATTAAAAAAAAAAAAAAAAAAGGAATAGGTTGAGACTGATGGACGAATGTCTTTTTCAACCTTCAATTACATGTTATAGGTACTGTAAAGGTAGTTCTACTCTAGTTCCTTCCAATAATAAGGATTATTACTCCCCTGAGTTGAAACCACCTCTCCACACTCTGGAATAAGCTCCCATGTGGTCTTTGATATAGAGCCCTTCACCCAAACAGCCAACTGGTCGAGAATATCTGCCACAAATGTTCTGGACATCTTTGGGCTTCCCATCCCGCTCTGTTCCTGGTGCCAACTGCCAGAAGCGATCCAACTGCAAACGGAGAAAGGGCATCCGCTATGGTGTTAACCTACCGGGGACATGTTCTGCCCTAATTACCATATTACATCACCACTAAATAACAACAATAAGTTAACAACCAGGAGGGAAGTAGCTGAGAGAATAAATATTGTGCTCACCACGGCCATGGTATCCGAATAAAACACTATCTTTTTGTTGCTGCTGCTCGCCCCTAGATCTACTGACAATACTATAGGGAAAAGCTCAAGAAAGTCTACATTCTTGGTTAGCCTGCCTGAACCCAAACCTCTGGCCACTCTCCGTGCACAACGTCCTCGAAAATATGCTCCAAAACCACTGAGCCAGAAGCATCCGTAAATAAATCCAAATTTGTGGTCTGACTTAGGATTGGCAGCCAAATGATCTGCCATTAAAATCTCCCAGAAACAGCTCCCAAACCCGAAGGTCGACTCTATGCTAGCTAGTGATGCTGGATGATGATAAGTGGGTGTGTTGACGGGCACCCTGCAGTAGCCATTGCGAGTTTCTAGAAAAATATTCTTCCCATAGGAATTATGCAGCAGGCAAAATTAAGTTTGCCCAGCAGAGGACTGCAGTCCTCGTAACGTTACTTTCCTAGCACCTAAAAATGGCTTCTACTAACTGCAACAAATCATCTAGTTGTCTGTGGGGAAAGCATGCAAGCATGGTCTATTATCACAACCCTAGCGAAATCTGGGTGCTACACAGAAAAAATCATCTAAATAATGAAGAACTGACGAGATCCCAACACTTCTCGCACCACCAATTCTAGGAATGTAGAGAATCTCAAAAAAAGGCACCAAAATGGAACACCCATCGGCAGGCATCGGTCAACAATGACCTATGTCCAGGTGGACCGGCAACAGCCAGAATGGTGCCTCAATGTCGGCCTTGGCCATCAAGGCCCCTGCTCCATGTCGCCAGATCATCTGCACAGCATCATCAAAAGAAGTGTAGGAAACTTTGGCCAACTCTCACTAATAGGATTCATTTACAGAAGAACTCATGGGTAAGAGAGAGGGTATTAATCTAAATGAAACCTCCACTTTTTGGGGACAAGACCTAGAGGTGAAATGACTAGAGCCAGCTTTAAATAGAGCCGCATTCGTCCCAAACTCACTTCTTTCAGATAATTTTTCTTTAACTATGTTAACTTTCCTAACAATGAACGCAGGTTCCTAATTTCCCCCCGACAACCCGTAACATGGCCCTGGCATAATAAAATCACAAACCCGAGCGAAAACCTTCCTTAAGAAACTTGCCTGCTCTTGTAATGGATATCTAAATAACCAAGGTAACAATCTCTTCTAGAATCACGGTGTCATCCCTTTTTCCAGTAGCGTTACTCACCCCTCCCACGTTGGTTTTTGAAGCACTGGAAGGCTGGGTGTCCTGGGGTACCACAAAAGGAAGCAGTCGTGTTTGAATCTGCAGGATGTTCCCCACTTGCAGGCTCCCTTTCTGTTTGAGCCCGTGTTGCCTGCATCGTACCACCGTGAGCCTGTTTGAAAGAGCTGTTTTGTGTGGTGCTCCACTACCAATCGATCCCGCCTCTGGAGAATGGTCATCAACCGCATCCAAAGACCAATATCCCCTTGGCCACAGTGAAGGGAAGGACATACTGCCATCCTCTGCCTAAATTGTGTTGTAACTTGAGTCACACAATACCCCAGTAAATCCGGAAAGCCTCCCAAATGACGTCCAAGTAACAAAACAGGACTATGAACAATGATGGGGGTTTTCTCACCAATTACACTACCTAAAATGGTAAATGCCTGTAGCCAGTTACCAAACATGCGAGGGATCAACTAAAATTTCCTTTTCTCTTCCTCCTCTTCCTGGTGACTGTCTCTTCTATCTTGGTGATCTATTGGGAATCTATTAGTGGGAGCAAAGTGAAAATATCAATGTATTCCCTACGCCAGATTTTTTCTTTGACTTTAACTTAAGATGAGCCCCCAAAGGACCTTCCTAACATACATAGGTGTTGCTCATAGCAAAATTAGATAATTTAGCTGGCACCTAATCTTCACCTTGCATGGGGGTAGGTGCTAACCACTCTGACTACGTATGTATGCCGCAATCTGGCTGCGGCCAATGTTCCAATCACTGGAGCTGACCCAAAAAGTTTTGCCTGGAATCTGTGACTGGAAACCATTGCTGTGTGATCCCGTCATGGCTGACCCATGACATGAGGTACTAGGGTATGGGAGGAGGTGATGGTCCCGCTGGTAAAAATAGGGGAAATGAGCTGGTATTCCTGGTTCGGGTCCTGCACCCTCTGACATCCCCCCCGTATTGGCTGCCTTGCGCCCACTTCTCCTACTCTGACTGTCATAGCCGGGCCCAGGACTCATTTAAACTCCTACGCATTGAACAAGGCCTGTGGATTGCGCTGAGCTGCTTTAACTGAATGGGTGAACAGCACCAGGAAAATCAGGGTTCCACCCCCACGGCCTCCGCACAAGAGGGGGACTTGTCCTGTTCCTACAGCCCTCTCTCCCCCCAGCCCCGTATTCGGTGTCTTCAGTACTTGGCCACTTGTAAGGAAAGCAGTCAGAAGACCGATGGGAAGGGGTGGTAGTGTGTGGGGAAGGTGGGGATGGGAAAACCATCCTCCCTGCGTCTGCTGAGCAGGAGGTTGGCACTGGGGCTAAAGCTGTCTGGGTGCCTGGATCTCCAAGCACGCTCCATTCGCTCCGCACAACACTGGTGTTGCCGCGAGTTGCTCCCCTTACCCAGTCCTCTCCTGCTTCTGCGCCCTCATTCAGATCTGATCCAGGAAACTCTTCGATGGCTGATGACATCTCCTATCTTACGCTCTTTCTTACAATACGAAACTGCTGGCTCTGCTTCACCTTTCACTACCTCCCTGGTAAGTCACTTCTTCCTTTCTAATTAGTACCCACCCCCTTAAACTACCTATCACTCTTCTGCCTTACGGTCATGTGCCCTCTGGGACCATTCTGTCCCTTGGGGCTTCTTACCTCTCTTTATACAAGACAATACCATGCTGGCTATGGCTGTTACCGCCTGGCACTGCTTGCTTCCTTTAAGTTTGTTATCCACCAAAACTCCAAGATCCCTTTCCAACAGTGATTCACTTAACACAGAGCCATTTGTAGTATAAGCAGCACAAGAATTTTAAGTCCAAAAGATACCTTCCATTTATCAACATTAAATATCATCTGCCACTTAGCAGCCCAATGTGGCAATCTATCTAGATCCGCCTGCAGTGATTGCACATCCTCTGAAGTTTTTGATGGTGGACAAAGTTTTGTGTCGTCAGCAAACACAGAAACCTTGCTGACAATACCCACTTCCAAATCAATAATAAATAGATTAAATAGAAGCGGCCCCAACACAGAACCCTGTTGCACCCCATTTAGTCCATAACCCTGTGGCACCCACTTTAGTCCATAATGATGAAGCCCCATTTACAACTACTCTCTGCGTCCTATTCATTAACCAATTTTCTATCCATGTACAAATGTGACTCCCCAGACCAACAGACCTTAGCTTATACATTAGTCGCCTATGGGGGACTGTATCAAAGCCTTAGCAAAATCCAAGTAAACCACATCTACTGCTATGTCAGAGTCTAAATTTCTACTTCCTCATAAAAGCCAAGCAAGTTAGTGTGGACAAGTCTATTCCTCCAAATCCATGCTGTCTTACTTTAATGTCAGTCCTTGAAACATACTCTAGAACATGTTCCCTTATTATCTTTCCATGATCTTCCCCACCACTGAAGTTAAATTACAGCATGTAAGGTACAGGCCTGTAATTACCCGGCTGTGAGCGACTACCCTTTTTGAATATTGGAATAACATCAGCCTTTTTCCAATCCAGAGGCACACCATCGGACATGAGGGAATCAGCAAAAATAAGAAACAATGGCCTAGATAAAACTGAACTTAGCTCCCTAAGTACCCTAGGATGTATTTTATCCGGTCCAGGAGATTTATTAATATTAACGTTCTTTAGTTCTTTCTGTACCATATCCTTGGTTAACCAAAGTGCACTTGAATCTTTTACACCATTATTGCTACTATACTCTATGATATCGGTACTTGGATCTTCTATAGTGTATACAGAGGGAAAAAAAATATTCAAGACATTTGCTTTATCGCCATCCTCCGTAACTAACTTATCCCCATTAATTAATGGTGCCACATTCCCAGTCCTCATTTTTTTACTATTATTTTCCTTATATACTCGAGTATAAGCCCAGGTTTTTCAGGCTTTAAAAATAGCCTGGAAATCGAACCTCAAGTCACTTACCTTAGAGGGAAATCCACTTCCCAGCGCAGAGTAGTGACGTCAGAGACGGGAGATGCAGAGTGCCTGGTGTATAGCAGGGTATATAGCAGGGTTGACCCTGGGTGAGCTGTCTTGGAGCAGACTGGAGTGAAGATCGAGACGTGAAAGGTCATTGAGGCCCTGTGAGAGACAATGTGATATAATGGGAGCTTATAGTCCATGTAACTGGGGAACTATCCTACTTACTCTCGGACATTGCTGATTGTAAGACTACAATTCCTTTGATGCCTCGATACCAGGTTAGTTCATTAATATGAGCAATTTTTGGAATGGGGAATGATGAGGTGTGTCATTCTAACACAGCCATATCCTTGTGAGGAAGGGAAAGTTTCATACCCTCAGTCAACCATAGAGAGGGCAGTTTGGTACCTGGTATCCCACAATCCCTTGCTGCTGGGTACCCCTGCCAACCATAGAGAGGACAGTGTGGTGCTTGGTATCCCATAATCCCTTGCTGCTGGGTATCCCTGCCAACCATAGAGAGGACAGTGTGGTGCTTGGTATCCCACATGCACCCAACCCCAACTGATATGTTTTGCACATTATTACCTGCATTACTAACCAGATATTTAAAGGATAAGTATAGTCTCCATTCTGGCAGAGCAAACTGACCCCTCCCTCCATGCAGTCAATCAAGGCTGTGACAACTGATATCACAACCAATGATTGACTACTCTTTCATCTGCTGCCTCCACATGCTCAAGCTTATAAAAAAGCTCATTGAGCAAAAGGGAAGAGGCAGATACCTTTTTCAGTAAGGAATAGAACTTATCATTAAATATCTGGTTACAAATACATGTAACAAACTGGTAAAAACAGCAGTTGGGGTTAAATTAGTTTTGTGTTGTAAGGGTGGACATGACCTTTAAGTAGCTGGGAATACACCTACCATACATATTCCATAGATGACACAAAAAAAGAAAAGGCCCTACCAATGATCCACAGAGCTTGCAACCAAACTCAAACTTTTAACTTTTAAAACCCCTGCAGCTCAGAGGGAAACTTTTACTTCTACTACATTGGTCAAATTTCTTTCTTTTTGTTTCTTTGATGTGTGTTTTAAAGCATTTTAAATGTTCAAGGCCAAAAAACAACTTTTTTCTTTCGAGTGCTCTTCAAAGAACAAATCAAACCAGAATTATGAAACCTCTTCATAGCTCATAAAATGCCTTGAAGGAATATCTTCTAAAAAAAAAAACTAGATCACCCCGTTCTGGTGTTTCCTGTTTTTTATATTTAGTTATTGTCTTTCAATTTCTCATTCAAACAAGATTCTAGATCAATTTTCCACTTATGAATGATACGTTTATGGAAATTCATCATTGACTTCAAACTGCAGAGAAAATTGCTCATTTTATGATAAAATATTATTTTACAACGATAATCTCTACTGATATTTTAAATGTTTAACATATAAATGTAATTTATATTTTATGAAAGAGAGAACAGAATAAACCTTTCATAAGCAGGGATGAATTCTGTTTTAGAAACAAACCTAATTTCGGTTCAGAACTGTCGGTTTTTGAAAATCCACGGATGTAACCGATTTTTCAAATTTTTTTAAACTTTTCATTGAGAATTGAATATTCCATTTGAAAATCAAAAATGAATTTGAAAAAAATCTAAAATTTCTATTGAAAATGCTTTAAAAAAAAAGTTTAAAAATTCTAATTCAATCGGATTTTCAATAGGTTCCCGTGGAACCGCCATTGGAACGAAACTCACTAGTTTCATTCATTTCTTTAAGTGTTTGGGTCTTAAAGGCAAAGGTAGTAACCTAACCCTAGCTAGGGTGATCGGCCATGTCCTTACTTATCAGGTCTAGATGCAGAAAAATATATTACGTTCTGAACCCTTTATTTCTCTGACGTAGCATTTCTCTAATTGACACTCTAGATACCAAATATAGAATAAAGGTAGATGTTTGAGGTTAGTGGACAAGGCAATTTCACATATATCTAATATTGATAGCAGTTGCATGTTGAAGGAAAGAGGAAAGTTGAGTAATGATCGGGGGACTTTCTGGCAATAATATTATAGCGTTTGGGTCTGGGGAAGCATTAAAGGGTACTAAAAGATGTATTAAAGGGTGGGCATGACCTTTAAGCTTTTTTCTGACTTCTTTTGAGACAACCTTTCCTTAAATTATTAATTCATTGATTTGTTACAATTCAATGCATGAGAAAGTGAAAATATACCAAATTTACTAAATAAATGGTCCCCCCTTGACAATTCCATCAGGGCACAATCATTTAATCACCCAAAACATTAAGATCTTAACTCTAACCTTGTGAAGGCAAAGGAGACTAGAACATCTTTTTTTGTCAAACAATCAACTCAAATTGATTTGACAATGACAATAACCGCAAATCACCAAACAAAGTCTTTCCAGGGTTTATATTTGTATATAAATGTCATTCATATCACCAATAGTAACATAGTCTTTCCAGGGGTTATATTTGTATATAAATGTCATTCATATCACCAATAGTAACATAGTCTTTCCAGGGTTTATATTGATATAAATGTCATTCACATCACCGATAGTAAACAAGTCTTTCCAGGGTTTATATTTGTATATAATGTCATTCATTACCAATAGTAACATAGTCTTTCCAGGGTTTATATTTGTATATAAAATGTCATTCATATCACCAATAGTACACAGTCTTTCCAGGGTTATATTGTATATAAATGTCATTCATATCACGATAGTACATGTCTTTCCAGGGTTTATATTTGTATATAAATGTCATTCATATCACATAGTAACATAGTCTTTCCAGGGGTTATATTTGTATATAAATGTCATTCATATCACCGATAGTAACATAGTCTTTCCAGGGTTTATATTTGTATATAAATGTCTTCATATCACCAATAGTAACATAGTCTTTCCCGGGTTTATATTTGTATATAAATGTCATTCATATCACCAATAGTAACAAAGTCTTTCAGGGTTTATATTGTATATAAATGTCATTCATATCACCCATAGTAACACAGTCTTTCCAGGGTTTATATTAATAAATGTATTCATATCCCATAAACATAGTCTTTCCAGGGGTTATATTTGTATATAAATGTCATTCATATCACCATAGTAACACAGTCTTTCCAGGGATATATTGTATATAAATGTATTCATATACCAATAGTAACATAGTCTTTCCAGGGTTATATTGTATATAAAAGTCATTCATATCACCCATAGTAACACAGTCTTCCAGGGTTATATATGTATATAAATGTCATTCATATCACCAATAGTAACACAGTCTTTCCAGGGTTTATATTGTATATAAATGTCATTCATTCACCAATAGTAACACTAGTCTTTCCAGGGGTTAATTTGTATATAAATGTCATTCATATCACCGATAGTAACATAGTTTCCAGGGTGTTATATTTGTATATAAATGTATTCAATCACCAATAGTAACATAGTCTTTCCAGGGTTATATTTGTAATAAATGTCATTCATATCACCGATAGTAACATAGTCTTTCCAGGGTTTATATTTGTTATATAATGTCATTTCATATCACCAATAGTAACATAGTCTTTCCAGGGTTTATATTTGTATAAAATGTCATTCATATCACCGATAGTAACATAGTCTTTCCAGGGAATATTTGTATATAAATGTCATTCATATCACGATGAAACAGTCTTCCAGTGTTTATATTATATTAAATGTATTCATATCACCGATAGTAAAATAGTCTTTCCAGGGTATATATTTTGTATTAAATGTTCTCATATCACCGATAGTAACACAGTCTTTCCAGGGTATATATTTGTATATAAATGTCATTATATCACGATAGTAACATAGTCTTTCCAGGGTTTATATTTGTATATAAATGTGCATTCATATCACCAATAGTAAATAGTCTTTCCAGGGATATATATTTGTATATAATGTGATCATATCACCAATAGTACATAGTCTTCCAGGGTTTATATTTGTATTAAATGTCATTCATATCACCAATAGTAACATAGTCTTTCCAGGGGTATATATTGTATATAAATGTATCTATCACCATAGTAACATGTCTTTCCAGGGTTATATTTGTATACAAATGTCATTCATATCACCGATAGTAAACATATCTTTCCAGGGTATTATATTTGTTATAAATGTGATTCATATCACCGATAGTAACATAGTCTTTCCAGGGTATATATTTTGTATATAAATGTATCATATCACCAGATAGTAACATAGTCTTTCCAGGGTTATATTTGTATATAAATGTATTACATCACGTAGTAACATAGTTTCCAGGGTTATATTTTGTATATAAATGGTCATTATATCACGATAGTAAACATCGTCTTCCAGGGTTAATATTGTATTAAATGTCATTCATATCACCGATAGTAACACGTCTTTCCAGGGTTTATATTTGTATAAAATGTCATTATATCACCGATAGTAACCAGTCTTTCCAGGGTTATATTGTATATAATGTTCATTCATATCACGATAGTAACCAGTCTTTCCGGGTATATATTTGTATATAAAATGTGATTCATATCACCGATAGTAACATAGTCTTTCCAGGGTATAGATTTGTATATAAATGTGATTCATATCACCATAGTAACATAGTCTTCAGGGTATATATTTGTATATAAATGTGCATTCATATCACCAATAGTAACATAGTCTTTCCAGGGTTTATATGTATATAAATGTCATTCATATCACCGATAGTAAACTAGTTTTCCCGGGTTTATATTTGTATATAAATGTCATTCATATCACCGATAGTAACACAGTTTTCCAGGGTTTATATTTGTATATAAATGTCATCATATCACCAAATAGTAACACAGTCTTTCCAGGGTTATATTTGTATATAAAGTCATTTCATATCACGATAGTAACCAAGTCTTTCCAGGGTATATATTTGTAATAAATGTGATTCATATCACCGATAGTAAACATAGTCTTTCCAGGGTATATATTTGTATATAATGTGATTCATTCAACCATAGTAACTAGTCTTTCAGGGTTATATTTGAATAAATGTTTCATATCACCAATAGTAACATAGTCTTTCCAGGGTTTATATTTGTATATAAATGTCATTCATATCACCATAGAACATAGTCTTTCCCAGGGTTTATATTTGTATATAAATGTCATTCATATTCAACGATTAGTAATACAGTCTTTCCAGGGTTTATATTTGTATATACATGTGATTCATATCACCAATAGTAACACAGTCTTTCCAGGGTTTATATTTGTATATAAATGTCATTCATATCACCAATAGTAACATAGTCTTTCCAGGGTATATATTTGTATATAAATGTGATTCATATCACCAATAGTAACACAGTCTTTCCAGGGTTTATATTTGTATATAAATTTCATTCATATCCTCAATAGTAACATAGTCTTTCCAGGGTTTATATTTGTATATAAATGTCATTCATATCACCAATAGTAATACAGTCTTTCCAGGGTTTATATAGGTAATAAAGGTCATTCATATCCCATAGTATACACAGTCTTTCCAGGGTTTTATCTGTAATAAATGTCGATAATCCACCAATAATAAACATAGTCTTTCCAGGGTTATATTTGTATATAAATGTCATTCATATCACCAATAGTAACATAGTCTTTCCAGGGTAATATTTGTATATAAAGTATTCATATACCAATAGTAACAAGTCTTTCCAGGGTTTATATTTGTAATAAATGATTCATATCACCAATAGTAACACAGTCTTTCCAGGGTTATATTGTATAAATGTCATTCATATCACCATAGTAACACAGTCTTTCCAGGGTTTATATTGTATATAAATGTCATTCATATCACCAATAGTAACATAGATCTTTCCAGGGTTTATATTTGTATATAAATGTCATTCATATACGATAGTAACACGTCTTTCCAGGGTTTATATTGTATATAATGTCATTCATATCACAATAGTAACATAGTCTTTCCAGGGTTTATATTTGTATATAAATGTCATTCATATCACACGATAGTAACATAGTCTTCCAGGGTTATATTTGTATATAAAAGTCATTCATATCAACAATAGTAACATAGTCTTTCCAGGGTTTATATTTGTATATAAATGTCATTATATCACCATAGTAACATAGTCTTTCCAGGGTATATATTTGTATATAAATGTCATTCATATACCGATAGTAACACAGTCTTTCCAGTGTTTATTTGTATATAAATGTCATTCATATACACGATAGTAACAGTCTTTCCAGGGTATATATTGTATTATAAATGTATTCAATCACCGAGTAACACAGTCTTTCCAGGGTTTATATGTATATAAATGTCATTCATATCACCGATAGTAACATAGTCTTTCCAGGGTATATATTGTAATAAATGTCATTCATATCACCATAGTAAATAGTCTTTCACAGGTTATATTTGTATATAAATGTGAGTCATATCACCAATAGTAACATAGTCTTCCAGGGTTTTATTTGTATATAAAGTCATTCATATCACCAATAGTAACATAGTCTTTCCAGGGTATATATTTGGATATAAAGTGATTCATATCACCAATAGTAACATAGTCTTTCCAGGGTTATATTTGTATAAAATGTCATTCATATCACATAGTAACATAGTCTTTCCAGGGTATATATTTGATAAAATGTGATTCATATCACGATAGTAACATATTTCCAGGGTATATATTTGTATATAAATGTATTCATATCACCGATAGTAACATAGTCTTTCCAGGGTTTATATTTGTATATAAATGTGATTCATATCACCGATAGTAACATAGTCTTTCCAGGGTTATATTTGATATAAAGTCATTCATATCACGATAGTAACATAGTCTTTCCAGGGTTATATTTGTATATAAATGTCATCAATCCCCGATAGTAACACAGTCTTTCCAGGGTTTATATTTGTATATAATGTCATTCATATCACCGATAGGAACACAGTCTTTCCAGGGTTTATATTTGTATATAAATGTCATTTCATACCGAAGTAACACAGTCTTTCCAGGGTATATATTTGGATATAAATGTGATTCATATCACCATAGTAACATAGTTTCCAGGGTATATATTTGTATATAAATGTGATTCATATCACCGATAGTAACATAGTCTTTCTAGGGTATATATTTGTATATAAATGTGATTCATATCACCAATAGTAGCATAGTCTTTCCAGGGTTTATATTTGTATATAAATGTCATTCATATCACCAATAGTAACATAGTTTTTCCAGGGGTTTATATTTGTATATAAATGTCATTCATATCACCGATAGTAAACAGTCTTTCCAGGGTTTATATTGTATATAAATGTCATTCATATCACCGATAGTAACACAGTCTTTCCAGGGTTATATTTGTATATAAATGTCATTCATATCACGATAGTAACACAGTCTTTCCAGGGTTATATTTGTATATAAATGTATTCATATCACCGATAGTAACATAGTCTTTCCAGGGTATATATTTGTATATAAATGTGATTCATATCACCGATAGTAAACTAGTCTTTCAGGGTATATATTTGTATAAATGTGATTCATATCACCAATAGTACATAGTCTTTCCAGGGTTTATATTTGTATATAAATGTCATTCATATCACCAATAGTAACATAGTCTTTCCAGGGTTTATATTGTATATAAATGTCATTCATATCACCATAGTAACACAGTCTTTCCAGGGTTTATATTGTATATAAATGTCATTCATATCACCGATAGTAACACAGTCTTTCCAGGGTTTATATTGTAATAAAGTCATATCACCATGTAAACATAGTCTTCCAGGGTTTATATTTGTATATAAATGTCATTCATATCACCAATAGTAACATAGTTTTTCCAGGGTTATATTTGTATATAAATGTCATTCATATAATCAATAGTAACAAGTCTTTCCAGGGTTTATATTTGTATATAAATGTCATTCTATCACCAATAGTAACATAGTCTTTCCGGTTTATATTTGTATATAAATGCCATTCATATCACCAATAGTAACATAGTCTTTCAAGGGTTTATATTGTATATAAATGTCATTCATATCACCAATAGTAACATAGTCTTTCCAGGGTTATATTGATATAAATGTCATTCATATCACCAATAGTAACATAGTCTTTCCAGGGTTTATATTTGTATATAAATGTCATTTATATCACCAATAGTAACATAGTCTTTCCAGGGTTTATATTTGTATATAAATGTCATTTATATCACCAATAGTAACATAGTCTTTCCAGAGTTTATATAGGGTATAAAGGTTGGACTAGATGGAGGTATGTCTTTAAACAACCTCCAATACTATGTTACTATGCAACTGTTATACAGACATTATGGGTAGGGTAGGACTAGATGGATGTATGTCTTTATACAACCTCCAATACTATGTTACTATGTAACTGTTATACAGACATTATGGGTAGAGTATAAAGGTTGGAATAGATGGACATGTCTTTATACAACCTCCAATACTATGTTACTATGTAACTGTTATACAGACATTATGGGTAGGGTATAAAGGTTGGACTAGATGGACATATATCTTTATATACAACCTCCAATACTAAGTTACTATGTAACTGTTAGACAGACATTATGGGTAGGATATAAAGGTTGAACTAGTTGGACATATGTCTTTATTCAACCTCCAATACTATGTTACTATGTAACTGTTAGACAGACATTATGGGTAGGGTATAAAGGTTGGACTAGATAGACGTATGTCTTTATACAACCTCCAATACTATGTTACTATGTAACTGTTAGACAGACATTATGGGTAGGGTATAAAGGTTGGACTACATGGACGTATGTCTTTATACAACCTCCAATACTATGTTACTATGTAACTGTTAGACAGACATTATGGGTAGGATATAAAGGTTGAACTAGTTGGACATATGTCTTTATTCAACCTCCAATACTATGTTACTATGTAACTGTTAGACAGACATTATGGGTAGGGTATAAAGGTTGGACTAGATGGACGTATGTCTTTATACAACCTCCAATACTATGTTACTATGTAACTGTTATACAGACATTATGGGTAGGGTATAAAGGTTGGACTAGATGGACACATGTCTTAATTCAACCTCCAATACTATGTTACTATGTAACTGTTAGACAGACATTATGGGTAGGGTATAAATGTTGGACTAAATGGATGGATGTCTTTATCCAACCTCAAATACAATACTATACTATACTATTGATATTATATCAATAGTAATCTCAATAACTTATCACTCCAATGAACATGTGGAGTTAAAGTTAGAGGGATATTAATACTGACCCTCTATTTACCTTAATTTACCTGTAACAATTTCTTCAGATTTCTTTTTATCAATTGTAATTTTATTTTAAAAAGGACTGAAAGGGCATGTAGGATGTTGGGAAGCATACACCTAATTGATCCCACATACTATGTTATGCCTCCCATATAATTTTTATTAAAACATTTACCAGGGTTTAGCATCACATTAAAGAGTGAATCTACCTCTCAAAGGCAAAATTGTATGTAAATAATTATCCCCCAAACTGCAATAGTTAGAAATCTGAAACTAAGCTGTAATGCTGCAAAATGTCTTTTTGCTTACTGGTTCTTCCAGTTAGTAACTGTCGATCATGGATATGACAGATGACATCACAGCCAATGACCAAATGTGAATCCCCTAGCTGCCACCTTTGAGCACGTGCAAGGTCCGACCGCTTGGAAAGCAGGCGAAAACCATTTGAGAGGTAGAGGGAATAGGCATAACATATTCTTTTTTCTGGCATCTTTGGTAATTACCCAAGTGCCATATTAAATTGGCAGAGAATTCTGCATAAGACTTACCCTTTGTCTCTAAGGCCTGGTAAACATGCTCAATATATCCTCTGACCAATTTACTGATCGATATACCAACTGGTAGAACTTCGGGTTCGAACTACAGTTCGTTTTTCAAAATTGCGGCTGTATTTTCAATAATTATCAAATTTACGAGCCGTTCGCTAACCCTAGAATGGATCGCTCGCTAACCCTCGAAAGTATCGTTCGATTTCGGTAACCCTCGAATCTATGGATCTATTTCCGCTAACCCTCAAAAGTATCGTTCGGTAACCCTCAAATTGGCCGTAACCCTAGAATGTAGCTTTTGCAAAACCCGACAATTGGCCGCTCATGTTTAAGAAGTGTTTTAACAAGTTTTGGTGATAGTGACATGTTCCACGGGCCATTTCCCAGGTGCCACAGCCATTTACAGTAAGTTACATTGTTAGTTTAGCAGTAAATCATCCGGACTTTTCAAACTATCACTCCCAATTAACTTTAATGGGTCCAAATTCGAACTTTCGCTCTTCAGTGAACAGAATAATCCCTGTCTGTGTGTCCATGCCTGAGACTTTAGACAATCCATTTGCTTGTGATGTTCTTATTGTTGTGAAACCTCTGTAAGTTTCCGACTGCAACTAATCTTGGCTTTAGCGCTGATAAACGCAACCTTGCTGCTGATTTTGCATGTTGTGTCTGCTCCTGTATTCACCAGCATAAAAAAAACTCTGGAATAATCCTATTTAAAATACAAACTTGCAGATAAAAGAGCACCCCTTAGGTTTTGTATGCTTGTTCCTTTACACAGTTTGAAAACAGACAACATTATGAAACATAAGTGCAATCATTTAGTCAACAGTGGTAGCTATTGTTTCTTATTCTCATTCTCTCAATGCTTGGAGCTTTCAGACAGAGTAAATTAGTACTCAGAAATGATGCCCTGAAAGATCTTTGCTACTGTTGTGCTGGATTTTTTTTTTGCAGGTCCTTTGAAGCGGTTTCTTTGTAATTGATACGGTTTCAGAAGCAGCTCGTGCTGAGAGACTTGAAAGCTAAGCTTCCCGAAATGTTATTTCCATACATGAAAATGGCAATGAAAGGTGACATCCCCTTACACGTGACCTATTTTGAAGTTTGATGCAATGCAGACTTCCCCACCTTTGTTTGGAGCTGTTATTAGTATTTCTTGCCGAGTCCTTCATTTCTGAATTTGGAAGCCTAGAGTTGTTTTAGTTATTAACTCTCAGGCTATGTTGACACAAGAGAGTTTTGGTGCAGAAACATTGCACCAGAACGCTGTACTAATAGTAATAAACGTCACCGTTCACACTATTGAGCTGCATGTTAACGCACAGCGGTGCCATTGTAAATGATGGCTGCTGCTATGCGTTAAAGCAGGGGCACATCGCATTACATCGCAAGCACATTGTTCCGCAGTGTTAAAAAAAACGCAGTGTCAACTTAGCCTAAGAACTACCCAAAAGAAAAATTTACAGTAAGGTGCAATCTAACAAATATAGAACACCAACAGCATACATTTATTATATAAAAGAATAGCATTTAGAATTTTTTTTTTTACATATATAAACAATTGTTTCTATAATGACTTAAAACAATAAGTCATTAAATCAACTGGAGAATACATCATCCATATAACAAATATCATTAAACTGGAGAATATATCATCTATATAACGAATTCATTAAACATGAGAATACATCATCGATATAACAAATTCATTATATTGAGAATACATCATCGATAGAACATGCTTTTGCAGCATTCTTAAAACTACTTTTAGAAAAGAGATATTCAATTGATTCTTCTTCTCCCTTTGATGTGGAAACTCTGAAGGTCCTCATTATAATTGGCAAAGTCATGGTAAACTCTATCAAAACTTAAACATTACTGTCACAACGAAAAGGCTCCATCTCTGTCCTGATGTTTTCATGAAGACTACAGGAAGGTTGTTGAATTATACTGACAGGGATGCCGATGCCATGAGTAGGAATTTCCACTCTGTATTTGGACGAATGCCAAATTACAACGTGCAATGAATATTGCACCAGTATGCCCACCTTTTAATGTGGCATTGCAAGTATTTTTACCCCACCCTATAATATTTATACCGACAACCCAATAAGCACAGTCAGCTTGCTTGCAAAATACAAAGCCCAATTTACAACCTAAACATTCTTATTCAGTCTTCAGATGTTTGTGACATAATGATTGGGCTGGCATATCAAAGCTGTCTCCAATGCACACGCCATCATTATCTGCTTATTTAAAGCTTTAGGCTTTTGTTGCACATATCTCATACTCCAGAACATTTCCCAGGTTCCTGAGAGGCTGTTATCTTCCTGCCTGAAGTTGACAAATCATGAGAGAATCACATTCAATGACACCATTCCGAGACATATTCTCTTTTCCAGAGCGTTAACGTCTCCTACAAGGAGCTACTGAAAAAATCCATCACTGTCTCACTATACCATAGATTCGAGTCTTTAGGCAGGTCTGTAACTTAATGGATAACAGATGTGGCAGTTGGTTTAAAGTGAGAGGAAATATGCAGAGATGGACAACCTGGGGGTCAATCAAATGGATTTTATGTTAAATATTACACATCATTCCCAATGGTTTTTATATACAATGGAGAAATTGAGTCAATTACTACCGCTGCGGCCTCCTAATTTTGAATTGACTTTAACTAAGTTCAAACAAGCGTATTTCAACACAAATCATAATTTTATCCAGCCAAGTCTTTAATGTGTCAAACTCCCTTTCTGCTAAATCACATCCTATTTTTAAAGGACCACTAAACTGAAAAAAAAATATTTTTTTTAACAATTATCTATAACTTTATTAATAAACATAAGTATTAGGTAGAGGATTCCCATTCAAAAGCAAGATGGCGGGTCGCACACCAAGAGGAAATGAAGAAAGCTTTATTTTGAACAAATTAGTAACACAACATTTCAGGTCACCATTATCTTGGTTACTGAGGGTCTGCATGCAAACTGATAAATGTCTATAGGGCATCTATACGGTCTAATACAGAACCATACAGAACTTCAATACTTTACCTGCAAGTAGTTGTTGGAATGTCGAGAGGTAAGTTTGTAGTGTATAGACAACTTTTAGGTAGACGATTAACTAAAATCCAGTAACTAATCACTCTAGATCCCAGTTCAGACCAAATCCTTCCCAAGTGGTTTAAAATGATTATAATCCTCTCTATATTATCATCTCTCGTTTATTATGTTATCGTGTCAGGTTTATTATCTGGGTCTTTATAGTTAAGGTTACACACGTGCAATCGCAAGGTATGACCCATGATGGACAATGTGTATGAATGGGCAATTGGCCCGACTATCGGTTCATGTATGGGGCGCTCGGTTGTCTGAAACGGCCATTTAGTCAAGTACGATCTACTGGGTCGTATCTTCGGCAATGCTCTAGGGCCCATACACTCGTTCATACACCATTGTGGGGCATGGGTGGGTCCCCGCGATTGCACATGTGTATGGATTTTGTGATCTTTTTAATTCTACTATTATAATATCTACTATACTATACAAAAAACACATAATAACTAAAACTGTGTAACAACAAATAACTAAAATATAAAAATATAAACAAAGAAGCATCGTAAATAATACAGAAAACACATTTTTAAAGGTTTTCTTCATCATCAAAAACCTCTCCTCTGTAGAGAAACAGCTTCTCCTTTATAAACTTGACGCTAACCGTCTTCTGGCTTCATAAACTTTCCAACACCCTCTTCTGTGTCAGTCAGGCAAAGGCAAAATGCATCAAACTAAAACTGTGTATATCCAGGGCCAGAAATAAAAATGGAAATAAATATCCTACATATGTTACATTGCTTGACAGCGCCTGGCAATTTCTGTTTGTCTACTGCAGCAATATTATATTATAAACTATGGCTGCCAACGGAGTCAAGATAATTGGAGGTAGCGAATTGCCTCCATATGTCATGTCTGAAGGAACATTCTAGAGAACGGAAGTTTGAAATACAGAGAATGGAGAGACAGTTTGATGTTTATGTTTATACAAGTTTCAACTATATTCCACTTATTGAAAAAGTGTACCCCTTCCCCCAAGTACCATTGATAATTATGTGAAGACCCCCCCAAACCAAAAGACTGCGATTTTCACCTTTATTGGTTTGGGAGGGGTTGTTATAATTATCATTGGCACTTGGGGAAGCACATTGGAAAGTAGCTATCATTGGCCATGATGCTGCTATCAATAAGGGGGACACTGGCACACAGAGAGTACTGTGGTCTTTGGTTGTTTTTTTTGGGGGGGGGATAATCCTTTACATACTGTATTGGTACTTAAAAGGGGAGGTGACATCTTTAAAGGCAAAATTATAGAAATATTACATTCAGGAGGATCCATATAGAATGAAGTCCTCAAATAATAAAGCTGAATATTTGCTTTAGTATTGATACATTTGTGAGTACTATATAATCTTCTGCAAAGTTTGACACCAGCCATATAGACATAGGAATTACAGCACAGGGGAGATGGAGTTGGGACATACCAGGATAGAACTGGGCAGGGTTTCATAAGTGTGGCCTGCTACTCGAATTAACATGTTAATAATTGTAACTATTTTGGTAATTTGCCATATATATATATATATATATATAGTTATGTGTGTCGTCATTTCAGAGGCCTATAATCTGATCCTCTTAAAGATATGCATAAACCTTTTATTTAGGTTAAATATATTGCAGTTCAGGTCCCTATTTCACAGTTATCATCAGTGTTTACTTTTCCTTTAAGGGGCATGTCATTGGAAATACATATGAATATTTATTTTTTATTTATTAAATCAACTTTCCTTTACAATTTCCAATTAATTCAGCCGGAGCGTAGTGTTGAAACTTATGTCAACGTTTATTTACCCATAATACACACACAAAAGGCAACGCTGTGTGTGAGTACTGCACAATGCACAGTATCACTTTGAATGATATACCTCGATGTCTAATTTATTCAAATTGCTTGGTTGTTTAATTGGTTAATCACTTTTTGGTGGAGTTACCCCATGCACTAGAGAGGTGGATAGTCACTTGTTAGAGACTTGAAAAAGGGCAAAGACATCCCGAAATGTTGCCTTTTGTGTGTTTATTATGGGTGAATATAAGTTGTCATATGTTTCAACACTACGCTCAGGCTGAATTATTTGGAAATTGTAAAGGAAAGTTTTTCGACCACAGGGGCAGTGAATCATGGCAACAAAACTGGGTTTACCATTAGAGGACATTAGAATATCAACAAGACTTTCTTTTGACAATGCAGATTATTTTTAAGGTCATTGTTGAAGTTTGAGTAAAAGTATAATGTACGCCCTACGGGTATGTAATCTAAGTTAATATAATATGTTGGTCCCTTTGACATATCACCAGTAGGTGTCACTCTTTTCTTGATGGGTCTTTCCAATTCTCCCCCATAGGGACAGTTAGAATTACTAGCAGCCCCTTTTACAAGGGAGATATGGTGTATTCCAAGGCCACGTGAGAGCAGTGCGGTAAAATTGTCTCTAAGGAGGGAGAGAGCTAAAAGGGCTGTGTTATATTTACATAATTGTCCTACATGGTGTCATAAGGTCAATTAAAATGTTTGCAAAGACTTTCCTTCCAATCGTTCCTGACGCCAATGCAGAATGTTCAGTGGCACCAGAAACTATTGGTTTGCCAGGACCGACGGGATTGGCCCTTTATCGGGAATGTGTGCACCCAGCTTAAGTCTTTTCCTGCAAAAATAATTTGCATATTGTGAGCTCCAGGCAATCAGGCAGACATACTGGGGCCAAATTAAAGAGAAACACATTGGGCCTCATTTACCCACAGTCGCTAGGCAAATATAGGGAGTTAAAGTCGCGCTAACCGGTTCACTATCGGTTAGTGCGACTTTAGGTCCATATTAGCTTCGGATGCGCGGGTTACACAAAAATCACCTGCGCATCTGATGCTCGCAATTTAATAATGTGTTTGCGTTAGTTTTAGCGCAGGATTTTAACGCCAGCAAATAGCGTCTCTGGGTAAATGAGCCCCATTATCTCCTGGTGCATCTATTTAATCGATCTTGCATCTCTGGATAATCTGTTTCTGGGACTGGGGGGGCCCAGCGATAGAGGGTCCTGGCCAACCGACAAAATGACAAAATTTCAACTGTTTTAAAACAGTCAAAATTACATCATTTTTTTTACAGATAAATTTCGAAAATTGCGGAATTTCGACAGTCAAAATGCATTTTTCAGTCAAATTTCAGCGTTCCAAGGTGTGGGCAGACAGGGGGCCCATAGCTGTGCCCTTTCCATTGTGTTCAGTATTTTATTAGGCCTCACTTTGTCTTACTTATTGATTGTAAGAGAATTACATTCGGTGGGATAAATATTTATATATTATTATGGTCTTGCACTGTTACCACTGAACAAATACAGGTAGAAAATCTACTTTGAACCCAATTAAAGGGAACTATTAGGCAACAAACCCAAAAACTACTTGGCTGAGTCAGGTGATGATTTAAAGGGGTGGTGTGGGACCTTGTTAGTGCCAAGATAATAAAGAAGAACATTTCCAATCATCACAATAACATAGGGAATGTTTAAAGCAGACATCCATTAAAGGAACCCCTATCGGGACGTGAATGTCTGGTATCTAAACATATTCACTGAAGACCATTCATGGAACAAAGATAGAAATACATTTGCTGGCACTAATTTTAGGAGAAAGTAAAGACGTGTACATGAGCTGTTGATTCTTAAGTACTCTGGAGGATAAAGTCAATTCTTAACAAGACACCAGTTCGATATTCTGGATGCACAAGATAAAATGAAAGCCCTGCTTGTTATCCTAATTTAGGGAAAGTGTTTTCGTTATCTATTATCAGCTAGAGGTTAGCAGACGTGGACAGAAAAGTAGTTTAAAGAATAAGTTTGTGCAGTGGGGAGAAATAATAGTAAGAAGGGCACAGTGATGACCCAATGACCAGCTATTTATTAGCAGAGAAGTCATTGAAAGAAAATGAAAAACTTCTACAATGTTAACATTATCTATTCATTGCCCCCAAGGCTGAAATAAATGCAAATACCTGGGCAGCATGGTGGCTCAGTGGTTAGCACTGATACCTTGCAGCGCTGAAGTCCTGAGTTCGATTCCACCCTTGGACACATCTGCAAGGAGTTTGTATGTTCTCCCCGTGCTTGCGTGGGTTTCCTCCGGGCACTCCAGTTTCCCCCACAATCATAAAGACATACTGATAGGTTGTATGTGTCAAACAAATGTGATTAGATTGTAAGCTCTTCGGGGCAGGGTAAATGTAATTGTAAAGTGCCACGGAAGATGTTGGCACTAAATAAATCTGCAATAGTAATAATACCTGCTAAAGTGCCGTGTTCCCAGAATCCCTGTTTTAATGATTCTAACAGAAGACACCAGATTTATTGAAAACTATGGAAGATTTTCCGCCTTCCCAATCAAAGTTTTTTTTCAATAGGCTACCAATATTGCCTTTTGGTCTATCAAATACACAGAAAAATGTCTTTCGGTTTTCCAATCAATTTAATTGGATTCGACTTATTAATCATAATATCCATGCCTTGTATGGGAGCCTAATGGGTTTATGGAATGGTTCATTTTACAAAAGGTTAATGTTTTGACATGGGAACAGGAGATCTTAGGATTTTTTCATGTAAAGGGCACCAGTTGATCTTCTGTCACATTATTGTTAGGTTCTTTACCAAATTTTCAGCAGGTGTTCATAGATTAAAGTAAAACTAGACTGGTTTAACCATACTGACTCTCAATTAAATTACCCAGAGTGAGGGCCAGTGCTGACCTTCAATTGCTGTCAAATTTTTGTAATAGAAGGGACAGGCGGAGTTAGATTATACACATTCAAGATTTTAACTTTATTGCGACACTGTATGTGCACAATGTTTCAGGGTGCCAAGGGGGTCACCCCAAAACTTTGTGCACATACAATGTCATAATTAAGTCTTGACTTTATAAGTATGTGTGTTCCTTTCTACTTAGTTTGAACCTCTGAGGAAACGTGTTTTGTGGTTAAACAGATTGGAGGACACAGCACCGCATTAGTTTATATCACAGGTGTGTGTGTTCCAGTCTGGAAGGAGATTATACAGATCTTTGGAGTCAGGGTGAGGAAGCAGAAACATTTATTTGTGCAAATGTCAAACAAGTGTTGTGGGGAAATGTGTTTACATTAGATTATCTGCCAAGACAAAGGATTTTACTTTCTTATAGACAAATATCTTCTAATGGTTTCGAAGTGGTGGGTAGCTAAGGCTAGGTATCGACCGATTCACGGTTTTCGGCCAAAAATTTTGGCCTTGACCGCCCACGATCTTTTAGTTCGTCTGGATCGGATGAATGAATAATTGGACGTGTTGTAAAATTATGATTGATCGTGCGGTTCCCTATGGGAACGCTCGATCGATCATTCGCATTTTCGGCTGCGGACAAATTTGCCGCAGCGAGCGCTGGTAGCGAGTGCTCGGTCAGGACAAATAGTCCCTCAGTGTGTACCCAGCCTAAGAGCTTCTGGAACGCTACTAAAACTGTATCAATTGTAAATCATCTGTTTTTGAGAAAGTCTTCTCCTTTAAATTATTATTTTAATTTTCCCAAATAACCCGTTTATATAACTCACACTTTCCAAGCATTTTCTAGTATAAGTTTTTATTTGTCAGGCAAGACTGGCAGCTTAGAGAAATTCAGAGCCATAGAAAGGAAAGGGTCTCTTTGCACCAATGGGATGTCATGGTATCAGAATTTGCGCTGTATTATTTTTATTTCCCACTGTTCTGTTCGGTATTATTTTCTCCTTATGACTGCAGAGTACGATAAACCTTTTCTTCTGCCAGTTTTATCCTTAAATCTGCCCAAAGCTCCCATTTCCGAAACACAAAACCATTTCTCAAAGTTTCCAATCACCACAACACCCGACGGCGCAGAGGATTCCTTACTTACTGGTTCATGTCATTTTGATGGGAGAGTCACTCAGAAATTTATGTTCCTGACAAATAAAGGTCCCAAATATCTGACACCAGAATTAATCTGCTTTCTCGCTCCTGTGGTTTTTGGTGTAAACTTAGAACGCTATTAATTTGACAGTGGAAACTGAAATTTTATCTAATATGGTACATTGATTTTGTAAAGTGTTATGGAAATATCATTAATAGCTTTGTCTTATATTTTAAAAATGCCTTAAAGGGAAATTCTTATATTTAAAGGGCATGGCCACAAAAAATGATGACATGTCAGTTATCTGCCCGCTTTCCCTACTATCTTTACCATTACATGCATTTGTAACCAAATATTAAATGATAAGTTATATTCCGTTATGCAAAATGTATCTACCTCCCCCGTCTATTCAATAAGGTTTTTAGAAGCTGGAGCATGTGCAGTGGAGACGGCAGGTGAAACAACAGTCAATCATTGGTTGTGATGTCAGCAGTCACTGCAAGGAGGGAGGGGCCACCCATTGTGTTCTTTGTTGGGTTGCCATATTTTATTAATCTAACAGTTTAACTGGAATCTCTGGGTTCCTTTTGATGCAATATTTCATACTGAATACATAGTGCAGGAAGATATCTAGGTGTTAGAAAGGTGCCTGCAATGTGGCGTTCATAGCCGCCAAAGTTGGGCATCCATCTACCACCTTAATGGACTCAGGGCCCTACTTTTTTTAATTGTTTCCCAAGCAGGTTCCTAAGCTCTCCCAAAAGTCCCAAAACACACTGAACTGCAACATGGCAAAATGTCCTGAAGGTCAGGGAAATGGCCTAATGACCACAATCATAAGAAAAGAGTCCTTCCCCCCCAAAAATACCACCTCATATGTGAACATACAGAGTTCAGCTAGGTAGCAAATATGGTTGGTTATATAGTGGATAATGCACCCCCAACTGTAAATTATAAGGATATTAGAAGTCACCGAGGAGTTCCGTGACCATATAAAAGTACGAGGCCGCAGGCGAGTACCTTTTATACAGGGCACGGAACTACAAGGTGACTTCTAATATCCCTCTAATTTACAGTTCGGGGTGCATTATTTATTATAACCTACCCCTTTGTGGCTTCTGGTTTCTTTCTCCTCCTGGAACTGTAAGATTATAAGGCTATAATCTTACAGTTCCTCCCATAGAAATCCACTACAGTGGTAGGTTATAATTGTTATCATCACATTCTCAGGTGAACGTCTCCTTTCTGAATTGTAGTAACAAACGGTGTGATATATAGTTCACATGTACAAGGTTTTGGAGAAAAATACAACAAACAGCAACAATATCAAAGGGGGAATAAAATTCAGAAGAAAAAAAAACAAATACAAGAACCTACAATAATCTGTATTTCTTTATAAAGACAAAATTCATATTAAAAATTCTATTCCAAATCCAAATAGAAATATTATAAGGACTCATGCAAACCGATTCTTACTAGTCTTATGTTCACAGATTATTCAACGTAGCTCATGATTTCTGATGTCTTCCTGGGTTGATTATTTTGCCATTGATATGAATGTTCCAGGCCAGGGAACTTCCCATGAATGACAGCAGGTGTTACTCAATATTATAGGCTCTTATTCATTTTCAGGGCCCCATATCAGGTAAATTACTGGGCCCCCACACCACACTGCACTATTACCACCCAATGTAGAACTCCTTCCACCCGCCCCATACCATGAGAGAAGCCTCCTCCTGCCCCATTTTAAATTCAAGCTCAAAATCATTTATAATGAATGGTTCGTAACAGCATGGACCCGTGTCCTTATTTTTAGTTCCCACGCTGACTGAAAAAGAAGGAGAGCAGGAACTATAGAATAAGACATGGGTATGTAGATAGCTGGACTTGTTGCACTGCCCAAAGATCTCGGCCTTCAAGCACTTGGGGCCCTTAAGACTGGTACAGAAGTACCTTCTGTAACTCTCCTGATTCTAGCCCTACTAAAAAAAATCTTGTTTTATTCTCCAGGTCAAATTAAAAATGAATGAATAGGAAATGTACAATGTGATAAAGTTATGATATTTTAACAGACCTGAATCTGACAATTCTAAACTAGAACGTTCTATTAGATGTGCTGCAGCAGGTAAAAGTGATTTCATTACACTAAAGGCTTCTCTATAAAATACATCTGAAAGCATCCTTTATTTCAGAAATGCTATAAAAGAGTAAGTAAAACACAGTAAGTTATTATTCTTAATGGACAAAGAGCTATAAATGTGCAAATGAGAAATATATTCTCCTTTTGAATTAAAGTATCTAAAGATTAAATGTCCGTACAGTAATAAAGCCATCAAAGACTTCGTAGAACGTTTCATACGGCCGGATAATGACACTTTTACCAATGTTTGCAGTAGCTAAAGTAATTAAACTGTTTATTCTAAAGTAAAATATTGGTTTCACCTAAGCCAGTGTAGCAGTGTGTGACAGTTTATTCTCTATGGTAACTCCTTCCCCTATTTACCACAATTCTTACCAATTCCCAAAACAGATTTCTTAAATGTTCACTAAACCTAAAATCTAGACAACATGACCCCCATAAAATCTGCCCTATCATAGGTCTGGTACACACAGTAGGATAGTTTAGCCTGATTGACTAGTGCAATATTTCGGTTGATCGGGTCCAAATATTTGCGAAAATGTTGACAGTGACTGAATATTTTTGGGTGATTTCTTCATCGGACAAGCTGGTAGACTGTGCCCAAGTGCACAGTCTTCAATGTGCTGGGACGAAATATCTTCATTACTGACTGTAAAGGTTCTAATTCAGAATGAATTGAGAAAGCCAGTCGGATGACTAGCAAAACCTCTTCAAGAACTAAACTTCAAGTCCAGTTGATCTAACTGACTTCCATAGATGTATCTTCAGTACTGACAAAATACTGACCAGTTTATTGATCTGTAGTCTGCCAGTCAGGAAGGTAGGGTTGACCTGTGTGTGTCGAGCCATTGAGGCACAACTTGTCTCTAATAGTATGCTGTATCTGAGATAAAGGTCCTCCCTGTTCTATAAAACTCTTCTCTCTCCCTACACAAACCCTCTCTTCAGTCCCACATTAAACTTGCTAAGCTCTTGCTCTTTCCATGTTGTGGCTCTGTCATGGAGGTTTCCTTTAAGCTTGGCTCCTTAGTGTAAAAAATTTTAAAATCTGGATGTTTTTTTGGAAAGCCCACACAGATTAGGTGATGAGATATCCCAAAATGGCTAAGTACAAGGTATTACTAATCACCATGTTAGATTATTCCCATGCCACCTCATGTACGGTTATTATGGTAGAAAGAAGAGAGGACAAGATTACTATGTGTTTCACATTAGATTTACCATTGGGTTGGGTCAATAAGATAATTACCAATTAAGTGGAGAAATGCGTCTATGGGTCTAGATAAGTGGGCTGGACCTTGCAGTTTGATAGACACAATAAATACTCCATCGGTAAGAATTAAGAAAAGTTATTTGTTGCGCTGCGTAAATTAGTTGAGAATAAACCGTATTTTCATACAGACTAAAGACATACTGCATTGACATTTCGAAAGTGAGAAGATATTTCAGTCTCTGCATTTAATTGCCCTATTTTGCAGAACAGGAGGAATAATTGTACGTAATGTAAGACAGAATACAGTATACGTCTTCATTCTCCCTTCTTATCTCTCTTTTCCAGACTATAATTTGCTAATGATATTTTTTTCCTCTGATATTTCAAGATACATAGAAGGGACCGATCAATGTTTTCCTAATGAGAACATCCAGGAGAATAACTACAGTAATTATATTTCCTTAAAGAAGAAAAAAGGAAATCGATGCAAACTAAAATCTTCAAATCCTCACGCAGCATTATTGCCATAAGCATATGTTTAGCATCTATTATAGGTGTATTACTGAGATCAGAATTCAAAGGGGGGAACCACTGTAAATGGGAATTGTCTATAGAGAACATATTCCCAACAGGGATGGAAAAGTAGACTTGGTTTCTGATTGGTCAGTAATGAGTTTTATCGGTTAAATCCCCCCTCCCCTTTTTATTTTCAGAAAATCCAAGATGGGCTGTAATTTCATCACAAACCCATTTTGAACCAAAATTAACCTTTACAATTATAAAATTTTGATGTAGAAATTTACGCGAGCAAGATTTTAAGTTGGATTTTTTTCAATTTTGATGCTTAATCCCACAGTCGATATTTTACCTGTAAATTTGGTAGCCACGCAGGCTATACAATGAGAGGGAGCCACTAGCTCTAAATTATCTTTGCAGCATTCGCAGTGAAAGGGGATTCCTTTCTGATTGCGTCAGTCTACCGCCTTTTTAAAAACATTTTCGATAAGTTTGTGGCAACTTTCTTGACTTTTGTCTGCTGGGGGTCTTGTTGTTTATTGTCGAAACTCTATAAAACATCAAACGTGTGTCAGTATTGCCTTTAAAATGAAGCCTAATGTTATCCAGTGTCTTTAACACAATGAGAGGGAATTCTAGATGCTGAATCAGTTTTTATTTCATGGCTCTCTTCAAGGTCATCACGTTTATCCTTTAAAGGTGTGATGATGTTATCATAAAAATGTAAATTCAGTTCTATCCGACACCTTTTCTTGCTTGTATCCGTGCAGAGCTGGTAGGATAATTGCAATGTAGTTTTATTTCACGCTCTCTTTTGCTTGCAGAGAATAAATGTTAGATATAAAGCTGTCATCCACACAATAGGGTATAATTTCACAGCACGAAAAAACTAAGATCCCTTGTAAACTATCACAAAACCATAAAACCTAGAATTAAAACGCCATTTGCCATTTTCTGTCCTTAACGGGCAATGGTTGCTGTATCACTATCCACTAAGAGTAACGCATAAAAAGCCACTAGCATTATAAATTATTATTTAGAAATACACAGTCAATTTTACACATTTTGACCCCCAAGGCCTAAAAGGTAAATACTTAAAGATCAGTTTTTTTTTAAGGTTCCTGCCTATTAATAAGCTTGCACAGCTACATTAGAGGTAATACGGGAAGCTACCACTAGCCATTGGTCATGAAGATGCCACCAAGTCTGTCACTGATGGCTCCCTGGAAGGACTGGGTGAAGAAGAATAAGGGCCAGTGGAGATAGTGTTAGTGGGGTGCATACTGAGGTAGCAAAGTGTTGGTACTCTTCTGCTGCCATTCCTGGGTCCTGTTGAGGCTTCCATCCAAGGATTAAGGCGGTTGGGGATAGCTCAGGCTTCCATACCAGTGTGGTTTTGTGGGTGAAGGGTCAAGGATTCCATTTTGGGAGGAGGAGTGTTTTCATTGGTCTTAGGTGGTGATGGAGGCGCACCGTAGGAGCCCTATAGACTTTTTAGTGTTTTTAAATTAGAGCACTACTACCATTAATACTAGCATTACTGATGTAGATTGTACCCTTATATCCCCCAACATTTTTAAGATCTAAGAAATTAAAACAAGTTTGACATTAGTAGGTTTTTTTCCGAATTATTTTTTTCCTCCACACACTTTTCTATCTTATCTTGCTGTCACGCGTGTTTAAATCAATATGTAACATGTATGTTACAACAAACCATCTTAGACTTTAACCCACCCAACTCTGTGTGCGATAGTTGCTATGACAGAATTTAATATATGATATTGCCTTCTCCATATTGAAATACAATTTAGGAGGTAGATGGATGTGATTTATTTTCCTAGACATTAATATCTTCACAGCTTCTCAACAAGACCCCAGGCAGTGTAAAGAAGAACACTAAGAAATGTCTATTGTTAGGGCTATAGGCAAACTATAAAACTATGTGGAGGAAGGTTATAAAATCCTTATATTTTAGTCTTTTAGATAGGGGCAGCATTGCCAGTAGCTGTTTTGAAGCCAAGGATTGGAATTGATGGATCTTTATCAGCAGTTCATGTGTATTCCTGGTTTACCCAAAAAATTAACTGGATGGGTCAACATACTAGGATAGTGTACCACTTGTAAGAGTTCATGCAGGATTATTGCAATGCTCTACTTTGCATGATATGCTATATGCGTTGTAGTCCTGTACCCATCTACGTTACTGGGATGCATGCAATACGGGCAAAAAGTAATGCACGCATGCATTCCATTAATGGAATGGAATGAAAGAGTGCAGCGTACATAGAGGGAACACTCCGCTAGCATTGCATTGGCTAAGGTGCATCGGAAGCACGATCGGAGGATGATCAGACCTAGTATTAGCAATGTCCTGAGTCATATAAAAAGTTTAAGGGCAACAGATGTTTTTGAACAACACTGAATCAGAAGGCAGAGCAACACAAAACTAAGATAAACATGCCCCATTTCAGTGCTGTATACTACCATCAAAATAGCATTTTGCAATCGGTGTGTATCATATTTTTGGGGTTTCTAGCAGATTTTTTCATGGTCACTATGCTCTTATTTGCTCAGAAAATACTATAAATCTCTATCAGGAAACACGTGTCTGTTTTTTTTAGAGCTTCTCTGAAAGGTTCATCCCCCAACTTTTAACCACAAATTGAGCCTTGGTAGGCTGGGGTTGGAGTCTGGATGGTCCATGGTGGAATCTGGGCAGTTAAGGGCAAGGCTTAGCAAGTGGTCCAGTCAGTGTCTGTGATGACGCTAGTGCCTGGGGCAGGTGGCAAACCTGTTCTACAGTATTGGAAATGCTTTTTATTGTTCTGGTTTGCCTTCATAAATGATGGATTCTCCATAAGTTTGAACTAGTATATAAAGAGACAGCAAACCGTATGTTTGTTAGAATTTAAGTGGAAATTAAATAGACTGAGTTCCAGAATGTAACAATAACCCTATACGGCTGGACAGTTATAGGAAGCCACAAGTTTGAATAACATTTATGTTTCCTCAAATGCAGTAAGACAAGGTTTAAACAACTTCCATTGAAAGATTCTAGGCAAAGCGTATTTCTGTTTGTACCTTGAATAAACTCTCCATTGAATAAAGAAGCTGTTGGAAGGAAATATGCAGATTCAATTTACGGAACCATTAATCTACAGCGTTGATCAGCCGATGCCATGGGCATAGGGTTGAAAATATTTTCCAATAACCATTTGTTTCTTAATGTCTTTATATAAGTCGACAGGACAACAGAGTTAGTTCCAAAACGACGTGAAATGTGAGTTTTCAGGCTTCCTCTATAAGTGGAAATTAATGTTCCTTTGTGAAGATTTACAGCAGATGGAATAAGGTCAATGTTTCATTGTTGCTGAGCATGTTTCTATGGCAACGGCAATATGTGGGTATTATCCGCGAGCGTTCATTTGTTCCGGATGCAGGATCATTAAAGTGACAACGTCTCCCCCCAATAGGTACGATAGGAGATTCTAATGAACTCTGCATGCAATGCTTTTTCTGTCTCAGCCAAATCAGAAATGTCAAAATATTGTGAATGTGCTGTGCTCCTAATAAGGCTAAATAAGAGGTAACGTGAGGATAAGGCATCCATTAGACACAAAGGAATGGCATTAAGAAGTCATTTCCTCCAGAAAATGTATATTCAGGATAAATAGAATATGCCCTATAATGATAGAGAACTTGTTATACACAAACCACATGAAGTCTTGCGGCCCAATTCTTTTACCTGAGTAGTATGTGCTGCCTGCTCCATTTATAGGTTCCTACAGAGGGCTGCATGCAGGAAATCTGGTCCCCTCCCTCCTAAGAAACAACTCACAGTACAAAAGAGAGTGCAAGACATTTAGAAATGTGGCTCTTTAGCCATTTTGTAAGTAATAAAAAAGATGTTTTACATTTAATGCTTTAAGGTATTATTACATCTACTGTAGCACTAAAGCAATTAAGTCATACCAAACTGATCAATTGTGTTCTAATGTTCAGCACTTAGGGGCATATTTATAGTGGCAAAAGTGAACATTTCTGCTCTATTTTTTCATTTTTTATATTTAATATACTTTTTAAAAATTGAATTTCATTTTTTCTGTATATTTCAATTTTCAGTATAGTATAGTATAGTATAGTATAGTATTAGTATAGTATAGTATTAGTATAGTATAGTATAGTATAGTATTTAAAGGGCATGTCCACCCCCAAAACTATAATCCCCCCCACTACTGGCCCCATCATATAGTGTAGTTTAATCCTTACCTCACACCCCAGCTCCATATGGTTCTCCTGTAGTCCCCCCCAAAGTCCCAAAAACTGCCCCCCAGGAGGATAGCAGAGTCCATATAGGACTCTGCCTCCTACCTGGCCTCCGGGAGAAGTTTGGCATGCGTACTGCAGCCCTTCTCCCCCTCCCTCCCCCTCCCTCCCTCTCCCTCCCGTTTTGCTATCCCTCCCCCTACCATAAAACCTCTTGCCCATTTAATAGAATATGTTCCCCCAGCTCCAACCGCAATAAAATTATTTTAAGAAAGTCCCCAGAACTCTACTTACCTTCCCTCTCTCCACCGGCATTCTGAGAAGCCGGCAGCCACATCCGTGATTGGCTGCCTCTCAGCCAATCACGGACACGGCTGCTGGTCCTGCCCCCTGCTTGCAGTGTTTCGCAAGCAGAAGGCCGGGCCAGGCGTCGGAAGAGAGAGGGAAGGTAAGTGAAGAACTGGGGACTTTCTTAAATTATTTTTGTAGCGGTTGGGGCTGGGGCACTGTGTTCTATTATAGGGCAAAAGTTCTTATTAAGGGTGGACATGCCCTTTAAGGTTGAATAAAGACATACGTCCATCCAGTCCAACTTACTCAGCAATACCCATGTTTCCTGCCTAACTGTTGATCCAGAGGAAGTCAACAAAAAAAACAAACAGAATTATGAAGGGGGAAAAAATTCCTTCCTGGCTCCAAGTGGCAATCAGAAATTTCCCTGGATAAACTCTATTTTAGTATCAATACCAGTAACTTGTAACATTCCTTGTTTGCAAAAACTCATCCAGCTTTTATTAAACTGACCAATGAACTGCCATAACAAACGTCCACTAGAAGACAGTTCCATAGCTTTACCGTTCTCACAGTGAAAAACCCTTTCCAACTTACTTTATGTATCAATACCAGTAACTTGTAACATTCCTTGTTTGTAGAAACTCATCCAGCTTTTTATTAAAACTGACCAATGAACTGCCATAACAACGTCCACTGGAAGACAAGTTCCATAGCTTTACCGTTCTCACAGTGACAAACCCTTTCCCAACTTACTTTATGTATCAATATCAGTAACATTGTAACATTCCTTGTTTGTAGAAACTCATCCAGCTTTTTATTAAACTGACCAATGAACCCTGCAATAACACGTCACTGGAAGACAGTTCCATAGCTTTACCGTTCTCACAGTGACAAAACCTTTCCCAACTCTACTTTATGTATCAATACCAGTAACTTGACATTCCTTGTTTGTAGAAAATCATCCAGCTTTATATTAAATGACCAATGAACCTGCCATAACAACATCCACTGGAAGACAGTCTTCCATAGCTTTACCGTTCTCACAGTGACAAACACTTTCCCAACTCTACTTTATGTATCAATACCAGTAACTTGTAACATTCCTTGTTTAGAAAACTCATCCAGCTTTATATTAAACTGACCAATGAACCTGCCATAACAACGTAACAACGTCACATCGGAAGACAGTTCCATAGCTTTAACGTTCTCACAGTGACAAACCCTTCCCAACTCTACTTATGTATCAATACCAGTAACTTGTAACATTCCTGTTTGCAGAAACTCATCCAGCTTTTTATTAAACTGACCTGAACCTGCCATAAACAACGTCCACGGAAGACAGTTCCATAGCTTAACCGTTCTCACAGTGAAAAAACCCTCCAACTCTACTTTATGTATCAATACCAGTAACTTGTACATTCCTTGTTTGCAGAAACTCATCCAGCTTTATATTAAACTGACCAATGAACCTGCCATAACAACGTCCACAGGAAGACAGTTCCATAGCTTTACCGTTCTCACAGTGACAAACCCTTTCCCAACTCTACTTTATGTATCAATACCAGTAACTTGTAACATTCCTTGTTTGCAGAAACTCATCCAGCTTTTTATTAAACTGACCAATGAACCTGCCATAACAACGTCCACTGGAAGACAGTTCCATAGCTTTACCGTTCTCACAGTGACAAACCATTTCCCAACTTGCAGACTTTTCTTCCAGTCTTAAGGGATGTCCATGTTTCCTCTGACATGTTCTATTGGTTCTTTTAAATTTAATATTTTTAATTTTATATTTTCAATTTGATATTTTAAATTTTTTAATTAATTATTTTGCATTTTTTCATTTAATATATTCCATTTTTATTTAATATTTTACATTTTTAATTTAATATTTTACATTTTAATATAACGCTTTTTATAAAGTGATGCAATTTCATCTTCTACTTTCTCACCTTTTGCTGCATTTTCACTATTCCCTTGCATTTTCACAATACATCAACTCTACCCCCATAAGAACATCTTTCAGAAAGAATCGCCTCTTTAAAATATATTCATATATCAAAAACGTGGCTGCCTGTCCAGCCCCTAATGTTACTTCCTTCGTGTAAGTAACATTACGGGCAGAGGCCGCAGGAACAAAGGCTGGAAAGAAAGTTCTCTGCTATTTTTTTTAGAAAGGGACAATGCGGTTGGGGCTGGGTAAAATGTATATTTTAGAGTGGACATACCCTATAAGTTATTGGCTGTGATCTCAAATCCATAACTGACAGTTACTAACCTGAAGAATCAGGAAGCAGAAACAGAGGCAACATGACATTGTGCAGAATTTCAGGTTAGACTTATATATTTCACATTTCAAACTATTACCGTTTAGGGTTTTGGGGGGTGATTTACCTGTATGTAAGTTTTCATTTTAGGGCTGGACTTGCCTTTTAAGCCTTCTGAGAGTTTGATATTCAATTCAGTGATGTTTTTTAAAATCCCCCTGTTATTATTATTATTATGGATTTATATAGCGCCAACATCTTCTGTGGCGCTTATGAACACAATATTGCTTTGATCTGTTATTTGGATAACTTCTGGATTTTTGCTTAAAATTCACTGCCTTATAAACACGTTGAAAAGAGAGTGAGAAATAGTGTAACTCCACTGCAATGCTAATGTAAATGAACAATATAACCCTCATAACACAAATGTGTAATTATTAGGAAGCCAAAAATAACCCAACAGTCTAATACCCTTATATTTAATGGTTTACTTGATGTTTGCACGGGGATCCTAAGATAGCACAGTCAAAGTTATACGTAACTGAATTGCCAATGACAATCTAGTGTGTGTAGTAATACAGAAATATAACTGATGGTGGTTGACCTGTCTATGACTGTCATTGTCTGATTAGGTTCTCAGACTGCTGCCTCTCAACTTACAGCTCTGTTTTTAGGACAAGGGCTTATAGTTATGGGGCAGGTTTTTTTACCCATGTTCACCTCTATTCCATTCTTCAGTCAGGCTGAAATATTGATCAGTGTGTGGCCATTAGGCATTAGAAAAGCCAGGGTTTCTCCTACAGGCTTTAGGGACAATGTTCAACTCAAGCTCCTAGCTCTATTTCATGGTTTCTTTCTTATCTATTTGAATATTTGCTGCAGAGGTCAAGGCAAATATTTCAATATTTAGTGGCCATGAACCATATAAGGAAAAATAATGTCCTACTTACTAAATTACAAAGGCCTTGGTCCTATTATTCATTGATCCTGACTAATACAGTACTCATTGCTAACGATTATTGTAAAACCCATTTAATGGACTGTAGATCACCAGAAAGTAGTAAACCATTGGGACTATGTCGGAACAAATACATCTAATGAATTCAATATGGCGTATCAGTAGGCCTTTACTCCAACAAACAACAATTTTACAACATGCTGTGTAGTAACCAGAGAGGGAGCGGAGAGACAGGAATCAGCAGGGGATTGCGGTCTTGTAAGTATGATTTCTCTAGCTGGGAGCAGATTTAAACATTGGAAACAAAATGGACTCTAGGTTTAGGGGTGTCCTGCATAACTTTCCTTTTTAATTCCCTTTAAGTGGTGCAAAAGATCTCAACTTACAGCTTGTATTCACACAATGCAATAATATTCACAATCTGGTTAATACATCCCAGGAACAAGTGCAGATAGAGAAACTTATTGCAACTCCCCTATAGTTCTGATTGGACTGAATTACCCAGAAATACATCTTGAATATAGTCTGTAATGCATTCAACTTACCATATTGTGATCAGTTCCCTCTGGTTGAATTAGTGTTAATTCGATCCGACTGATGATAACTGCAGTGTAATACAGAATGATATTTATGTTTTTACAGGGTGTGGGGGTTGTGTGTGGCTCTATTGTGCCATATACATGATGGGTTTTAAACCTGGCGATGGTCTGGCTAAGGGTGAGGCCACACTAGCGAGTTTTTCGCTCGTTTGCACCGGCGTTTTGCGTTCGCGTCTGCGATTTTTGGTAAAACGGAAATCGCGGGAAAGCGATTGCATGTCCATTTGCCTTTTCGTAACGCATGGGTTCGTAACGCATGTGTTTCCATAACGCAAAACGCACAAGAATCATGCACTAAAATGCGTGCGATAATGCTTGCAATTTTGTGTGCGATTCCTGTGCATTGCCGTGTGGCCTCAGCCTAAAGCTAGGTACACACAGTAACGATTTCTGAAAGATGACAGACAGGATCTGCAAGATCCTGTCTGCCATCTTTCAAAGATCTGCATACACACAGTCCCGAGCGTTCTCCCTATAGGGAGAACGCTCGGGAACTGTGTGTTTCCATCGGCCGCGCTAGACTCCCTATAGGAGTCTAGCGCGGCCGATGGAAATTTTCGGCCTTTCCCGAACGAGCGTACGGCCGACCCGATCGTTCGAGGCCGCGCGCTCGTTCGGGAAACGAACGTACACACAGTAACGATAAAGCCCCGAACCGTCGGATCCGACGGTATCGGGGCTTTATCGTTACTGTGTGTACCCAGCTTAAGGCTGAAATTGGAGGTTTTTATAACCTCCTTATCAGGGTACTTGTGGGGTCCTGGGAGTGCACTTATCCTTTCTTTAAGTTTATAGATTGTGTGTATATTAGTTTATAGCTTTATTATCCTGTATCGTCCTATTCATTTCTGGATCAGTCCTCGTGTATTTCCAGTTTAGTTACCAACTCCCCAGGGAAATAATGTGTTTAGAACAACTATGGGGTTCAGTTCTTAACAGTTGATATAAATGACTGTATATAATATTGATCCGAGGAAAGCTGCTTGGAAAGGAACAAGAGAAAAAGACAGAAAAAGATATATATAAACAACCACAAAGGTTTTAACCAAGGAAAACTTAAATTCATTCTCACTTCGCCCAGAATATTTAGACTAATTTGGGTTCACAGGGATCTAGATCAGTAGCTCCTGCACTCAGGGTTCTATATTATTCTTAAAGGAGAACTAAACCACAATTGTAACTCATCATCTGAAAGCATCTGCCCCCCCAAGAACCAAGAACACCAATAAACTTAAAGGGTTACTGTGGTCTCAAATTCTTCCAAACTAGTAATAATATATAAAAATCCTTCCATCACACCTTCAAATAAAACCTAAATCACATCTCTAGATAAGATTTGTGAGAAATTATTGCTGGAAAGGTTCAGCAATATTACTTCCTGCTTAAACACTTCCTGTTTTTAGCCATGTGACCCATTTGCCTACATTAATAGGCTCCCCTTCTAAACTGTCAATTTTTTTCCTCAGGTACTTCCGTTACCACGCAGTAAGTCTTTACTGAGCATGCTTCTCCCCCGGGCGGGGGGGGGGGAAGGCGTCAGAGGTCGGTGATGTCACTTAACCTACTGGAAGTAGGAAGTTTGAACATTCACCCCAAGTAATGCCTCACAGGCTCCAGCCAGAGATGTGATTGTTGGCTCAGTGTAAAGCTAAGTACACAACTACCGATTTTTCCCTGACGACCGTTCAATACTTTCGACTGGTCGGCCAGGAGGAAGGACTGTCGGTCGCGGCAAAAGCAGCCACGTCCAATAGTCACGCGACCGATCGTGCGGTCCATAGAGGACCGCCCGATCGGACGAGGTTTTCCACCATGTCCGATCATCCTTTCGTCCGATTCGGACAAACGGTCGATCGGACATGGGCACATTGGATGCGATAATTTTGGTACCGATCGACCGATACAACTGAACTATCGGTCGACGGACCAAATATCTCTTAGTGTGTACCCAGCTTAAAGGATTTTTGCTGGCTTTCATTTAACCCTAACTTGTTTTGAGACCACAGTTGCTCTTTAATGGAATGAAAGTAAATGGATAGAAACGTTGTGAATGGGCACTGTCTGGCCACAGCTCCTAATCTCAGTCACATGATCTCCAATTAAAGGGCCATGGGGGGTGCAATTAGCACATGGAAGCCTTTTTTTTGTGTATAATGTTTGACCAGATCAGTAGCACGTCCACAAAATGTAGTTGTAAATTAGCCTAATTGGCTTTTATTGTATCTATATTTGGGAGGCCTGGTCAAGCCTCCATGTGGTAATAGCACCCCAACACACCCCTTTAATGGGAGGTCCTATGCCTTTAATATTAAGCACTGGATGGATGGCCTCTTCCCTCATTAAAAAGCCAAAGGGCTGGGGGGGAAGTGAAAGCCTGTTATATGGATCCAGTGCACAAGTATGAGAATGTAAAAGTTTGCTAATGATAATTGAAGTAAAAAGGTTAGAAGTTAGGACCTTCCAGACTGGGGTTACCTTGACGTGGTTGGAAGGTTTTTCATTCATGTGATCACAGTAATGTATACTAAACCCCTTGTTTATAAAGTATGCCAGTGTGCATTTAATATGATATTGTATGGGGCCCAGGAATGTGGCATGATTATCTTTTCTATGTTTATAATGTATGCCAGTGTGCAGATAATATGATATTGTAGGGGCCTAGGAATGTGCATTGATTATCTTTTCTATGTTTATAATGTATGCCAGTGTGAGATAAATGATATTGTATGGGGCCCAGGAATGTGCATTGATATCTTTTCTATGTTTATATAAATGTTGACCCGATCAGTAGCACTTCCATAAATATAGTTGTAGTTAGCCTAAGGAGTGTATTATATATATATATATATATATATTTGCTATTAGTTAGTAGAGAAACCAGTCATCACCATAATATTGAATCACTGAAGTAAGAATATTGAATCAGGTTTCTAAGGCAAATCCGAGATTTCTCCATTCATTGCCTCTCTCAGCACGGGACTTTCCATTAACACACATTTTCTCTCTGCACGGCGAACAACCAATTTATCTTAGTTAGTTAACTTTTCTGCCTGTCACACAGAACCATTCCAATCAAACGGGACGCCCAAGCGATCCACAGCACGATTAGTTGGATGACCCACTTCATATTCGTGTGATATTTAGACCTTGACCGAACAAGTGTTCTTTTCAAGCTTCTACGGGCTCGTCTCTGACACCAATTATATCCGTATTTGGTTTCTCACCGTAACTGACATAAAGCAATGCATTGCACTTTAATAGTGTAAACGTTCGGTATCAAAAACAATTGCTGTGAAAACAGTCTAACGTTTATTACACACTGTGATTGGCGTAGACAATGACACTGCCACGTGCAAAAACTGCCATTCAATAATAATCTAAACATTTGCTTTCTGTGGGTGATCAGACAAACCCCCAAAAATCTTATAAAACATAAAGACCTTCTCCAAACCCTTAAACTGCAATGCTTACCATGTGCTCGATACACCAGCCAAGGTATATTCCTACCGATACTGCTCCTCTGAGTTCTTTTACAAGTCAGGATCAGAAGAAAAATTGCATACGGATGGATCGGATGGAACATTGAAAGTATTGCAATCTCCGAGTTTCATTAAGATTTAAAGGGAAAATGACCGGAAAATAAAAAGTAGAGGAAATCTGTATCTATTATTCACCGTGAGGGAAAACGTTTATTGCCACCGCCTTGTGAATAATAGAACTCCCAGATATCAGAGATAGACTTACCTACTGGAGCTCTACTTGAGGCTCCTCCCAGCGATAGGAGCGATGTCCCGATCGTCCTCCTATCTTGAGTATTGGTGCGCATGCGCAAAAGATAGGAGCTCAGTCGGGCAAGGCTGCATCTGAGAAGCTGTGAGTGGATCGCCGGTAGGTAAGGGTAACGCTGTTACATGCTCATTCTGTAATTCATACTTATGGGAATAAGTATCTCACCTCCTTCTGAATAATAGATACGATTTCCAGTTTTAAGGTGATAGTAAAATGGGGGTAACTTAATAGCTCCAGAGACTGTCACCCTTATCCAAATTCTATGCATAGACTTTTATTTATCAGGTGTTTGCCTCGCATATGTTGGAGGCAGGGTGTTGTTGAACTACCACTCTAGGGTAGAAGTTCAGAAGTGGTTCTTGAAATTAAACAGTATCTTATTTTTAACAGAACAAATTTAATAAGGCATTGCAAGCAGCACAATAGAGGTGACAGCATGGCACAGATATCATATAAATACTCACAAACCAGAGGGATCAGAAACAGTATAAATAACAATCAGCTTGTTAGTGCCACCCCAGCTCTCAGGTCACTGTAGTGGAATCTCTACCCCTATGTCTGGCACTATGCCCTATTCTTGGGTGGTATACCAGGACTCTAGTCCTTACTAAATCTCCTTGTTGGAGCTCAGGCTGCTCACTAGCTACCTACTCCTATCAATCACTCCTGGAGTGATCTATAACAGAATCTAATCTCACATTAAGCGCCTACCTGTTATTTTTAGTCCCAGGCTCCTCTGGGGAAACTCCAACTCAGAAAGAGGTTGAGCACATGACTGCTGTCCCTTTTATACTTTTGCACATTGGCCCCCTACTGGCCAAATCCTTTAAGAACAAGAAGACTAAAGGGTTACTAATTTATAGTTCATTACACTGTAGTTAATGATGTACATAAAATTGGTTTAGTTGTCTCTTTAATTGATTTCTTTGTATTAGGGTGAAGGTGAGCTTTCTCTTTAAATAGGATTAAACAAAGTCACCATTCTTAGAAAGTAGTCAGAATCCACAATTATCAAATGAACAAATAGCCCATACAAACCGGTTAGGCTTATTTCCCCTTTATCTTATTGTGGGAGATTCTGATATTTAATTGCTATAGAAAATCCTTGTGCTCCTAACCTGGAAGTAATTAAACCACATATAGTTTTTTATCTTATTTGTAAGAAGAAATCCATCCAAATCACAGCCATTTCCATAAAGTAAATCATTTCCGCTAGAGAAAATGATTACACCTGACGGATATTTCCAACTTCAGATTTTTCCAATACACAGCGTGCTCCTTCTTTATTTCCAGTCTGCTTTTCTCTATTTTTCAATAAATAAATAATGTTTTTGAAAATTTATAATTTATAGATGAAAGATTGTGGCTGGTAATTTGTACCTTTTCTATATAAACATTTTGTTAGCACCAGACTTTGCAGTGGTGAATAAGCCTTTTCCTACCTCAGCGATATATGCTCTGGTTATATTCATTGGTTAAGTCTAATAACACAGAGAAATGTCACCACAAACTTTCAATACCAAACCAGAGTTGAAACTGAAAATTAAGCAACATTACAAGGGGTCTTAAGCAGTTAAAGGGAATGTCTACTGTTCTTTCATTAAAGGGCCAGGAGACAGGAGAATAACAGCATGTTTACCCACAATCGCGCCCCTCTACCCCTTCGTACCTTTACAATGTACGTTCATACGAGCCCAATCCTCAGTCAACTTTTTGTAAAATAGGGAAAACTCCAAATAGGAAATTTGAAAATTGCTTTTCATTTTAGGAAACTATCATTTTCTAACACCCCCCTGGACAATTATTTACCCACATTGGGAATAGTAATATACTGACAGGAGCCTTAAGATCAGATATGTCCTAGAGATGGATGTGTATGGTTCTAGAGGAAATGAGGATCGTTTCTTGCTGGATTCTCTTTAAAATGTCAAAGTTTACAGGATGGTAATTTATGATTGGGCCTCATGCTAAGTTCAGGTGAGTAATTTGCCATTTTCCCTCCTAACAGGGAGATTCAATATGGCCAAAACCTGTGTAAACCCATGTTATACATACAACCCGAAGTAATATCGGGTTACCGTGAGTTTTACACAGATTTTAGGGCACAGCACCATTTCCAAATGTTTATTAAAATAGCGTGTGCTACCGACACAAATCACTTTCATTGAGTAGCGAGAAACTTAACATTGTTCTATATGGGACATCTTACCTTGCTAACGATGCTATACCAGACGGAATTTATGTCTTGATTGTATCGCAGGACTGTGCAAAGGTAAGTAATGTGACCAACTGAATCTCCCATAGTTTTTGATATAATGTTATGACTTTGTAAATCTGTATAATACTTGGTGGGGAAGGGGTAAAATTGGTATTTCTGTTCTTTGTATTTATTATTTGGTAAAACAGGAAAAAGAAAACTGTGTTATTATTCAGGGTGTTTCATTTGTATATATTTTCTGATGTCTTGTTGGCTTACTAGGTCCGTTAAAATAATTTAAAGGGGATACATTTTTGGACATTTATTTAAATATCTCAGTGTATTTATTGTATTAGGATGAAAGGCTTAGAGGTGGTGTATTACCCTCTCATCTTTGATTGTTGGTTGGTACACGTTAAAGATTGTTTTATTGTAAATGCTTTTGAAGCTTGTTTAAAATATATTTTATCCATATGATAAATACCCACTGCCCACCCCAACTGCCATGTTATTTCTTATTTAAAAAAAAATGATTAGAACGTTACTTACAGCCCCTTCGCTCCTGAGGCACACTCCCAACACCCGCGAAACCACCCCAAACTCCCGCAACCCGAAACTACCTGAGAGAACGCCTCCTTTTTTTCTGGCCACGCATCCTATGTGACATAAATTACGTCACACGGGCCAGTTACGCCCCCCTAGCACACCTCTAATGTTGATGTAATTTACGGCACATTATGTATTCCTTCCCCTGACTCCGCCTCCCCGCCCCTTTAGTGCCTTTGTCCCGCCCCTTTAGTGATGTCAGTGACATCACGTCACTCAGCCACGCCTCCTTTTCCCCACCCTGCCCGGAAGCCAGGTTCGGCAGGGTGGGATGTCTGCCAATTAGAACTTAGAGTGGGTGAGGAGACATGGAAAACAGTACATACTGTATATCATGTCAATGCAGGTACATACTGTGATCATGTCAATGCTGGTACATACTGTATATCTGTCAATGCTGGTACTACTGAATCATGTCAATGCTGGACATACTGTATATCATGTCAATGCTTGGTACATACTGTATATCATGTAAATGCTGGTACATACTGTATATCATGTCAATGCTGGTACATCTGTATATCATGTCAATGCAGGTATATACTGTATATCAGTCAATGCTGGCACATACTGTATATATGTCAATGCTGGTACATACTGTATATCATGTAATGCAGGTATATACTGTATCTATGTCAATGCGGCAATACTGTATAACATGTCAATTGGTACATACTGTATATCATGTCGATGCTGGCACATACTGTATATATGTCAATGGGCACATATAATCATGTCAATGCTGTACATACTGTATATCATGTCAATGCTGGTACATACTGTATATCATGTCAATGCTGGTACATTACTGATTGCCGCCAATCAACCATGAACCGGAATAAACCAATAACATGGAAATCCAATTAACATTAACGGAAATAACCAAGAACAGGAAAGCCAATAAACTTAAGAATACAAAACACATAACATTAAAATCAATAACCATGGAACGGATATACAATAACATTATAATACAATAACCTTAACTGAATAACCAATAACCCTATAATCCAATAACATTAATCTGAAGAACCAGGAACCCGAGATAGACAAGACCAGAACGGAGAACCAGAGACGGAGAAGGTCCCAAGAACAAGGAAAGGAGAGAACAAGAACTAGGAGAAGCCATTAGAAAGTAGAACGAAGAAACAAGAACCGGAGAAGACAAGAAACAGGAAACGGAGAACCAAGATACCGGGGGAGAAGAAAAGAAAAAGGAATCGGAAGAAAAAACTAAATACAGAAAATAAAAACTTAACGACGTCGTGCGGTCCTCTATGGACCGCACGATCGGTCGCGGTAACTATTGGACGTGGCTGCTTTGCCGCGACCGCCAGTCCTTCCTCCTGGCCGACCGTCGAAAGTATCGAACGGTCGGTCAGGAGGAAAAATCGGTAGGTTGTGTACTTGCTTTACACTAGCCAACAATCACATCCTCTGGCGGAGCCTTTGAGACTTACATTGGGTGAATGTTCAAACTTCCTACTTCCAGTAGGTAGTGTACATCACCAGACCTCTGAGGCCCCTCCCCCCCCCCCCCCCCCCCCCCCCCCCGGGGGAGAAGCATGCTCAGTAAGACTTACTGCTGGGTACCTGAGGAAAAAAATTGACAGTTTAGAAGGGACCTATTAATGTAGCAAAAGCTGGTCACATGGCTAAAAACAGGAAGTGTTTAAGCAGGAAGTAATATTGCTGAACCTTTCCAGCAATAACTTCTCACAAATCTTATCTAGAGATGTGATTTAGGTTTTTATTTGAAGGTGTGATGGAGGATTTTATATAATTATTACTAGTTTGGAAGAATTTGAGTCCACAGTTACCCTTAAGTTATTGGTGTTCTTGGTTCTTGGGGGGGGGGGGGCAGATGCTTTCAGATGATGGAGTGTACAATGTTGTTTAGTTTCTCCTTTAAGAATATTAGAACCTAGCAGGAGCTACTGATCTAGAGTCCCTCGTAAACCCTAAATTAGTCTAAACATCTTCTGGGCGGTGAGAATGAATTTAAGTTTTCCTTGGTTAAACCTTTGTGGTTGTTTATATAATATCTTTTTCTTGTCTTTTTCTCTTGTTTCCTTTCCAAGCAGCTTTCCTCGGATCAATATTATATACAGTCATTTATATCAACTGTATAAGAACTGAACCCCATAGTTGTTCTAAACACATTATTTCCCTGGGGAAGTTGGTAACTAACTGGAAATGCACGAGGACTGATCCAGAAATGAATAAGGACGATACAGGATAATAAAGCTATAAACAATATACACACAATCTATAACCTTAAAGAAAGGAATAGTGCACTCCCAGGACCCCACAAAGTACCCTGATAAGGAGGATTTTAAAACTCCAATTTCAGCCCTTAAGCTGGTACACACAGTAACGATAAAGCCCCTATCCGTCGGATCCGACGGTATCGGGGCTTTTACGTTACTGTGTGTACGTTCGTTTCCTGAACGAGCGCGCGGCTGCGAATGAGCGGTCGGCCGTACGCTCGTTCGGGAAAGGCCGAAAATTTCCATCGGCCGCGCTAGACTCCTATAGGGATCTACGCGCCGATGGAAACACACAGTCCCGAGCGTTCTCCCTATAGGGAGAACGCTCGGGACTGTGTTATGCAGATCTTTGAAAGATGGCAGACAGGATCTTGCAGATCCCGTCATCTTTCAAAATCGTTACTGTGTGTATCTAGCTTTAGGCTGAGGCCACGGGGCAATGCACAGGAATCGCACACAAAATTGCAAGCATTATCGCACGCATTTTAGTCATGATTCTTGTGCGTTTTCTTTATGGAAACACATGCGTTACGAACCCATGCGTACGAAAAGCGAAATGGACATGCAATCGCTTTCCCCGATTTCCGTTTACCAAAAATCGCAGACGCGAACGCAAAACGCCGGTGCAAACAGTGAAAACGCGCTAGTTGGCCTCACCCTTAGCCAGACCATCGCCAGGTTTAAAAACCCATCATGTATATGGCACTAGAGCCACACACAACCCCCCACCCTGAAAAACATAAATATCATTCTGTATTACACTGCAGTTATCATCAGTTCGGATCGAATTAACACTAATTCAACCAGAGGGAACTGATCACAATATGGTAATTGAATGCATTACAGACTATATTCAAGATGTATTTCTGGGTAATTCAGTCCCAATCAGAACTATAGGGGAGTTGCATAAGTTTCTCTATCTGCACTTTTTCCTGGGATGTTATTAACCAGATTGTGAATATTATTGCATTGTGTGAATCAAGCTGTAAGTTGAGATCTTTTGCACCACTTAAGGGAATTAAAAGGAAAGTTATGCAGGACACCCCTAAACCTAGAGTCCATTTTGTTTCCAATGTTTAAATCTGCTCCCAGCTAGAGAAATCATACTTAAGACCGCAATCCCCTGCTGATTCCTGTCTCTCCGCTCCCTCTCTGGTTACTACAAGCATGTTGTAAAATTGTTGTTTGTTGGAGTAAAGGCCTACTGATACGCCATTTGAATTCATTAGAGTATTTGTTCCGACATAGTCCCAATGGTTTACTACTTTCTGGTGATCTACAGTCCATTAAATGGGTTTTACAATAATCGTTAGCAATGAGTACTGTATTAGTCAGGATCAATGAATAATAGGACCAAGGCCTTTGTATTTTAGTAAGTAGGACATTATTTTTCCTTATATGGTTCATGGCCACTAATATTGAAATATTTGCCTTGACCTCTGCAGCAAATATTCAAATAGATAAGAAAGAAACCATGAAATAGAGCTAGGAGCTTGATTGAACATTGTCCCTAAGCCTGTAGGAGAACCCGGCTTTTCTATGCCTAATGGCCACACACTGATCAATATTTCAGCCTGACGTGAAGAATGGAATAGAGGTGAACGGGTAAAAAAAACCTGCCCCATAACTATAAGCCCTTGTCCAAAACAGAGCTGTAAGTTGAGAGGCAGCAGTCTGAGAACCTAATCAGACAATGACAGTCATAGACAGGTCAACCACCATCATTTATATTCTGTATTACTACACACACTAGATTGTCATTGGCAATCAGTTCGATAACTTTGACTGTGCTATCTTAGGATCCCCGTGCAAACATCAAGTAAACCATTAAATATAGGGTATAGACTGTTGGGTTATTTTTGGCTTCCTAATAATTACACATTTGTGTTATGAGGTTTATTTGTTCATTTACAACACATTGCAGTGGAGTTACACTATTTCTCACTCTCTTTTCAACGTGTTTATAAGGCAGTGATTTTAAGCAAAATCCAGAAGTTATCCAAAAACAGATCAAAGCAATATTGTGTTCATAAGCCCACAGAAGATGTTGGCGCTATATATCCATAATAATAAATAACAGGGGGTTTTAAAAAACTCACTGAATTGAATATCAAACTCTCAGAAGGCTAAAAGGCAAGTCCAGCCCTAAAATGAAAACTTACATACGGTAAATCACCCCCCAAACCCTAAACGGTAATAGTTTGAAATGTGAAATATATAAGTCTAAACCTGAATTCCTGCACAATGTCATGTTGCCTCTGTTTCTGCTTCCTGATTCTTCAGGTTAGTACTGTCAGTTATGGATTTGAGATCACAGCCAATAACTTATAGGGTATGTCCACTCTAAAATATACATTTTACCACCAGCCCCCAACCGCATTGTCCTTTCTAAAAAAATAGCAGAGAACTTCTTTCCAGCCTTGTTCCTGCGGCCTCTGCCCTAATGTTACTTACACGAAGGAAGTACATTAGGGCTGGACAGGCACCACGTTTTTGATATATGAATATATTTTAAGGCATTCCACCCCCAAAACTAAATCCCCCCCATCTACTGGCCCCGACCATGTAGTGTATTTAATCCTTACCTCACATCCCAGCTCCATAGGGTTCTCCTGTAGTCCCCCCCCCCCAAAGTCCCAAAAAATGACTACCAGTGAGGCTAGCAGAGTCCATATAGGAACCTGCTCTAGCTGGCTCAGTAGATTTTGCCATGGCTACTGCAGCCCTTCTCCCCCTCCCCCCTCCCCTCCTCTCCCTCCCTCTCCCTCCCGTCTACTAGCCCTCCCCCTAGCATAAAACCCCTTCAGTAATGATTTCCCCCATGTCTCCCAGCCCCAACCGCAATTTTTGTTTTTAGAAAGCTCACCCAAACTCTTACTTACCTCTCCTCTTTCTCCGGCGAGTGAGCTGCCGTCAGCCGCGTCTGTGATTGGCTGCCCGCAGCCAATCAACAGACGCGGCTGCCGGTCCGCCCCTCTCTTTCATTCCTTGCAAGCAGAGGCGGGAGCGCGGCGGAGGATCGAGGGGAGGTAAGTAGAGTTTGGGGGGCTTTTAAAAAAAAATATAGCGGTTGGGGCTGGGAGCCAGGGGGGACCTTATATGAAAAAAAATTTTTTAGGGTGGACATAGCCTTAAAGAGGCGATTCTTCTGAAAGATGTTCTTATGGGGTGGTAGAGTTGATGTATGTTGAAATCAAGGGAATAGTGAAAATGCAGCAAAAGGTGAGAACGTAGAAGATAAATTGCTCACTTTAATAAAAGCGTTATATTAAAGTGTAAATATTAATTAAAATGTAAATATATAAATAAAAATGAATATTATGAAAAAATGCAAAATATTAATTTAAAAAATTAAATTCAATTGAAAATTAAAATTAAAAAAATATTAATTTAAAGAACCATGAACATGTCGAGGAAACATGGACATCCCTTAAGACTGGAAGAAAGTTCTGCAAGTTGGAAAGGTTTTTCACTGTGAGAATGGTTAAAGCTATGGAACTGTCTTCCTGTGGACGTTGTTATGGCAGGTTCATTGGTCAGTTTAATAAAAAGCTGGAGAGTTTCTGCAAACAAGGAATGTTACAAGTTACTGGTATTGATACATAAAGTAGAGTTGGAAAGGGTTTGTCACTGTGAGAACAGTAAAGCTATGGAACTGTCTTCCAGTGGAACGTTGTTATGGCAGGTTCATTGGTCAGTTTAATAAAAGCTGGATGAGTTTCTACAACAAGGAATGTTACAAGTTACTGGTATTGATACTAAAGTAGAGTTGGGAAAGGGTTTGTCACTGTGAGAACTTAAACCTATGGAACTGTCTTCCAGTGGCGTTGTTTATGGCAGGTTCATTGGTCAGTTTATATAAAAGCTGGATGAGTTTCTACAAACAAGGAATGTTTGCAAGTACTGGGATTGATACATAAGTAGAGTTGGGAAAGGGTTGTCACTGGACAACGGTAAGCTATGGAACGTCTCCAGTGGACGTCGTTATGGCAGGTTCTTGGTCAGTTTAATATAAAAGCTGGATGAGTTCTACAAACAAGGAATGTTGCGAGTTACTGGGATTGATACATAAAGTAGAGTTGGGAAAGGTTTTATCACTGTGAGAACGGTAAAGTATGGAACTGTCTTCCAGTGGACGTTGTAATGGCAGGTTCATTGGTCAGTTTAAATAAAAAGCTGGATGAGTTTCTACAACAAAGGAGTTGTGCAAGTTACTGGGATTGATACATAAAGTAGAGTTGGGAAAGGTTTGTCACTGTGAGAACGGTAAAGCTATGGAACTGTCTTCCATTGGACGTTGTTATGGCAGGTTCATTGGTCAGTTTAATAAAAAGCTGGATGAGTTTTTCTACAAACACGGAATGTTACAAGTTACTGGTATTGATACATTAATAGAGTTGTCCAGGGAAATTTCTGATTGCCACTTGGAGCCGTAAGGAATTTTTCCCCCTTCATAATTCTGTTTTTTTTTTTTGTTGCCTTCCTCTGGATCCACAGTTAGGCAGGAAACATGGGTATTGCTGAGTAAGTGGACTAGATGGCGTCATGTTTTATTCAACCTTAAAGGGCATGTCCACCCTAAAAGAACTTTGCCCTATTCATAAACACAGTGCCCCATGCCCCAACCGCTACAAAATAATTAAGAAAGTCCCAGTTCTTCACACTTACCTTCCTCTCTCTCCGCTGCCCTGGCCGGCCTTCTGCTAGCGAAACACTGCAAGCAGGGGGCAGGACCAGCAGCCGTGTCCGTGATTGGCTGAGAGCAGCCAATCACGGATGTGGCTGCCGCTTCTCAGAATGCCGGTGAGAGAGGGAAGTAAGTAGAGTTCTGGGGACTTTCTTAAATAATTTTATTGCGGTTGGAGCTGGGGGAACATATCTATTAAATGGCAAGAGTTTTATGGTAGGGGGAGGATAGCAAAACGGGAGGGGAGGGAGGGAGGGGGAGGAGGGGGAGGAGGGGGAGAAGGCTGCTAGTACGAATGCCAAAACTTCTCCCGAGGCCAGGTAGGAGGCAGAGTCCTATATGACTCTGCTATCCTCTCTGGGGGGCAGTTTTTGGACTTTGGGGGGGGGGACTACAGGAACCATATGGAGCTGGGGTGTGAGGTAGGATAAACTACACTATGATGGGGCCAGTAGTGGGGGGGATATTAGTTTGGGGGTGGACATGCCCTTTAAATACATATACTATACTAACGATACTATACTAATCTATACTATACTCATACTATACTATAACTATAATCTATACTACTACTATACTATAACTCATACTATACTAATACTATACTATACTATACTATACGTACAATACTATACTATACTATACTACCTACTAATCTATACTATACTAATCCTATACTATACTATACTCATACTATACTAATACTATACTAATACTATACTATACTATACAATACCTATCCTATACTATACTATACTATACTAATACTAGACTATACTAATACTATACTAACATACTATACATCATCTAATACTATCTATACTTACTATACTATACTCTCTAGATACTAGACTCTCTATACTACATACTAATACTATACCTATACTAAATACTATACTATACCCTAATCCTATACTATATATACTATACTATACTATAATACGATCCTATACTAATACTATACTATACTAATACTATACTATACTAATACTATACTATACACTAATACTATACTAGACTATACTATACTAGACTAATACTATCCTATACTAATACTATACTATACTATCCTATACTATACTAAGCCTATACTATACTAATACTATACTATACTACTATCTTACTATATATACTAAGACTAATACTATACTATCTAATACTATACTATACTATACTATACTATACTAATACTATACTATACTAATACTAACTAATACTAATACTATAACTATCTATACTATACGATACTAATAACTATCTTACTAATGACTATCTATACTAATACCATACAAATAACTATACTATACTATACTTTCTATACTAGAACTCTAACTTACTAGAACTATCTATACTATACTAATACTATACTATACTAATACTAACTATACTCTACTATACTATACGATACTAGACTATACTAATACTATACTATACTATACTATACTTCACTAATATAATACATACTAATTACTATACTATCTATGCTATACTATTCTAATACTAATACTTACTAGCTATATACTATACTATACTATACTATACTAATACTATACTATAACTAATACTATACTATACTAAGACTAATACTATAATATCCTATACAGAACATCTATACTATCCTATACTAATAACTATCCATCTAATATATACTTAACTAATACTATACTATACTATACTATACTATCTATACTATACTATATACTATACTGAAAAATTGAAATATACAGAAAAAAATGAATTCAATTTTTAAAAGTAATTAAATATAAAAAAATGAAAAAAATAGAGCAGAAATGTTCACTTTTGCCACTATAACATATGCCCCTAAGGCTGAGACATTAGAACACAATTGATCAGTTTGGTATGACTTAATTGCTTTAGTGCTACAGTAGATGTAATAATCCTTAAAGCATTAATGTAAAACATCTGTTTATTACTTACAAAATGGCTAAAGACCACATTTCTAAATGTCTTGCACTCTCTTTGTACTGTGAGTTGTTCTTAGGAGGGAGGGGACCAGTTCCTGCATGCAGCCCTCTGTAGGAACCTATAATGGAGCAGGCAGCACATACTACTCAGGTAAAGAATTGGCGCAAGACTTCATGTGTGTTTGGTGTATAACAAGTTCTCTACATTATAGGGCATATTCTATTTATCCTGAATATACATTTTTCTGGAGGAAATTACTTCTTAATGCTATTCTTTGTGTCTAATGGATGCCTTACCTCACGTTACCTCTTTATTAGCCTTATTAGGAGCACAGCACATTCACAATATTTTGACATTTCTGATTTGGCTGAGACAGAAAAAGCATTGCATGCAAGTTCATTAGAAATCTCCTCTATGTACCTAGGGGGGAACGTTGTCACTTTAATGATCCTGCATCCGCCGAACAAATGAACGCTCGCGGATAATACCCACATATTGCCGTTGCATAGAAACATGCTCAGCAACAATGAAACATTACCTTATTCCATCTGCTGTAAATCTTCACAAAGGAACATTAATTCCACTTATAGAGGAAGCCTGAAAACACTTTCACGTCGTTTTGGAACTAATCTGTTGTCCTGTCGACTTATATAAAGACCTTAAGAAACAATGGTTATTGGAAAAATTTTTCAAACCCTATGCCCATGGCACGGCTGATCAACGCTGTAGATTAATGGTTCCGTAAATTGAATCTGCATATTTCCTTCCAACAGCTTCTTTATTCAATGGAGAGTTATTCAAGTATCAAAACAGAAAATACGCTTTGCCTAGAATCTTTCAATGGAGTTGTTTAAAAAACCTTGTCTTCTCATTTGAGGAACATAAATGTTTTCAACTTGTGGGCTTCCTATAACTGTCCAGCCGTCAATAGGTTTTGTTACATTCTGGAAACTCAGTCATTTTAATTTCCCTTAAATTCTAACAAACATACGGTTTGCTGGCTCTTTATATACTAGTTCAAACTTATGGAGAATCCACATTATGAAGGCAAACCAGACAACAATAAAAAGCATTTCCAATATGTAGAACAGGTTTGCCACCTGCCCCAGGCACTAGCGTCATCACGACACTGACTGGACCACTTGCTAAGCCTTGCCCTTAACTGCCCAGATTCCACCATGGACCATCCAGACTCCAACCCCAGCCTGACCAAGGCTCAATTTGTGGTTAAAAGTTGGGGGATACCTTTCAGAGAAGACTCTAAAAAAAACAGACCGTGTTTCTGATAGAGATTTATAGTATTTTGAGCAATAAGAGCATAGTGACATTAAAAAATCTGCTAGAAACCCAAAAATTATGATCACAACCGATTGCAAAAATGCTATTTTGATGGTAGTTACAGCACTGAAATGGGGCATGTTTTATCTTAGTTTTGTGTTGCTCTGCTTCTGATCTCAGTGTTGTTCAAAAAACATCTGTTGCCCTTAAACTTTTTATATGACTCAGGACATTGCTAACTAGGTCTGATCATCCTCCGATCGTGCTTCCGATGCACCTTAGCCAATGCAATGCTAGCGGAGTGTTCCCTCATGTACGCTGCACTCTTCATTCCATCCATTAATGGAATGAATGCGCTGCATTACTTTTTGCCCTATTGCATGCGTCCCAGTAACGTAATGGGTACAGGACTACACACGCATATAGCATATATGCAAAGTAGAGCATTGCAATAATCCTGCATGAACTCTTACAAGTGGTACACTATCCTAGTATGTACCATCCAGTTAATTTTTTGGGTAAACCGGAATCACATGAACTGTGAAAGATCCATCAATTCCAATCCTTGGCTTCAAAAACAGCTACTGGCAATGCTTGCCCCTATCTAAAAGGCACTAAAATATAAGGGATTTTTATAACCTTCCTCCAATAGTTTTATAGTTTGCATAGCCCTAACAATAGACATTTCTTAGTGTTCTTCTTTACACTGCCCGGGGTCTTGTTGAGAAGCTGTGAAGATATTAATGTCTGGAAAATAAATCACATCCATCTACCTCCTAAATTGTATTTCAATATGGAAGAAGGCATATCATATATGAAACTTCGTCATAGCAACTATCGCACACAGAGTTGGGTGGGTTAAAGTCTAAGATGGTTTGTTGTAACATACATGTTACATATTGATTAAAACAGCGTGACAGCAAGATAAGATAGAAAAGTGTGTGGAGAAGAAAAAATAATTCGGGAAAAAAACCGACTAATGTCAAACTGTTTTATTTCTTAGATCTTAAAAATGTTGGGGGATATAAGGGTACAATCACTCATAATGCTAGTATTAATGGTAGTAGTCGCTAACTAATTAAAAACACTAAAAAGTCTATAGGGCTCCTACGGTGCGCCTCCATCACCACCTAAGACCAATGAAAAACACTCCTCCCCAAATGGAATCCTTGACCCTTCACCCCAAAACCACACTGGTATGGAAGCCTGAGCTATCCCAACCGCCTTAATCCTTGGATGGGAAGCCTCAACAGGACCAGACGAATGGCAGCAGAAGAGTTACCAACACTTTGCTACCTCAGTATGCACACACTAACACTACTCCACTGGCCCTTATTCTTCTTCACCCAGTCCTTCCAGGGAGCCACAGTGACAGACTTGGTGGCATCTTCATGACCAATGGCTAGTGGAGCTTCCCGTAACCTCTAATGTAGCTCTGGCAAGCTTATTAATAGGCAGGAACCTTAAAAAAAAAACTGATCTTTAGTATTTACCTTTAGGCCTTGGGGGTCAAATGTGTAAAATTGACTGTGTATTTCTAAATAATAATTTATAATGTCTAGTGGCTTTTATGCGTTACTCTAGTGGATAAGTGATACAGCACACATTGCCGTTAAGACAGAAAATGGCAAATGGCGTTTTAATTCTAGGTTTTATGGTTTTGTGATAGTTTACAAGGGATCTTAGTTTTCCGTGCTGTGAAATTATCCCTATGTGTGGATGACAGCTTTATATCTAACATTTATTCTCTGCAAGCAAAAGAGAGCGTGAAATAAAAACTACATGCAATTATCCTACCAGCTCTGCACGGATTAACAGCAAGAAAAGGTGTCGGATAGAACTGAATTTACATTTTTATGATACATCATCACACCTTTAAAGGATAAACGTGATGACCTTGAAGAGAGCCATGAAATAAAACTGATTCAGCATCTAGAATTCCCTCCATTGTGTTAAAGACACTGGATAACATTAGAGCTTCATTTAAAGGCAATACGACACACGTTGTGATGTTTATAGAGTTTCGACAATAAACAAAACCCCCAGCAGACAAAAAGTCAAGAAAGTTGCCACAAACTTATCGAAAATGTTTTTTAAAGGCGGTAGAACTGACGCAACTCAGAAAGGAATCCCCCTTCACTGCGAATGCTGCAAAGCTATAATTTAGAGCTAGTGTGCTCCCTCTCATTGTATAGCCTGCGTGGCTACCAAATTTACAGGTAAATATCGACTGTGGGATTTAAGCATCAAAATTGAAAAAAATCCAACTTAAAACTTGCTCGCGAAATTTCTACATCAAAATTTTTATAATTGTAAAGGTTTAATTTGGTTCAAATGGGTTTGTGATGAAATTACAGCCCTCTTGGATTTTTTGAAAATAAAAAAGGGGAGGGGGGATTTAACCGATAAAACTCATTACTGACCAATCAGAAACCAAGTCTACTTTTCCATCCCTGTTGGGAATAGTTCTCTATAGACAATTCCCATTTACAGTGGTTCCCCCCTTTGAATTCTGATCTCAGTAATACACCTATAATAGATGCTAAACATATGCTTATGGCAATAATGCTGCGTGAGGATTTGAAGATTTTAGTTTGCATCGATTTCCTTTTTTCTTCTTTAAGAAATATAATTACTTGTAGTTATTCTCCTGGATGTTCTCATTAGGAAAACATTGATCGGTCCCTTCTATGTATCTTGAAATATCAGAGGAAAAAATATCATTAGCAAATTATAGTCTGGAAAAGAGAGATAAAAGGGAGAATGAAGACGTATACTGTATTCTGTCTTACATTAACGTACAATTATCCTCCTTTCTGCAAATGGTGCAATTAAATGCAGAGACTGAAATATCTCTCACTTTCGAAATGTCAATGCAGTATGTTTTAGTCTGTATGAAAATACGGTTTATTCTCAACTAATTTACGCAGCGCAACAAATAACTTTTCTTAATTCTTACCGATGGAGTATTTATTGTGTCTATCAAACTGCAAGGTCCAGCCCCTTATCTAGACCCATAGACGCATTTTCTCCACTTAATTGGTAATTATCTTATTGACCCAACCCAATGGTAAATCTAATGTTGAAACACATAGTAACTTTTCTCTCTTCTTTCTACCATATAAACCGTACATGAGGTGGCTGGGATAATCTAACATGGTGATTAGTAATACCTTGTACTTAGCCATTTTGGAATATCTCATCACCTAATCTGTGTGGGCTTCCAAAAAACATCCAGATTTTAAATTTTTTACACTAAGGAGCCAAGCTTAAAGGAACCTCCAGACAGAGCCACAACATGGAAAGAGCAAGAGTTAGCAAGTTTAATGTGGACTGAAGAGAGGGTTTGTGTAGGGAGAGAAGAGTGTTTATAGAACAGGGAGGACCTTTATCTCAGATACAGCATACTATATTAAGGACAAGTTGTGCCTCAAGGCTCGACACACACAGGTCAACCCTACCTTCTGACTGGCAGACTACAGATCAATAAATGGTCAGTATTTTGTCAGTACTGAAGATACATCTATGGAAGTCAGTTAGATCAACTGGACTTGAAGTTAGTTCTTGAAGAGTTTTGCTAGTCATCCGACTGGCTTTCCTCAATTCATTCTGAATTAGAACCTTTACAGTCAGTAATGAAGATATTTCTCCCAGCACATTGAAGACTGTGCACTTGGGCACAGTCTACCAGCTTGTCCGATGAAGAAATCACCCAAAAATATTCAGTCACTGTCAACATTTTCGCAAATATTTGACCCGATCAACCGAAATATTGCACTAGTCAATCAGGCTAAACTATCCTACTGTGTGTACCAGAGACCTATGATAGGGCAGATTTTATGGGGGTCATGTTGTCTAGATTTTGTTTAGTGAACATTTAAGAAATCTGTTTGGGAATTGGTAAGATTGTGGTAAATAGGGGAGGAGTTACCATAGAGAATAACTGTCACACCACTGCTACACTGGCTTAGGTGAAACCAATATTTTACTTTAAATACACAGTTTAATTACTTTAGCTACTGCAAACATTGGTAAAAGTGTCATTATCATCCGGCCGTATGAAACTTCTACGAAGTCTTTGATGGCTTTATTACTGTACGGACATTTAATCTTAGATACTTTAATTCAAAAGGAGAATATATTTCTCATTTGACATTTATAGTCTTTGTCCATTAAGAAATATAACTTACTTTGTTTTACTTACTCTTTATAGCATTTCTGAATAAAGGATGCTTTCAGATGTATTTATAGAAAGCCTTTAGTGTAATGAATCACTTTTACCTGCTGCAGCACATCTAATAGAACCGTTCTAGTTAGAATTGTCAGATTCAGGCTGTTAATTATCATAACTTATCACATTGTACATTTCCTATTCATTCATTTTAATTTGAACCTGGAGAATAAAACAAGATTTTTTTTAGTAGGGCTAGAATCAGGAGAGTTACAGAAGGTACTTCTGTACCAGTTTAAGGGCCCCAAGGTGCTGAAGCCGAGATCTTTGGGCAGTGCAACAAGTCCAAGCTATCTACTACCCTGTCTTATTCTATAGTTCCTGCTCTCCTTCTTTTCAGTCAGCGTGGAACTAAAAATAAGGACACGGGTCCATGCGTTAGAACCATTCATTATAAATTGATTTTGAGCTTGAATTTAAATGGGGCAGGAGGAGGCTTCTCTCATGGTATGGGGCGGGTAAGGAGTTCTACATTGGGTGGTAATAGTGCAGTGTGGTGTGGGGGGCCCAGTAATTTACCTGATATGGGGCCCTGAAAATGAATAAGAGCCTATAATATTGAGTAACACCTGCTGTCATTCATGGGAAGTTTCCCTGGCCTGGACATTCTATCAATGGCAAAATATCAACCCAGGAAGCATCAGAACTCATGAGCACGAATTGATAATCTGTGACCATAAGACTAGTAAGAATCGGTTGCATGAGTCCTTATATTTATATCTGATTTGGAATAGAAATTTTTAATATGAATTTTGTCTTTATAAAGAAATCCAGATTATTGTAGGTTCTCTGTATTTGTTTTTTTTCTCTCTGAATTTTTTCCCCCTTTGATATTGTTGCTGTTTGTTGTATTTTTCTCCCAAACCTTGTACATGTAACTATATATCACACCGTTTGTTACTACAATTCAGAAAGGAGACGTTCACCTGAGAATGTGATGATAACAATTATAACCTACCACTGTAGTGGATTTCTATGGGAGGAACTGTAAGATTATAGCCTTATATCTTACAGTTCCGGAGGAGAAGAACCCAGAAGCCACAAAGGGGTAGGTTATAATAAATAATGCACCCCACGTAATATAGGGATATTAGAATCACCTTGAGTTTGTGCCCTGTATAAAAGGTACTCTCCTGCGCTCTTCTTTTATATGGTCACGAACTCCTCTTGACTTACTAATACCTTATAATTTACAGTTGGGGGTGCATTATCCACTATATAACAACCATATTTGCTACCTAGCTGAATCTGTATGTTCACATATGAGGTGGTATTTTTGGGGGGGAAGGACTCTTTCTTATGATTGTGGTCATAGGCCATTTTCCCTGACCTTCAGGACATTTTGTGCCATGTTGCAGTTCAGTGTGTTTTGGGACTTTGGGAGAGCTTAGGAACCTGCTTGGGAAACAATTAAAAAGTAGGGCCCTGAGTCATTAAGGTGGTAGATGGATGCCCACCTTTGGGGGCTATGAACGCCACATTGCAGGCCTTTCTAACCCTATATATCTCCTGCACTATGTATTCAGTATGAAATATTGCATCAAAAGGAACAGCCCAGAGATTCCGTTTAAACTGTTAGATTAATAAAAATATGGCAACCCCAAACGAAGACAATGGGTGGCCCCCCTCCTTGCAGTGACTGCTGACATACAACCAATGATTGACTGTTGTTTCACCTGCCGTCTCCACTGCACATGCTCAGCTTCTAAATCTAAACCTTATTAATACGACGGGGAGGTAGATACATTTTGCATACGGATATAACTTATCATTTAATATTTGGTTTACAAATGCATGTAATGGAAAGAGTAGGGAAAGCGGGCAGATAACTGACATGTCATCATTTTTTGTGGCCAGCCCTTTAAATATAAGAATTCCCTTTAAGGCATTTTTAAAATATAAGACAAAGCTTTAATGATATTTCCATAACACTTTACAAATCAATGTACCATATTAGTTAAAATTTCAGTTTCACTGTAAAATTAATAGCGTTCTAAGTTTACACCCAAAAACCACAGGACCGAGAAAGCGATTAATTCTGGTGTCAGATATTTGGGACCTTTATTTGTCAGGAACATAAATTTTCGAGTGACTCTCCCCTCAAATGACATGAACCAGTAAGTAAGGAATCCTCTGGGCCGTCGGGTGTTGTGGTGATTGGAAACTTTGAGAAATGGTTTTGTGTTTCGGAAATGGGGCTTTGGATAGATTTAAGGATAAAACTGGCAGAAGAAAAGGTTTATGCGTACTACAAAGGGAAAAAAATACCGAACGAACAGTGGAAATAAAAATAATACAGCGCAAATTCTGATAACCATGACATCCCATTGGTGCAAGAGGACCCTTTCCTTTCTATGGCTCTGAATTCTCTAAGCTGCCAGTCTGCCTGACAAATAAAAACTTAATCCGAAAAATGCTTGAAGTGTGAGTTATATAACGGGTTATTTGGGAAATTAAATATATTTAAAGGAAGACTTCTCAAAAACAGATGATTTACAATTGATACAGTTTAGTAGCGTTCCAGAAGCTCTAGGGCTGGTACACACTGAGGACTATTTGTCCTGACCGAGCCTCGCTCGAGTCGCTCGCTGCGGCAAATTTGTCGCAGCGCCAAAATGCGAATGATCTCTGAGCGTTCCCATAGGGAACCGCACGATCAATCTAATTTTACAACACGTCCAATTTTCATTCATCCGATCCAGCCGAACTAAAAGATCGTGGCGGTCAAGGCCAAAATTTTTGGCCGAAACCGTGAATCGGCTCGATACCTAGCCTTAGCTACCCACCACTTCGAAACCATTAGAAGATATTTGTCTATAAGAAAGTAAAATCCTTTGTCTTGGCAGATCAATCTAATGTAAACACATTCCCCAAACACTTGTTTGACATTTGCACAAATAAATGTTTCTGCTTCCTCTCCCCTGACTCCAAAGATCTGTATAATCTCCTTCACTCGGAACACCACACACCTGTGATATAAACTAATGCGGTGCTGTGTCCTCCAATCGTTTAACCACAAAACACTTTTCCTCAGAGGTTCAAACTAAGTAGAAAAGGAACACACATACTTATACAAGACTTAATTATGACATGTATGTGCACAAAGTTTTTGGGGGGACCCCCCTTGGCACCCTGAAACATTGTGCACCATACAGTGTCGCAATAAAGTTAAAATCTTGAATGTGTAATACTCAACTCCGCCTGTCCCTTCTATTACAAAATTTTGACAGCAATTGAAGGTCAGCACTGGCCCTCACTCTGGGTAATTTAATGATAGTCAATATTGTTAAAAGGGCCTGTCCACCCCCAAAAACTAGACTCCCCCACTACTGGCCCCATAATAGGTCAGTTTATAACATCCTTACCCTCACATCCCACTCCATAGGGGTTCCTCCTGTATCCCCCCCAAATCCCAAAACTGCCCACCGGAGGCTAGCAGGCCATATAGGACACTGCCTGCTACCTGTCCTCCGAGATCACGGGCCATGCGGATGCAGCCCTTCCTCCCCCCTCCTCGCGCCCTCGGCCCTCCCTCCCCTCCCTCTCCCTCCCTTTCGGCTATCCCTCCCCCTAACCTAAACCCTTCCTGGCAGCCTTCCCCTGTCCCCCCAGCCCAACCGCATAAATTTTATTTTGGAAAGCGCCCCATACTCGGACGAGGTTTTCCACCATGTCCGATCGTCCTTTCGTCCAATTCGGACGAACGGTCGATCGGACATGGGCACATTCGGATGCGATAATTTTGATCCGATCGACCGATACACTGAACTATCGGTCGAACGGACCGAAATATCTCTTAGTGTGTACCCAGCTTAAAGGATGTTCTGCTGGCTTTCATTTAACCCTTACTTGTTTTGAGACCACAGTTGCTCTTTAATGGAATGAAAGTAAATGGATAAGATAACTGTGTGAATGGGCACTGTCTGGCCACAGCTCCTAATCTCAGTCACATGATCTCCAATTAAAGGGCCATGTGGGGGGTGCAATTAGCACATGGAAGCCTTTTCTTTTGTTTGTATAAATGTTTGACCAGATCAGTAGCACGTCCACAAAATGTAGTTGTAAATTAGCCTAATTGGCTTTTATTGTATCTATATTTGGGAGGCCTGGTCAAGCCTCCATGTGGTAATAGCACCCCCAACACACCCCTTTAATGGGAGGTCCTATGCCTTTAATATAAAGCACTGGATGGATGGCCTCTTCCCTCATTATAAAAAGCCAAAGGGCTGGGGGGAAGTGAGAAAGCCTGTTATATGGATCCAGTGCACAAGTATGAGAAATGTAAAAGTTTGCTAATGATAATTGAAGTAAAAAAGGTTAGAAGTTAGGACCTTCCAGACTGGGGTTACCTTGACGTGGTTGGAAGGTTTTTCATTCATGTGATCACAGTAATGTATACTAAAACCCCTTTGTTTATAAAGTATGCCAGTGTGCATTTAATATGATATTGTATGGGGCCCAGGAATGTGCATTGATTATCTTTTCTATGTTTATAATGTATGCCAGTGTGCAGATAATATGATATTGTATGGGGCCTAGGAATGTGCATTGATTATCTTTTCTATGTTTATAAAGTATGCCAGTGTGATGATAATATGATATTGTATGGGGCCCAGGAATGTGCATTGATTATCTTTTCTATGTTTATAAAGTATGCCAGTGTGCAGATAATATGATATTGTATGGGGCCCAGGAATGTGCATTGATTATCTTTTCTATGTTTATATAAATGTTTGACCAGATCAGTAGCACTTCCGCTAAATATAGTTGTAGTTTAGCCTAAGGAGTGTATATATATATATATATATATATATATATTTGCTATTAGTTAGTAGAGAAACCAGTCATCACCACTAATATTGAATCACTGAAGTAAGAATATTGAATCAGGTTTCTAAGGCAAATCCGAGATTTCTCCATTCATTGCCTCTCTCAGCCACGGGACTTTCCATTAACACACATTTTCTCTCTGCACGGCGAACAACCAATTTATCTTAGTTAGTTAACTTTTCTGCCTGTCACACAGAACCATTCCAATCAAACGGGACGCCCAAGCGATCCACAGCACGATTAGTTGGATGACCCACTTCATATTCGTGTGATATTTAGACCTTGACCGAACAATGTGTTCTTTTCACGCTTCTACGGGCTCGTCTCTGACACCAATTATATCCGTTATTTGGTTTCTCACCGTAACTGACATAAAGCAATGCATTGCTACTTTTAATAGTGTAAACGTTCGGTATCAAACACATTGCTGTGAAAACAGTCTAACGTTTATTACACACTGTGATTGGCGTAGACAATGACACTGCCACGTGCAAAAACTGCCATTCAATAATAATCTAAACATTTGCTTTCCTGTTGGGTGAATGCCACAAACCCCCAAAAATCCTTATAAAACATAAAGACCCTTCTCCAAACCCTTAAACTGCAATGCTTACCATGTGTCTCGATACACCAGCCAAGGTATATTCCTACCGATACTGCTCCTCTGAGTTCTTTTACAAGCTCAGGATCAGAAGAAAAATCTGCATACGGATGGATCAGGGAACATTGAAAGTATTGCAATCTCCGAGTTTCATTAAGATTTAAAGGGAAACTAGACCGGAAAATAAAAAGTAGAGGAAATCTGTATCTATTATTCACCGTGAGGGGAAAACGTTTATTGCCACCGCCTTGTGAATAATAGAACTCCCAGATATCAGAGATAGACTTACCTACTGGAGCTCTACTTGAGGCTCCTCCCCAGCTGATAGGAGCGATGTCCCGATCGTCCTCCTATCTTGAGTATTGGTGCGCATGCGCAAAAGATAGGAGCTCAGTCGGGACAAGGCTGCATCTGAGAAGCTGTGAGTGGATCGCCGGTAGGTAAGGGTAACGCTGTTACACGCTCATTCTGTAATTCATACTTATGTGGAATAAGTAATCTCACCTCCTTCTGAATAATAGATACAGATTTCCAGTTTTAAGGTGATAGTAAAATGGGGGTACTTAATATGCTCCAGAGACTGTCACCCTTATCCAAATTCTATGCATAAGACTTTTATTTATCAGGTGTTGGCCCTCGCATATGTTGGAGGCAGGGTGTTGTTGAACTACCACTCTAGGTAGAAGTTCAAGAAGTGGTTCTTGAAATTAAACAGTATCTTATTTATTAACAGAACAATATTAATAAGGCATTGCAAGCAGCACAATAGAGGTGACACAGCATGGCACAGATATCATATAAATACTCACAAACCAGAGGGATCAGAAACAGTATAAATAACAATCAGCTTGTTAGTGCCACCCCAGCTCTCAGGTCACTGTAGTGGAATCTTCTACCCCTATGTCTGGCACTATGTCCCTATTCTTGGGTGGTATACCCAGGACTCTAGTCCTTACTAAATCTCCTTGTTGGAGCTCAGGCTGCTCACTAGCTACCCTACTCCTATCAATCACTCCTGGAGTGATCTATAACAGAATCTAATCTCACATTAACTGAGCCTACCTGTTATTTTTAGTCCCAGGCTCCTCTGGGGAAACTCCAACTCAGAAAGAGGTTGAGCACATGACTGCTGTCCCTTTTATACTTTTGCACATTGGCCCCCTACTGGCCAAATCCTTTAAGAACAAGAAGACTAAAGGGTTACTAATTTATAGTTCATTACACTGTAGTTAATGATGTACATAAAATTGGTTTAGTGTCTCTTTAAATTGATTTCTTTGTATTAGGGTGAAGGTGAGCTTTCTCTTTAAATAGGATTAAACAAAGTCACCATTCTTAGAAAGTAGTCAGAATCCACAATTTATTCAAATGAACAAATAGCCCATACAAACCGATTAGGCTTATTTCCCCTTTATCTTATTGTGGGAGATTCTGATATTTAATTGCTATAGAAAATCCTTGTGCTCCTAACCTGGAAGTAATTAAACCACATATTATGTTTTTTATCTTATTTGTAAGAGAAATCCATCCAAATCACAGCCATTTCAATAAAGTAAATCATTTCCGCTAGAGAAAATGATTACAACCTGACGAGATATTTCCAACTTCAGATTTTTCCAATACACAGCGTGCTCCTTCTTTATTTTCCAGTCTGCTTTTCTCTATTTTTCAATAAATAAATAATGTTTTGAAAATTTAATAATTTATAGTATGAAAGATTGTGGCTGGTAATTTGTACCTTTTCTATATAAACATTTTGTTAGCACCAGACTTTGCAGTGGTGAATAAGCATTTTTTCCCTACCTCAGCGATATATGCTCTGGTTATATTCATTTGGTTAAGTCTAATAACACAGAGAAATGTCACCACAACTTTCAATACCAAACCAGAGTTGAAACTGAAAATTAAGCAACATTACAAGGGGTCTTAAGCAGTTAAAGGGAATGTCTACTGTTCTTTCATTAAAGGGCCAGGAGACAGGAGAATAACCAGCATGTTTACCCACAATCGCGCCCCTCTACCCCTTCGTACCTTTACAATGTACGTTCATACGAGCCCAATCCTCAGTCAACTTTATTGTAAAATAGGGAAAACTCCAAAATAGGAAATTTGAAAATTGCTTTTCATTTTAGGAAACTATCATTTTCTAACACCCCCCTGGACAATTATTTACCCACCATTGGGAATAGTAATATACTGACAGGAGCCTTCAAGATCAGATATGTCCTAGAGATGGATGTAGTGGTCTAGAGGAAATGATGGATCGTTTCTTGCTGGATTGTCCTTTAAAATGTCAAAGTTTACAGGATGGTAATTTTATGATTGGGCCTCATGCTAAGTTCAGGTGAGTAATTTGCCATTTTTCCCTCCTAACAGGGAGATTCAATATGGCCAAAACCTGTGTAAACCCATGTTATACATACAACCCGAAGTAATATCGGGTTACCGTGAGTTTTACACAGATTTTAGGGCACAGCACCATTTCCAAATGTTTATGAAAATAGCGCTGTGCTACCGACACAAATCACTTTCATTGAGTAGCGAGAAACTTAACATTGTTCTATATGGGACATCTTACCTTGCTAACGATGCTATACCAGACGGAATTTATGTCTTGTATTGTATCGCAGGACTGTGCAAAGGTAAGTAATGTGACCATACTGAATCTCCCCATAAGTTTTTGATATAATGTTATGACTTTGTAAATCTGTATAATACTTGGTGGGGAAGGGGTAAAATTGGTTATTTCTGTTCTTTGTATTTATTATTTGGTAAAACAGGAAAAAGAAAACTGTGTTATTATTCAGGGTGTTTCATTTGTATATATTTTCTGTATTGTCTTGTTGGCTTACTAGGTCCGTTAAAAACTATTTTAAAGGGGATACATTTTTGGACATTTATTTAAATATCTCCAGTGTATTTATTTGTATTATGGATGAAAGGCTTAGAGAGGATGGTGTATTACCCCTCATCATCTTTGATTGTTGGTTGGTACACGTTAAAGATTATGTTTTATTGTAAATGCTTTTGAAGCTTGTTTAAAATATATTTTTTATCCATATGATAAATACCCACTGCCCACCCCCAACTGCCATGTTATTTCTTTAAAAAAAAAATGATTAGAACGTTACTTACAGCCCCTTCGCTCCTGAGGCACACTCCCACACACCCGCGAAACCACCCCAAACTCCCGCAACCCGAACCTACCTGAGAGAACGCCTCCTTTTTTTCTGGCCACGCATCCTATGTGACATAAATTACGTCACACGGGCCAGTTACGCCCCCTAGCCACACCTCTAATGTGATGTAATTTACGGCACATTATGTATTCCTCCCCTGACTCCGCCTCTGCCCCGCCCCTTTAGTGCCTTTGTCCCGCCCCTTTAGTGATGTCAGTGACATCACGTCACTCAGCCACGCCTCCTTTTCCCCACCCTGCCCGGAAGCCAGGTTCGGCAGGGTGGGATGTCTGCCAATTAGAACTTAGAGTGGGTGAGGAGACATGGAAAGCAGGTACATACTGTATATCATGTCAATGCAGGTACATACTGTGTATCATGTCAATGCTGGTACATACTGTATTCCTGTCAATGGCTGTACATACGGTATATCATGTCAATGCTGGTACATACTGTATATCATGTCAATGCTGGAACATACTGTATATCATTTAATGCTGGTACATACTGTATATCATGTCAATGCTGGTACATACTGTATATCATGTCAATGCGTATATACTGTATATCATGTCAATGCTGGCACATACTGTATATCATGTCAATGCTGGTACATACTGTATATCATTTCATGCAGTATATACTGTATATCTGTCAATGCTGGCACATACTGTATACATGTCAATCTGGTACATACTGTATATCATGTCGATGCTGGCACATACTGTATATCATGTCAATGCTGGCACATATTATATATCATGTCAATGCTGGTACATACTGTATATCATGTCAATGCTGGTACATACTGTATATCATGTCAATGCTGGTACATACTGTATATCATGTTAATGCTGGCAGCTAAAAGGGGTTAATTGTAATACTCTGCTGGCACTGAAGGGTTAATGCCAATACCCTGGGGAATTGTCAGTGCAGTTACACACTGTATATCATGTCAATGCTGGTACATACTGTATATCATGTAAATGCTGGTACATACTGTATATCATGTCAATGCTGGTACATACTGTATATCATGTCAATGCAGGTATATACTGTATATCATGTCAATGCTTAGAGTGGGTGAGGAGACATGGAAAGCAGGTACATACTGTATATCCTGTCAATGCAGGTACATACTGTGTATCATGTCAATGCTGGTACATACTGTATATCATGTCAATGGGGTAAATACGTATATCATGTAATGCTGGACATATGTATATCATGTCAATGCTGGTACATACTGTATATCATGTCAATGCAGGTATATACTGTATATCATGTCAATGCTGGCACATACTGTATATCATGTCAATGCTGGTACATACTGTATATCATGTCAATGCAGGTATATACTGTATATCATGTCAATGCTGGCACATACTGTATAACATGTCAATGCTGGTACATACTGTATATCATGTCGATGCTGGCACATACTGTATATCATGTCAATGCTGGCACATATTGTATATCATGTCAATGCTGGTACATACTGTATATCATGTCAATGCTGGTACATACTGTATATCATGTCAATGCTGGTACATACTGTATATCATGTCTTAAGGGCTGAAATTGGAGGTTTTATAAATCCTCCTTATCAGGGTACTTTGTGGGGTCCTGGGAGTGCACTTATCCTTTCTTTAAGTTTATAGATTGTGTGTATATTAGTTTATAGCTTTATTATCCTGTATCGTCCTTATTCATTTCTGGGATCAGTCCTCGTGCATTTCCAGTTTAGTTACCAACTTCCCCAGGGAAATAATGTGTTAGAACAACTATGGGGTTCAGTTCTTATACAGTTGATATAAATGACTGTATATAATATTGATCCGAGGAAAGCTGCTTGGAAAGGAAACAAGAGAAAAAGACAAGAAAAAGATATTATATAAACAACCACAAAGGTTTTAACCAAGGAAAACTTAAATTCATTCTCACTTCGCCCAGAATATGTTTAGACTAATTTAGGGTTCACGGGGACTCTAGATCAGTAGCTCCTGCACTCAGGGTTCTATATTATTCTTAAAGGAGAACTAAACCAACAATTGTACACTATGACTTACTATAAGAAAAATTAAAAGGGCAAATTAGCACCATTTTAAACGATAAGAACTTTTATTTAATAACCCTATTATTTCTCAAATAAGAATATCAGTCCCCAAATAACACTACGATCCACAAGATGATACCTTAATAACGATACTTAAGTCATGATCCATAAACCAAATTGTGATCCTTAGCGATAAGGAGCAGTAATTAACGAAGTTATTTAAAGATACCCCTGCTTTATAGACATTCCCTGCTTGACATTTCATAACCCACCAGGTTCCAACAAGCTATTATCACCACAAATGACGAGATCATTGTGAACAGACGAATGATACTCCTTCACTTTACGAACATTTCATGTACAATCCGGTCTTTAAGATTTCTTATGGCTTGTTAGTGACAATAGTTTACAGTTTCAATCATCAAATAGACCATCGGAAGTCAAAACAAGGGAAAATACAGATTGATGGGGTGTGACAGCTCAGCGTCGAACAGGATTTCAATAGAGAATCTATCACCAGTAAAGAATATTCAGTGGAACCAGCAGGTTCTACAAGAGGAGCAAATAAGCACACAACCAATCACTGGTTTAAGGTGGGTACACACATGACAGATTTATGAAAATGACAGACAGGATCTGCAAAATCAGGATACACTAGTCCTGAGCGTTCTCCCTATACACAGCATATACACAGCATATACACAGCATATCACATCACATAGACACATATACCATCATTCACATCATTACAATTCCATATACACATCATAATACACAGCATCTACACATCATATACACATCATATACACGCATATACACATCATATACACAGCTATACACACAATATACCACATCATATACACATCATATACACATCATATACACAGCATATACACACATATACACATCATAACAGCATATACAATCACATATCCACTCATATACACTCATATACACAGCATATACACAGCATATATACACAGCATATACACCTCATATAGAACCATATACACATCATATACACATCATATACACATCATACACAGCATATACCACCATATACCACATCATATACCCATTACACACCATATACACAGCATATACACTCATATATCACAGCATATACCATCATATCACACATTACACATCATATACACATACATATACACAGCATATCACACCATATACACATCATATACACATCATATACACATCCTATACACATCTATATACACAATACATATACACATCAATAACACATATAACACATATACACATCATATACCACGCATATACACAACACACATCTACACATCTATACACAGCATATACCTCATATACACACTCATATACACACACATATACACACCATATACACACATCAGATACACATCATATCACAATCATATACACCCCATATACACATCATATACACACATATACACATCATATACACACCATATCACACATATCATCCATATATACAAACACATATACACCCCAATACACAGCATAATACACATCATTATACACACCATATACACACCATATACACACCATATACACAGCATATACACATCAATACACCATATCACACATATCACACATAACAACATCTAACAACACAATCCATACAATCATATACACACATATACAACGCATATACACATCATATACACCATATACACATCACTACACATCACAGATACAACATCATATATACACAAACCATATACACATCATATACACAGCATATACACAGCCTCATATACACATCATATACACATCATATACACATTCATATACACAATCATTATACCACCATATACACACACACATATACACAGCAAATACACACCTATCACAGCATAAAACACACCATATCACATCATATCACACATATCACATCATATCACACATATACACAGCATATACCAGCATATACACAGCATATACACACACATATACACATCATATACACATCATATTATACACATCATATACACATCATATACACATCATATCACCATCATCTACACACTATACACAGCATATACACACCATATACAACAACCATATACACATCATATACACATCATAATACACACACATATACACAGCATATACACATCAATACACATTAATATACACATCATATAGCACATCATATACACACATATACACATCATATACACATCATATACACATATATCACATCATTACACAAACATAACACACCATATCCAGCATATACACATTATCATATACACACAAACCATAAACACAGCAATATACACATCATATACAACACACATATACACAGCATATACACAGTCATATACACATCATCTTATACACATCATATACACACATATACAACAATACAATCATACCCACATATACACCACAGCATTATACACACATATACACATCATATACACATCATATAACACATCATATACAAAGCATATACACCTCATATCACCAGTTCATATACACATCATATACACAGCATATACACATCACATATATACACATATCATATACACATCAATAACACACATATCACATCAATATACACATCATACAACAGCATATACACATCATATACACATCATAAATACACACCATATACAGCATCATATACACATCATATACACAGCATATACACATCATATACAACCATATACACCATATACAAGCAATATCACTCATATACACAACACACCTACACAGCATATACACATCATATCACATCATATACACATCATATACATATCATATACACACCATATACACAGCATATACACACATAGACACAGCATATACACATCATATACACATCATATACACAGCAATAACCAGCATATACACACCATATACACACATATATACACAGCACATCATACAAACTCATATACACATCATATCACATCATTACACCATAACACATCATAACACAGCATATACACACAATATCACACCATATACACACATATACACTCATATACACACCATATACACACCATAAGACACACCATTACACCACCACTATCAACACACATATACACAGCATATCACATCATATACCACCATATACACATACCATATACACCCATATACACATCATATACACATCATATACACGCATATCACACAGCATATACACATCATATACACATCATACAATATACACAGCATATACACAGCACACATATACACAATCATATACACATCATATACACAGTATATACACATCATATACACAGTATATACACATCATATACACATCATATACACATCATATACACAATAAATACACATCATATACACATCATATACACATCATATACACATCATATACACATCATATATCACCATATCCACACATTACACAGCATATACACACCATATACACAGCACCTATCACAGCATCATATACAACAGCAATACACATCATATCACACAGATCACTCATTCACACATATACACAGCCTATACACATCATATACACATCATATACACAGCATATACACAGCATATACACACATATACACACCCATATACACAGCATATACACAGCATATCCACATCATATAACACTCATCATATACACAAGATTACACCATATACACATCATCTACACATCATATACACCATCATACACATCATATCACATCCATATACACCATCATATAACAATAATGTTTGGGCAAGGCGCACAACTTTGTTCGGGGCGACCACCAACACAGTTGCCGATATCAGCCCGTATCCCGTTGTATCCGATGGTATTGGGGTTTTACGTACTGTGTGTAACCTAGATTAGAGATTTAAATGAAAATTATTATAGCTAATACTGTTATTAATAAAGCAAACAATAGGTTATTGTAGAAGAGGGACCCGGGGGCACATTTCAGTCCCTGTTCTTGGATGACAAATTGATCACTCGTAAACAGGGAAGGTGAAATTTTGCTCCCGTAATAAATGACACTGTCAGTCTCTCCTGGGGACTGTCTGCTGACATCAGCGCGTGTTCTTTGCTTTTTGTCTGTTTAAATCTTCTGACATAAACTAGACAGGCCTGGCACTTGTCCATATAGGACTCTGCCTCCTGCTCTCCTCCGGGAGAATTTTGCCATGTCACTGCAACCCCCACCCCTTTCCCATCCGTTTTGCTCTCCCCTCTCACCCTCTAGCTACAAACCCTTTGGTATACAGTAGTCTTCCTTCCTCCCCAGCCACAACCGCTATAATAGATTTTACAGCAAACTCCCCCGAACTCTACTACTCCCTCTCTCCCCTGGCGTTTTCATGTTCATTTCCTGCAGCCCCTCGGTCCCCCTCTGTGCCTTTCATGTCTTCTCCATCTAGGATTGGAAAAAAAAAAGTTTTGTTTTTCGGATCCTAGTGGCTGAATGCATATTGCCGGAAAAAAAAATTTTTCTTCCTCTCACTCTCTGGGCCTCTTCCAAGTCTGAATACTGGAGTACCCCCTTTCCCCCCCTGATGGCGGCCCTGCAATTAGTATATCACAGCCAGGTGTTAGGGACCCTCTGAATGCAAGGTGTTGATTGCATTGTGTCAAAACAGCATTGTACATGGCAGACAGTTGGTGTCGAACCCCCCACCTCTATTCAGGCTTGTTTTATTCATTTTCACATAAATGGCCTCCTTGACACCTCTCTTTAACCAGTCCTGTTTCTTTTGCCAAGATGTTTATATTACAATCTTCAAAGGTATGTCCTTTATCCATAAGATGCAGGTACAAGGGTGAATCCTGACCCGAGGAATTGGCTCTTCTGTGCTGGGCCATACACTATTCACTGCACTGCATATATGATACCGCTTTTCCTATATTATTCTAAACATAATTACTTTTAAGGACAAGTCTCCTGTTTCAATCTATTAGTTGGACATACACAAACACTGTAGACGTGCACAATATTTGCCATGCGGGACCCCATTAGACACTGGGGAAAAGTCAATCGAGCTGGCAGACAAAGGAGCTGTACGCTGCCCGTTTTATGTCAGCTTACTGGGGGACTTGGGGCCGAATTAGAAGGTAGAAATGATGTCTTCCGTCGTCTCCCTCCCTGATAAATAGAGTTTATTATGCAGACATGTGGAGAGTACAGTTTCCCTTTATGACAAGGCAGCTTTCTTTTCTTAGAATAAACCCTGAAAAAAATAAAACCCGTACCAGTCAATATGAAATAATTTGTTCTCATGAATTTTGGGAGGTTCGGCTGAGAATCTTACATTGCTAAACTTAATAGAATATTTACATTTTTATAGATTCCACTTCTGAAAACGTAATAACCTTCGTACACCGGAGACACATTTCGGCTGTAAACCAACTCTCACCCTTTTTCATCGAACATATCCCATAGCCTTAATGAACTGAATCTCACGTAAATCAAAATGAGTAGACATAGGGCTCGTTCACACTAGAAACGGACAGAAACTGACGGTAACGCACGACATGTGTTTCTGTCAGTTTGTATCCATTTTTTTCAAACATTTGTAACCATTTTTTAACAATGTGTATTCCATAGATTTCTATAGAAAATGCATGAAAAACGGACAAAAATGCTGCATGCAGTGCGTTTTTAAAAGGGAACAGAACGGATTATATCTGCAGCAGGTGGCCTAGATGGAACGAATATTATGAAATGCTTGGTTTTAAGTCTCCTGTACATATTTTTTTAAGCGCACCTGCGTTTGAAAACACTGGATACAAACTGGATGTGATGTTGTGAACGAGCCCATTATAATACATTCCACGTGGGAATGAGCCTTCCTGCTTTAACTAACTCCCAGGAGACTCACAATTGTTTATGTATCCCTATTAGAAAGGACTAATGTGTAGACCAAGTAATCCTTGTGTACCCGCTCCAAACAAAAAAAGTGTTACTTGTTAAACAAGAGGTAACCTTGATGGGGAGGTTCTGAGGAATTGCCTAACAAACCCAACATATTCTAAAATGTGCCTCCCACCTAGATGATGGCCGACTTCGAAATAAAACACTCCGTGGTCTTCCGGACTTGAACTATATGAAAGTTCGAAAACGGACCCCAATTACACGTCAATGGGAGTACAATACGGTTGAAAAAGTTACGAACTGAATACATATTAACATTAATCATGGTAACTTAATGTAAATGGGCTGTGGGACCGGGAAAATGGTATGGGGAACATGTTCCAATCCAGGACTTCAAAATATTACTCTCACGCGATTCAAGCTCGTCGCTATCTCGACATGTTCGTATAATTATACCTATGAACTACCGCGGGTTCAATAATGTTACTTATTTACTCGCGTATATGGATATAATTAGGCATTGTACCACGTTCGTCATTCGATATTTAACTCACGTATTGGTTAATAGACATCAGATTACTGCGAACTGATTCGATATTTTACTCGGTATGGTTTATACTATACGACATGTTACTCACGGATTCGATATTCGAATTTACTCACGTATTGGATAAATTAGACATCTTACTTGAAGATTCGATATTACTCGCGTCTTGGTATAATAGACATTTTGATCGACGGATTCGATATTTACTCGCGTATAGTCTAATAGAACATTTACTCGCAGATTAAATATTCGGATTTAATCGCGTATTGGATAATAGACATTTACTCGCACGATTCGAGATTCGATATTACTCGCGGATAGGGATAGATAGACATTTGTTATCGTAGACAGATTCGATATTCGATATTCCTGCGCGATTAGGTACTAATAGACTTTTTCTCGGTGGATAGATATTCCGATTTACTCGCGTATGGTTATAATCGACATTTTACATACGTGGAATTCGATATTCGATATTACTCGATTATAGTTAATAGACATTTTAGCTCCCAGATCGTATGCGATATACTTGCGGATTGGGTATAAGTTAGACATTGTACTTGCGGATCGATATTCGATATTTACTCCGTATAGTTATAATAGACATTTTACTCGCAGATGATTCGTATTTCGATATTACTTTACTCGCGTATTGGTATATAACATTTTACTGACCGCAGGATTCGATAATATTACTCGCGTATTGTTTATAATAGACATTGTTACTCTGATTCGATCTTCGATAGTTATACGCGTCTAGGTTAATAATAGACGATTTTACTCGGTGGATTCGAATAGTTCGTATTTACTTCGCGTATAGGTATAATAGACACTTTTACTCTCGGGATTCGATATTCGATATTACTCGCTTATAGGTTAATAGACATTTTACTCGAAGATTCGATATTCGATTTTACTGCGTATTGGTTTAATAGACATTTTACTGCGGATTCGATATTCGATATTTACTCCGTTATAGGTTAAATAGACATTTTACGCCAGATTGATATTCATATTTACTATGCTATGGATTAATAGACATTTTACTTGCGATTCGATATTCGATATTTACTGCGTATGGTTTATAATAGACATTTTACTGATGGGATTCGAATTCGAATTACTCGCGTAGTGTATAATAGACATTTTACCGGCGATTCGATATTCGATATTTACTCCGTGGTATATGGTGTAAATAGGACATTGTACTCGGATTCGATATTCGATATTTACTTGCGTATGGTATAATAGACATTTTACTCTGCGGATTCGATATTCGTATTTACTCGCGTATAGGTATAATAGACATTTTACTTGCAGGATTCGATATTCGATATTTCTCGCGTTATTGGTATATATAATAGACATTTTACTTGCAGGATTCGATATTCGATATTTACTCTGCGTATTGGTATAATAGACATTTATCACAGATTGATATTCGATATTACTCGCGTAAGTATAATAGACATTTTACTCGAGATTCGATATTCGATATTTACTTGCGTTTGGTATATAATAGAACTTTTACTGCGGATTGGATTCGATATCGATATTTCACTCGCGTATAGGTATAATAGACATTTACTCTGGATTCGATATTCGATATTTACTCGCGTATAGGTATAATAGACATTTCTCAACGGATTCGATATTCGCGATATTTACTCACGGATAGGTATAATAGACATTTACTCGCAGATTCGATATTCGATATTTACTCGCGTATGGTATAATAGACATTTTACTTGCTAGATTCGCTATTGATATTTACTCGCGTATTGGTTATATAACGATTTTTCCTCGCAGATTCGATATTCGATATATTTACTCGTCGTATGGTTATAATAGACATTTTACTCGCAGGATTCGATATTCGATATTTACCCGTATAGGTATTAATAGACATTTACTCATGGATTCGATATTCGATATTTACTTGGTATTGGTATAATAGACCATTTTACTCGCTGATTCGATATTCGATATTTACTCCGTATTGGTATAATAGACGATTTTTACTCATGGATTCGATATTCGATATATTTACTGCGTATTGGTTATAATAGACATTTTACTTGCGGATATCGATATTCGATATTTTACTTGAGTATTGGTTAATAGACATTTTAACCTCGCTGATTCGATATTCGATATTTATTGTCCGTATGAGATAATAGACATTTTACTCCATTTCGATATTCATGTATTACTTGCGTATTGCCGCCCTATAATAGACATTTTACTCGCGGATTCGATATTCGATATTTACTCGCGTATTGGTATAATAGACATTTTACTCACAGATTCGATATTCGATATTTACTCGCGTATTGGTATAATAGACATTTTACTTGCAGATTCGATATTCGATATTTACTCGCGTATTGGTATAATAGACATTTTACTCGCAGATTCGATATTCGATATTTACTCCCGTATGGTATAATAGACATTTTACTCATGGCAGTCGTATTCGATATACTTGCGTTATTGTATTGATGGTAGCAGAGACAGTTGACTTGAGGATTCGATATTCGATATTACTTGCGTATTGGTATAATAGACATTTAATCGCTGATTGATATTCGATATTATTCCTCCGCGTATAGGTATAAGCACATTTTACTCAAATATTCGATTATTCTATTGACTGCGTTTGGATTAATAGACCATTTATACTGCGGATTTCGATTAGATATTACTCAACGTATCGGTATATAGACATTTACTCCTGATTCGATATTCGATTTATCCAACTATAGGTATAATAGAGCATTTACTCAAATATTCATATCGATATTTACTCCGTCTAGGTATAATAGAAATTTTACTCGCATATTCGTACTTCGATATTGTACTCGCATTAAGGTATGCATAGATTTTACTCGCAGATTCGGATATCGATATTTACTCGTGTATAGGTATAATAGACATTTTACTCGCAGATTCGATATTCGATATTTACTCGCGTATTGGTATATAATACATTTTACTCGCAGATTTGATAATTCGATATTTACTCGCGGATTCGATATTCGATATTTACTCACCTATTGGTATAATAGACATTTAAAACGGCAGCAGTGGAGGCCTGTCTGGTTGCTGCCGCATGCACACGAACGAAACTCAGGACGGCGTAGAGGAAGTAGTATCAGTAAGTTCATGGTGGGGTTCTGTAAAATCTAGTTAAGTAAGATTTCGGTTGTGAGCTTGGGTGGACAGATAGATACTACTATGTTACCAAACATGGGTATCTTGTAGGGCTAGGTGTGAGGTGAATTAGCAATAGGTTGAACACCAAGATCTATGGATATGGAAAGCGGGTGGATGGAGGTGTTAGTATTACATGTGCACATGTGCATTGCTCAGCACTGAGGAGAGCATGTACGGCCGAGTCCGCTATATGGAGCTAAGTGCCATAAAATGGCTCACATATCTAGTTTCGTGTCAGAAGATTTAACATACAAAAAGCATAAAACTTCGTGGCACGTGGCCCTTGTGACACTGTCAGCAGGACAGTCTCCAGAGATACCGCTGACAGTGTTCTATTAGTTCACTGGGATAGAAATCTTCCATTCCTTCCCTGTTACTAGTGGATGTTCGATTGTACATCGGCAAAGATACAGTTGACTGAAATGTGCCACACGGGTCCCTTTTTCTACAATAACCTTATTGTTGCTTTTATTAATAACATATTAGCTATGAAATACATGTTCATTATAACATCTCCTAAATTCGTTGAGATACAGTTTTGCTAGGTAGGCACAGTACCTACGGTAAAACCGCCATACGCTCGGAGTTCACTACGGTATCGGGGCTTTATCGCACTAGTGTAAGTGGCTAGCTGTATCTTTCCGAACAAGTGTGCGCGCTGCCAAAGCAATAATTTTGATAATGATAGTGCTATAGTGGTGGTGTATATGATGTGTATAGCTGTTTGTATATGCTGGTGCATATGCTGATTTGGGGTGGGAAATGATGTTGTATATGCCGCTTGACATATGATAGTGGTATATGTGTTGTTAGTGATGTGTTTATGTCCTGGTGTATGATGGTCGTGACAGTCTGACAGGTAGCTATGTATATATGCTGTGTATATGATGTGTTATGATGTTTATAATAGTATGTGATATAGTGATGTATATATGATGTTTATATGATGTTTATATGATGTGTATATTCTGTGTATATGCTAGTACTATAGGCTGTACTATGATTATGTCTATATGCTGTGTATATGATGTTTATATGTGTGTATTTGCTGTGTATATGGTTGTGTAATGTAATGTGTCATAGTGATGTGTATCTTCATGTGTATGAGTGAATGTCAGCTATATGCTGTGTATAGGTGTCTGATGTATACTAGATGTGTAATATGATTAGTAATATGAATGTTGTATATGCTGTCAGTATAATAGTCTTGTACTATTTATGGTATCTGTTCATATATGCTGTGTATATGCTGTGTTCAGCTAGTATGTCTTTATAGGATTTGTAACTGATTTGTATATGTGGTGTAATGATGCTAGTGTAATAGTGTTTGTATATGCCTGTGTATAGTGATTTGTTGTATATAATGTGATGTGTAATAATGCTGTCTATATGCTGTGTATATGATGTGTAATATGATGTGTATTGAATGTGTATATGCGTGTAAATGATGTGTATGATGATGTGTAGGGACAACTGCTGTCTATATGTACTGTAGTATATATGTGTATATTATTCTTAGCTGTGATATATGGATATGTTTATAGATGTGCTATAGACAAGCTGTGTATACTGACGTGTATATGCGTGTTATATGATTTGCTATTATATTAACTGTTTCTATAGGATGCTGTATATGCTTTGTGATGTAGTGTTGATGTGTATACCGGCTGTTGCGTATTCCAGATGTCTGTACTATATGATGTGTATATGCTGTGTATATGCTGGGGTATATGCGAAATACGTTTATATGCTGTGAATATATGAGTGTATATGCACTTGTTGTATATCTGTAGTATAACATGCCTTGTGACCTATAATATGATGGTGTATAACTACATTTGTATATATGCTGTCTAAGATGCTGTGTATATAATAGCTGCATTGATGTTGTATATGAGTGTCTATGCTGTGTATATGATGTGTATTGATGTGTATATGATGTCTATATGCTGTGTAATATGAATGTGTATATTAATGTGTTATATGCTGTGATATGATTGTATATGATGGTGTATATGATGTTATATGTCTTGTATATGATGTGTATATGCTGTGTTATGCTGTGTATATGTTTTGTAATTGCCTGTGTATATGAATGTTATATCTGTGTATATGGTGTGTATAGATGTGTATGTGATGTGTATGTGCATATTGTCATGTGCTTATGTAATATGATACTGGTAGTATTCTATGGGTATATGTTGTGTTGGATCGAATGTGTATATGATGTGAAGCTGATGTACTATACGTGATGATTTGTAATCTGGTGTGTACTAATGATGTGTCTATAATCTGTGTATATGAGATGTAATTGAATGTGTAATCTGAATGTGACTAGATATGTGTGAGTGATGATGTGTCATATGATTTCGTATATGCTGTGTCTATGCTGTGTATATGGTGTGTCTATGAGTTTGTATATGAAATGTGTCATGCTGTGTATGGATGTGTATATGGTGGTTATATGATGTGTATATGGTGTGTATATGCTGTGTATCTGGTGGTTGTATATGGTGTGTATATGATGTGTATATGCTGTGTAGAATGATGTGTAATAGTGCGTGTAACGATATGTGTAGTGATACTGATGTTTAGTATGATGTGTCTACGCTGTGTGATATGCTTGTATATACGTGGTATATAGATGACTGTGATATATGATGTGTATATAGCTTTCTATATGCGGTGAGTATATGCACGTGTTTATATGAATGTGTACTATGCTGGTTTATGACTATCTGATGATCCATATTGAAGTTTATACTGGGTACTGTCTCATATGAATGTGTAGGTGGATTGATGTGACAATATGAGGTGCTATAGCTGTGGTATATGCTGTTGTATATGATGTGGTAATAGTGGTGTGTAATACTGATTTGAAGTATAGGTGAATGTATATGATGTCCGTAATTAACTGATTGTGTTATGATGTCTATATGTAGTATATGCGTGTATATGATTGTGGATATGCTGTGTATATGGTTTGGTGTGATATGCTTGTGTATATGATGTATATGGTAATATGATGTGTATATGATGTTAGATATATTGAGTGTTATATGATGTGTATATGGTGTTAATGGTGATATGTTTATTATATTGATGTGGTCATATGGTCTGTCATATGATGTGTATTATGCTTTATATGGTAATGTGTTATTATGATTGTGTATATGACTGGTGTATATGAGCATAATGTGTGACTATGCATGTGGTAATCGCGTGATATATGTGTATATGATGTGTATTTGCGATCTATATGCTGTATCATGGATGTGTATGCAGTGGATATGTGGAATTATGCTGTTGTGATCATGATTTGTGTTATGATGGTGTATAGGTATGTGGGTATAGCTGGATATTGGTATGAGCTTAATATTGAATCATGTGTATATGTTTCTTTTCAATGTGTGTATATGATTGCTATGGATGTGTATATGTGTTATGCATGGTATATGATGTGTATATGATGTATATGCGTTAACTTAATGATTGTATATATGCAAGATGCTGTTCTATTGATTGTGATAATGTAGTGTATATTGTGATGTTATATGAAGTGTGGATATGCTGTGTATAGTGGTAATGTGTTATAGTGACTGTGTATGTGTATGATCGTGCTGAGTATGTGTTTCGCTGGTATAGGATGTGTATACTGATGTGTATATGCTGGTATAGCTGTGTATTAGTGTGTTATTATGTGTTGTCATATGCATGTGAATGGTGTGATATCTGATGTGTATATGATGGTATATGACTCCTGTGTCATATCTGTATGCTGTGTAGTACTAATGTGTATATGTATGTGTATATGATGCTGTTATATCGATATGTGTATATGATAGTGTATATGCGTGTTGATATGTATTGTATCTATATGCTGTGTATATGAGGTGTGTACTGATGATGGTATATGTTGTGTAGTATGATGTGTATATTGATGTCGTATATGATTGTGTATATGGGTGTGTATATGCTGTTATTGCTGAATATGTGTTATATGTGTTATGTATGTGTATAGTGATCATGTGTCTATGCTAGTGTATATGCTTAATGATGTGATGGGGTGTAATGATGTGATCGGGCTGGGTGAGTGTATGTGGGAGTTGTGTATATGATGTGTATCTGTTTAAATGGATTGTATTGTATGAGTGAATTTTGTTTTATGTTAAATGATGTGTATATGATGGTAGTTATATATGATGTGTATATGATGTGTATATGCTGTGTATATGATTGTATATGGTTGGTCATGTGTGTATATGAATGCTGTACATTGGCTGTGTATATGAGGTATATGGACTATGTGTATATGCTGTGCATATTGAGTGTATATCCATGTTGTATATGATGTGTATTGGATGTGCATATTGTGTGTATGATGCGTGTGATATTTGTTTGTATGATGTGTATAGGTGTATAGATGTGTATATGATGTGTTATATGAGGTATATGCTGAGTATATGTGTGTATATTGATGTGTCTATGTCGTGTATGTCTGTCTATAGCTGTGTATAGCTGTGTATGCTGGTAATATTTGGCTTTCTTATATGCTGTGTATATGATGTGTATATGCCTGTGTCATATATGTTATGATTGTATATGATGTGTATATGATGTAGTATATGCTGATGCTTATATGCCTGTGGGTTCTGATGTGTATAGCTGGTATAGTTGTTTATGCATTGTTTATGCGTGTGTATATGAGTGCTCTTGAATATGTTATATTTCGGTAATTGCCTGTGATAGTGAATGTGTGATATGTTGAACAATAGTGTATATGGGTATATGACCTTGTACTATGATGCTGTGTGTATATGAAATGTGTGTATAATGATGTTGTTAGGTGTGTGTATATGATGTGTATATGATGTGTATATGCTGTAGTTATGATGTGTATGTGATATGAGTGTATATGAATTGTGATATGCTGTCTATATGCATGCTGTGTTATATGCTCGTTATATGATGTGTATATAGAGTGTATATGATTGTGTATATGCTATGTGTATGCTGTGTCTATATCCTGTGTAATATTGTTCTATATGTGTGTATATGGTGTATTGTCTGTATATGCTGTATATGATGATATGTGTGTATATGTGTGATAGAGATGTATATGCTGTTGTGGTAATATGTGTATTGATGGTATGATGCTGTGTATCCTGTGTTAGTATGATGATATGGGGTTATATGTATATTGTGGATAGTGGATAGGGTGACTGTGTGTATATGAATGTATGTGGTTATATGTGGTAAGGCTATGCTATATGCGTGTGTATAGTGGTATATGATGTGTATGTTCAAATGATTGTATATGACTGTTATCTCTGTGTATATGCGTGTGTATAGGGCGTGTAATGAGTGTTGTATATGGTGTGTATATGATGTGTTATCTGTGTATATGTTGTTATATGAGTTGATAGATGCTGTATTGTGTGTATATGATGTGTATATGATTTGTGTATGATGATAGCTGTATATTGTAATTTGTGATATGTGTTATATAGTGAATGGTTACTGATGTATGCTGTGTATCATAGGTGGTTATGTTGTATATGCTGGTATATGATGTGGTATATTGAATGTGTAGATTGGGATATTGGTCAATACTATGGTTATATGCGTGTGATAATGGTAATGTGTGTATATGATGTGTATATGATGTGTAATATGCGTTGTATAGGTGAAGTGTATGATATGTTGTGATATGCGATGTGTACTAGGACTGATGTCATATGAGGTATAGTGTGTATATGAATGGTGTATATGATGTGTAAATGATGTGGTATATCTGTGTATATGATGTGTATATGAATGTGTTATGGTGTGGATATTGATGTGTATATATGTGTATATGCTGTGTATATAGCTGTATATGCTGTGTATATATGTTTGTATATGATGTGTATATTAATGTGTATATGCATGTGTATCTATGATGTGTATATGATGTTGTATATGCTGTGTATAATGTGTGTATATGGTGTGGTATATGATGGTGTAATATGCTGTGTATATGTGTGTATGATTGTGTTTATGATGCGGTGTATATGGTGTGTATATGACTGTGTAATGATGTGTGGTTTGGGTGTGTATATGATGGTATATTGTATGTGTAGATATATGCATGTGTATATGATGTGTTAGAATATGATGGTGTATATGATGTGTAATCTGCTTGTGTATATGTATATGTTGTATATGCTGTGTTATGATGTGTAATGAGATGTGTATATGTGTCTATTGATGTGTATATGTGTGTATATGATGTGTATATGATGTTATATGTGAATGTTGATATGATGTGTATATGACTGTGTATATGCTGTGTATATGTGTGTATATGATGTGTATTGATGTGTATAGATGTGTAATATTGATATGATGTGTATGAGTGTGTTATATGCTGTGTAATGTGTATATATGATGTTATATGGTTATATGAATGTGGTATATGATGGTGTATATGCTGTGTATATGGTTGTTATAGATTGTGTGTATAATGATTGATTGTATATCTGATGTGTATATGGAATGTGTATATGCTGTGTATTATGATGTGTATATGATTGTTTGATGTGTAATGTGTATATATGCTGTGATATGAGTGTATATGCTGTGTATAATGCTGTGTATATGCTGTGTATATGATGTGTATATGGATTTGTGTATATGATGGTGTAATATGCTGGTGTATATGTTGTAATGATATGTGTATATGGTGTATATGATGTGTATATGCTGTGCTATATGCTGTGTAATATGTGTGATATATGTGTATATATGATGTGTATATGCTGGTGTTATATGATGTGATATGATGTGTATATGATGTGTATATGGTGTGTATGATTATGTGTATAGTGTAATTGTGTATATGATGTGTATATGATGTGTATATGTGTGTATATGATATGATATGATGTGTATATGATGTGTATATGGTGTGTATATGCGTGTGTATATGCCTGTGTCTATAGATGTGTATATGCTGTCTGTATATGTCTGTGTATATGGTGTGATATATGCTGTGTATATGGATTGTGTGTATATGCTGTGTATATGGTGTATAGCTGGTATATGTGTGTATATGCTGTGTATATGATGTGTATATGCTGTGTAATGATGTTGTATATGGCTGTGTATATGCTGTGTATATGATGTGTATATGAATGTGTATATGATGTGATGTGTATATGAGGTGGGTATATGTATGTGTATATGAATATGTGTATAGCTGTGTATATGATGTGGTATATGTTGTTGTATATGTCTGTGTATATGATGTGTATATGCATGTGTATATTGTGTGTATATGCATGTGTATATGTGTATATGATGTGGTTAGATGTGGTATATGGTGTGTTATGATGTGTAAAATATGCTGTGGTTATATGATGTGTATATGATGTGTATTGGTGTGTATATGATGTGTATATGAGTGTGTATATGTGTTAGTATGGTGGGTGTGATATGGTGTGTATATTGATGTGTATATGCTGTGTATATGATGTGTATATGTGTGGGTATATGGTGTGTATATGATGTGTATATGATGTGTATATGTTATGTGTGTATTATGTGTATTGTGTGTATTGGTGTATCTGATGGTAATTGATTGTTAGCTGGTTTATATGATTGTAGTGTGTGTATATGGTGTTGTATATGATGTGTATATGATGTTTGTGATATGATGTTATATGCTGTGTATATGATTGGTATATGCTGTTTATATGCTGTGTATATGAGTGTGTATATGAGTGTGTATATGGTGTGTATTGATGTTATAGTGCTGTGTATAATGCTGTGTATATGATGTTATATGCTGTGTATTGATGTGTATATGCTGTGTATATGGGTGTATATGATGTGTATATGATGTGTATAGAGTGTATATGATGTGTATATGATGTGTATATGTGTGTAGATTGAGTGTGTATATGTCTGTGTATATTGTGTATGATGTGTATATGTGTGTATATGTGTAATGATGTGTATATGATGTGTATATGCTGTGTTTATGATGTGTATATCTGTGTATGATTGTATATGTGTGTATATGCTGTGTATATGATGTGTATATGATGTGGTATATGCATGTGTAATATGTGTGTAATGATGTGTCTATGATGTGTATATTGATGTGTAAATATGATGTGTATATGGTTGTTTATGGTGTGTGTATATGCTGTGTATATGCTGTGTATATGCTCTGTATAGGGAGAACGCTCAGGACTTAGTGTATCCTGATTTTGCAGATCCTGTCTGCATTCTCATAAATCTGTCATGTGTGTACCCACCTTAAACCAGTGATTGGTTGTGTTGCTATATTTGCTCCTCTGTAGAACCTGCTTGTTCCACTGAATATTCTTCTATCTGGTGATAGATTCTCTATTGAAATCCTGTTCGACCTCCTGACTGTCCCACACCCCATCAATCTGTATTTTCCTTTGTTTTGACTTCCGATGGTCTATTTGATGATTGAAACTGAAACTATTGTCACTACACCAATAAAATCTCTAAAGACCGGATTGTACATGAAATGTTCTGTAAAGTGAAAGGAGTATCATTCTGTCTGTTCACAATGAATCTCGTCATTTGTTTGATAAAGCTGTGTTGGAACCTGGTGTGTTATGAAATGTCAATCAGGGACATGTCTATAAAGCAGGGGTATCTTTAATAACTTCGTTAATTCTATGCTCCTTATCGCTAAGGATCACAATTCTGGTTATATGGATCATGACTTAAGTATCGTTATTAAGGTATCATTACTTGTGGATCTGTATTGTTTTTGGGGACTGATATTCTTATTTGAGAATAATAGGGGTTATTAAATAAAGTTCTTATCGTTTAAAATGGTGCTAATTTTGCCCCAACCAATCAGATGTTAGCTTTCAAATGTTAAATAAGATCTGATTGGTTGGGCAAATTAGCACCATTTTAACGATAGACCTTTTATTGAATCTCCCTGAATATTCGTAAAATCGGATATCGTATGCGGTGAAAACTGCTTTAGGTAGCAAAAAAAGCCTACAATGTTGCACATTTCTAGCTTGGAAATCAGTTTTATTACTGACTGGAAGGTGTCATACATTTACTGATTAAAGAGTTATAACAAGCTTTAAAAATATACAATAAAACATAATCATAGACATAAAATAACATAAAATGAAATATTTACATATATGCATAATCTAAAACTAAAGTGTGCCAACCAACAATCAAGATGTGGGGGTAAGACAACCATTCATCTATAACATAAGTAAATACACTGAGATCTTTAAATAAAACACGCAGAAGTCCAAAGTTCCATAAATCAAAATGACCATTTATACACTAACAACCAAAGGGGACAATACAGAAAATACATCAAATGAAACACCCAGAATAATAACAAAACAACTATCCCCCACCCCCATAATAAATACAAAGAACACAAATAACATATTTTAATATCCCTTCCCCACCAAGAATTATAACTCATATAGTCATAACTCACATTATATCAAGTCACTTAGGAGGGCAAGATGGCAATTACACCTGACTTAGCATGAGCCAATCATAAAATAAAATGGCCATGGGAAAAAAAGGGCAAAAATTGTAAGTGATAGAACCCCAATCACCCAGAAACATCAAGATTCCTTAATAAGATTCCTATAACACCTCTTAGCCACTCTATCCCACCCTTAACACCTGGCTTGAAGCTATTGGATTTTCAGGTACTAATTGCCACAGATTCTTGTCCAAGTCATTCTGAATTGAGAAAGGCCATCGGATGACTAGCGAAACGTCTTCAAGAACTACATTTCAGTCCAGTTGAATCTAATTGAATACAACAGATATTCCTTAGAGGTTCCAAAGGCTTCTAAAGAGTTACCGCAACCTTCATTCATCCTTTGTTTTCAGGAGCTTTTAACTTCCAAAGTTAAAAGTGAAGAAAGCACTAAGTGTGCCACCTCACCTTTTGCCCGATTGTCCTATGAGTATTAAGCAATAGTGGCGCCAGTTCTCAATCCTTGAAAAATCTAACCCTTTTGTCAAAACTTTAAGGCCGAACACTCTGGGGGAAGGAGACCTTAGAAAGGTAGTCCGAAAAGACCTCTACAAATTAGGGACTAAAACATTACAAAGGCCTTGTAGAATTCCACCGTGAGCCCATCAGGCCCAGGGCATTTCTTAACAACAAGGCCTTCTATGGCTGTCCTCACCTCCTCTACTGTGATATCCTCGTTAAAGAATCCCAAGGATATTAGATCTTACTTGGAATGGAGTTTGCTCCAGAAAGTAGACATATTGGCCTGGCTGAGTTTTTTCTGAGACAAGAGATAAGTGTAGAAGTCTTTAACAATGGACAGGATACACTGGGAGAAGTCTGAAGAGTTCCATCCTTCCCCGTAACTCTTAACAAGTTTGCGTGCGAATGATTCCTGCAATTTTGGCAGTGACCCATATCCCTCCAAAAGACAACAAATCCAATCGATCACCCTGAAATTATCCTATCTGAGATGAGTTGTGTTCTCTTTTGGTCATCTCCCACCATTCCATCCTGCTGTACAGAGAATTGTTAAAGACCTTGATCATGAAAAAAGACAAAAAAGGTTGTTTAATACACTCCTCCTCAGGATGGTTGAATTTAGGCTCCAAAACCTTGCCTCTTGGGGGGTGTCTGGAATATTCAAAGACACCAATAAACAGTGTTTAGAGAAATAACTGTCATATTTTAGTCTCAAGCAGCCTCTCCGGTCATTGGCTTGTGATGGTGTTAAATCTCCACCAAACCCTACTGGCTGTGCAGTAAAAAGAAAGGGCTTTATCCTAGTGAAGAGTTTCTTTCATCTTCACTAGGACTGTGGGCATAAAAGTTGATCAAACGAAGAGGTGAACGCCCTCAGTAGGATTCCATTAAAATGCAATGTCCATCTCAAGTTCTTTACCGTTTTGACTGTTAGCCTGTTATATAAAATCAGCCACTCCTTTGTAAGGCTTGGCTGCAAGACCAACAGCAAGGTCCAAAGAGGAGTCCCTTTATCTAAATGTAAATCTATTGCAAAAATAAAACAACTGCCTAGATTCGGGAGAGTGAAAATAAGCCATACTACGAGCACTTACCAGACCGATGGCAAGTCTCTGCTTCTTCAGGGTAATCTCTATCATAGAAGTTATCTACTAATTCTTTTTCCAATCTTATTTCATCATAATGTCGGAATCAGAATCAGCAGAATCAATTAAGGCACAAAAGGATTACTCAATTCTTCCCCCTCACCATCTTAGTCCAAACATTTTGCCCAGTTGAATAAACCTTTTGCAGAAACATTTTGTTTTGTACCAACAGTTTTGCTTTTGTGATATTTTATTACAACACCTAATTCCTTGACACATGATCTGTTTTTTCCTGACAATTTTTTTCCCTGCTTCTTTACTACCTTAAGAAACACTGGTGTAGACTTCCCAGGTAATGGTACTACTGAAAATGGAGCTCTGCAAAGGCTGCTCCAAACCAACTTGGGCCACAACCCTAACTGGTTCGCTCGGACTATCTGTACAGTGCCTGATCTCCTACAGTTCCTCCATGTTCTCTGCGAATGCTTAAGATCTCCTGCCATGAACTGGACAGGACATGTAGGAGTGCCCAGTTACCACCCACACAGGTTGCAGCTTACATCGTTCGGATAGTCCAGTATGACCTATCTTAGGCATTTTACACATTTTAACTTATTGGCAGTAAAAACTCAAACATCTTATTGATCCACATTTCCACCACTGACGTGGTTGGCTTGGATAGAAACATTGAATTCTCTCTTTTCCAGTAAGGATTTAGGAGTGCTGTGTCACAGTCCTGATGGAAATTCTGGATTTGTACTCCAACCTCCTAGTAGCAGCATCCACCAAGGAGGCGAAAGTCCTTACATTGATGTTTCAGAGGCTATGACCTGGCAGGTTCACTCAAGCTTAACTGTCCAAGAGGTGTTGGTATGTGTTGACTCACAAGTGGTAGACAATACAGGGTTAATAACACCAGAAACAAAGGGTAACACAGCAGGGGCACTTTAGGTTGGAACAGTGGAATGGGAATAGGTAAGACACATCCATTGTTACTAAGTTATCACTCATATCATCAATTGGTTCAATATTACCAGTATCACTTGCATTAACCATCAGATTTACAGAGCATTCACTTGGAATACCAGCCATGGATGCATTTATACACTCTTCATTATAAATGGATAACACTTTCGAACTAATGGATGACTATATGGAAAACGGACTCATTAAGTCAATGGGAGTCAAATAGTTTGAAAAGTTCAAAATTAAATACAATTAAAATATCAATGGTAACTTAATGTAAATGGCTGTGGGCCCTGGGAAATGGTCTGGGGAACAGTTTCCAATATCCAGGATATTCGAAAAATCTGTTTTACTCTCACGGGCGCTACTTTCCAGCTCTCACGTTCGAACATTCGATAATTATCCATGAACGACTCAGGATTCGATATTCGATATTTACTATTGGTATAATAGACATTTTACTCGCAATTCGTTTATTCGATATTTACTCGCTTATTGGTATAATAGACATTTTACTTGCAGATTCGATATTCGATTATATACTCGCGTATTGGTATAATAGACATTTTACTCGCAGATTCGATATTCGATATTTACTCGCGTATAGGTATAATAGACATTTTATTTGCATATTCGTTAATTCAATATTTTCTCATGTATTGGTATAATAGACATTTTACTTGAATATTCTGCGCCTCGAATGTTCGAAAATTCGATATTATCGAAAATCCGAGAAATCCAGGTCCAGGATAGTTCTAAAAAGTCTGAATCCCTTTGAACTCAAATAGTTTGGCTTGAACTCGGGTTCGAGTTTGAGTTCTAGTCCATCTCTATTCATTACCAGTTTATATTGCACACATATATCCATACCAGACGTAATTACCTTCATTAGGGCCACTAACCTGTGACAATGGAACCTCAGAGACACTTTTACCTTGTCCATCGAACTCTCTGTGCCCAGATCACCTCAACTGCTTTTCAATTCCAAATTGCCCCCGGGTTTTCAAAACTTCGGGATCTGCAAAGCCACTAAGTCACTTCCAGTTTTCAGACCTCACAGACACATTTACTAGTTCAGTACTGTTCGCTGCCACCATTTTATGGATGTAGGCCCAAATCCAATATGGCTACTGTCTCCATTTTTCTCTCACGGATACCCTGATTTGCTCCACATGTTAGGAAGCCATCTTTGGGTACCAGGGATTGTAAACTATTTCGTTATAGTTATAGGACACTGAAAGGTGTCAGTACATCATTGATCAAAGAGAATGTCCCACCCCCAAAACCATAATTTAATGCTATCGGCCATTATTCTAGCTTTAAAACAAGCCAAGCCACATTAAAATCCGTTCAGCCAATTTTAAGATACATACGTTTTTACTACCTTCTTAATGCAGACCAGGAGCATCTCAGTGTAAACCAAGCTCTCTTACGTCGCCTCACGTCCGTGCCTTATCCGCAGGGCCATTTCTAGCCATTTTAGTGCCCTAGGCAGTGGCACCTATGTGCCCCCCTCAAAACTACTACAGCTGTTTCATCCTTCTGACACTGCCACTGCTGCTGTTCTTTATAGTAGGAACGCTTCACTAGCTGGTTTGTGCGTATTCAACACGGCCACCAATGAAAATCTGATTGGAAGGACAGGATAGGTTTCATGGACGCGCGGTATGTGGCACCAGTGTTCTCCCCAGAAATGTTTCCAGCCGGGTAGGCAGAACAGGGGGATTTGGTGAGATCTGAGATGTTTAACTCTTTCAGTGCCACCAGGTTTTCCAAGAGAATTGGCATTAATAATTTCAGTGCCAGCCCTTTCCAGGGTACTGCATTAACCCTTCAGTAACAGCAGTCTTCCCCAGGGTATTGCCATTAACCGTTCAGTGACAGCAGTCTTCCCCAGGGTATTGCCTTAACCGTTCAGTGACAGCAGTCTTCCCCAGGGTATTGCCATTAACCGTTCAGTGGCAGCAGTCTTCCCCAGGGTATTGCCATTAACCTTTCAGTGGCAGCAGTCTTCCCCAGGGTATTGCCATTAACCCTTCGGTGCCAGCACTCACCAGGGTATTGCCATTAACCCTTTGATGCCAGCACTTCCCCAGGGTATTGGCATTAACCCTTCAGTGCCAGCAGAGTATTACAATTAACCCCTTTTAACTGACAGCATTAACATGGATATACAGTATGTACCAGCATTGACATGATATACAGTATGTACCAGCATTGACATGATATACAGTATGTACCAGCATTGACATGATATACAATATGTGCCACCGCATTGACATGATATACCAGTATGTAGCCAGCATTGACATGATATACAGTATGTGCCAGCATCGACATGATATACAGTATGTACCAGCATTGACATGTTATATACAGTATGTGCCAGCATGACATGATATACTTATCCCTGCATTGACATGATATACAGATGTACCAGCATTGACATGATATACAGTATGTGCCAGCATTGACATAGTACATTATATACCTGCATTGACATGATATCCAGTATGTACCAGCATTGACATGATATACAGTATGTACCAGCATTTACATGATATACGTATACCATTGACTGATATCAGTATGTACCAGCATTGACATGATACACAGTATGTACCTGCATTGACAGGATATACGTATGTACCTGCTTTCCATGTCTCCTCACCCACTCTAAGCATTGACATGATATACAGTATATACCCTGCATGACAGGATATACAGTATGTACCAGCATTGACATGATATACAGTATGTACCAGCATTTACATGATATACAGTATTTACCAGCATTGGACATGATATACAGTGTGTAACTGCACTGACAATTCCCCAGGGTATTGGCATTAACCCTTCAGTGCCAGCAGAGTATTACAATTAACCCCTTTTAGCTGCCACATTAACATGATATCCAGTATGTACCAGCATTGACATGATATACAGTATGTACCAGCATTGACATGATATACAGTATACCAGCATTGACATGATATACAGTATGTACCAGCATTGACATGATATATAATATGTGGCCAGCATTGACATGATATACAGTATGTGCCAGCATCACATGATATACAGTATTGTACCAGCATTGACATGTTATACAGTATGTGCCAGCATTGACTGATATACAGTTATACCTGCATTGACATGATATACAGTATGTACCAGCATTGACATGATATACAGTATGTGCCAGCATTGACATGATATACAGTATATACCTGCATTGACATGATTACAGTATGTACCAGCATTGACATGATATACAGTATGTACCAGCATTACATGATATACAGTATGTCCCAGCTTGACATGATATACAGTATGTACCGCATTGACATGATACAGTATGTACCAGCATTGACATGATATACAGTATGTACCAGCATTGACATGATACACAGTATGTACCTGCATTGAACTGATACAGTATGTACCTGCTTTCCATGTCTCCTCACCCACTCTAAGTTCTAATTGGCAGACATCCCACCCTGCCGAACCTGGCTTCCGGGCAGGGTGGGGAAAAGGAGGCGTGGCTGAGTGACGTGATGTCACTGACCTACTAAAGGGCGGGACAAAGGCCTAAAGGGGCGGGGCAGAGGCGGAGTCAGGGGAGGAATACATAATGTGCCGTAAATTACATCACATTAGAGGTGTGGCTAGGGGCGTAACTGGCCGTTGGACGTAATTTATTTCACATAGGATGCGTGGCCAGAAAAAAGAGGCGTTCTCTCAGGTAGGTTCGGGTTGGCGGAGTTTGGGGTGGTTTCGCGGGTGTTGGGAGTGTGCCTCAGGAGCGAAGGGGCTGTAAGTAACGTTCTATCATTTTTTTTTTAAAGAAATAACATGGCAGTTGGGGTGGGCAGTGGGTATTTATCATATGGATAAAAATATATTTTAAACAAGCTTCAAAAGCATTTACAATAAAACATAATCTTAAACGTGTACCAACCAACAATCAAAGATGATGAGGGGTAATACACCATCCTCTCTAACCTTTCATCCATAATACAAAAATACACTGGAGATATTTAATAAATGTCCAAAAATGTCACCTTTAAAATAGTTTTTAACGGACCTAGTAAGCCAACAAGACAATACAGAAAATATATACAAAGAAACACCCTGAATAATAACACGTTTTCTTTTTCCTGTTTTACCAAATAATAAATACAAAGAACAGAAATAACCAATTTTACCCCTTCCCCACCAAGTATTATACAGATTTACAAAGTCATAACATTATATCAAAAACTTATGGGGAGATTCAGTATGGTCACATTACTTACCTTTGCACAGTCCTGCGATACATACAAGACATAAATTCCGTCGGGTATACATCGTTAGCAAGGTAAGATGTCCCATATAGAACAATGTTAAGTTTCTCGCTACTCAATGAATTGATTTGTGTCGGTAGCACAGCGCTATTTTCATAAACTTTGGAAATGGTGCTGTGCCCTAAAATCGTGTGTAAAACTCACGGTAACCCGATATTACTTCGGGTTGTATGTATAACATGGGTTTACACAGGTTTTGGCCATATTGAATCTCCCTGTTAGGAGGGAAAAATGGCAAATTACTCACCTGAACTTAGCATGAGGCCCAATCATAAAATTACCATCCTGTAAACTTTGACATTTTAAAGGACATCCAGCAAGAAACGATCCATCATTTCCTCTAGACCACTACATCCATCTCTAGGCATATCTGATCTTGAAGGCTCCTGTCAGTATATTACTATTCCCAATGTGGGTAAATAATTGTCCAGGGGGGTGTTAGAAAATGATGTTTCCTAAAATGAAAAGCAATTTTCAAATTTCCTATTTTGGAGTTTTCCCTATTTTACAATAAGTTGACTGAGGATTGGGCTCGTATGAACGTACATTGTAAAGGTACGAAGGTAGAGGGGCGCGATTGTGGTAAACATGCGGTTATTCTCCTGTCTCCTGGCCCTTTAATGAAAGAACAGTAGACATTCCCTTTAACTGCTTAAGACCCCTTGTAATGTTGCTTAATTTTCAGTTTCAACTCTGGTTTGGTATTGAAAGTTGTGGTGACATTTCTCTGTGTTATTAGACTTAACCAAATGAATATACCAGAGCATATATCGCTGAGGTAGGGAAAAAATGCTTATTCACCACTGCAAGTCTGGTGCTACCAAAATGTTATATAGAAAAGGTACAATACCAGCCAAAATCTTTCATACTATAATTATAATTTTCAAAACATTATTTATTTATTGAAAAATAGAGAAAAGCGCTGGAAAATAAAGAAGGAGCACGCTGTGTATTGGAAAAATCTGAAGTTGGAAATATCTCGTCAGGTTGTAATCATTTTCTCTAGCGGAAATGATTTACTTATTGAAATGGCTGTGGATTGGATGGATTTCTCTTACAAATAAGATAAAAAACATAATATGTGGTTTATTACTTCCAGGTTAGGAGCACAAGGATTCTATAGCAATAATATCAGAATCTCCCACAATAAGATAAAGGGGAAATAAGCCTAACGTTTGTTATGGGCTATTTGTTCATTTGAATAATTGTGGATTCTGACACTTTCTAAAGGTGGGACTTGTTTAATCCTATTTAAGAGAAAGCTCACCTTCACCCTAATACAAAGAAATCAATTTAAAGAGACACTAAACCAATTTTATGTACATCATTAACTACAGTGTAATGAACTATAAATTAGTAACCCTTTAGTCTTCTTGTTCTTAAAGGATTTGGCCAGTAGGGGGCCAATGTGCAAAAGTATAAAAGGGACAGCAGTCATTTGCTCAACCTCTTTCTGAGTTGGAGTTTCCCCAGAGGAGCCTGGGACTAAAATAACAGGTAGGCTCAGTTAATGTGAGATTGATTCTGTTATAGATCACTCCAGGAGTGATTGATAGGAGTAGGGTAGCTATGAGCAGCCTGAGCTCCAACAAGGAGATTTAGTAAGGACTAGAGTCCTGGGTATACCACCCAAGAATAGGGACATAGTGCCAGACATAGGGGTAGAAGATTCCACTACGTGACCTGAGAGCTGGGTGGCACTAACAAGCTGATTGTTATTTATACTGTTTCTGATCCCTCTGGTTTGTGAGTATTTATATGATATCTGTGCCATGCTGTGTCACCTCTATTGTGCTGCTTGCAATGCCTATTAATATTTTCTGTTTATAAATAAGATACTGTTTAATTTCAAGAACCACTTCTTGAACTCTCCCTAGAGTGGTAGTTCAACACACCCTGCCTGCCTCCAACATATGCGAGGGCCAACACCTGATAAATAAAAGTCTTATGCATAGAATTTGGATAAGGGTGACAGTCTCTGAGCATATTAAGTACCCCCATTTTACTATCACCTTAAAACTGAAATCTGTATCTATTATTCAGAAGGAGGTGAGATTACTTATTCCACATAAGTATGAATTACAGATAGGCATTGTAACAGCGTTACCCTTACCTACCGGCGATCCACTCACGCTTCTCAGATGCAGCCTTGTCCCGACTGAGCTCCTATCTTTTGCGCATGCGCACCAATACTCAAGATAGGAGGACGATCGGGACATCGCTCCTATCAGCTGGGGAGGAGCCTCAAGTAAAGCTCCAGTAGGTAAGTCTATCTCTGATATCTGGAGTCTATTATTCACAAGGCGGTGGCATAAACGTTTTCCCCTCACGGTGAATATAGATACAGATTTCCTCTACTTTTATTTTCCGGTCTAGTTTCCCTTAAATCTTAATGAAACTCGGAGATTGCAATACTTTCATGTTCCGATCCATCCGTATGCAGATTTTTCTTCTGATCCTGAGCTTGTAAAGAACTCAGAGGAGCAGTATCGGTAGGAATATACCTTGGCTGGGTATCGAGACACATGGTAACATTGCAGTTTAAGGGTTTGGAGAAGGGTCTTTATGTTTTATAAGGATTTTTGGGGTTTGTGGGCATTCACCCAACAGAAAGCAAATGTTTAGATTATTATTGAATGGCAGTTTTTGCACGTGGCAGTGTCATTGTCTACGCCAATCACAGTGTGTATAAACGTTAGACTGTTTTCACAGCAATGTGTTTGATACCGAACGTTTACACTATTAAAAGTAGCAATGCATTGCTTTATGTCAGTTACGGTGAGAAACCAAATAACGGATATAATTGGTGTCAAGACGAGCCCGTAGAAGCGTTGAAAAGAACACATTGTTCGGTCAAGGTCTAAATATCACACGAATATGAAGTGGGTCATCCAACTAATCGTGCTGTGGATCGCTTGGGCGTCCCGTTTGATTGGAATGGTTCTGTGTGACGGCAGAAAAGTAACTAACTAAGATAAATTGGTGTTCGCCGTGCAGAGAGAAATGTGTGTTAATGGAAAGTCCCGTGGCTGAGAGAGGCAATGAATGGAGAAATCTCGGATTTGCCTTAGAAACCTGATTCAATATTCTTACTTCAGTGATTCAATATTAGTGTGATGACTGGTTTCTCTACTAACTAATAGCAAATATATATATATATATATATATATATACACTCCTAGGCTAACTACAACTATATTTAGTGGAAGTGCTACTGATCTGGTCAAACATTTATTAAACATAGAAAAGATAATCAATGCACCATTCCTGGGCCCCATACAATATCATATTATCTGCACACTGGCATACTTATAAACATAGAAAAGATAATCAATGCACATTCCGGCCCCATACAATATCATATTATCTGCACACTGGCATACATTATAAACTAGAAAAGATAATCAATGCACATTCCTGGGCCCCATACAATATCATTTAAATGCACACTGGCATACTTTTAAACAACAAAGGGGTTTTAGTATCATTACTGTGATCACATGAATGAAAAACCTTCCAACCACGTCAAGGTAACCATCTGGAAGGTCCTAACTTCTAACCTTTTTACTTCAATTATCATGCAAACTTTTACATTTCTCATACTTGTGCACTGGATCCATATAACAGGCTTTCTCACTTCCCCCCAGCCCTTTGGCTTTATAATGAGGGAAGAGGCCATCCATCCAGTGCTTATATTAAAGGCATAGGACCTCCCATTAAAGGGGTGTGTTGGGGTGCTATTACCACATAGGCTTGACCAGGCCTCCCAATATAGATACAATAAAAGCCAATTAGGCTAATTTACAACACATTTTGTGGACGTGCTACTGATCTGGTCAAACATTTATACAAACAAAAGAAAAGCTTCCATGTGCTAATTGCACCCCCCACATGGCCCTTTAATTGGAGATCATGTGACTGAGTTAGGAGCTGTGGCCAGACGTGCCCATTCACACAGTTATCTTATCCATTTACTTTCATTCCATTAAAGAGCAACTGTGGTCTCAAAACAAGTAGGGTTAAATGAAAGCCACAGAAAATCCTTTAAGCTGGGTACACACTAAGGATATTTGGTCCGTCGACCGATAGTTCAGTGTATCGGTCGATCGGACCAAAATTATCGCATCCAATGTGCCCTGTCCGATCGACCGTTGTCCGAATCGGACGAAAGATGATCGGACATGGTGGAAAACCTCGTCCGATCGTGCGGTCCTCTATGGACCGACGATCGGTCGCGGTGACTATTGGCGTGGCTGCTTTTGCCGCGACCGACAGTCCTTCCTCCTGGCCGACCATCGAAAGTATTGAAGCGTCGGTCAGGAGGAAAAATCGGTAGGTGTTGTACTACTTTACACTGAGCCAACAATCACATCTCTGGCTGGAGCCTGTGTGAGCATTACATTGGGGTGAATGTTCAAACTTCCTACTTCCAGTAGGTTAAGTGACATCACCAGACCTCTGACGGCCCTCCCCCCCCCCCGGGGGAGAAGCATGCTCAGTAAAGACTTACTGCTGGGTAAAACAGGAAGTACCTGAGGAAAAAAATTGACAGTTTAGAAGGGGAGCCTATAATGTAGGCAAAAGTGCGTCACATGGCTAAAAACAGGAAGTTTTTAAGCAGGAAGTATATGCTGAACCTTTCCAGCAATAACTTCTCACAAATCTTATCTAGAGATGTGATTTAGGTTTTATTTGAAGGTGTGATGGAAGGATTTTTATATGATTATTACTAGTTTGAAGAATTTGAGACCACAGTAACCCTTAAGTTTATTGGTGTTCTTGGTTCTTGGGGGGGCAGATGCTTTCAGTGATGAAGTGTACAATTGTTGGTTTAGTTTCTCCTTTAAGAATATTAGAACCCTGAGTGCAGGAGCTACTGATCTAGAGTCCCTGTGAACCCTAAATTAGTCTAAACTATTCTGGGCGAAGTGAGAATGAATTTAAGTTTTCTTGGTTAAAACCTTTGTGGTTGTTTATATAATATCTTTTTCTTGTCTTTTTCTCTTGTTCCTTTCCAACAGCTTTCCTCGGATCAATATTATATACAGTCATTTATATCAACTGTATAAGAACTGAACCCCATAGTTGTTCTAACACATATTTCCCTGGGGAAGTGGAACTAAACGGAAATACACGAGGACTGATCCGAAATGAATAAGGACGATACAGGATAATAAAGCTATAACTAAACTAAATACACCCAATCTATAAACTTAAGAAAGGATAAGTGCACTCCCAGGACCCCACAAAGTACCCTGATAAGGAGGATTTTAAAACCTCCATTTCAGCCCTTAAGCTGGGTACACACAGTAACGATAAAGCCCCGATACCGTCGGATCCGACGGTATCGGGGCTTTATCGTTACTGTGTGTACGTTCGTTTCCCGAACGAGCGCGCGGCGCGAACGATCGGGTCGGCCGTACGCTCGTTCGGGAAAGGCCGAAAATTTCCATCGGCCGCGCTAGACTCCTATAGGAGTCTAGCGCGGCCGATGGAAACACACAGTCCCGAGCGTCCACGTCTCCTATAGGGAAACGCTCGGGACTGTGTGTATGCAGATCTTTGAAAATGGCAGACAGATCTTGCAGATCCGTCTGTCATCTTTCAGAAATCGTTACTGTGTGTACTGCTTTAGGCTGAGGCCACACGGCAATGCACAGGAATCGCACACAAATTGCAAGCATTATCGCACGCATTTTAGTGCATGATCTTGTGTCTTTTTTGCGTTTAGGAAACACATGCGTTACGAACCCATGCGTTACGAAAAGGCAAATGGACATGCAATCCTTTCCCGCGATTTCCGTTTTACCAAAAATCGCAGACGCGAACGCAAAACGCCGGTGCAAACAGCGAAAAACCGCTAGTGTGGCCTCACCCTTAGCCAGACCATCGCCAGGTTTAAAACCCATCATGTATATGGCACAATAGAGCCACACACAACCCCCACACCCTGTAAAAACATAAATATCATCTGTATTACACTGCAGTTATCATCATTCGGATCGGATTAACACTAATTCAACCAGAGGGAACTGATCACAATATGGTAAGTTGAATGCATTACAGACTATATTCAAGATGTATTTCTGGGTAATTCAGTCCAATCAGGCACATCATAACTATAGGGGATTTGCAATAAGTTTCTCTATCTGCACTTGTTCCTGGGATGTATTAACCAGATTGTGAATATTATTGCATTGTGTGAATACAAGCTGTAAGTTGAGATCTTTTGCACCACTTAAAGGGAATTAAAAGAAAGTTATGCAGGACACCCTAAACTAGAGTCCATTTTGTTTCCAATGTTTAAATCTGCTCCCAGCTAGAGAAATCATCCTTACAAGACCGCAATCCCCTGCTGATTCCTGTCTCTCCGCTCCTCTCTGGTTACTACACAGCATGTTGTAAAATTGTTGTTTGTTGGAGTAAAGGCCTACAGATACGCCATATTGAATTCATTAGATGTATTTGTTCCGACATAGTCCCAAGGTTCTACTTTCTGGTGATCTACAGTCCATTAAATGGGCTTTACAATAATCGTTAGCAATGAGTACTGTATTAGTCAGGATCAATGAATAATAGGACCAAGGCCTTTGTAATTTAGTAAGTAGGACATTATTTTTCCTTATATGGTTCATGCCACTAAATATTGAAATATTTGCCTTGACCTCTGCAGCAAATATTCAATAGATAAGAAAGAAACCATAATAGAGCTAGGAGCTTGAGTTGAACATTGTCCCTAACCCTGTAGGAGAAACCCTGGCTTTTCTATGCCTAATGGCCACACACTGATCAATATTTCAGCCTGACTGAAGAATGGAATAGAGGTGAACATGGGTAAAAAAACCTGCCCCAATAACTATAAGCCCTTGTCCTAAAACAGAGCTGTAAGTTTGAGAGGCAGCAGTCTGAGAACCTAATCAGACAATGACAGTCATAGACAGGTCAACCACCATCAGTTATATTCTGTATTACTACACACACCTAAGTTGTCATGGCAATTCAGTTACGTATAACTTTGACTGTGCTATCTTAGGATCCCCGTGCAAACATCAAGTAAACCATTAAATATCGGGTATTAGACTGTTGGGTTATTTTTGGCTTCCTAATAATTACACATTTGTGTTATGAGGGTTATATTGTTCATTTACATTAGCATTGCAGTGGAGTTACACTATTTCTCACTCTCTTTTCAACGTGTTTATAAGGCAGTGAATTTTAAGCAAAAATCCAGAAGTTATCCAAATAACAATCAAAGCAATATTGTGTTCATAAGCGCCACAGAAGATGTTGGCGCTATATAATCCATAATAATAATAATAACAGGGGGATTTTAAAAACATCACTGAATTGAATATCAAACCTCAGAAGGCTTAAAAGGCAAGTCCAGCCCTAAAATGAAAACTTACATACAGGTAAATCACCCCCCAAAACCCTAAACGGTAATAGTTGAAATGTGAAATATATAAGTCTAACCTGAAATTCTGCACAATGTCATGTTGCCTCTGTTTCTGCTTCCTGATTCTTCCGGTTAGTAACGTCAGTTATGGATTTGAATCACAGCCAATAACTTATGGGTATGTCCACTCTAAAATATACATTTTACCCCAGCCCCAACCGCATTGTCCCTTTCTAAAAAAATAGCAGAGAACTTTCTTTCCAGCCTTGTTCCTGCGGCCTCTGCCTAATGTTACTTACACGAAGGAAGTACATTAGGGGCTGGACAGGCAGCCACGTTTTTGATATATGAATATATTTTAAAGAGGCCATTCTTTCTGAAGATGTTCTTATGGGGTAGAGTTGAATGTATTGTGAAAATGCAAGGGATATTGAAAATCAGCAAAGTGAGAAGGTAGAAGATGAATTGCATCACTTATAAAAGAGCGTTATATTAAATGTAAATATTAATTAAAAATGTAAAATTTAATAAAATGGAATATATTAATGAAAAATGCAAATAATTAATTAAAAATTAAAATATCAATTGAAAATATAAAATTAAAAAATTAAATTTAAAAGAACCAATGAAATGTCAGAGAAAATGGACATCCTTAAGACTGAAGAAAATCTGCAAGTTGGGAAATGGTTTGTCACTTTGAGAACGGTAAAGCTATGGAACTGTCTTCCAGTGGACGTTGTTATGGCAGGTTCAGGGTCTTTTAATAAAAAGCTGGTGAGTTTCTACAACCAAGGAATGTTACAAGTTACTGGTTTGATACATAAAGTAGAGTTGGAAATGGTTTGTCACTGTGAGAACGGTAAAGCTATGGAACTGCTTTCATTGGACTGTTATGGCAGGTTCATTGTCAGTTTAATAAAAAGCTGGATGAGTTTCTGCAAACAAGGAATGTACAAGTTACTGGTATTGATACATAAAGTAGAGTTGGGAAAGGGTTTTTCACTGTGAGAACGGTTAAAGCTATGGAACTGTCTTCCAGTGGACGTTGTTATGGCAGGTTCATTGGTCAGTTTAATAAAAAGCTGGATGAGTTTCTGCAAACAAGGAATGTTACAAGTTACTGGTTATGATACATAAAGTAGAGTTGGGAAAGGGTTTGCACTGTGAGAACTGTAAAGCTATGGAACTGTCTTCCTGTGGACGTTGTTATGGCGGGTTCATTGGTCAGTTTAATATAAAGCTGGATGAGTTTCTACAAACAAGGAATGTACACAGTTACTGGTATTGATACATAAAGTAGAGTTGGGAAAGTGTTTGTCACTGTGAGAACGTAAAGCTATGGAACGGTCTTCCAGTGGATGTTGTTATGGCAGGTTCATTGGTCAGTTTAAATATAAAGCTGGATGAGTTTCTACAAACAAGGAATGTACAAGTTACTGGTTTGATACATAAAGTAGAGTTGGAAAGGGTTTGTCACTGTGGAACGGTAAAGCTATGGAACTGTCTTCCAGTGGACGTTGTTATTGCAGGTTCATTGGTCAGTTTAATAAAAAGCTGAATGAGTTTTCACAAACAAGGAATGTTACAAGTTACTGATTGAACATAAGTAGAGTTGGGAAGGGTTTGTCACTGTGAGAACGGTAAAGCTATGGAACTGTCTTCCAGTGGACGTTGTTATGGCAGGTTCATTGGTCAGTTTATAAAAAGCTGGATGAGTTTCTACAACAAGGAATGTTACAAGTTACTGGTATTGATACATAAATTAAGTGGGAAAGGGTTTTTCACTGTGAGAACGGTAAAGCTATGGAACTGTCTTCTAGTGGACGTTGTTATGGCGGTTCATTGGTCAGTTAATAAAAAGCTGGATGAGTTTTGCAAACAAGGAATGTTCAAGTTACTGGTATTGATACATAAAGTAGAGTTGATCCAGGGAAATTTCTGATTGCCACTTGGAGCCAGGAAGAATTTTTTTCCCCCTTCATAATTCTGTTGTTTTTTTTGTTGACTTCCTCTGGATCAACAGTTAGGCAGGAAACATGGGTATTGCTGAGTAAGTTGGACTGGATGGACGTATGTCTTTATTCAACCTTAAGGGCATGTCCACCCTTAATAAGAACTTTTGCCCTATAATAGAACACAGTGCCCCAGCCCCAACCGCTATAAAAATATTTAAGAAAGTCCCCAGTTCTTCACTTACCTTTCCTCTCTCTTCCGACGCCCGGCCGGCCGGCCTCTGCTTGCGAAACACTGCAAGCAGGGGCGGAACCACAGCCGTGTCCGTGATTGGCTGAGGAGCACCAATCACGGATGTGGCTGCCGCCTCTCAGAATGCCGGTGGAGAGAGGAAGGTATAGAGTTCTGGGGACTTTCTTAAAATAATTTTATTGCGGTTGGCTGGGGGAACATATTCTATTAAATGGGCAGAGGTTTTATGGTAGGGGAGGGATAGCAAAACGGGGAGAGGGAGGGAGGGGGAGGGAGGGAAAGGGCTGCAGTACGCATGCCAAACTTCTCCCGGAGGCCAGGTGGAGGCAGATTCCTATATGACTCTGCTATCCTCCTGGGGGGCAGTTTTTGGGACTTGGGGGGACTACAGGAAACCATATGGGCTGGGGTGTGAGGTAGGATTAACACACTATATGATGAGGGGCCAGTAGTGGGGGGGTTATAGTTTTTGGGGGTGGACATGCCCTTTAAATAAAATACTATACTATACTATACTATACTAATACTAATACTATACTAATACTATACTATACTATACTATACTATACTGAAAATTGAAATATAGCAGAAAAAATAAATTCAATTTAAAAAGTATATTAAATATAAAAAATGAAAAAATAGAGGCAGAACATGTTCACTTTTGCCCACTATAAATATGCCCCTAAGTGCTGAACATTAGAACACACATTGATCAGTTTGGTATGACTTAATTGCTTTAGTGCTACAGTAGAATGTAATAATACCTTAAAGCATTAAATGTAAAACATCTTTTTTATTATTACAAATGGCTAAAGAGCACATTTCTAAATGTCTTGCACTCTCTTTTGTACTGTGAGTTGTTCTTAGGAGGGAGGGACCAGATTTCCTGCATGCAGCCCTCTGTAGGAACCTATAATGGAGCAGGCAGCACACTACTACTCAGGTAAAAAATTGGCCGCAGACTTCATGTGTTTGTGTAAACAAGTTCTCTTCATTATAGGCATATTCTATTTATCCTGAATATACATTTTCTGGAGGAAATTACTTCTTAATGCTATTCCTTTGTGTCTAATGGATGCCTTATCTCCACGTTACCTCTTATTTAGCCTATTAGGAGCACAGCACATTCACAATATTTTGACATTTCTGATTTGGCGAGACAGAAAAAGCATTGCATGCAGAGTTCATTAGAATCTCCTATCGAACCTATTGGGGGAACGTTTGTCACTTTAATGATCCTGCATCCGGAACAATGAACGCTCGCGGATAATACCCACATATTGCCGTTGCCATAGAAACATGCTCAGCAACAATGAAACATTGACCTTATTCCATCTGCTGTAAATCTTCACAAAGGAACATTAATTTCCACTATAGAGGAAGCCTGAAAACTCACATTTCACGTCGTTTTGGAACTAATCTGTTGTCCTGTCGACTTATATAAAGACATTAAGAAACAATTGGTTATTGGAAAATATTTTCAACCCTATGCCATGGCATCGGCTGATCAACGCTGTGATTAATGGTTCCGTAAATTGAATCTGCATATTTCCTTCCAACAGCTTCTTTATTCAATGGGAGAGTTTATTCAAGGTACAAACAGATACGCTTTGCCTAGAATCTTTCAATGGAAGTTGTTTAAAAAACCTTGTCTTACTTCATTTGAGGAAACATAAATGTTATTCAACTTGTGGCTTCCTATAACTGTCCAGCCGTATAGGGTTATTGTTACATTCTGGAACTCAGTCATTTTAATTTCCACTTAAATTCTAACAAACTAACGGTTTGCTGCTCTTATATACTAGTTCAAACTTATGGAGAATCCACATTATGAAGGCAAACCAGAACATAAAAAGCATTTCAATACTGTAGAACAGGTTTGCCACCTGCCCCAGGCACTAGCGCGTCATCACAGACCTGACTGGACCACTTGCTAAGCCTTGCCCTTACTGCCCAAATTCCACCATGGACCATCCAGACTCCAACCCCAGCCTAACCAAGCCTCAATTTGTGGTTAAAAGTTGGGGGATAACCTTTCAGAGACGCTCTAAAAAACAGACAACTGTGTTCCTGATAGAGATTTATAGTATTTTCTGACAAATAAGAGCATAGTGACCATGAAAAAATCTGCTAGAAACCCCAAAATAATGATACACACGGATTGCAAATGCTATTTTGATGGATTATACAGGCACTGAAATGGGGCATGTTTTACTTAGTTTTGTGTTGCTCTGCCTTCTGATTCAGTGTTGTTCAAAAACATCTGTTGCCCTTAAACTTTTTATATGACTCAGGACATTGCTATACTAGGTCTGATCATCCTCCGATCGTGCTTCCGATGCCCCTAGCCATGCAATGCTAGCGGAGTGTTCCCTCTATGTACCTGCACTCTTCATCCATTCCATTAATGGAATGCATGCGTGCATACTTTTTGCCCGTATTGCATATGCTCCAGTAACGTAGATGGGTACAGGACTACAACACGCATATAGCATATCAGGCCAAAGTAGAGCATTGCAATAATCCTGCATGAACTCTTACAAGTGGTACACTATCCTAGTATGTTGACCCATCCAGTTAATTTTTGGGTAAACCAGGAATTCACATGAACTGCTGATAAAGATCCATCAATTCCAACCTTGGCTTCAAAACAGCTACTGGCTAATGCTGCCCCTATCTAAAAGGCTAAAATTAAGGGTTTTAACCTTCCTCCACATAGTTTTATAGTGGCTATACGCCCACATAGACATTCTTAGTGTTCTTCTTTACACTGCCTGGGGTCTTGTTGAGAAGCTGTGAAATATTAATGTCTAGAAAATAAATCACATCCATCTACCCTCTAATTTTATTCAATATGGAGAAAGGCAATACATATATTAATTCTGTCATAGCAACTATCGCACACAGAGTGGGTGGGTTAAAGTCTAAGATGGTTTGTTGTAACATACATGTTACATATTGATTTAACAACGCGTGACAGCAAGATAAATAGAAAAGTGTGTGGAGGAAAAAATAATTCGGAAAAAAACCTACTAATGTCAAACTTGTTTTATTCTTAGATCTTAAAAATGTGGGGGATATAAGGGTCAATCTACATCAGTAATGCTAGTATTAATGGTAGTAGTGCTCTAATTTAAAAAACATAAAAAGTCTATAGGGCTCCTACGGTGCGCCTCAATCACCACCTAAGACCAATGAAAACACTCCTCCCTCCAAATGGATCCTTGACCCTTCACCCACAAAACCACACTGGTATGGAAGCCTAGCTATCCAACCGCCTTAATCCTTGGATGGAAGCCTCAACGGACCAAGGAATGGCAGCAGAAGAGTACCAACACTTTGCTACCTCAGTATGCACCCACTAACACTATCTCCACTGGCCCTTATTCTTCTTCACCCAGTCCTTCCAGGGAGCCATCAGTGACAGAGACTTGGTGGCATCTCCATGACCAATGGCTAGTGGGAGCTTCCCGTATTACCTCTAATGTAGCTGTCAAGCTTATTAATAGGCAGGAACCTTAAAAAAAAACTGTCTTTAAGTATTTACCTTTAGGCCTTGGGGGTCAAAATGTGTAAAATTGACTTTGTATTCTAAATAATAATTTAAATGCTAGTGGCTTTTTATGCGTCTCTTAGTGGATAGTGATACAGCAACCATTGCCGCGTTAAGACAAAATGGCAAATGGCGTTTTAATTCTAGGTTTTATGGTTTTGTGATAGTTTACAAGGGATCTAGTTTTTTCGTGCTGTGAAATTATCCCTATTGTGTGGATGACATTTATATCTAACATTTATTCTCTGGCACAAAGAGAGCGTGAAATAAAACTACATTGCAATATCCTACCAGCTCTGCACGGACAAACAGAAAAGGTGTCGGATAGAACTGAATTTACATTTTTATGATAACATCACACCTCCTTAAAGAGAAACGTGATGACCTTAAGAGAAGCCATGAAATAAAACTGATTCAGCATCTAGAATTCCCTCTCATTGTGTAAGACACTGGATAACATTAGCTTCATTTTAAAGCAATACTGACACACGTTTGATGTTTTATAGAGTTTCGACAATAAACAACAAGACCCCCAGCAGAACAAAAGTCAAGAAAGTTGCCACAAACTTATCGAAAATGTTTTAAAAAGGCGGTAGACTGACGCAATCAGAAAGGACCCCTTTCACTGCGAATGCTGCAAAGATAATTAGAGCTAGTGGCTCCCTCTCATTGTAATAGCCTGCGTGGCTACCAAATTTACAGGTAAAATTCGACTGTGGGATTAAGCCTCAAAATGAAAAAAATCCAACTTAAAATCTTGCTCGCGTAAATTTCTACATCAAAATTTTATAATTGTAAAGTTAATTTGGTTCAAATGGGTTTGTGATGAAATTACCAGCCCATCTTGGATTTTCTGAAATAAAAAGGGGAGGGGGATTTAACCGATAAAACTCATTACTGACCAATCAGAACCAAGTCTACTTTCCATCCCTGTTGGGAATATGTTCTCTATAGACAATTCCCATTTACAGTGGTTCCCCCCTTTGATTCTGATCTCATATACACCTATAATAGATCTAAACATATGCTTATGGCAATAATGCGGCGTGAGGATTTGAAGATTTTAGTTTGCATCGATTTCCTTTTTCTCTTTAAGAAATATAATTACTGTATTTATTCTCCTGGATGTTCTCATTAGGAAACATTGATCGGGTCCTTCTATGTATCTTGAAATATCAGAGGAAAAAAATATCATTAGCAAATTATAGTCTGGAAAAGAGAGATAAGAAGGGAGAATGAAGACGTATACTGTATCTGTCTTACATTACGTACAATTATTCCTCCTGTCTGCAAAATAGGGCAATTAAATCAGAGACTGAAATATTTCTCCACTTTCGAAATGTCAATGCAGTATGTCTTTAGTCTGTAATGAAAATACGGTTTATTCTCAACTAATTTCGCAGCGCAACAAATAACTTTTCTTAATTCTTCCGATGGAGTATTATTGTGTCTATCAACTGCAAGGTCCCCCAGCCCACTTATCTAGACCCATAGACGCATTTCTCCACTTAATTGGTAATTATCTTATTGACCCAACCCAATGGTAAATCTAATGTGAAACACATAGTAATCTTGTCCTCTCTTCTTTCTACCATAATAACCGTACATGAGGTGGCATGGGAATAATCTAACATGGTGATTAGTTACCTTGTACTTAGCCATTTTGGGATATCTCATCACCTAATCTGTGTGGGCTTTCCAAAAAACATCCAGATTTTAAATTTTTTACACTAAGGAGCCAACTTAAAGGAAACCTCCATGACAGAGCCACAACATGGAAAGAGCAAGAGTCTTACAAGTTTAATGTGGACTGAAGAGAGGGTTGTGTAGGGAGAGAGAAGAGTTTTATAGAACAGGGAGGACCTTTATCTCAGATACAGCATACTATTAGAGACAAATTTGTGCCTCAATGGCTCGACACACACAGGTCAACCCTACCTTCTGACTGGCAAGACTACAGATCAATAAACTGGTCAGTATTTTGTCAGTACTGAAGATACATCTATGGAAGTCAGTTAGATCACTGGACTGGAAGTTTAGTTCTTGAAGAGGTTTTGCTAGTCATCCGACTGGCTTTCTCAATTCATTCTGAATGAGAACCTTTACAGTCAGTATGAAGATATTTCGTCCCACACATTGAAGACTGTGCACTTGGGCACAGTCTACCAGCTTGTCCGATGAAGAAATCACCCAAAAATATTCAGTCCTGTCAACATTTTCGCAAATATTTGGACCCGATCAACCGAAATATTGCACTAGTCAATCAGGCTAACTATCCTACTGTGTGTACAGACCTATGATAGGGCAGATTTTATGGGGGTCATGTTGTCTAGATTTAGGTTTAGTGAACATTTAGAAATCTGTTTGGATTGGTAAGAATTGTGGAATAGGGAAGGAGTTACCATAGAGAATAAACTGTCACACACTGCTACACTGGCTTAGTTGAAACCAATATTTATCTTTAGATAAACAGTTTAATTACTTTAGCTACTGCAAACTTGGAAATGTCATTATCCGGCCGTATGAAACGTTCTACGAAGTCTTTGATGGCTTTATTACTGTACGGACATTTAATCTTAGATACTTTAATTCAAAAGGAAATATATTTTCCATTTGCACATTATAGCTCTTGTCCATTAAGAATAATAACTTACTGTTTTTTACTTACTCTTTTATAGCATTTCTGAAATAAAGATGCTTTCAGATGTATTTTAGAGAAGCTTAGTGTAATGAATCACTTTTACCTGCTGCAGCACATCTAATAGAACGTTCTAGTTAGAATTGTCAGTTCGGCTGTTCAAATATCATAAACTTTATCACATTGTACATTTCCTATTCATTCATTTTTAATTTGACCTGGAGATAAACAGATTTTTTTTAGTAGGGCTAGAATCAGGAGAGTTACAGAAGGTACTTCTGTACCAGTCTTAAGGCCCCAGTGCTTGAAGGCCGAGATCTTGGGCAGTGCAACAAGTCTCATATCTACATACCCATGTCTTTTTCTATAGTTCCTGCTCTCCTTCTTTCAGTCACAGCGTGGAACTAAAAAGGACACGGGTCATGCTGTTACGAACCATTCATTATAATGATTTGAGCTTGAATTTAAATGGGGCAGGAGGAGGCTTCTCTCATGGTATGGGGCGGGTGGAAGGAGTTCTACATTGGGTGTTAATAGTGCATGTGGTGTGGGGGCCCAGTAATTTTACCTGATATGGGGCCCTGAAAATGAATAAAGCCTATAATTTGAGTAACACCTGCGTCATTCATGGAAGTTTCCCTGGCCTGGAACATTCATATCAATGGCAAAATAATACACCCAGGAAGACATCAGAACTCATGACACGTTGAATAATCTGTGAACATAAGACTAGTAAGAATCGGTTTGCATGAGTCCTTAATATTTACTATTCGGATTTGGAATAGAATTTTTAATATGAATTTTGTCTTTATAAAGAAATACAGATTATTGTAGGTTCTTGTATTTGTTTTTTTTCTTCTGAATTTTATTCCCCCTTTGATATGTTGCTGTTTGTTGTATTTTTCTCCAAACCTTGTACATGTGAACTATATATCACCACCGTTTGTTACTACAATTCAGAAAGGAGACGTTCACCTGAAATGTGATTAATAACAATATAACCTACTACCACTGTAGTGGATTTCTATGGGAGAACTGTAATAATTATAGCCTTATAATCTTACAGTTCCAGAGAGAAAGAAAACCAGAAGGCCACAAAGGGGTAGTTATAATAAATAATGCACCCCGAACTGTAATTAGAGGGATATAGAAGTCACCTTGTAGTCGTGCCACTGTAAATAAAGGTACTCGCCTGCGCCTCGTACTTTTATATGTCACGGAACTCCTCGTGACTTCTAATATCCTTATAATTTACAGTTGGGGGTGCATTATCCCTATATAACCAACCATATTTGCTACCTAGCTGAACTCTGTATGTTCACATATGAGTGGTATTTTTGGGGGGGAAGGACTCTTTTCTTATGATTGTGGTCTTCGGTCGGCCATTTTCCTCTACCTTCAGGACATTTTGCCATTTGCAGTTCAGTGTGTTTGGACTTTTGGGAGAGCTTAGGAACCTGCTTGGGAAGACAATAAAAAAAGTAGGGCCCTGAGTCGCATTAAGTGGTAGAGGATGCCCACCTTTGGGCGCTATGAACGCCCTGCAGCCGCTTCTACACCTAGTATATCTCTTCCTGCACTATGTATTCGTATGAAGATATTGCTCAAAAGGAACCGCAGAGATTCCAGTTAAACTGTTAGATTAATAAAATATGGCACCCAACAAAGAACACAATGGGTGGCCCCTCCCTCCTTGCAGTGACTGCTGACATCACAACACCAATGATTGACTGTTGTTTCATCACCTGCCGTCTCCACTGCACATGCTCCAGCTTCTAAAAACCTTAGTGAATAGACGGGGAGGTAGATACATTTTGCATAACGGAATATAACTTATCATTAATTTTGGTTACAAATGCTGTAATGGAAAGATAGTAGGGAACGCGGGGGCAATAACTGACATGTCATCATTTTTTGTGGCCATGCCCTTTAAATATAAGATTTTCCCTTTAGGCATTTTTAAAATATAAGACAAAGCTATTATATATTTCCATACCACTTACAAAATCATGTACCATATTAGATAAAATTTCAGTTTCCACTGTCAAATTAATAGCGTTCTAAGTTACACCAAAAACCACAGGACCGATAAAGCAGATTAATTCTGGTGTCAGTTATTTGGGACCTTTATTTGTCAGGAACTAAATTTTCGAGTGACTCTCCCATCAAATGACTGAACGCAGTAGTAAGGAATCCTCTGCGCCGTCGTGTTGTGGTGATTGGAAACTTTGAGAAATGGTTTGTGTTTTCGGAAATGGGAGGCTTTGGGCATTTAAGGATAAAACTGGCAGAAGAAAAGGTTTATCGTATAAAAGGAGAAATATACCGAACAGAACAGTGGGAAATAAAATAATACAGCGCAAATTCTGATACCATGACATCCCATTGGTGCAAAGAGACCCCTTTCCTTTCATGGCTCTGAATTCTCTAAGCTGCCAGTCTGCCTGACAAATAAAAACTTATACTAAAATGCTTGAAGTGTGAGTTATAATAAACGGGTTATTTGGGAAATTAAATAATAATTTAAAGGAAAGACTTTCTCAACAAGATGATTTACAATTGATACAGTTTTATAGCGTTCCGAAGCTCTTAGGCTGGGTACACACTGAGGACTATTTGTCCTGACCGGCACTCCTACGCGCGCTCGCTGCGGCAAATTTGTCCGCAGCCGAAATTCGAATGATCGATCGAGTCGTCCCATAGGAACCGCACGATCAATCATATTTTACACACCTCCAATTATTCATTCATCCGATCCAACGAACTAAAAGATCGTGGGCGGTAAGCCAAAATTTTTGGCCGAACCCGTGAATCGGTCGATACCTAGCCTAGCTACCCACCACTTCGCACCATTAGAAGATATTTGTCTATAAGAAGTAAAATCCTTTGTCTTGGCAGATAATCTAATGTAAACACATTTCCCCACAACACTTGTTTGACATTTGCACAAATAAATGTTTCCTGGCTTTCCTCACCCTGACTCCAAAGATCTGTATAATCTCCTTCAGACTGGAACACACACACACCTGTGATATAACTAATGCGGTCTGTGTCCTCCAATCTGTTTAACCACAAACACTTTTCCTCAGAGGTCAAACTAAGTAGAAAGGAACACACATACTTATAAAGTCAAGACTTAATTAGACTTGTATGTGCACAAAGTTTTGGGGGTGACCCCGCTTGGAACCATGAACATTGTGCACATACGTGTGGCAATAAAGTTAAATCTTGAATGTGTATAATCTAACTCCGCCTGTCCTTCTATTACAAAATTGACAGCAATTGAAGGTCAGCACGGTCCCTCACTCTGGGTAATTTAATGAGAGTCAGTATTGTTAAACCAGTCTCGTTTTATTTAGATGGCTACTGAACACCGCTGAAAATTTGGTAAAGAACCTAACAATAATGTGACAGAAGATCAAACTGGTGCCTTACATGAAACAATCCATAGAATCTCGTTCCCATGTCACAACTTAACTATTTGAAAATGAACGCATTCCATAAGCCAACATTAGGCTCCCATACCAAGGAGCGAATTATGAGTAATACGTCGAATCCAATTAAATTGATTTGGAAAAACCGAAAAAGAACTTTTTCTGTGATTTGATGACCAAAAGGCAATATGGAGGCCTATTGAAAAAAAAACTTTGATGGGAAGGCGGAAAATCCTTTCATAGTTTTCAATAATAATGTTCTTCCTGTTAGAACATTACAAACAGTACGGATTTCTGGGACACACGGCACTTTGAGGTATTTATCTATGCAGATTTATTTAGTGCAAACATTCTCTCTCGTGGCAACTTTACAATTACATTTACCCTGCCCCGAAGAGCTTACAATCTAACTCACATTTGTTTGACACATCACAACCTATCGTATGTCTTTATATTGGGGGAAACTGGAGTGCACGCGGAGGAAAACCAGACGCAAGCACGGGTGAGAACATACAAACTGCAGAGATGTGTCCAAGGGTGGATGAAACTCAGGATTTCAGCGCTGCAAGGTACTCGTGTCTACCCCCTGAGCCAACCATGCGTGCCCAGGTATTTTGGATTTATTTCAGCTTGGGGGATGAATAATAATGTTAACCATGTAAAGTTTTTCATTTTCTTTGCAATGACTTCTCTGCTATAAATAGTGGTCATTGGGTCCATCACTGTGACCTTCTTACTTTATTTCTCACCACTTGCACAACTTATTTTTTAAACTACTTTTCTGTCCACGTCTGCTAACCTCTAGATCGATAATAATAACGAAAACACTTTCCCTTAAATTGAGATACCGGCAGGGCTTTCATTTTATCTTGTGCATCCAGAATAGCGAAACGGTGTCTTGTTAAGAATTGACTTTATCATCCAGAGTAACTTAAGAATCAACAGTCTCATGTCAAGTCTTTACTTTCCTAAACATTATCCAGTCAAATGTATTTCTATCTGTGTTCATGAATGGTCTTCAGTGAATATGTTTAGATACCAGAACATCACGTCCCGATAGGGTTCCTTTAATGGATGTCTGCTTTAAACATTCCATATGTTATTGTGATATTGGAAATGTTCTTCTTTTTTTAAATTATCTTGGCACTTAACAAGTCCGCACACCCACCCCTTTAAATTACCTGACTCAGCCAAGTAGTTTTTGGGTTGTGTTCCTAATAGTTCTGCCTTTAATTGGGTTCAAAGTAGATTTTCTAACCTGTATTGTTCAGTGGTAAATGCAAGACCATAATAATATATAATATTGATTTCTCCACCCGAATGTAATTCTCTATCAATCACTGAAGTAGACAAAGTGAGGCCTAATAAAATACTAAAATCATGGAAAGTTCACAGTATGGGCCCTGCTTTCTGCCACACCTTGGAACTCTGAAATTTGACTGAACAAAAACTGCATTTGACTGTCGAGAATTCCGCAATTGTTGTCGAAATTATCTGTAACAAAAAATGATGTAATTTTGAGTTTTAAAAACAGTTGAAATTTTGTCATTTTGTCGGTTGGCCAGTACCCTATCGACTGGGCCCCCCCAGATCCCAGAAAAGATTTCCAGAGATGCAGATCGATTAAATAGATGCAACCAGGAGATAAGCGGTGACTCATTACCGCAGAGACGCTATTGCTGGCGTTACATCCTGTCGCAAACTGAACGCAAAACATTATTAATTGCGAGCATCGATGCGCAGGTTGATTTTGTGTACCCGCGCATACCCGAAGGTAATATGGACACTAAAGTCGGACTAACGTATGTGAACCGGGTTAGCGCGACTTTAAAACTCCCTATATTTTGCCTAGCGACTGGGGTAAATGAGGCCGCCAATGTGTTTTTCTTGTAATTTGGGCCCCATATGTCTGACCTATTGCCTCGAGCTCACAATATGCAAATTATTTTTTGAGGAAAGACTTAAGCTGGGTGCACACATTCCCGATAAAGGGCCAATCTCGTCGCGGTCCTGTGAAAGCGCACAGTTTTGGTGCACACGAACATTCTGCATTGGCGTCAGGAACGATTGGAAGAAGTTCTTGCAAACATTTATTGACTTATGACACCATGTCGGACAATTATGTAAATATAAACAAAGCCCTTTTTAGATCTCTCTCCCCCTTAGGAACAATTTACCGCACTCTCTCACGTGGCATCTGGAAACACCAACTCCCCTTGAAAAGGGGCTTGCTAGTAATTCTACTGTCCTATGGGGACGTAATTCTACATACTGTATATCATGTCAATGCTGGTACATACTGTATATCATGTTAATGCTGTCAGTTAAAAGGGGTTAATTGTAATACTCTGCTGGCACTGAAGGGTTAATGCCAATACCCTGGGGAAGTGCTGGCATCAAAGGGTTAATGGCAATACCCTGGTGAAGTGCTGGCACCGAAGGGTTAATGGCAATACCCTGGGGAAGACTGCTGCCACTGAAAGGTTAATGGCAATACCCTGGGGAAGACTGCTGCCACTGAACGGTTAATGGCAATACCCTGGGGAAGACTGCTGTCACTGAACGGTTAATGGCAATACCCTGGGGAAGACTGCTGTCACTGAACGGTTAATGGCAATACCCTGGGGAAGACTGCTGTTACTGAAGGGTTAATGGCAGTACCCTGGAAAGGGCTGGCACTGAAATTATTAATGCCAATTCTCTTGGAAAACCTGGTGGCACTGAAAGAGTTAAACATCTCAGATCTCACCAAATCCCCCTGTTCTGCCCTACCCGGCTGGAAACAATTTCTGGGGAGAACACTGGTGCCACATACCGCGCGTCCACTGAAACCTATCCTGTCCTTCCAATCAGTATTTCATTGGTGGCCAGTGTTGAATACGCACAAACCAGCTAGTGAAGCGTTCCTACTATAAAGAACAGCAGCAGTGGCAGTGTCAGAAGGATGAAACCAGCTGTAGTAGTTTTGAGGGGGGCACATAGGTGCCACTGCCTAGGGCACTAAAATGGCTAGAAATGGCCCTGCGGATAAGGCACGGACGTGAGGCGACGTAAGAGAGCTTGGATTTACACTGAGATGCTCCTGGTCTGCATTAAGAAGGTAGTAAAAACGTATGTATCTTAAAATTGGCTGAACGGATTTTAATGTGGCTTGGCTTGTTTTAAAGCTAGAATAATGGCCGATAGCATTAAATTATGGTTTTGGGGGTGGACATTCTCTTTGATCAATGATGTACTGACACCTTTCAGTGTCCTATAACTATAACGAAATAGTTTACAATCCCTGGTACCCAAAGATGGCTTCCTAACATGTGGAGCAAATCAGGGTATCCGTGAGAGAAAAATGGAGACAGTAGCCATATTGGATTTGGGCCTACAATCCAATAAAATGGTGGCAGCGAACAGTACTGAACTAGTAAATGTGTCTGTGAGGTCTGAAAACTGGAAGTGACTTAGTGGCTTTGCAGATCCCGAAGTTTTGAAAACCCGGGGGCAATTTGGAATTGAAAAGCAGTTGAGGTGATCTGGGCACAGAGAGTTCGATGGAACAAGGTAAAAGTGTCTCTGAGGTTCCATTGTCACAGGTTAGTGGCCCTAATGAAGGTAATTACATGTCTGGTATGGATATTAATGTGTGCAATATAACTGGTAATGAATAGAGATGGACTAGAACTCAAACTCGAACCCGAGTTCAAGCCAAACTATTTGAGTTCAAAGGGATTCAGACTTTTTAGAACTATCCTGGACCTGGATTTCTCGGATTTTCGATAATTATCGAATTTTCGAACATTCGAGGCGCATGAATATTCAAGTAAAATGTCTATTATACCAATACATGAGAAAATATTGAATTAACGAATATGCAAATAAAATGTCTATTATACCTATACGCGAGTAAATATCGAATATCGAATCTGCGAGTAAAATGTCTATTATACCAATACGCGAGTAAATATCGAATATCGAATCTGCAAGTAAAATGTCTATTATACCAATAAGCGAGTAAATATCGAATAAACGAATATGCGAGTAAAATGTCTATTATACCAATAGTAAATATCGAATATCGAATCCTGAGTCGTTCATGGGATAATTATCGAATGTTCGAACGTGAGAGCTGGAAAGTAGCGCCCGTGAGAGTAAAACAGATTTTTCGAATATCCTGGATATTGGAACCTGTTCCCCAGACCATTTCCCAGGTCCCACAGCCATTTACATTAAGTTACCATTGATATTTTAATTGTATTTAATTTTGAACTTTTCAAACTATTTGACTCCCATTGACTTTAATGAGTCCGTTTTCCATATAGTCCATCCATATAGTTCGAAAGTTTATCCATTTATAGTAATGAAGAGTGTATAAATGCATCCATGGCTGGTATTCCAAGTGAATGCTCTGTAAATCTGATGGTTAATGCAAGTGATACTGGTAATATTGAACCAATTGATGATATGAGTGATAACTTAGTAACAATGGATGTGTCTCTACCTATTCCCATTCCTACTGTTCCAACCTAAAGTGCCCCTGCTGTGTTACCCTTTGTTTCTGGTGTTATTAACCCTGTATTGTCTACCACTTGTGAGTCAACACATACCAACACCTCTTGGACAGTTAAGCTTGAGTGAACCTGCCAGGTCATATGCCTCTGAAACATCTAATGTAAGGACTTTCGCCTCCTTGGTGGATGCTGCTACTAGGAGGTTGGAGTACAATCCAGAATTTCCATCAGGACTGTGACACAGCACATCCTAAATCCTTTACTGGAAAAGAGAGAATTCAATGTTTCTATCCAAGCCAACCACGTCAGTGTTGGAAATGTGGATCAATAAGATGTTTGAGTTTTTACTGCAATAAGTTAAAATGTGTAAAATGCCTAAGATTAGGTCATACTGGACTATCCGAACGATGTAAGCTGCAACCTGTGTGGGGTAACTGGGCACTCCTACATGTCCTGTCCAGTCTCATGGCAGGAGATCTATAAAGCATTCGCAGAGAACATGGAGGAACATGTAGGAGATCAGGCTAGTACAGATAGTCCGAGCGAACCAGTTAGGGTTGTGGCCCAAGTTGGTTTGGAGCAGCCTTTGCAGAGCTCCATTTTCAGTAGTACCACCTTACCTGGGAAGTCTACACCAGTGTTTCTTAAGGTAGTAAAAGAAGCAGGAAAAAAAATTGTCAGGAAAAAACAGATCATGTGTCAAGGATTTAGGTGTTGTAAATAAATATCACAAAAGCAAAACTGTTGGTACAAAACAAAATGTTTCTGCAAAAGGTTTATCAACTGGGCAAAATGTTTGGACTAAGATGGTGAGGGAGAAGAATTGAGTAATCCTTTTGATGCCTTAATTGATTCTGCTGATTCTGATTCCGACATTAATGATGAAATAAGATTGGAAAAAGAATTAGTAGATAACTTCTATGATAGAGATTTACCCTGAAGAAGCAGAGACTTTGCCATCTGGTCTGGTAAGTGCTCGTAGTATGGCTTATTTTTCACTCTCCCGAATCTAGGCAGTTGTTTTATTTTTGCAATAGATTTACATTTAGATAAAAGGGACTCCTCTTTTGGACCTTGCTGTTGGTCTCTTGCAGCCAAGCCTTACAAAGGAGTGGCTGATTTTATCATAACAGGCTAACAGTCAAACAGGTAATAGAACTTGAGATGGGACATTGCATTTTAATGGATATCCTACTGAGGGCGTTCACCTCTTCGTTTGATCAACTTTTATGCCCACAGATCCTAGTGAAGATGAAAGAACTCTTCACTAGGATAAAGCCCTTTCTTTTTACTGCACAGCCAGTAGGGTTTGGTGGAGATTTTAACACCATCACAAAGCCAATGGACAGGAGAGGCCTGGCTTTGAGACTAAAATATGACAGTTATTTCTCTAAACACTGTTTATTGGTTGTGTCTTTGAATATTCCAGACACCCCCCAAGAGGCAAAGGCTTTTGGAGCCTAAATTCAACCATCCTTGAGGAGGAGTGTATTAAACAACCTTTTTTGTCTCTGTTTCATGATCAAGAGTCTTTAACAATTCTCTGTCACAGCAGGATGGAATGGTGGGAGATGACCAAAAAGAGAACACAACTCATCTCAGATGAGATAATTTCAGGGTGATCGATTGGATTTGTTGTCTTTTGAGAGGGATTATGGGTCACTGCCAAAATTGCAGGGAATCATTCGCACGCAAACTTGTTAAAGGTTTACGGGGAAGGATGGAACTCTTCAGACTTCTCCCAGGTGTATCCTGTCCATTGTTAAAGACTTCTACACTTATCTCTTGTCTCAGAAAAAACTCAGCCAGGCCAATATGTCTACATTTCTGGAGCAAACTCCATTCCAAGTAAGATCTAATATTCCTTGGGATTCTTTAAACGAGGATATCACAGTAGAGGAGGTGAGGACAGCCATAGAAGGCCTTGTTGTTAAGAAATGCCCTGGGCCTGATGGGCTCACGGTGGAATTCTACAAGGCCTTTTGTAATGTTTTAGTCCCTAATCTTGTAGAGGTCTTTTCGGACTACCTTTCTAAAGGTCTCCTTCCACCCAAGATGTTCGGCCTTAAAGATTTTGACAAAAGGGTTAGATTTTTCAAGGATTGAGAACTGGCGCCCTATTGCCTTAATACTCATAGGACAATTCGGGCAAAAGGTGAGGTGGCACACTTAGTGCTTTCTTCACTTTTAACTTTGGAAGTTAAAAGCTCCTGAGAAACAAAGGATGAATGAAGGGTTGCGGTCAACTCTTTAGAAGGCCCTTTGGAACCTCCTTAAGGAATATCTGTTGTATTCAATTAGATCAACTGGACTTGAAATGTAGTTCTTGAAGACGTTTCGCTAGTCATCCGACTGGCTTTCTCAATTCAGAATGACTTGTACAAGAATCTGTGGCAATTATGTACCCTGAAAATCCCAATTAGCATATCACAGCCAGGTGTTAAGGGTGTGATTAGATAGTGGCTAAGAGGTGTTATAGGAATCTTATTAAGGAATCTTGATGTTTCTGGGTGATTGGGTTCTATCACTTTACAATTTTTGCCCTTTTTTTCCCCATGGCCATTTTATTTTATGATTGGGCTCATGCTAAGATCAGGGTGATTAATTTGCCATCTTGCCCTCCTAAGTGACTTGATATAATGTGAAGTTATGACTATATGAGTTATAATTCTTGGTGGGGAAGGGATAAAATATGTTATTTGTGTTCTTTGTATTTATTATGGGGGTGGGGGATAGTTGTTTTGTTATTATTCTGGGTGTTTCATTTGTATGTATTTTCTGTATTGTCCCCTTTGGTTGTTAGTGTATAAATGGTCAATTTTGATTTATGGACTTTGGACTTCTGCGTGTTTTAATTTAAAGATCTCCAGTGTATTTACTTATGTTATAGATGAATGGTTGTCTTACCCCTCATCATCTTTGATTGTTGGTTGGCACATTTTAGTTTTAGATTTATGCATATTATGTAAATATTTCATTTTATGTTATTTTATGTCTATGATTATGTTTTATTGTATATTTTTAAAGCTTGTTATTAACTCTTTAATCAGTAATGTACTGACACCTTCCAGTCAGTAATAAAACTGATTACCAAGCTAGAAATGTGCACACTTGTAGGCTTTTTTTGCTACCTAAAGCAGTTTTCACCGCAACACGAATACCGATTTTACGAATATTCAGGGAGATTCAATAAAAGTTCTTATCGTTTAAAATGGTGCTAATTTTGCCCCAACCAATCAGATCTTATTTAACATTTGGAAGCTAACATCTGATTGGTTGGGGCAAAATTAGCACCATTTTAAAACGATAAGAACTTTTATTTAATAACCCCTATTATTTCTCAAATAAGAATATCAGTCCCCAAATAACACTACAGATCCACAAGTAATGATACCTTAATAACGATACTTAAGTCATGATCCATAAACCAGAATTGTGATCCTTAGCGATAAGGAGCAGTAATTAACGAGAGTTATTTAAAGATACCCCTGCTTTATAGACATGTCCCTGATTGACATTTCATAACACACCAGGTTCCAACACAGCTATTATCACCAACAAATGACGAGACTCATTGTGAACAGACAGAATGATACTCCTTTCACTTTACAGAACATTTCATGTACAATCCGGTCTTTAGAGATTTCTTATGGCTTGTAGTGACAATAAGTTTACAGTTTCAATTATCAAATAGACCATCGGAAGTCAAAACAAAGGAAAATACAGATTGATGGGGTGTGGACAGCTCAGGCGTCGAACAGGATTTCAATAGAGAATCTATCACCAGATAGAAGAATATTCAGTGGAACAAGCAGGTTCTACAAGAGGAGCAAATATAGCAACACAACCAATCACTGGTTTAAGGTGGGTACACACATGACAGATTTATGAGAATGACAGACAGGATCTGCAAAATCAGGATACACTAAGTCCTGAGCGTTCTCCCTATACAGAGCATATACACAGCATATACACAGCATATACACACCATATACACACCATATACACATCATATACACAGCATATACACATCATATACACATCATATACACATCATATACACATCATTACAACACACCATATACACATCATATACACATCATATACACATCACAGCACAGCATATACACATCATATACACATCATATACACATCATACACAACCATATACACATCATATACACAGTCAGCATACACATCATATACAAGCACATCATATACACAGCATATACACACAATATACAACATATACACACCATATCACACCATATACATCTATACCACATCATAACCATCATATACACATCATTACACATCATATACACACCATATACACAGCAATATACACATCATCATTACACATCAATACACATCATATACACAGCATATACACAGCAATATACACATCATATAACACACCATATACACACCATATACACAACCATATACAACACATATACACACATATACACCATAACACACATATACAATCAATCATTACACATCATATTCACAACTATACACAACTACACATTAACACACCATATCACATCAATCACATCATATACCACATATACACACATATACACATCATATACACACATAATACACATCATATACGCACATCATTACACACCATATACACACCATATACACAGCATCACTATACCCACATATACACCATATCACACACCAATACACACCATATACACATGCATATACACACCATATACACAGTCATTATACACCATTACACTCTATACACATCATATACACAGCATATCACATCATATACACAACCATATACACACATCTATACCACATCATATACACAGCATATACACTCATATACAACACCATATACACACATCATATCCACATCATATACACAGCATATACACATCATATACCCATCATATACACACATATACACATCATATACACATCATATACACACCAATACACATCATATACACATCATATACACATCATATACACATCATATACCCTCATATACCACTCATATACACACAATACACATCATACACATCATATACACACATTACACACCATATACACATCCCCTATATCACATCATATACACATCATATACACACCATATAACACAGCATATACACACGCATATACACATCATATACACAGCATATCACACCATATACACACCATATACACATCATATACACACATATACAATCATATACACAAGCATATACACACATATACACACATATACACAGCATATAGACATCATATACACACCAATACACTCATATACACACATATACCACATATATCCCATATACATCATACACAAATATACACCATATACACACTATACACATATACACATCATATACACACTCATATACACACTCATATACACAGCATAACACATAACAACACTCATATACACATCATATACACATACATATACACATCATTACACAGCATATACACAGCATATACACATCCATATACACACATATAGACAGCATATACACATCATATACACATCATATACACAATCATATACACATCATATACCCATCTATAACCTCATATCACATCATAACACACATATACACATCATATACAACACAGCATATACATACATCATATTACACATCATATACACAGCATATATACAATCATATACACATCATATACACAGCATATACACAGCATATACACATCATAACACCATCATATACCATCATATACACATCATATACACATCATATAACAGCATAACTCAACATATACACAGCATATACACATCATATACCCATCATATACACATCATATCACACATCATATACACATCATATAACATCATATACACATCATATACCCAGCAATATACACACATTACACACATATACACACATATACACACATATACACTATAATACACATCATATACACATCATATACACATTCATATACACATCATATACACATCATATACACACCATATACCACAATAAACAACATATACACAAGCATATACCACATCATATACACATCATATACACAGCATATACACATCATATACACACCATATACACCACCATATACACACCATATACCCAGCATATACACATCATAACACATCATTACAACATCATATACCATCAATATACACCATACACAGCATATACACATCATATACACGCACATATACCACATCATAACACATCATAAACAATCATATACACTCATATACAACATCTATACAGCATACACTCATATACACATCATATACACATCATTCCACATATACACGCATATACACCTCATATACACATCTAACACACCATATACACAGCACATACATAGCATATACACATCATATACACAGCATATACACACCATATACACAGCATATACACATCATATACACATCCAATACACATCATATACACATCATATACACACCCTATACACATCATATACACATCATATACACATCACAGCATATAGACACATATACACACCATATACACACATATACACCATCATATACACACCATATACATATCATATACACATCATATAACACATTGCTATACACATCATATAACAACATATACACACCTCATATACACATCATATCACAGCATATTACACATCATATACACATCATATCACATCATATACACACATATATACACAGCATTACACACACAACACATCATATACACCATCATACACATCATATACACAGCATATAACACGCATATACACATCATATACACAGCATAACACATCTATACACATCATATACACATCATCTATACACGCATATACACATCAATACACACAATATACACATCATTACACATCATATACACAGCATATAACACATCATATACACATCATATACACAGCATATAACACATATACACATCATACTATCACATCATATACACAGCATACACACAGCATATACACATCATATACACAGCAATAGACAGCATATACACATCATCTACACATATATACACATCATATACACAGCATATACACATCATATACACATCATATACCATCATATACACATACGCATTACACACATATACACATCATATACACAGCATATAACACAGATACACATCATATACACATCATCATATACACATCAATACACAGCATATACACATCATATACACATCATATATATACACATCATATACACAGCATATATACACATCATATACACCTCATATAACACAGCACAATAATAGACAGTCATATACACAGCAATATACACATCAGCATATACACATCATATATATACACATCATATACACTCATATACACATCATATACACAGCAATATACACATATACACATATACAACAGCAATAACATCATATACACAATCACATCATATACACATCATATACACATCATATACACAGCAATATAACACATCATATACACATCATATACACACATCATCACATCATATACACATCATATACACAGCATATAACATCATATAACAACACAGCATATACACAGCATATACACATCATATACACATCATATACACATCATATACACATCATATACCACATCATATAACATCATATACACATCATATACACACAGCATATCCACAAGCATATACATAACATCATATACACAGCATATACACATCAGCATATACACATCATTACACATCATATACACATCATATACACATCTATATACACAGCATATACACCATCATATACAAATCATTACACATCAATATACACATCATATACCACATATACACAGCATATACCACATATACACAGCATATCACACATAAACATCATACACACTCATATAGACAGCATGATCACATCATATACACATCATATACACATCATATACACATCATATACACATCATATACACATCATATCACATCATATAGACACACACATATACACTATCATATACACATCATTACACACCATATACACATCATATACACCTCACTATACACAGCATATACACATCAATACACATCATATACACATCATTTAGACAGCAATACACATCATATACCATCTATACACACCATATACATCATAGACACATAATAACCATCATATACACGCACATAACAATTCATATACACATCATTACACATCATACTATACCAATCATATCCACATCATATAGACATCATATACACACCCATATACACATCCATATAACACATCGATATACACATCATATCCATCATATACACATCATATACCACACATATAGACAGCATATACATTCATATACACACATATACAACACCATATACACATCATATACACACAGACACTAATACACATCATATACACGCATATACACACATACATAGACACAATCATATAGACACATATATAACACAGCATATCCATAGCATATACACAATCATATACACCTCATATACACATCTATACACGAGCATATACACATCATATACACAGCATATCACATCATATACACATCATATACAACAATATATATGACGCATATACACATCATATACACATTTCATATACACACACCTAACACATCATATACACACCATATAAAAGAACACATCATATACAATACATATACACAGCATATACACACAGCATATACACAGCATATACACAGCATTACACTCATATCACATCATATAGACAGCATATACAATCAAGATCACATCATATACACACCATATACACATCATAGACAACACCAGATACACATCAGATACCACAGGCCTATACACATCATATACAACATCATATACACATCATATAACCATCATATAGACAAGCATATACCACATCATATACACAGCATATACACAGCATATTACACATCATCACACACAGCATATACACAGCAGATATAACACATAACACATCATAACACAGCATATACACACATATACACAGCATATACCACCGCATATACACAACATCATATACACATCATATACACACCATAATACACAGCATACAACATCATCACACAGCATATACACAACATATACACACCACTATACACACCATATACACAGCATATACACACCATATCACATCATATACATCACCATATACACATCATATACACAGCAATTCACACATTCATATACACACCATAGACACACACCATATACACACATATCACAGCATATACAATCATATTACACATCATATACACATCATCTACACATCATATACACATCTCATTACACATCATATACACAATATACATACTCATATACACACCTAGACACACCATATACACATTATAAAAGCAATACACATCATATACACAACTATAACACATCATATACACATCATAACACAAGCACATCATCATCATACACCTCCATACGAACATCATATACAACCCATATACACATGGCATATGACACATATCATATACACAACTATACACCCATATACACAGCATATAACAGCAATATCACATCATATACAACAGCATATACACATATATATAGCACATCATATATACACATCATATACACAGCATATAACCATCATATACCACATCATCATATACACAGCATATAACACTACATATCAACATCATATACACAGCATATACACAGCATATAACACATCATATACACATCATATACACATTAGTATACACAGCATAGACAGCATATACACACCAGTCATATACCACATATACACATCAGATACACACCATTACACAGCATATAACACATCTAATCACAGCATAATACACCAGCATATACACAGCATATACACATCATATACACATCCTATACAGCAGAAACCATAAGCACTATAACACGAAACACATCCATATACATCATACCATCATAACAAAGCATATCACATCATATAACACAGCATATACACACATATACACAGCATCATAGACACAGCATCTTAGCATATTACACATCATTACACAAGCATATAGACAGCATATACACATCATATACACATCATATACCGCATATACCATCATTACACATCATAACACATCATATACACACATATTAAACACATCCATATACAACATCATATACATCATATACACATCAATACACAAAACATATACCAGCATTATTCACCACATATACACATCAGTAATACACAAATCATATACATACAGCATATACACAGCATATCACATATACACATCAATACACAGCATATAGACAGCAAATACACATAATATACCATCATATACACAGCATATACCACAGCATATACACAGCATCTACACATCATATACACATCATCATACACATCATAATACACATCATATACAACCATATACACAGCATAATACACATCATATACACATCATATACACAGCATATAGAATCATATAGACAGCATATACACAGCATATACACAGATATACACATCATATAACACATCATATACACATATATCACACATCATATACACATCATATACATCATAACACCATCATATACACAGCATATACACACCATATACACACCATATACACAGCATATACACACAATCATATACAACCATATACACATCATATACACGCTCATATACAACATCATTTACACAACAGCATATGCACAGCATATACACAGCATATACACATCATATACACATCATATACACATCATATACACAATAATGTTTGGCAGGCGCACACTTGTTCGGGAACGCACCACACACAGTGCCGATAAAGCCCCGATACCGTTGTATCCGATGGTATTGGGGTTTTAACGGTACTGTGTGTACCTAGATTTAGAGATTTAAATGAAAATTATTCATAGCTAATAATGTTATTAATAAAGCAACAATAAGGTTATTGTAGAAAAAGGGACCCGGGGCACATTTCAGTCCCTGTTCTTGGATGACAAATTGATCACTCGTAACAGGGAAGGGAAATTTTCTCCCGTAATAAATGACACTGTCAGGTCTCTCTGGGAGACTGTCTGCTGACATCACGTGCGTGTTCTTTGCTTTTTGTCTGTTTAAATCTTCTGACAGAAACTAGAAGAGCCTGGCACTGTCCATATAGGACTCTGCCTCCTGGCTCTCCTCCGGGAGAATTTTGCCATGTGCACTGCAACCCCCACCCCCTTTCCCATCCGTTTTGCTCTCCCTCCCCCTAGCTACAAAACCCTTTGGTATATAGTATTCTTCCTCCCCAGCCACAACCGCGCTTAATAGATTTTACAGCAACATCCCCCGAACTCTACTTACCTCCCTTCTCTCCCTGGCGTTCTGTGCAGCCGGCAGCCGCGGCCCCCTTCTGGCCGTTCATGTCTTCTCTATCTATGGCTGAATGCAGTATTGCAGGGAAATTTTTTTTTCTTCCTCACTCTCTGGGCCCCATTCCAAGTCTGAATCTGGAGATACCCTTTCCCCTCCTCCCCTGATGGCGGCCCTGCAAATTAGTATATCACAGCCAGGTGTTAGGGACCCTCTGATGCAAGGTGTTGATTGTGCATTGTGTCAAAACCAGCATTGTACATTGGCAGACGTTGGTGTCGAAGCCCCCCACCTTTTGTTCAGTGCGGTTGTCTTTATTTCATTGTTCACATCACATAAATGGCCTCCTTGACACCTCTCTTAACCAGTCCTGGTTTCTTTTGCCAAGATGTTTATATTACAATCTTCAAAGGTATGTCCTTTATCCATAAGAGCAGGTACAAGGGTGGGGTAACCTGGCCCCGAGAATGGCTCTTCTGTGTGCCATTACACTATTCACTGCACTGCATTTATGGAACCGACCGCTTTTCCTATATTATTCTAAACATAATTACTTTTAAGACAAGTCTCCTGTTTCAACTCTATTAGTTGGACATAACAAACACTGTAGACGTGCAACAATATTTGCATGCGGGACCCCGACCACCATTAGACACTGGGAAAGTCATCAGAGCTGGCAGAACCAAAGGAGCTGTTTACGCTGCGCCGCGTTTTATGTCAGCTTACTGGGGGACTTGGGGCCAAATTAGAAGGTTAGAAATGATGTCTTCCGTCGTCTCCCTCCCTGATAAATAGAGTTTATTATGCAGCACCTTGGAGAGTATTACGAGTTTCCATTATGCAAAGCAGCTTTCTTTTTTCTTAGAATAAACCACTGAAAAAAATAAAACCCGTACCAGTCATATGAATAATTTGTTCTCCATGAAATTTTGGGGAGGTTCGGCTGAGAATCTTACATTGCTAAACTAATAGAATATTTACATTTTTTAGATCTCCATCTCTGAAAACCGTAATAACCTTCGTACACCGGAGACACATTTCGGCTTGTAACCAACTCTCACACCTTTTCATCGAACATATCCCATAGCCTTTAATGAACTGAATCTCACGTAAATCAAAATGAGTAGGACATAGGCTCTTCACACTAGAAACGGACAGAAACATGACGGAATTAACGCACGGCTGTGTTTTCTGTCAGTTTGTATCCATTTTTTCAAAATTTTGTAACCATTTTTTAACAATGGTTATTCCATAGATTTCTATAGAAAAGCATGAAAAAACGGACAGAAATGCTGGCATGCAGTGCGTTTTTAAAAGGGAACAGAACGGATTATAACGCAGCAGGTTGTGGAGTGAACGATATTATGAAATCCTATGGGGTTTTACTGTCTGTCCATTTTTTTAAACGCACCTGCGTTTGAAAAACGGATACAAACTGATGTAGTGTGAACGAGCCCATAATCTTCCATGGGAATGAGCCTTCTGCTTTTAAAGACTCCCAGAGACTCACATTGTTTAGTTTCCTATTAGAAAGGACATAATGTATGACCAAGTAATCCTTGGTGCCTCCAAAAAAAAGGTTAATTGTCTAAACAAGAGGTAAACCTATGATGGTGGGAGGTTTAGAGAATTGCCTAAAACCAACATATTCTAAAATGTGCCTCCCACCTAGAGATGGCCGAACTTTCGAAACTATCTGGAAAGTTCGAAAAACGGGACCCATTAAAGTCCATGGGAGTCAAATAGTGTGAAAAAGTTCGGAATGAAATACAATTAACATTTAATGGTAACTTAATGTAAATGGCTGTGGGGGACCTGGGAAATGGTTGGGGAAAAATGTCCAATATCCAGGACAAAAACTCGATTTTACTCTCACGCGCTACTTTCCAGCTCTCGCCGTTCGAACATTCGATAATTATCCATGAACGACTCGCGGATTCAAATAATTCTATATTTACTCGCGTATAGGTATAATAGACATTTTACTCACGGATTTATTCGATATCGATATTACTCACGTATTGGTATAATAGACATTTACTTGCAGATTCGATATTTACTCGCGTTATGGTATATAATGACATTTTTACTCACGGATTCGATATTCGCATTTTACTCACGTATGTGTATAATAGACATTTTACTTGCAAGATTCGATATTTACTCGCGTATGGTATAATAGACATTTTACTCGCGGATTCGATATTTACTCGCGTATAGTATAATAGGACATTTTACTAGCAGATTCAATATTTCGAATATTTACTCGCGTATTGTTATAATAGACATTTTACCGCAGAATCGATATTCGATATTTACTCGCGTATAGTATATAATAGACATTTTACTCGTGGATTCGATATTCGATATTACTCGCTATCTAGGTATAATAGACATTTTACTCGTGGATCGTATATTCGATATTTACTCGCGTTATAGGTATAATAGACATTTACTCGTGGATTCGATATTCGATATTACTCGCTTATAGGTTATAAAGACATTTACTCCCAGATTCGAATCGATTTCATTCTATTTCTTGCGTATTGGGTATAATAGACATTTTACTTGCGGATCGATATTCGATATTTACTCACGGTATAGGTATAATAGACATTTACTCGGAGGACGGGTTCGATATTCGATATTTTTACTCGCGTATTGGTATAATTAGACATTTATTCGCGGATTCGATATTTAACTCGCGTATTGGTATAATAGACATTACTCGCGGATTCGATATTTACCGCCGTATAGTATAATAGACATTTTACTGTGGATTCGATATTCGATATCTACTCGCGTATAGAGGTATAATAGACCATTTTTACTCGTGGATTCGATATTCGATTATTACTCGCTTATAGGTATAATAGACATTTTACTCGCAGATTCGATATTCGATATTTACTTGCGTATTGGTATAATAGACATTTTACTGCGGATTCGATATTCGATATTTACGCGTATAGGTATAATAGACATTTTAATCGCCAGATTCGATATCGATATTTTACTTGCGTTATTGGTATAATAGACATTTACTGCGGATTCGATATTCGATATTTACTTGAGGTATAGGTATAATAGACATTTTACTTGCGGATTCGAATTTTCGATATTTACTCGCGTATATGTATAATAGACATTTTACACGCAGATTCGATATTCGATATTTACTGCGTATTGGTATAATAGACATTTTACTGCGGATTCGATATTCGATATTTCTTGCGTATGGTATAAATAGACATTTTATCTTGCGGATTCGATATTCGATATTACTCGCGTATAGGTATAATAGACATTTTACTTGCGGATTCGATATTCGATATTTACTCGCGTTTGGTATAATAGACATTTTACTTGCCGATTTCGATTATTCGATATTGTACTTGCGTATTGGTATAATAGGACATTTTTACTCACCAGATTCGATATTCGATATTTACTCGCGTTATAGGTATAATAGACATTTTTAACGCAGATTCGATATTCGATATTACTTGCTATTGGTATAATAGACATTTTACTCGGATTCGATATTCGATATTTACTCAGCGTATAGGTTAATAGACATTTACTCGGGATTCGATATTCGATATTACTCGCGGTATAGGTATAATAGACATGTTACTCACGGATTCGATATTCGATATTTACTCACGTATAGGTATATAGACATTTTACTCGCAGATTGATATTCGATATTTACTGCGTATTGGTATAATAGACATTTACTTGCAGATTCGATATTCGATATTTACTCGCGTATTGGTATAATAGATATTTTACTCGAGATTCGAATATTCGATTATTTACTCGCGTATTTGGTATAATAGACATTTACTCGCGGATTCATATTCGATATTTACTCCCGTATAGGTATAATAGACATTTTACTCATGGATTCGATATTCGATATTTACTCTGCGTATTGGTATAATAGACATTTACTCGCGATTCGATATTCGATATTTATCTCCCGTATTGGTATAATAGACATTTTACTCATGGATTCGATATTCGATATTTACTTGCGTATTGGTATATATAGACATTTTACTTGCGATTCGATATTCGATATTTACTTGCGTATTGGTATAATGACATTTTAATCGCTGATTCGATATTCGATTATTACTCGCGTATAGGTATTAATAGACATTTTACTCACATATTCGATATTCGATATTTACTTGCGTTATTGGTATAATAGACATTTTACTCGCGGATTCGATATTCGATATTTAATCACGTATAGTGTATAATAGACATTTACTCGCTGATTCGATATTCGATACTTACTCCCCATAGGTATAATAGACATTTACTCAAATATTCGATATTCGATATTTACTCGCGTATAGGTATATAGAAATTTTACTCGAATATTCGATATTCGATATTTTACTCGCATATAGGTATGATTAGACATTTTACTCGCAGATTCGATATTCGATATTTACCGCGGTATTTGGTATAATAGACCTTTTCACTTGCAGATTCGATATTCGATTATTTACTCGCATATAGGTATAATAGACATTATTTTTTAAATCGCAGGATTCGATATTCGCATATTTACTCGAGTTATGGGGTATAATAGACATTTTACTCGCAGATTCGATATTCGATATTTACTCGCGTATTGGTATATAATACATTTTACTCGCAGATTTGATAATTCGATATTTACTCGCGGATTCGATATTCGATATTTACTCACCTATTGGTATAATAGACATTTTCGATATTCGATATTTACTCGCGTATTGGTATAATAGACATTTTACTCGCAGATTCGATATTCGATATTTACTCGCGTATTGGTATAATAGACATTTTACTCATGGATTCGATATTTACTTGCGTATTGGTATAATAGACATTTTACTCGCTGATTCGATATTCGATATTTACTCGCGTATTGGTATAATAGACATTTTACTCACATATTCGATATTTACTCGTGTATAGGTATAATAGACATTTTACTCGCTGATTCGATATTCGATATTTACTCGCGTATAGGTATAATAGACATTTTACTCACATATTCGATATTCGATATTTACTCGTGTTTTGGTATAATAGACATTTTACTCGCTGATTCGATATTCGATATTTACTCGCGTATAGGTATAATAGACATTTTACTCGCATATTCGCACGCCTCAAATGGTCGAACATTCGATAATTAGCGAAAGTCTGGCAAATATTGAAAATTCGGGTCCGGGATAGTTCGAGAAGTCAGACTCCGTTCGAACTTGAATAGTTCGGTTAGAACTCTAGTCCATCTCTACTCCCACCTAGACGGAAGCTTCGCACATAATGATCATCTGGACAGAGATTCCATAAAGCTTAGGCAAGAAGTCTATATACAGTAAATGAAACTTCCCATGCAAGATGACAGATAAAAGATCTCATTGATAAAGTCACCCTAAAGCTTGAGCAATACATCCGCTCCGCTCAATCTAATTAAAGGAGAAATAAGTCTCCTTATAAACCCCTTTCATACGATCCCACGTTTTTGCAATAAAATTCTATTTCTTGCCTATGTCCCATCAATCATCATATTTATAGTATATGTGCCCTTCCTCCATCAGATTCCATCAGATAGCCATTCTCTTACCCGAGCTTATCTCTTTATTTACTTTCCTGCTCTTCATCCTCCTCTTCTTCCTTTCTCTACTCCCGTCACTATTTTTCACCCCCCCTTCTCTCGTCTAACGTTGTCACTCTGTACGAATGTGCTTCAAATTTTAATGTGATTAGTGGGATGAAACAACAGAATTGCACGCGGGGTGACAGAGAGAAACACATGGGATTCTAGATGCAGAGATTGTATGGGGGATGTTTTCATTTATTACATTATAGCAATATTTCCCTTTATCAAGATTACTGCATGAAATAAGGTTGGGTTTATAAAGGGGACAATATGAGCCCCCTGCCAAGTGAACACATTTATCAGTATGTTGTCTACATCCACATTGATTATTATCATTTTAATATTTTACATTTTTTGGGCAATATAAGGACATAGAAAAGACGCTTAAAGGGCAATCCCACCACCCACATTTAAATTGCTATACACCAGGAAAGCCCCCCAGCAATACTCACCTGTTACCCCGACATACACAAACAAAGAAATTCTTCTTCATCCGACGCTACAGCGATGGCTCACATACAAGCAATGGACTCCGCACCACCAGCAGAAACAGACCAGGCATCTTCATCGGCAACCGGTGAGTCAGCTTGTGCTGGGGCTTGAGAGGGGGCTCTGTCTAGGCAGTCGAGCAAAGGGAATCTGCTGGCCACCCTGAAGGAACTCTTAGACAAAGTTGGGGCACCCGTTCAAGGTTCGGACGCCCCGGGTGGTGCTCCAGGGGGAGCTAACGTGCTTCTGCCTGCGGTCACAACGCCGAATCTAGAGGCGTTTAAAGAAACGTATTTCTGTGGTTTGGCTCCCCTTGGCGGTCATTTAACGGAAGAGGTTAAAAAAAAATCGGCAAGGGCGAATACATGGACATCTGGTTCCTAATCTCAACAAAGATGCCATCCGTGGATAAGGAATGGAGGTTTGAGAAGAGGAAGGAGAGGGAACCCAAAGTAGCCAGGACTTTTGGGAACTGGCTACAAGCCTTTTGTGTGCTGGCCAGTCTGATGGGTGAACAACAACCCAAAAAATGTTCCGAGTTATTTATATACCTCTATTAAATCTACGGGGCATATAAAATTCACGGAGGCACCGCTTGGGCAAGGTATGATGTGGAGTTTCGACAGTGGCTAGCCCTGAGAATGGAGGTTGGATGGAATTCCAAGGCAACAGACGCTTGGATACGTATAATGCTGGTCCAAAGGTCACTCCCCACCACCCTTCCGCTCCCCATCGTATTAGCAGTGAAACTATGGGGGGGGGGGGGGGCTGATGTACAACTGGAGGATTTGTTTCTGGACAGATAATATGAGCGTAGTATAGGCCATTAACAATTTCTCCTCATCCTCCCCTTTAGCAATGACTCTCCTAAGACACCTGGTCCTCCGCTGTCTGGAGTTCAACATTTGGTTCAAGGCCAGACACATTAAAACGTGTGACGCTCTCTACCGTTTTAATTGTCAGTCCTTCCGACAACTGTCACCGGTGGCGAACGTGGAGGGAGTTTCTTGCCCAGCAATCTTATGGCAGATCTTGGAGGAGTAATCTAACTGTTAATCTGGTCATCGGTGGCACCTTCCACTTGGTCTGGGCATGGTAAGGTGAGGGATGAGTGGGTATTGTCAGCACAAGGCAAGGACTTACGAGTCGCAAAAAACAGATTAGACACTACCTTGACGTACCTGTCCCAACTCTGGGAGCGGAGTTGTTCAGCTTCAGTGGCGCAGCACCGACTTTCCGGTGTTTCCTTTTTCCTCAAATTGAGGGGCCTTTAGGCATTACGAAGGAATTCATGGTGACCTCTATCCTTAAAGGGTGGAAGAAGGAAAACACATCCAGGCACACTAGGAGACCAATATCCTTTGACCTCCTCACACGCCTTTGCTCATCCCTTGAACAATTGTGTAAAGATGCATACGAATGCGCCCTATTTAAAGCCGCCTTTTCGGAGCAATGCGTATTAGTGAATTAGTCGCCCCCAGCACTTCTCTGCCCGGAGACCTTTCATTTGGGGACGTGTCAGTCAGGGAGGCTATCGTTCAGGTTAAGATCCAGAAATCTAAAACCGATGTATTTTTGGCGTGGGCTCCTGTATCTCCCTCTTCCCTATCCCCTCCCCATGCTGGGGATTAAGATGGGTCCAAATGCTTCCCGAGATTGTCCACATCAGTAGGTTTGAAAGAGGCCCTGTGGTGCTAGTTATACACGCGGCGGGTAACAACATCTACTTCACCAGGCTAGCAGAATTGATAGCCTTGGTGAGGGCCAACATAGCTAGATTCTCGGGCTTCTTTTCTAGGGCAGTGCTGGTTTGGTCCAAGATTGTTGGAACTACAGTATATGTATTAATACCAGTAATTCTCAATATTATATAGTATCCCTGTACCAACCAGAACTACAGTATATGTATTAATACCAGTAATTCTCAATATTATATAGTATCCCTGTACCAACCAGAACTACAGTATATTCATTAATACCAGTAATTCTCAATATTATATAGTATCCCTTTACCAACCAGTACTACAGTATATGTATTAATACCAGTATTCTCATATTATATAGTATCCCTGTACCACCAGAACTACAGTATATAGTATTTACCAGTAATTCTCATATTATATAGTATCCCTTTACCAACCAGACTACAGTATATGTATTAATACCAGTAATTCTGAATATATATGTATCCCTGTACCAACCAGAACTACAGTATATTTATTATACCAGTAATCTATATTATATGGTACCCTGTACCAACCAGAACTACAGTATATTCATTAATACCAGTAATTCTCAATATTATATAGTATCCCTGTACCAACCAAACTACAGTATATTATTTATACCAGTTAATCTCAATATGATATTATCCCTGTACCAACCAAACTACGTATATGTATTAATACCAGTAATTCTCAATATTATATAGTATCCCTGTACCAACCAGAACTACAGTATATGTATTAATACCAGTAATCTCATATTATATAGTATCCTGTACCAACCAGAACTACAGTATATGTATTAATACCAGTAATTCTCAATATTATATAGTATCCCTGTACCAACCAGAAACTACAGTAATTATTATACCAGTAATTCTCAATATTATATAGTATCCGTACCAACCAGAACTACAGTAATATATTAATACCAAGTAATTCTCAATATTATATATTATCCCTGTACAACAACCAGAACTACAGTATATGTATTAACCAGTAATTCTCAATATTATATAGTATCCCTGTACCAACCAGAACTACAGAATATGTATTAATACCAGTAATTCTCAATATTATATAGTATCCCTGTTACCAACCAGACTACAGTATATGTATTAATACCAGGTAATTCTCATATTATATAGTATCCTGTTACCAACCAACTACAGTATATGTATTAATACCCAGTAATTCTCAATATTATATAGTATCCCTGTACCAACCAGTAACTACAGTATATGTATAATACCAGTATTCTCAATATTATATAGTATCCCTGTACCAACCAGACTACAGTATATGTATTAATACCAGTAATTCTCAATATATATAGTATCCCTGTACCACCAGAACTACAGTATATGTATTAATACCAGTAATTCTAATATTATATAGTATCCCTGTACCAACCAGAACTTTTACAAGGTTTTCAAAAAAAAAAAAAAACAATTTATTAATACCAGTAATTCTCAATATTATATAGTATCCCTGTACCAACCAGAACTACAGTATATGTATTAATACCAGTAATTCTCAATATTATATAGTATCCCTGTACCAACCAGAACTACAGTATATTCATTAATACCAGTAATACTCAATATTTTTTAGTTTTAGAAACTTACCCAGGCCAATATTAAAGCTATTTAATGAACTTGCCATTACCACATCTGCTGGAAGACAGTTCCACTGTGTCACCGTTCTCACTGTAAAGAAACCTTTCCTAACCTGAAGATGAAATGTAAGTATAAATGTGCGGGGGAAACATTTCCTAGCACAGTTTGTAAGGTTGTTGTTGTTTTTATCTTTCCAAATGATGACATTTCCTATTGGAGCTGATGAGCTTCCAGCTGGATTTTCCTAAAAACAACAACGCAATTATTAAGCCAGAGGAAATTTCTGTCAAGTGATTAGCAAAGATGATTTAGTTCCATCTCAAGAGGTACAAAACTTGTTTACACAGAAATTCCAGATTTGTAGAATTAGCTGGATTCGCTGTATCTACTCAACACTTGTATAAAGATGAAGGCCTCATCCATGACCAGACATAGTGCGTGCTACTGTAGATTGTGTTGAAACCAATAATGCTGAATTAAAGGGCATGTCCACCAAGTTTTAAAATTCATTTTTTTCAGTTTAACTGATGAACGGGAGGTAAATGAGCTGTCTTACCCCAAGTTCTTCAGTAAAACCTGCAGGAGAAACTTACCACAGATCGGTCCAGCGCCGGCTGACAGTCTCTGACCCATCCTTTGAATTGTCCGGGCATGCGCACACAGTGCAAGGGAGCGGGGATGACGACCTGTCATCGAAAAGCCAGCGGTGGAGCGATCCGTGGTAAGTTTCTTTTCTCTCCTGCAGGTTTTACTTATGAATGGGAGGTAAGACATAGCTCATTAAAGGGCAAGTCCAGCCCTAAAATGAAAACTTACATACAGGTAAATCGCCCCCCAAACCCTAAACGGTAATAGATTGAAATGTGAAATATATAAGTCTAACCTGAAATCCTGCACAATGTCCTGTTGTCCCTGTTTCTGATTCCTGGTTCTTCCAGTTAGTAACTGTCAGTTATGGATTTGACAGTTGACATCGCAGCCAATGACTGAATGTTAATCCCATGTCTGCCTCTTCTGAGCATGCCCAGGCTCAGTACAGACTCAGTACAGGTTTCTAAATGGCTCAGTTTCCATGAGGCATCCAGAAGCATATCAGGCATACAGTAATGAATTCATAGGACAAACTATGATATATCAACATATTTTAAAGAGGCCGTTCTTTCTAAAAGATGTTCTTATGAGGGTGGAGTTGTCCTTTAACCTCCCATTCTTCAGTTAAACTTAATAAAGCAGACTTTAAAACTTGGTGGACATGCCCTTTAATGCAAAGGTGTAGCCACTTTAAGATGTTGACATTTTTGTAAGACTTGTCATTTTATCCAAAAACACATTTACATCATATACCACCAATGGCAATTTTTCTTGTGCCCTCCAAACATGCCCAACACCCACAAAGTATTTTCAATTAGTTAGTGATCCCAAATTGTTTTAGAGCACTATTTTACTAAGCCACCTGGCAAACCAGTAACGATTCCATCATCACAAACTAGAAATTGCCTTACATGTAGTGATATTCTGTTGACCTGTTTTCACCACAAATTATCTGATAATATTCCTATGTGTATTGCAAGCATTAGAGATGGCCGAACTTTCGAAAGTTCGGTCTGTTTTCGAACTTTTGAACTATATAGAAAGTTCGAAAGTTTGAAAACGGACCCATTAAAGTCAATGGGAATCAAGTAGTTTGAAAAGTTCTAATGTAATACAATTAAAATATTAATGGTAACTTAATGTAAATGGCTGTGGGACCTGGGAAATGGTCTGGGGAACACGTTCCAATATCCAGGATATTCGAAAAATCAATTTTACTCTCACGTGCGCAATTTTCGAGTTCGTTCGCGCCTAGGTACCATGTACATTTTACTCGCGGATTCGATGCTCGCGTATAGGCTTTAATGGACCCTTTACTCACGGATTCGCTGCTCGCATATAGGTATAATGGACATTTTACTCGCGGATTCGAACGGTCGAACATTTGATATTTATCGAAAGTCCGAAAAGATCGAAAATCCGGGTCCGGGATAGTTCGAGAAGTCCGAATTTGTTCGAATTCGAATAGTTCGGCTCGAACTTGGGTTTGAGTTCGAATCCATATCTAGCCAGCATTAGGGTGTAGAGGGAGCCAAAGAGTGTTACATATTGATCTAATGTGTGGATTTCAACAGCCAGTTTGCCAACCACTTCATCAGTCTGCCCTCCAGCCAGTCCATTACTATGTATTGATACAAATGGTGCGTTCCATTTGCACGTTGATGGCAAAACTCACCTTAAATAGTTTTGTGCTAAATTTTTGCAAAACTGACAAAGAACCCCGAGCAGTTTTGTTCTTTAATAGAAACTAAATCTTACGTTTGCATCATGTGACTGTATAGTCAACTTTCTGTTTGGTTTGGGGGGAGCTTTTCTCTAGTGTGACTTATTGCATAAATATCTGTCGTTCATCTCCTCCAAGCTGCAGGAAGCCGCAACTCGGTTGGATCCTGGGCGACAGAGCAGAACAGACGAGGGACAGTGAACAGATTGGTCCGTTTCTTTATAAAACAGACGGGGGATATTTTTGTGTGACTACAATGGACGGATAACGAGACCTTAGCCCTCCCCATGGATACAATTTAGAAGAATAATGAGCCCCTTACAATTCTTCGCATTATACTCTCGTAAAGAACGTGGAGAGGAAACAGGAAGAGAGACTTTTTAAAAACCTAATCTTAACCTGTACGAAATTCACATACCAACCTTCCATAAGCTTTATTTTAATGGGCCCTGTTTAGTTATTATAGTGGATAATGCACCCCCTACTGTAAATTATAAGGGTATTAGAAGTCAAAGAGGAGTTCCGTGACCATATAAAAGCACGAGGCTGCAGGCCGAGTGCCTTTTATACAGGGCACAAAACTCCAAGGTGACTTCTAATATCCTTATCATTTACAGTAGGGGGTGCATTATTTATTATAATCCACCCTCTCATTTGAGAACCATCCTGGCCCCTGTGCAGGGATTGGGGGGGGGGGGGGGGGGATAGGAATAACCCTCTGTTTTGTAATTCTACATCCCTGCTCTGACACATCCCTTTAACTTTGATTGGCTAAACAGGGCTGCATTGATTTATAAATAGAATGCATCCGTATCTTGGATAATGCAATAAAATACATTTTGTCAAAAAGCCAAAATATATATATCTTTAGAATCCCATAACCTGTATAAAAGAATATGACCTGTGACCCAATACTTTTATATAGTTATAAAACTCCTCTCTGACTTCTAATAACTTGAAAAGAGTCCTGATTAGCCTGTATATTATACCCTTATAATGGTGCATGTCATGAGTGTCTGGGAGTTCAGTGTCAGATCCATCTTCATCTCTTCAGTCCATGATATGTTATATAGGAACTCCTTGGTGACTTTTACAATAGACTATATTTTATTCTAGTAAGGAGCACAATATTCCTAATATATTAGCATTTAATGTTGGCACATACAGCACAGGTCTTTGGTTAAATGCAATATGATTATTGTCCACTTATTGTCACATATTACTAATAAAAGGAATACAAAATAACAAAGACAATAAAATAAATAACAAATAGCAATGACATCACGGGTGGCTTGTGGTTTAAAATGAATGAATCCCGTCTATCCGATCTCCTCCCTTCCTCCTCTAATTGACAGTCTATGGTGTAATTCACAGAGTGGTTTGGGATCGGCAAGGTTCCAAAGTCATTTCTTCAGCTTGGGGTTTGATTTATTTTTATTTGACAAGAGCGAAACAGAATTTTACTGTTAAATAAAAGTCTAAAGCCCTCCAGGAAAAGCTCCCAATGATATGCATCGCAAAATCTGCCTCTTCTAGTGGCGTGATTAAAGGAAAGGTGACATTGTGATGGACCAGAGGGGACGTGGTAATTAACCCTTTCAGTGCTGGCAGGTTTTTAGCATTGTGTATGCTCCGTGACAGAAGAAGCACAGTAAGGGCTAGGTGCCGATATCATGCACAGCAGGGTTTTTGCAATGCACTTCTGCATGGGATTCTCCATGTTCGCTGCATTCCGTGTCATTTCCATGTTATTGGCACGCATGCGATATGTATGAAATGTGAACCAATAACAGACAGGAGCGCAGCGTACATAGTGGGAACTGCCCGGTAGCATTGAATTGGCAATGCAAACCAGAGGCACGAACAGAGAGCAAATCGCGCTCCAACACGCACTAGTGAGAATTAGCCCTAAACTGTACTTTATAGGACAAACCCAACCATCCCCTTCTCTATTAGTGATGGCCATTTTGCAGATCCGAACCCGGATCCGCGGCGGATTTACCTCGTTTGCGAATGGCGGATATTGCGGATTTTCCGGTTTTCCGCCTTCCGAACGTTTTCGAAAATTTTTGAAAAATGCGGGAAAATACGTTCGGGTACGTATTTTCGAAAAATCCTCGTGTTTTCGAAGAATCCTCGTATTTTCGAGGATTTTTTTCATTTTATTTTTATTGGGTTTTAAGTTTTATTGGGTGCGCTCACAGATTTTCGATATTTTTTGAAAATTTGCGGATTCTCGAGCGGACCAGATTTTGCGAAGTTCGGACATCTCTATTCTCTATCATTAAAGTACTAAGGGTGAGTACCTGAACCACTAGGTCCTTCCCCCTGGGTTGGCATTTTTTCTGTAGTTATACCTACCTAAAGTTATGCTCACCGGGTCTGGTCTGGACACTTCTTACAGAGAACTTCTTCCAATAGGCCAGGCCCCAGACCCAGCTGGAAGGTGGTGTTGACCACACCAAGAGAGCACAACTTTAGAGATGTATAACTTTGGATCTAATTCAAAGCCAGGGGTGAAGACCTACAGTAGCAGTTCAGGTCCTTTTTGCCAGACTTCCTACAATAAGAAGGTAAATAAAACAAATGTAAGTTTGGTTTCTCACACAAATGTCCAGGACAAGTAGAACAAGTCTCACTAAATGTCATTCTGCCCCACCTCCCCAATGAAATAACATTACTTTGGCCTAATGTCCGTAGACCTTTTTGAGTCTTATATAGTGTTAAAAAACCAGGGTGAAATCCCTATTGTTGGGACACACCACTAGTAACAAATTAGATGTAACTGCAATTCCCAGTATTCCAGTGCTCAATGTTGCACCACAAAATTTTACAGTACTTATCCTTCTCAATGGCACACGGTGAAGGAAGTAGGAGACTGTCCGGTAATTGTCTTTATAAATGGACCTCATTATTAGTTCCTTGAGGCTCATACCGAGGTCCATTTATAAAGACGATTACCGGACAGTCTCCTACTTCCTTCACCGTGTGCCACCGAGAAGGATAAGTACTGTAAAATTTTGTGGTGCCACATTGAGCACTTCCATTGTAGAAACGTGGCAAAATGATGTTAAGCGTTTCCTTTTAACTCTTAGAATAAAAGCCCTACCACATTATTACTTATTACATTAAATACAAGACATTTACAGTATATGTATGTATAGGTATATATTTCTATGGTAAACCAGAATAAACCCAAGTCTCTTTTACTTAGCTCCCATCTTATCCTTGGTGTCCTATGGGTTAATGTGAATGAAATGTATGAACAATGAAATTATTTCGACTTTAGTTCGGATTTTATGACTTTATGACTCCACATTTAATACCGTTTTGGGTTCTCGAGGCTTTTTCTGTAGGAAGACATTAATAATAATATAAACTTGTTTTAGAGAACAGCTGAAGGGCCTGAATAACAGAATTAATCAGTAAAGGATTCAAGACCTTAACATGTAAAGTTTATTACAGGGAGAGGTGTATGAGCGGTATAGAGGTTCAACTTCATGGGGAAATCCTATTTCATACGAAGATGGTAAAGGATAAAGGATACTGCAGATTGGACCGAGCAAAGGGGGTAGGAGCTGGAATGACTTTTATATAATGACAGATACATGTTGTGCGTTAGAATCACATTGTTTTAACATGTACAGTATTCCTTTAACATAGATTGCTTGGAACACAGTCAGGGCTATGTACCGAGATCCGTTATCGGCTATTTGTGTCTTAAAGGGTATCTCCACACAGAAAAAAATATTTTTAGATACTGTAGCCCACCCCACCGCAGCTCACCCCCAACCAAGCAGCAGAAATGTACTTACAATCCTGCGGCACTCGGCTCCTGGCACCCTGTTTGCCGGAGATTGTAAACAGGCCGGACAGGAAGCCATGTCTGTGATTGGCTGAGAGGCAGACACGGCTGCTGGCTATGCAGACAGCGGATGGAACGAAGCAGTGTAACTACATTTTAAAACACATTTCTGGTGGTTTTGGGTGGGCTGGGGTGGACTACAGTATGTTAAGAGTTTTTTAATGGTAGGGCACCAAGCAGCATGGATCTATCCAGAGGGATGGAAGGAGGGGGGTGGGGGTGGTGGAAAGGGCTCTGAACATGTCAGAGTCCTCCAGTAGGACAAGGAAGAAGCAGGGATTGGATGACTTACAGACAACTACTCTCCCTACTTGCCCACCACTATTACAGAACAGGGACTCTTATCTCTCCTATCCAGGACATGTCTCACCACCAGCCCCCTTGACCCCATTCCCTCTCATCTCATTCCCCATCTCTCCTCTTCCTTCATATCAGCCCTAAGCTCTCTCTTTAACTTGTCCCTATCCACTGGTAATTTTCCCTCTACATTTAAACATGCCGTCGTCTCCCCTATACTTATAAAACCCTCCTTCGACCCGTCTGCTCTTTCCAGGTACCGGCCTGTCTCCCTTCTCCCATTTGCTTCCAAACTACTGGAAAGACATGTCAATGCTGACCTGGTCAGTCACCTGTCTGCTAACTCTCTCTTTGACCACCTCCAGTCAGGCTTCCGCCCTAACCGTTTTCAATAAAAGAAGAGGCTACACGGCGCACACCGATTAGAAGAGTCTCCACAGGATCTTAAAGTAAAATCAATATCCTTTATTTAACACATATGGAAACAAACTAACATATCTGTTGTATTCAATTAGATTCAATTAGATCAATTCTGAATTGAGAAAGCCAGTCGGATGACTAGCGAAACGTCTTCAAGAACTAAACTTTAAGTCCAGTTGATCTAATTGAATACAACAGATATACCATGACCTGGATGAATGAGAACCTTCACAAGCAAACAAACTAACAGTGTCGCCTTACGCATTTCGAGACGCTCCTGGCTCTTACTCATAGGCTCCAAGTCAGGTGATCTTGTTCTACTATTTATAGGCACTTCCCCTAATGTCTTAAAGGGAACATAACCTACTACAGAATCAAGATCGTGAACAAAGTTACAAAAGTTAAAACCATATTAAAAACTATTTGTTACTATATTGCTGGCACAGTTATTATATAATAAAGAGAGACAGAGTGAGCAAAACAGTTACAATATACAAAAGAAGACTTGCACTTATATATAGGCAACATTTGAAACAGTATACTGACGAGGTGAAATAAGGTAGGTATTAGACAAAATGTATACATCTTATTTAGTAAAAGCTAGTATCAAAGAAAATTGCAAATGAATGGTAGGCAAATAGGCAGTGGATTCATTTATCTATATATAACAAGATATGTCATATCTTGAATTCAAACCTGTGGGTATTGGCGTCTCCAACACGAATATCCACTTTACCACCGCCTTTTGTAGGAGAGCTATCCGGTTTCTCCCAAATTTATCAGGAGGTATACGTTGGATGCCCATCATGCCCTGCACCTTCAGGAATAGAGATGGACTAGAACTCTAACTCGAACCCGAGCGAACATCAAACATCATAGCGAACGCGAACATCATATACGCGAGTAAAGTCTCCATTAAAACCTATACGCGAGCATCGAATCCGCGAGTAAAATGTCCATGCTATCTAGGTGCGAACATTGAATCTACGAGTAAAGTCTCCATTAAAACCTATACGCGAGCATCGAATCCGCGAGTAAAATGTCCATGCCATCTAGGCGCGAACATTGAATCTACGAGTAAAGTGTCCATTAAAACCTATACGCGAGTATCGAATCCGCGAGTAAAATGTACATGGTATATAGGCGCGAACGAACTCGAAAATAGCACGCGTGAGAGTAAAATTGAGTTTTCAAAAGTTCTGGATATTGGAACATGTTCCCCAGACCATTTCCCAGGTCCCACAGCCATTTACATTAAGTTACCATTGATATTTTAATTGTATTTCATTAGGTTGTGAAGGTTCTCATTCATCCAGGTCATGGTATATCTGTTGTATTCAATTAGATCAACTGGACTTGAAATGTAGTTCTTGAAGACGTTTCGCTAGTCATCCGACTGGCTTTCTCAATTCAGAATGACTTGTACAAGAATCTGTAGCAAATATGTACCCTGGAAAATCCCAATTAGCATATCACAGCCAGGTGTTAAGGGTGTGATTAGATAGTGGCTAAGAGGTGTTATAGGAACGCCCAGAGTAAGGTGTTAAAACAGCATTGTACATGGCAGACAGTTGGTGTCGAACCCCCCCACCTCTATTTAGGCTTGGTTTCTTTATTTTCACATAAATGGCCTCCTTAACACCTCTCTTGAACCAGTCACGTTCCTTCGCCAATATGTTTACATTACAATCTTCAAAGGTATGTCTTTTATCCTTAAGATGCAGGTACACGACTGAGTCCTGACCCGAGGAATTGGCTCTTCTGTGCTGGGCCATACATTGATGCAGTTGCTGTTTGGTCTCCCCCACATACAAATCAGAGCATTCTTCACTGCACTGCGTATATGATGTCGCTTTTCTTGTGTTTTGGTATTGGGTCTTTCGGATGTACCAATTGCTGCCTCAGTGTGTTGTTCGGCAGCAATTGGTACATCCGCTTTAAACCGTACATTTAAAACCGTACATTTGGATGCACTGATCCTTACTTTCAAATAAACTCGGAGTCAATAGGTCCCCCAGAGCCGTTTTTTGGCGGAATATATTTACAATGACGTTTTAACACTTCTCTCATATCGGGATCTAATTCCAAAATCAGCAAGGTTTTCCGACTGATGTCAACGGTTTGTTTAAATTGGGAACTATATCTTGCGGTAAAGTAAAAACGTTGCATGGATCCATCGCTCTGTTTCTTACTATGTGTACCCCATATCAGATCCTTTCTCTGCACACTCTGTGTTTTATTTATGGCTTTCCTTATGCCTTTCTTTCCATAGCCCGTTTCGAGATCGTAAGCTCATTTGTTTCTGGGTTGCATTAAAAGATTTCTCTGTTGAACAATTTCTTTTTAGTCTTAGGAATTGGCCATACGGTATAGCTCTAGCGCGTGTGTGTGTGTGTGTGTGTGTGTGTGTGTGTGTGTGTGTGTGTGTGTGTGTGTGTGTGTGTGTGTACGACTAGATTCCGCATGTAGGATAGTATTCCTAATGTGTTATTTTCCAAAAGTTGTGTGTAATCTCCTCTCTCACTTTTCTCAATACACAAGTCCAAATAATTAATTGAGTTACCCCAAAAATGAAAGGTAAACCTGAGATTGCATTAATTTGAGTCTAACCTTTCCATAAACTCTTTGAATTCTCTTTCAGTGCCCTTTCATACAAACAGAAGATCATCTATGAATCTCCGATATAGGGAGATCTTATTGTTTCTAATGTTAAACTAGGGGTGGTGGAAGAGGATTGTTTCCTCCCACCACCCCATAAATAAATTGGCATATGTAGGGGCAAATTTTGCCCCCATCGATGCCCCACAACACAACATGCCCTAACCACTACCCACTCCATGGAAATGCCCTCACTAAAGTGACCAATGATCTACTTAGTGCTAAATCTAAAGGTCACTACTCTTTGCTCATTCTTCTGATCTGTCCTCTGCTTTGATTGTTGATCCCCCTCTACTTCTTCAGATCCTGGCCTCCTTGGGTATCCAGTACACTGCCCTTTCTTGGCTATCTTCCTCTCTCTGGTAGGACTCTTCAGGGAGTTCAATAAAATTCTGTCGTTAAAATGGTTCTAATTTGCCAAACCATCTATTTAACATTGAAGTTGGAGATTTGTTGGCAAAATTAGCAACCATTTTTAAAAACAAGAACTTTTATTGAATAACACTGTTAGTGTTTTCCTCTCACTCGGAATTAGCACACCCCTTGCTACAAAAACCTAGTCCATACCTAATCTATCCCATCGGTAGATTATGTGCAAACACCCTTTGTGGTTTACCAAACAAACCGCCTGGCACCACTTCAATCCATCCTAAACATCTGCTGGCCTGGCTCAGTGAGTTCTCTTCTAGCCCTCTAATGCCTCTCCCTCTGTCAGTCCCTCCACTGGCTGCCCATTACACAAAGGTCCAGTTCAAGCTGCTTACCCTATCCTATAAAGCACTATCCAACACAGCCCCTCCATATATCTCACCCTATCCTATAAAGCACTATCCAACACAGCCCCTCCATAATCTCACCCTATCCATAAAGCACTATTCAACAAGCCCTCCATATATCTCACCCTATCCTATAAAGCACTATCCAACACAGCCCCTCCATATATCCACCCTATCCTAAAAGCACTATCCGACACAGCCCCTCCGTATAGCTCACACCTATCCATAAAGCACTATCCAACACAGCCCTCCATATATCTCACCCCTCCTATAAAGCACTATCCAACAACAGCCCTCCATATATCTCACCCTATCCTATAAAGCACTATCCACACAGCCCCTCCGTAATCTCACCCTATCCTATAAACACTATCCAACACAGCCCTCCGTATATCTCACCCTATCCTATAAAGCACTATCCACGACACAGCCCCTCCGTATATCCACCCTATCCTATAAAGCACTATCCACACAGCCCTCCGTATATCTCACCCTATCCTATAAAGCACTATCCAACACGCCCCTCCATATACTCCACCCTATCCTATAAAGCACTATCCACAAAGCCCTCCATATATCTCACCCTATCCTTAAAGCACTATCCAACACAGCCCTCCATATATCTCACCCATATCCTATAAAGCACTATCCAACACAGTGCCCCATATATCCATCTCTGCCCTATCCTATAAAGCACTACCAACACAGCCCCCCATATACTCACCCAATCCTATAAAGCCCTATCCAACACAGCGCCCCTCCATATATCTCACCCTATCTTCATAAAGCACTATCCAACACAGCCCCTCCATATATCTCACCCTATCCTATAAAGCACTATCCAACACAAGCCCCTCCATATATCTCACTCACCCTATCCTATAAGCCTATCCAACACAGCCCCTCCATATATCTCACCCTATCTATAAGCACTATCCAACACAGCCCCTCCTATATCTCACCCATCCTATAAAGCATATCCAACACAGCCCTCCATATATTCTCACCCTATCCTATAAAGCCCTATCCACACAGGCCCCTCCATATATCTCACCCTATTCTATAAAGCACTATCCAACACAGCCCTCCGTATACTCACCCTATCCTATAAAGCACTATCCCACTAGCCCTCCATATATCTCACCCTATCCTAAACACTATCCAACACAGCCCCTCCATATATCTCACCCTATTCTATAAAGCACTATCCAACACAGCCCCGTCCGTATATCTCACCCATCCTATAAAGCACTATCCAACACAGCCCCTCATATATCTCACCCTATCCTATAAAGCCCTATCCAACACAGCCCTCCGTATATCTCACCCTATCCTATAAGCACTATCCACACAGCCCCTCCGTTATCTCACCCTATCCATAAAGCACTATCCACACAGCCCCTCCATATATCTCAGAGCTGATCCAGCGATACCATCCCAGGCGCAACACTCCGCTCCACAAACTATATCCTCTCATCCACCTTGGTCCCCTCTTCCCATGCCCCAGCATTCAGACTTTGCTCGTTCTGCCTCTCTGCTCTGGAACTCACTCCTCCGGCTCTCCAGGCAAGCATATAAACTGGCCTAGACATAACCCCCTCTCACTGACCCAACCTGCCCAACCTGCCTATCATACTCCACTGCCAATCTATTTACAGCCAACCAATTCCCTCACCTTATGTCTCACCCCATTTCCTCTAGACTGTTAGCTCTTTGGGCAGGGTCCTCTCTCCTATTGTATCACGTTTGCTGTAAGAAACTCATCACTCGTGGTACTTATATTATGTATTACCTGTTGTGTATATGTATGACTTTGTATAACATGTATTACCCTGTATGTTGGCGCTATACAATAATATAATGATGGCTCCTACTCTTCACTTTCCTGGACTTTGGACAGGCACTTCAGGAGAACCGTAAGGAGCAGAGATGTAAGGTAAGGATTTTTTAACAAATTTTAGTTTTTGTGGTGGACATGCCCTTTAAAGTCATGTTAACCGATGTACCAAGGGTAAATGTGAATTAAGAACTAATGGCGCTTCTCAAAAACTGTACCCGCAGCCAACGCAACCAATGTGTTGAGCCGATAACGGACTCTTTAAGACGGAATCTTTAAACACCAGCCGATAGCTGGCTTTAAAGATCGGAATAGTAAACCTATTTGGCTATCAGCGCAGTGCATTGCCTAAAGGCAATAGAGAGCGATATTGTCTCTTGTTACATAGCCCTGAGTGTATTGTAAGGTGTAACATTCATTGTTGTGCTGTATTTCAGTATTGACACAACACCATAGTAATGTTCACCTAAAAATCCACTACTTTGGGAATACACAGCTTTATATATATTCTGTATATCTGAGTGACTTAATGAGATATGCTTATTAAAGAAACTTTTATTTAAAGGGTATGACTTGAAAAAAGATTAAGATGCCTCATCTAATCTTGGATTAAATACATGTTGCATTAATCCAGTACGTGTTTTTCTCAGTAACTGGCAATTTAATTCCCCCCCCCCCCAGTACGTACATACCCTTTAAGAGTAATGTACCCTTTATTATTTAATATATATAAACCCTCAAAGTTTGTAGGTAACATGTAATTTACTTATATTTCAAGAGGATTTGTTATAGTACACAACGTAATAATAATAATTGTAAGATCTACACTTGAAAAGTGAACTATCCTTTAATGATGATTGAAGACTGGGAGGTTAAGGAGCTAGGCCTCACCTCCAGTTCTTCAATCAATTTCTCAGGAGCCAGGATGAAGATAGAAGAAACTTACCTTCGCACAATCCACCGCAGCAGCACTGCGGTGGATTCCTGACCGCTTCCTGGTTCTAACCACTATAGCGTGCATTATCGCGCATGCGTGCTATAGCGATTAGAACCAGGAAGCGGTCGGGACCTGTCAGTTCTGCTGTGGTGGATTGTGCGAATGTACCCCCGGGTCCTGAGATATTAATTGAATAACGGAAGGTAAGTCATAGATCCTTAACCTCCCGGTCTTCAATCATACATAAACTATTAGAGAACTATTCCTTTAACTAATCTGCACCAGTTATAAATAGATGGCAGAACTTCTTAAAGTTCGGTCCTTTTCGAACTATATGGAAAGTTGAAAAGTCAATAGAGTCAAATAGTTTGAAAAGTTAGAATACAATACAATTAATACAATAAAATATCAATGGTAACTTAAAGGGCCTGTCCACACCTCTTAAAAAATTTTCATAGAATAGTCTCCCTGCTCCCCCAGCCCCAACCACTATGTTTTAATATCAGAAAGTGCCCCAATATTACTTACCTTCTAAAAATGCAAGCAGAGGGGCGGGAACCGGCAGTCGCGTTCTGTGATTGGCTGAGCGGCAGCACATCATGACGCAGCTGCCGGAGTTCAGTGCGGCGGAGAAAGGGGAGGTAAGTAATGTTTTGGGCACTTTCTGATTTAAAACTATAGCGGTTGGGGCTGGGGGGACAGGGAGAATATTCTATGAAATGTTTTTACGCTAGGGGGGGGGACTAAATTGGGAGGGGGAGGGAGGGGAGAAGGCTGCATAGGCGCATGCCAAACTTCTCCTGGAGGGGAGACAGGAGGCGGAGTCCATATGGACTCTGCAGTTCTCCTGGTGGGCGTTTTTCTGGACTTTGGGGGGGGACTACAGGAGAACCATATGGAGCTGGGATGTAGGTAAGGATTAAACTACTTATATTTTTGGGGTGGAAATGCCCTTTAATGTAAAGGCTGTGGGACCTGGGAAATGGTCTGGGGAACATGTTCCAATATCCAGGACTTTCGGGGGGGGGGAAAAAATCTATTTATTCTCAAACATGGCACTTTCCTAGCTCCCACGCTCGATTTTCGATAATTATCCCCTAAACGATCAACATTCGATAATTATCCAATAAATGATTTCGAAGATCGTCGATTTTCGAATTCAATAATTATCGAAAGTCCGAAAGTTGAAAGCCGAATAGTTGAGAAGTCCGAGGTGTAACACTCTAGGTTAATCGAGTCATCTAGTTATAAAATGTAGATTTATATATATCCAGTAAGTTGAATAACCAGTATCTATCCAGTATTTTGCAGCAATAAAACAACACTCATTTAATAAACTGTGAAAGAACAGGAGTCAGGATATGATATCCAAAAAATACACTGGGCCTTTTTCTATATTTCTAGTATTGAAGTGTAATAACAAAATGTGTGTTTGGGCAGCAGGTTGAAGGCCATATCATTACAAGAGCAGTTTACCTCTATTGTGTTGAACTGATGTTTCATCTTTGACACGGTGTCCTTAAAGTGTGATAGATACCCTTAATGTCTGCAGAACGGAGTGTCATTATAGTCTATGATACAGAGAGATGTCAGAGTTTATAGTCATCCTTCTTATGAATTAGAATGTTACTCTGCTTCTAATCAGGCTTTTCTCACCAGTATTGCAGGGTAAATGGACCTTAGCTGACAGAATATCACAGTCTTGGCTGATAAAAATACCCAGATAACCGTTACTTCCATTACTTTATTATTACTTGTAAGTCATCTTTTAGAATTTAGATTTTAAATATTTCCTTAATGCAATCATTTTTTTTTTAGCACAACAATATAGAAAGAATTACAGACTATGGGAGAGAGAAAGGTAGTGTAATGTAGTGATAGGTAGGCATTAATCAGTATATGGTTTAATATGCTTGTGAAGGTTCTCATTCATCCAGGTCATGGTAATATCGGTTGTATTCATTTAGATCAAGGAACGTGACTGGCGAAGGAACGTGACTGGTTCAAGGAGGTGTTAAGGAGGCATTTATGTGAAAATAAAGAAACCAGCCTAAATAGAGGTGGGGGGGTTCGACACCAACTGTCTGCCATGTACAATGCTGTTTAACACCTTACTCTGGCTGCGTTCCTATAAACACCTCTTAGCCACTATCTAATCACACCACCTTAACACCTGGCTGTGATATGCTAATTGGGATTTTCCCCAGTACATAATTGCACACGATTCTTGTACAAGTCATTCTGAATTGAGAAAGCCAGTCGGATGACTAGCGAAACGTCTTCAAGAACTACATTTCAAGTCCAGTTGATCTAATTGAATACAACAGATATATAGGTTTAAAGTATTTATCTATACATACTACAGTTGGATGTATCTCTTACATAATTCTGTGGTGGGTTTTTTCTTCCTTTGGATCAATGGTTTAGGCAGGCAATGTGTGTATTGCCGAGTAGGTTGACGGTAGACTTATTCTCTTTCAACCTCAATACTATACTATACTAAGCTATACTATACTGTACTATACTACTACACTATACATACACTATACTGTACTATACTATTATACTATACTACTATACTATACTAATGCTAAATACTTTACTATACACTGCTGTAATATAATGAGAGGTAGGACATTACAACCATGTATAACGGTTAAAGTATTATATGCTCTAGTCATACTACTAGTTTGGATGTATTCTAGCCAATCTACATACAAGTTGCTAATATGATGATAAGGAAAGGATATAAACCCAGTTATATGTTGGAAAGTTGTATCTATAACATACTGTACTACCAGTTGGGAATATCTACCTGTAATCATACTGAACATGGGGCAAGAAGAGAATAGCTGTTGCTTTAGTCCGACCTGAAAAGGGTCAATCCTCTGAATCGGTTTATATTCTATGGGCCCTATTTATAAAGATCGATACCTTATCGTTAAATACCGATCGTTTCGGTAAAATAACACCGGTTTTTTACCGATAACGACCGTTTTTACAGATAACGACCGTTAGTTTACCGATAACGACCGTTATTTCCCGATAACGTCGTTATTTACCGATAACGACCGTTAAATGTACCGTTACCGGTCGGGTATCCGGTAATAACACCTCCGTTATCCGGCAAATACGACCGTATTGGTAATAACACCGGTTTTTAGCGATAGCGACCGTATTTAGCGCTATCGGTAAATAACGGTTGTTATCGGTAAATACCGCGTGCGTTATCGGTAAACCCGTCGTTATTTTACGATAACGATCGGTATTTTTTACCAGATAACGATACCGATCTTTATACAATAGGCCCTATATGCTCTGTGTACTTTTTAAATGAAATCGTATTAAGGTCCTTTTGTGGTTAGAAAATGAAGCAGACAAGGAATATATCAGATTAGAATAGCCCCCTTCTCGGCTACCATCCAATCTTTTCCTTACCATCAGAGCACGTTTATACCATTTGTTTAATATGGCCATTTAAACAGTTAACATTAAGATAAAGGATAAACAAATGTTTTTAATTCAACGAAGCAGCAAGGTGAAATTGACAATTCTTCAGGCTAAAGTAAAACAAAACAGTCCTTGGTTCTGATTGACAAGAAGGAATTAGGTACACTTCCCCTTAAGGTATCTTGTTGTAGGGACCGCAACTGCATCCTTAATGGATGGGCTTAAAATTTTATTGATTTTTCCTTCTTTACTAAACCAACAGTATTTAGGGGAAATTATGGGGAGGGGGGTAAACTTTTTCTATACAGAAAATTGGATTGGAGCCTTTCCAAATGTCATTACGACAAATTCTGTCCAAGCTTTCCTCCCTGCAATCTTGTCTGTTGTGACTGTGTCGCCGATGTCCAATAACAATTAGTCAATTACAAGCTTTCAAAAAAGAGGTGGAAGAATCCAGCGATGGTACCCTTCTAGGGGAAGGAGATGTTAAGAATTAGGGAGGAAATTTAATGTAACCCTTCTAGGGAAGGTAAATAAGTAACCCTTCAGGGGAAGGTAGAATGTTAATGTACCCTTCTAGGGGAAAGATATGTAACTTAGGGAGTAGATTTAAGTAACCCTTCTTAGTGGAAGGTAGAATGTTAATGTAACCTTCTAGGGGAAGGTAGAATTGTAATGTAACCCTTCTAGGGGAAGGTACATTAATGTAACCCTTCTTAGGGAAGGTAGAATGGTATAAGTAACCCTTCTAGGGGAATGTAGAATGTTATGTAAACTGGGAGTAGATCCCCTTCAGGGGAAGGTAGAATGTTAAGTACCCTTCTCGGGAAGGTATGGAATTTATGTAGTAATGTTAATAACCCTTCTGGGAGGGATGTAGACTAGGGAGTAGAATGTTTAAGTAACCCTTCTAGGGAGTAGAATTAATGTACCTATGGGAGTAATAAGTAACCCTTCTAGGGGAAGGTAGATAATGTTAAATGTAACCCTTTTAAGGGGATGGTAGAATGGTAATGTAACCCCTTTAGGGGATGGTCAGAATGGTAATGTAACCCTTCTGGGAAGGTAGAATGTTATGTAACCCTTCTAGGGGAGGTAGAATGTAATGTAACCCTTCTAGGGAAGGTAAATGGTAATGTACCCTTCTAGGGAAGGTAGAATGGTAATGTAACCCTTCTAGGGAGGAAGAATGTATGAACCTCAGTGAGTAAATGTAACTGACCTTCTAGGGGAAGGTAGATGTTAATGTAACCCTTCTAAGTGGGAAGGTAATAATGGGTTATGTAACCCTGTCTAGAGGGGAAGGTAGAATGTTTAATGTACCCTCTAAGGTTAATAACCTCAGGGGCAGGAATAAGTACCTCAGGAGTATATCTGTAACCCTTCTAGGGGAAGGTAGAATGTTAATAGTAACCCTTCTAGGGGAAGGTAGAATGTAATGTAACCCTTCTAGGGGAAGGTAGAATGTTAATTGTAACCCTTCTAGGGGAAGGTTAGAATGTTATGTAACACCATTCTAAGGGGAAGTGTAAATTTAATGTACCCTTCTAGGGGAAGGTAGAATGTTAATTAGTTCCGCTAGGGAGCAATTATCCCCTTCTAGGGAAGGTAGAATGTTAATGTACCGCTTCTAGGGGAAGGTAGAATGTGTAATGTAACCCTTCCTAGGGGAAGGTAGAATGTTAATGTATACCCTTCTAGGGGAGTAGATGTTAATGTAACCCTTCTAGGGGAAGGTAGAATGTGTAATGTCACCCTTCTAGGGGAGGTAGAATGGTAATGGTAACCTTCTAGGGGAAGGAGAATGTTAATGGTAACCTCTAGGGGAAGTAGAAATGGTAATGTAACCTTCTAGGTGGTAAGGTAGAATGGTTAATTGTAACCCTTCTAGGGGAAGGTAGAATGGTTTAATGTCACCCTTCTAGGGGTCAAGGTAGAATTTAATTAACCCTTCTTAGGGGAAGGTAGAATGGTTAAGTGAACCCTTCTAGGGAAGGGATGAATGTTAGCCAGGGGATGTAGAAGGGGTGGGTAATAACCCTTCTAGGGGAAGTAGAATGTTTAATGTAACCCTTCTAGGGAAGGTAGAATGTTAATGTAAACCCTTCTGGGGGAGGAATGTATGAATTAACCCCTTCTATGGGAAGGTAGAATGTAATGTAACCCTTCAGGGGAAGTAGATATGTTAATTAACCTTCATAGGGGAGTGTAGAATGGTAATTTAACCCTTCTTGGGAGAAGGTAGAATGTTAATGTACACCCTTCTAGGGGAAGGTAGATGTTTAAATTAAGGAAGTAATTGAACCCTTCTAGGGGAAAGGTAGAATGTTATGTAACCGTTCTAGGGGAAGGTGATTAGTAACCTGGAGGTAGAATGTAAGAACCTTCTAGGGGACAGGTAATGAATGCCGTACAGGGTGAATAAGAACCCTTTTTTTGCTTCTTTCACTTGCCAATTCACTCAATAGTTTGGTTATGCTATCTTACCTCGTTTATCCTTTCCACCCCCTGCTTATGGTTTCCCTAGATGTCTTGATGTTGATGTGTTATGAGAGAGACAGTTGGTGTGATAGGGTATTGTCAAACTGATGTAAAGGGTAAAAATGTAACCATCTAAAGGTGGGGCATACACCAGTCCCATATCTCTGCCAATCGATTTGCGATCGTCCGAAATGATTGCATATCCAATCAGAGAGAACCTATGGTATCCCTACTTGCACCGTTGATCTGCAATAGCTTTCAGCTTGAAAACACGGAAGGTCTGGTTTCTGTGTTGATCGGTCGAGTAAAATTTTGCCCGATCAGAATTTTTTTGCAATGAGACCCCCGATCAATATCGCCGATCAGTCGATCGAAAACCCTAAAAAGTAAATTTTGATCGAATCCAATCGGAATATCGATGCCTGTAACCCCCTTAAGTTCAGGTTATTCATCACTAATGACAACACTATAGGACATAATAAAAAAAGGGCTGTCCATCCTCAAGTTGGAATTTTATATAAAAGCTTAAGAGCCCCCAATTATATTTTTTCTTATCTTCCTGTTCCAAAGACGCTCCTGAATGAAACTTACTAGCCCTGGCCCAATTGTTCTGCCTCCTCTAGTTACAAGCCCGCACAAGCAAGCAGAAGAACTGCTTCAGGTAATGCCCACCTCACCCTTGGAATACGTGATGTCATCGTGACTGACAGCTGATACTCGGAACACAGACAGAACGGGGGATCGAGCTGTGTAACTTTTTTAATACAAAGAGTATAGAGTTTCTATATAAAACATTCTTTAGCAAGAAGAAACGATTCGAATGGTTAGAAAACCACGTTATGGGTTTATTTCACTGTCCTTGATGCATCAGTCTAAACTGGTTTAACGGAGTCTCCTACTGACAGAGAACTTTAAAGGGTTAATGGTGGGTTTTCTGGATGGTCTACTACTGGATTTCCTGCCATATGCATTCAGCAAGTAAATATCCACGCTGATTATTTTCAGTAAAATTTGCAGGCATCACTAAAATGGAAGAATCCATAGCCTGATTACACGTAATCATAGCGCAAGGTGACCATATTGGATTTCACTACTTTACTTTGCAACGTGACTTTTTCAAGTGATTTAAGTCTACGTTAAGCCACTTCCCTTTATGTATAGTTGTTTCTAATACTGTCACACACAATGTATATCGTCATTTTAATAAATAGGGTACATTAATTGAGAATTTGTTTTTGGAACAATTAAAGCCTACATTTATGAAAGATTGCTACAAGAAAAAAACACTTACATTTCAGAAAATCTGATTGAAAATTGCCTTACAGGGGCATATTTATAAGCCCTCGTTAATTTTCTCGGCCGTTTTCTCCTCTGCCATTCCGCTAAATCGTGTTTAAACACGATTTATTACATGTCGGAAACGGCCCGACAAGTAACGAGGCGTTAACTGTCTTCGCGCCGATCCTACCTGTTACCCCCACCACGACCGCCCGCTTCTATTTATAAAGCGGCGGTAAACTGGTTTCTCATTCCTAGTATCGGCTGTTTTGCTTCGACCTTCAAGGTGGCGAAAGGCGGACGATGACAAAAAACGCCTCCCGCCGGCAGAGATGGACAGGCAACCCGTGGCGGGGTGGTCGCACCCCTCCCTGGAGCACGCCCACCCCCACCCTCAACCGCAGCCGTCTTCTCCAATTTTTTGGGTGTTAATTTCGTTTTTTTATAGAATATCCGCCAAAATGTCAATAATGTGTCAGTAAAAGTAAAAATTCATGTTTCCCTCTACAAGGGCAAGTCCACCCTCAATGAAAATTGTATCCCCTAAATCCCCGTAAAAAAAACTGCATGTTAGAAGTTGAAGATGGAAGACAAACCTAATCTGCTTCCCTAAGTTTTTTCGAGTTACCATCTGTCATTCAGGGTGCAACATATCAAATGAATAAGCGAACAGTATCCCCGACTCATCGATTCTGTCAACACTCTAAATTATCAGTAAAAATCCTTTATTGTGCATAGGGATAAATATACCAAACGTGGATTAAAAACTTAAAAAGAGAATATATACAGACACATGGTACATACTAGCATCTAGGTGCATAAATACCTGCTAGCCTTCCTTACCACACCGCGGAATTGCTTCATGAGTCAAGGATAGGAAGTACACTCATTGTGGCGGCTAGAGTAAGTGCTGGAAAGGAATGTACATCACCAGACAAGGAACGCTGGAGTCCATTTACCACATGGACGCCGTCACGCTCACCTCTTTCGGCTTCTGAATTCGGCTGCTTGGTACGCATGGGTGCGCCATTTAGATTACAGTCCAATGGCTAATGATATTTCCTTTTCCCTAGCGTCTCCTCTGAGCGTGTCCCCAAGCCTCTAAAAGATTGGAGGAGGCAGAACCCTTAAAGAGAGATGGTAGAAGAACATTTTGTGCTACAGGCTTCATCTGACAGTTTTTCTAAACTTTTTTAGGGTTATTTACCAATGATACCATTTTTCCTTTCAGGTGCCGAACATGCCCTTTTAAACCAGGCGAATAAGGAGATCAGGGCTATTTTTAAAATCATAGCCAGTGGCTGGTTTCATTACCGAGGCAACTCACCCACAAACTTAAATTTTAGCCTTTAACTTGCCTCTGGACGTTCTCCCTCGGGAGAGAATTAGATCTTTTGGCATTTTATATGAGGGTTGTGCAGATATGTTTTCTTTTTTTCCCATAGGGAACACGGGAAATAAACAGTTTCATTGCTATTAAGCCCTTAGTGGTGGAGCCTGAGGCATTGGGCCTCGTTTGGGTTGTTTGCAAAGTCCACAGAGCAATATAATAGTGAATGTCCCTAAATAATAGATTTAAAGGAGGCTTAATGACTTTTTTTCCTGTGTGCATTGCCCCAGGTTTATCCTGAACCAAACAGGGTTTCACTCGTCTTCATATTCATCTGGTTCCCAAGAGATCCATGAAGTCATAAAATCTTCTAGTGAAAGAGCCCCTGATAGACCCTTTATAAATCACCTGATAATTCTATATATAATATATTCCACTACCCTGAAACCGGAAATGAAGGAGATGGATACCATAAATTAACCCTCTGGTGTCCCAGTGATTGATTAAAGGTTTTTTTTTCTACATTTCTTTCTTTCGTTAATTCTCTTCCCTCCCTCCATTATTTCTTTTTTAAGTAAAAAATCAAAAAAATATATCATCTGGGGAGATAGCACGACGCATAGCGACGAACCGGATATTGCTTTCGGTTGGACGATAGACCACAAGTAGATATTTTTTAACAGTAATCCATTTATGTTTAACTATATGGTAACGTTTTTTTTTTCTTAGCCTGTTAATCGTTACTCGTTTCTCCTCCGCTTACGATTAGTCCTTGGTGGAAGAAAAAACCTTTTACAACCAATTTTTGAAAACCATATTACTGCCCAACAATGTAGACTCATACCATCAATGGATACATTTTTGTCTTTTCTTTTTTTTTGTTTTGTGTTTATTTTTCTTTGTATGCCATATTTAAAGATAGGTGAATAATGCTTTCCAGTTCTGAGACAAAACCATCTTTTTAATAAAGCTTATGTTATAAAACCGTTAACCATCCTGTCATAATAATGGGTCTTAAAAGAACAACTCGGGAATCAAAGGAAGAGCACTTGTATAAAAGAAAAAGATAGGAATCTTTCTCACCTCTCAATTGTGAATGAGGGTTCTGGGAAATTAACGCTTTCTACATAGCCAGGTGTTTTTTTCCCAGCCTTCCATATCACATGGTGTGGTCACTGACGCACTGTATTCTTTGACTGCCCAAACCTGATCTACTGCAGGAAAACTGTTACAGTGCAGTCTTGCCTACTAGTCCTAAGCTAATCCTGTTAGAGTCCACATTAGTCAGGGAGCATTGACTGAATAATTGCTATACAGATGACGACAGTTCACCCCAGTTCTTCATGAGACTATACATCTACTTTAGAGCCATTTACTGCAGTGGTGATACTCAGTTTTAATTGGAGTAAAAATAGTTCAGTAGTTCTCCTTTAAGAAATTCTGCTTAGCTAAGTAATTCCTACATGAACTTATTTTTCTATCATACATTTATTTAGCTTCATCCTGCCCTAAAATCTCTCTATTTACTGTTGACGAAAATTGGGTTTTTCGAGGCAGTAATCTAGGGTAGGTATACATAAAATAGCGTACAGCTGACTGCTGAGATTACGATCCTAAAAGGATGAAACTGTTTTGTTTGGGTAGAATCCCAAAGAGAATTGCTTGGTCATCCAATATAGCCAATTATGTATATGGGAGCAATGTCCTTCTCGAATGGTCTGTGTCTCCTGGAAAATGGTTGTATTAAACATCTTGCATAACGTATGGAAGTTTATTTTAAAAAACCTGATATCGAAGCATATGAATCTCGGGCTTGGCGGTAATGACTTTGCATTACAAACTCACATATGTTTAAATCCCCTCAGTGTAGAGAATGTCATTGATTAGTTTTTTTTTTTTTTATATCGAACATAACCGTGTAATTAACGATTTCAGAAAATAAGACAATCAAAAAATGGAAAAAACAATGTAAACTAAAAAACACTCATTTTTAATATGTCGTGTTAACGCTACACCTGTCTCCATCCATGGGATACTAAGATTGTATTTTTAAAAACATCTGGTGGTTTTTCCTGTGAGCTACTGAATTAAAAGGGATTTTTGATCTCCAAACAAGTATCTAAGGGCTTAACGAAAGGTTGCTGTCATACCCTTCAAGTGCATCCCATAAGAAGCTATTAGAGCTGACAATTTTAACTTCTCCCTCCTTCCTCCTGTGGTGTAGCCTGTGCATTCCCTGACCTAACTAGTTTGGTACTACAAGGAATCTGGCTTATTAGGGATCATACTGCCATCATCTTAAACACTAAAATAAAGAGGTGGGTGCTGATAACAAGTCACTGGAGATATCATTCAAACATGGCTCCACGGCCTGGACAAGTGCGCTACGAGAAGGCATTAATATTATTTTTAACAACATTCCCCTGACATTTCCGTGCCTTCAATCTCTTTTACCTTCCAGGGATAACCTTGTTTAAGTTAAGCAATTTCTATTAGGTTTACTTTTCCCTCTGATATGCTGCCATTCCTCTAAAGAACGGAACATGTATGGGCAGAAAGTGTGTATTCTGATGCACCTAGTGTCCCCGTACTGAATGATGCACGCTGTACTGTACATGTTGTTCCACCAGTTAGTAGGGTAAGAAAATAATTGGACCAATGTTTACTTTTTTTATTATCTACTAATCTGTAATCCATAAACGTAAATCAGAAGCAGATCCTTCTTGCCAGGACATGGCTAATTCCAATCCACTGTGCACGCCCTTAATTAAAACCCTTCATCTTAATATGATCTATATATTGACCCCTTTCCACTCCGTTAAACCTGTGATGTTAATGTATGTTTCCCAATCACGGAAACAACAAGTTCTAATTTCCATTCCGTCAATGTTACATTACATTTTATTCAGTTTAGAAGGATTAAGCGTTTTCTTGGTGGCCTTTCCATTACATGGACATAGCGAAGAATAATTTAAACAAAAATTCCGCCGGAAACCGGCAGTCGTTTCACAGGACTTTTGACCAATTTTTGAGGATTACCGACATACGAGATTTTTTCGGTAACCCTCGATAATAACTTTCAACATTTGTTAAAGGGTAATGTCTATTCACCAAAATCAAAAAAATTGTTTTTCATTATAAGGTAGTACCCAATCCCAGAAACCTGTCCTTGCCTTTCTTTCAAAAATCCCATCACCTCCCCATTTGCATCCAACAGTTCTCGATAAGTTCTATTCGTTTTGGGGGTGTGGCCTAGCTGTGGCTGATAAGGAAGTGATCTGATTACTAAGAGGCCTATTACCATACCAGGCGTTTTGGCGGTCCCTGCCCACTTCCGTCCCACTTTGACCCTGTGCTTTTCCTTTCTCTGCTTGCATTGTTCAGAACTGTAGTACCAACAGACAGTTGCTGCAGAGGATTGTCTTGGAAGTTTCACACCTGGCAATAGTAATACCATTTGGCATGAATGATTAAGGACAGTTATATAAACACCTATTTACTATTCGAGTCCCAAGTGCTATACCATTGAGGCAACTTAATATCGTCCTAGCAGCTCTGTGTAAATCCCAGTATGTGGGATATTAGCTGTGCTTTTCTCTCATGCATGGCCTGAGTGGGAGTGAGAGGTGTGTGTGTGTGTGTGTTTTGTGTTCGTGTTCCTCTGCAGCAACAGCGTAAGTACCGTTACTGGAAAACGGACAAACAGGCTCCGGCACCGGGTAATAGCAGCAGCAGTGGATCAGCTGATACTGGCAGGGGCGGATCCCATTACAGTCCTCTCCCTGCTCTCGCGCTAAATCTCTGTAAGCCGGACGCACTGTTCGATTGACTCCCTCACCCGGCAGCGGGTCAGGGAGTCCTACGCAGCATGGACGGATCTTCGCATGACGATCAGTAGAAACACGGGGCACACCAGACCCAAATCTAAGGTACCATGCAATGTTTTTAACAATGGGCTCTTTACTTTAGCCAATGTTAATTTTTTCAGGTGGACATACCCTTTAATCCCTTGAATATACGGTTGGAACTTGAAAGTAGTTTCCGATCATATTTTCGAGGGTTATCGACGTTCCTGTTATTTGTTTTCCAAACCCTCGAAAGTATCGTTCCATTTTAGTCTTTGTGTGTGTTTCCCGAGTCCGTAATCTTAAAACAGAGGACTCGGAGTTTCGGCCACTCTAGTTGTAATCAGTAGTAATCACCTGGTTAAATAAAATAAGTGAATAATAACCAGTCATTTACATATCCTCAATTTTATAACTTATCCAACACCATTTTTAAATCTATTCAATGACGTGTATAGTCTGGTTTAGTGTGGCGTCACCCTAAGGGTTGCCATCTGTTCCCTCTGAATAATCGATATTTCTCTTGTAGGTATGTAACATTTTACAGATTTGCCTTAGATGTCTGAAGAATTGCAAATGCGACAGTTTATTTATTAAAAAATGTATAAAACTTGGATACAAGCAATTAGCACGCCCTTTCCTTTGGAACAGAGATCCTGTCTCCTATTAATAATTTTCCCATAAAAAGCGACATACCGCTACCCAGTACGATATTTCAGTAATTGAGTGTTGACGGTGAACAAACATTGCAACTTAATGGGCTTGTCCTAACCTCTTGTAGCAGAAAAAACTCATAATTATTTCTGTGCAAGTAAGTAGTCAGATTGATTAAATAATACATGGCTGGCAATACTGACAATACAGGATGTGGAAGCACTCCAATTAGGCTAATTTTACACCTACATTTAGGCAGAATGCTACTGAATCGGTCAAACTTTTATAACAAACATTAAAAGATATCAATGCCCATTCCTAGGCCCCATACAATATCTATTATCTGCACACTGGCATCTTTATAAACATAGAAAAGCATAATCAATGCACTTCCCTAGTAATTGATTATCCTTTTATGTTTCTATAAATGGTTGACCATACATTAGAACCCGCAAAATGTCAGTTTGTAAATTAGCCTAATTGGAGTGCTTCCACAATACCTTGTTTGTATTTATTATGAAGCAATGGCTCAAGCTTCTATATGGTACTAGCACCCCCAATACACCCCTTTTATGGAGGTCTGTGCCTTTAATATTAAAGCACTGGATGGAAGCACTGAAATGGCTGGGGGGAAGTGAGAAAGCCTTTATATGGATCCGTTGAACAACTATGCAGAAATGGAAAAGTTTAGCTTCATAATTAAAGTAAAACGGTTAGAAGTTAGGAGATACCTTCCAGCTGGGGTGTTACCTCTGACGTGTTGGAAGCTTTCATTCTGTGTCACATAATGTATACTAAACCCCTTTGTTTATAATGTATGCCAGTGTGCAGATAATTATGCTATGTGTATGGGGCCTCGGGAATGTGCATTGTTAATCTTCTTTCTATGTTTATAAGTAGCCAGTTGTGCAGATAATATGATATTGTATGGGGCCCCAGGAATGTGCTTTAATTACATTTTCTATGTCTTATAAATTATGCCAGGTGCAGAATATGATATTGGATGGGGCCAGGAATTTGCATTGATTATACTTTCTATGATTGCTGCAATACTTGTTAATGCTGTTCTTCTTTGGACTTATTTTCCATTCTGGGCTATCTTAGTTCTAAAGGTCTACTGATGTTCCCACACATGTTTTTTATTAATTACAATGCGAACCCCCAACTTGTGAGCACTAACAATTTATTTTACCTTTTTTAAATCAAAAACCCTGTTGTGCTTTTATCTACCAATCAGGTTCGAAGCTGAAAATGGAATAAACTGAATTTTGATTGACTAAATTCATCTTTTTCTCATTACACTAACTGGGAACTTAGGAGCTAGAAAAAACCCCAAAAACTTTAATTTTATCTTGGGGCTCTTCAGGATTTTATTTAAAAACTTGGCCCCTACTAAATCCTTTGGGTTTATTACATATGTGTAGAGTACTGGCGTTTTATTGTATGTCTTTTATGGCAGCATTATGAACAATAATGGGTGGAACTGTTTACGGAAGCAAGAAGGAGGGTAAACTTTTGTTTGCAAGTCTGGTTTCTAAGCCATCAAATGCCTGAAGAGGGGTTGGAAATGATCTCCATATGCAGTTGGCGAGTGCTTCTGTATGGGGCATGTTTTGGTTATTGGGGTGTTTTAACTACCTGCTACATGTTTGGACCGCTCCCCGAACTGGCCACACGCAAAGTATAAAGTCTGAAATTTCCTATATGAACATTTTATTTCAATCAGATGGTAGAAGTTCCTACTAGGCAGAATGCTGTTCGTTGGGATCTGGTGATAATCTAATAACCCTCAGCTCATTTTGGAGATGAATGTAATTGGAAGCTTTAGGGAATATTACCATGATATAGTGTATTTATATAGGGAATATTGACCCATGGTATAGTGTCATTTAATATAGGAATAGTACCATGATATAGTGTCATTTAATATCGGGCATATGACCATGATCTAGTGTCAAATTTACTATAGGAATAAGTGACCATGATAGTAGTTGTCATTTAATTAGGGAATATGACCCTGATATATGTCATTTAATATAGGGGATAGTGACCTGATATAGTGTCTTTAATATAGGGAATAGTGACCATATCTAGGTGGCATTTAATATAGGAAAGTGACCATGATATAGTGTCTTTAATATAGGTTGCAAAAAACTAACGTGCACTGGGTTTTATACCAAAACTTTTAAACTTTAGGAAAGCTAATTTTACTGCTGTTAAAGGATCCCTCCTGCTCAAGACTGGGGGGAATTGTTTCTTTGTTCTCAGGTAAAGATACCATGAGCCAGATGTGGGACTCACTTTTAAGAGATATTAATTATTACATTTCTAAATCTGGTACCTTTAGGGACAGTGTAAAAATTATGTCCACTCCTACCGGCTTAATGTAATGCTCAGGTCCAAAGGGAAATGGAAAAAAAAAAAAGGCTTTTAAAATTTTGAAAACAGCAGGGAACAGACAGGCTACAGGGAGTTAACAACAGCTGTAATAAAGAGTGCAGAACGCAATACCTAGCTAAAATAGAAATGAAATACACGAATTTCCTAACAAAGCAAGTCCAACCCCAAATGTTTTTTAAGTATAAAATGGGTAAAAAGTGAGGCCTGAGAATGTGGGGAAGGACCATTAATAATGAGCTGATGTGGTTGTAGAGGATGCCGAAAAGGTTAATTGCTAAAAAACCGTTATTTTTTTACTTCGGTTTTTACTGTTGTAGAATCCTTGTCCGTAACAGCAGGACTGTAATACCGGTACCTATGATGGAAGAATGACTAAGTATTCCACATTTGGCTAACCGAGGATATGGTACGAAACAATTAGACAAAGTTATATCATAAACGCAGGACCGACGGATTGCATCCGCGAATTTTCCAAGAGCTTAGTCAGTTCTATCAGACTAGACCACCTGTTTCTCATCTTTATCAATTCGCTTGGGTCTGGGGATGTCCGTGATTGGAAAAAAAGCCAATTGTAATACCAATATTCAAAAAAGGTAGTCGTTCATCCTGGTAACTATAGACCTGTAAGCCTAACATCAGTGGTAGGGCTGTGATGGAAACGTTGTTACGGGATCATGTCCTTAGACTTTGTCTCCAGAGAGATCATCTTATTAGTAGTAGTCCAAGCATGGATTTCGAGAAATAGATCATTCCATAACAAATTTAATTGTTTTTTTCTGAAAAGCCGAGTAAGAAGTTTGATCAGGCACAGCAGTGGATGTGGTATACTTGGATTTGGCTAAGCTTTTGATACTTGTGCCACATAGGCGACTAATGTATAACTCGAGGACTGTTGGCCTTGAAAAACACATTGTTCATTGGATAGAGACCGGTTTTGTGGAATCGCAAACATAGAGTGGTGGTTAATGAGCTAACCCCGTGGTGGTTAATCGGAGGCTACACATCTATGTTGGCTAAATTTTGTAAGCGGAGTGCCTCAGCTCTGGTTCTGTACTCCGGGGCCACTTCTTTTTAATCTTTTTAAAATGACTAGAAGGGGGACTTGAAAGCAAGGATCCTCTGTGTTTTTGCTGATTGACATGACACTCAACTATGCAGAGCTTTGAAACTTCAAATGATTGTGTCAAGTGCTTGCAAAGCCAGACCTAGATAGCTTATCAAAATGGGCAACAAGAAAGGGCAGAATGAGATTCAATGTTGATAAAGGTAAGTAAATCATTTAGCAGATTTAATATCCCCTATATCCCTGTGCAATGCCCCACCTAACACCAAAATCTAAAGATTTTGGTTGGGGGTCTGGAGATAAAAGACTTTAGCTGTAGCAAACAATGCCAGACAGCAACAAACGGCTAGAGCTAGAAGAATATTGTCTTGATAAAAAGGGGAATATATTCAAGGGAGAAAATCTTATTCTCCCTCTTTACAGGCACTGTAAGGCCGAGCTATCATTTGGAATATCATGCCACAGGGCCGACCACTACAGCGGAAATAGACATTCGTTACAGCTCTATTGTTCTAAGATGGCTAAATATAAATGGATCCCTGTCTTTTAAAATAAAACACTCTTACATAGCGCTCATCCGCGTTTGGTACCCTCATTTTTTGACCTATAGGTTCCGTGGGCCTAGAAATATCCCTGTTGCAGTGAATATTGTCAGACGGCAATATTTTAATTGTGATCGCCTTAATGGTCACATGGAATACCACGATGTGTAACAAAATTACCGTTCAAATTGGACCACAATGACAGTTCAAATTTTTATCCGATTGGAACAAATGTCTAACGTCATTGGGTCCGGTGGCAAAAGCGAAATAAAGAACCCATTAACTGGTATTTTTTAGTAACTGACTGGTGTCTTAAAAGAGATTATTGGATTTTAAATGGATTTTTAATTTAACGGTCTTTTCTTTTTCAATTCATAAAGTTTTTATATAAAACGCAGAATTTTGACCTGATGGCTTTTAAAAAAAGTTCTCGTACTGGTCTTTTTACACCAAATGACAAGCTGCTGTGGGGTCAGAGACCTGTTTCGTCTCGAGGTACCAGGTTAAATCTTAAATCGTTTACAAACAATCCCGTGGCTTGTGAGTTATTGCTTCCCGAGCTCCCTCTGTCAAACTAGCTGAAGAAAGAACCTCAGCATATCCATTCTATGGATTATTTATTTAAAATACATTGCACATTCTTATTGGATGTATATCCTGCAGCATCTAACATATCTATATTCAATGTTTTGCTTAGAGTTTTTTTGTGGCTTTTATCAAATATTTATATACGGTTGTCTTTGCTGTTATTCTCCTCTCTTATAATATGCCCAGCATTACCCTACCCCTTCCCTGGAATCCAATCTACATAGCCCATTTCATCTTTTGGCATGACAACGACTCCAAGGCTGTGGGACTTTTATTTTTCCAGTTAGAATGACATAAAGGTTCATACATTCTCAATTATTATTGTTTACTACATCCAAGTGATATGCTAAGTAGTTGGAGGAACATCCTTGCTACAAACCTGATCCTATCTTAAAGTCCTCTGTTTGTGGTCCGCATTGGGATGAAGCTTACTACTGCTGTGGGGTGGGGATGTTGCAGCCTCTTTACATGACTCAAAACCCAAGCCCGTTCCATGGTTATGCAGGTGTGCGCTGGTTTGCTATCATGAAGTCATTGCCTGCTGACATCCCATCACAATCATGGCCGTTGATCTGATGCCAACCCTAGACTATTAAAGCACTATCCACACACACAGCCCTCCATATATCTCACCCTATCCTATAAAGCACTTTCCAACAACAGCCCTCCATATATCTCACCCTATCCTATAAAGCACTATCCAACACAGCCCCCCCATATATCTTACCTATCCATATAACCTATCACACAGCCCTCCAGTATCTCACCCTATCCTATAAAGCACTATCCAACACAGCCTCATATATCTCACCCTATCCTATAAAGCCTATCCACACAGCCCCTCCATATCTCACCCTATCCTATAAAGCACTATCCAACACAGCCCCTCATATATCTCCCCTATCCTAAAAGCACTATCCAACACAGCCCTCCTATATCTCACCCTATCCTATAAAGACTATCCAACACAGCCCCTCCATATATCTCACCCTATCCTATTAAGCACTATCCAACCACAGCCCTCCTATATTCTCACCCTATCCTATAAAGCACTATCCAACACAGCCCTCCATATACTTCACCCTATCCTATAAAGACTATCCAACACAGCCCCTCATATATCTCACCCTATCCTATAAAGCACTATCCAACACAGCCCCTCCATATATCTCACCTACCTATAAAGCACATCCAACACAGCCCCTCCATATATCTCACCCTATCCTATAAAGCCTATCCAACACAACCCCTCCATATATCTCACCCTATCCTATAAAGCACTATCCAACACAGCCCTCCATATATCTCACCCTATCCTATAAAGCACTATACAACACAGCCCCTCCATATATCTCACCCTATCTATAAAGCACTATCCAACACAGCCTCCATAATCTCCCTATCCTATAAAGCACTATCCAACACAGCCCCTCCATATATATCACCTCTATCTATAAAGCACTATCCAACACAAGCCCCTCCATATATCTCACCCTATCCTATAAAGAACCTATCCAACACAACCCCTCCATATATCTCACCCTATCCTATAAAGCACTATCCAACACAGCCCCATATATCTCACCCTATCCTATAAAGCACTATCCAAACAGCCCCTCCATATATTACCCCATCCTATAAAGCACTATCCAACACAGCCCCTCCTATATCTCACCCTTCCTATAAAGCACTACCAACACAGCCCCTCCATATATTTACCCTATCCTATAAAGCACTATCCAACACAGCCCCTCCATATATCTCACCACATTCCTATAAAACACTATCCAACACAGCCCCTCCATATATCTCACCCTATCCTATAAAGCACTATCCAACACAGCCCTCGGTAATCTTCCCTATCACTATAAAGCACTATCGGGACGGACGTTTGGGGGTCCCACAGCTCGAACCCCGGGACCTCTCTCCAATGGCACTGATAAGTTCCCTGACAAGGGCCTGTTGGGGCTTAAGGGGTCCGTTAGCTCGAATAGGGACCCCTCTCCTGGGCCTTGTAAGGGCCGCTTGCGGCATGATAAGAGTGTCTTTGTTGGGGTGTCTCCATGAAGGCTCTTAAATCCTCTGGCGGCATCTTTTTTTTCCCTTTCTTTCCATCCAGTGGCAGCGAGCACTATGAATGAGTATCGGAACCCAAGACGTACCCCTGCGGCTGCCCAGGAGTTCCTCTAGCGCCGGTTGGTGGCCTCAATGAGGCGATGTTACTGGAGTCTTGATCGGATGCAATGTCTTCGGGTTAGCGACACCAACAACACTAAGTTGCCCAAGAATGGAACCGCCGGTCTCAGCTGAGCTTGATGGTTGCCGCCGCTTCTTTATTATGCCATTACTCGATGACTTATTGAGCTCCGGGGAGAGGGGGGAGGTGGCAGGCTCTTTATATAGGTTTGCAGAAAACCCTAATTCGTTCTATTGGTCAAATCTTTTCGAATGCGGTTTACCATGGTTTACATTAACCAAATCAGATTTCGAAAAATCTCTAAAAGGATTAGGGCTTCTGCCAAACCTATATTAAAGAGGTTGCCAACCTTCCGGCGAGCTAGAAGTCATCGCAGTAGATGGCACAGACCCAGAATAAGAAAGACATCGGATCCAGACGCCTCTCAGGTTGGTAACATTGGGGCACCGGTGAGGCCCACCATGTGGCAGGAGGTTCTTTGACTGGCCACAGGGGGTTCTTAGTGGGAAGATGGTGTCCACCGGATGAAAAGCAGAGACACCACCCAAGGGTTCTTTGAGAGCCGCAAGGGCCTTCCAAGGCGCTAGGAGGGGGGTTCCATGACTCTACCTGCGAGGACCCCTTAAGGGCAGGGCCGCAAGGGCCCTTCAAAGCGGCCGCCAAAGGCAGTTATAAGTGCTGGGGAGGGTAGTCACCTTGCTAGGAGCTGCGGGGACCCTAAGCCCAAGGGGTCATTGTCAGGGCCCGCATTGGTCCTTTAAGGACCCGGATGGGGGTCCAGATTTTGAGATGCGGGACCCCTGAACGTCGTGGCAATATGAAAGCATCCGTTTTTTGGGAATCTCCAGAGCCGTTTTGGGAGGTTTTGGAAGTGGCCGTTGCGAGGCCTGCCGATGTTCGAAGAATCCTCGTACAGTCAAGAATTCGGAATGTTCGAGGATTTCGAAAATCGTCCCGTAGTCCTGGAAAATCGAAGTAGTTTGAATAGTTTGAGTTCGTCCAAACTCAATAAAGTTCGGCTCAAAACGTGGTTTCGAGTTCTAGTCCTTCCTAGTAGGGCAGGCTGAACCAGCACGGCTAGACTAGGTAGGTAGACTGGATCAGTGTGAATCTGGTGTAGGGCAGGCTGGACCAGGGGGGGCTGAGTAGGTAGGCAGGCTGGACCAGGGCGTGCTGGAAGTAGGCAGGATGGACTTGCGGGGGCTGGAGTGAGAGTAGGCAGGCTGGACCTGGGGGGCTGGAGTAGGCAGGCTGGACAGGGGGGCTGGAGAGTAGGACAGGCTGGACCTGGGGGGCTGCGCCCAGAGGGGCTGAGTAGGCAGGCTGAGGCCTGCGACCAGGGGGGATGGATAGGCAGGCTGGACCAGGGGTTGGCTGGAGTGGGGGAATAGGCAGGCTGCAGTGATAGACTGCTTACTCAAGGGACAAGGTGGGGGATTGCAATATAGGTTACAATGTACGGGGGCTAGATTTCACCACTACAATAGGTTTTTGTATGTTTGGTTTGGTTACTATATAACAATACCAGAATTGGTTGGAACAAATTACATAATGACCTAGGGATAGTAGATGTATAATGAAGTGTGATAGTGTAAAGTGTGAAACACCCCTAGTGTCATTTAGCTCTCATTGTATTTTGTGTGAGGACACTTTAAATGAAATTTCCACTTTACATAACTTGAAACTCGCTGCAGGGTAAAGATTGCGGTTAGATTGTGTTTCCTGGGATATTGTTGGATCAGATAAAGGAGACGTATCTCTTGGTTTGTTGTTGTGTTTTTTACGCTGGTTCAGAGAATCTGGCATGCTGGTGGGATGTATTTGTCACATGACACAGACATTGTGCAATTTATATATATCATTTTACAGTATCTCTACCAGAAGGGGCTTAGGTTCCAGGTTGGTAGGATCCTCTTTTAACTTGGCAATTTACTGCCTTTTTTCCAGGGACTGGTCTTAATCAGAAGATTCTACACCGGTGTTGTCTGGTGTGTACTCCCGTTTCGTTTACTAGGGGGTGTTGAGTTTGTGTATTGGGGGGGTGGAGAGGATGTGGAGAGAGGTTTTGCGAAGTGATTCCACCTTGAATGTTTAATTCGCTGCAGGTTACTGAATCGTCGACGACTAGGTATTGATCCCTAGCGGAATAGTATTATCTGGCCACCACTAAGTGCGCGTTTGTAGATCGTGATCGCCGCTTATTATAATAAACGACGGTGGCTCAGTGTGCTCTAGCCCTGAAAGTGATAAAGAGTCCGCGTGATACTCTGTATAAGGAAGTCATCTGTTATGAGATGGTTTTGCATAATGATACTGCTGTTACGGACCTTATTTGACTTTATCCTGCCTGTATGTAGTTGTTTCCATGAGGCTTCAGTAATATATTTTATGAGTACCTGGGTGTGTTCATGATGTAACATTGTATAAAGATATTAAACTGTAAACTTTTTACACCGCTGTCTACGTTAAAATAAAAGAGTTAGCGGTATAATTAGATCCTTTATAAATACGCTTGTTAATTAAGAGAGACAACATGGTGCTACTTACAGACCTACAGGGTGATTTCAATAAAAGTTCTTTTCTGTTGCTCAAACCAATCATGCATGTTAGCTTCAAATGTTTAAATAAGGATGTGCTTCTTATTGGTTGGGGCTAAATTAGCCCCGCATTGAGTAACGATAAGATATAAGAACTTTTATTGAATTCTCTCCGTGCTATTGGTGGTACTTCCTTTATAGATCCCCCCTTACGTGAATGTAATGAATTTGTGTTGTTTACGGTATAATTCTCGACATGGAGATACGTCATCATAGGAGTATTGGTGGGGACAGATCTCTCTGATTATTATCATTATCTGGGCCAGACCGGGTTAGCTCAGCATAGTTGTCTGGGAGACTTGTTACAATTTCCTTCTTCGTTGTATGATGAAGTGATAGGTTTGAATGATTGTTGTCTGTTTTTACTGGTGTATTGCAACAGTTTTTTTCCTAAATGGTGGGAAGAAGGTGCTTTGATTTGTTTGTAAAGTTTCTGTAGTATAATACGCGTTATTCGTGATCAGCGACTAGAGATCACACACTGGTGTATGGATAAGACACATGACAAGTAAGTAGTGTGTGTGGTATCACAACGGCCTCTGGTACAAGTACCAATTTCTATGATCAGCCACCACTGTAGAGTCCTCGGTAGATTACCACCTCCAGCCTACCAGCTCCGAGTACCTTTATCAGCCTCCAACCCATCAGCGCTCCAGGTACAGCCATCAGTCCTCAAGCCTTTCCGTACTTCACAGGTCTATCAGCCTCCAAGTCCACATCAGACTGTATGTTTTGGTTTGTGTCTCAACCATCAGCCTTCCAGCCTATCTATGCCTCCAAGTTCCCAGTCTATGCCTCCAGCCAGCATCAGCCTCCGTAGTAGTCTTTCAGCTGCCAACCTCATTCAGCCTCCAGCCATCTAGTGCTCAAATCCCTATCAAGCCTCCAGTCCTTTCTATGGCCTCCAGCACCATTATCAGTTGGTCGCTCTGGTATCTTTTCCAAGTTACGTAGTTCTCTTGTTTTCACCCAATTGCCTCGCATTATTTCTCCTCTCTTATTTACTAGATCACATCTCCACCATGTTCTTGTGTGGAAACCCGCCTTTACGTCTTTGGTTGAATCTCCTGCATACTTCCTTGCTGTCCTCCATCACTCTCTCACAAGGACAGGCGCCCCGAAGTCCGACGTTATTAGATGCTGCAATCGCTGTTCACCTGTTGGTATTGATCTAGTAAGTGAAGATTGGGCTGAACAGGAGTAAAACTGTCTTTCTGTTGGAGGTTGAGTATAGTTTTATCTTCTTGCTGTTCCTCTCTGGTGGACTTGTGTATTCCAGTTGAGGACTACATATGTAAGGTGTTAACCAGATCCTATGGAAAACCATTGTGATTATAAGGAGGGAACCGATAGTTCTTATTGGGTCTGAGGGGTCAGGGTAATGTATAATTGGATCAAGTTAGATAACAGGTTTGTTCTTTCTTGATGGACGAATCGAGGCGTATATAAAATGACCAAATATCCTAGGTAGCACACAGTGTCAAGATCATTAGTCCATTAGGTACAGAGAGGATATTTTATCAAGGTCACAGAGTAGGGGTGTGTCTGTTGTTATTAACAGTTATAGAATCAATGATGGGGCATAAGAGAGGTTTATGTGACAGATTCTTCCACTCTTCCTGGTGTAATTGCAGCTATGGAGGTTTTGTCTGCTTGTTGTTGGTGCGCTTAATATAGTAAGTTAACATTAAATGTTAATTGGTAAATTAAATGAGTCAAAATAAACATTTGTAGTATGTGTGATTGTTATTCGTCGTTGCTTATGTTGATTAATCGTTCCCAATAAGGTTAATGTATACTTGTCTATGATCAAGTGCCTCCGTTATTACCATAAACGCATATTTCTGGGCATTGTTTGTTCGTGTTTTTACTGTTAACTGTGTATTGGTTGACTGTTGGAATGTGGTGTGAATGGACATGGTTGGGGAAAATCCCTCTAATGAGGGCTGGTCTCATAGTTGATAATGGCATGCTCACCCCGAAAATAAGAGTCATGGTCAGATGGTAAGGAGGAGGAGTTGGAAGAGAGGGTATTGTGGTGGGGGAGTAGGCTGATGCTGGTTAGCCATAGCAATAAGATGTAAGCTATCTTTGTATTGGATATGCTAACACAGTTGTATTTAGAGAAGAAAGGGCTACTTACCGTGTATATTACCTGTATATAGAGAAAGATGATGTGAAAGAATTTTCTTGAGTGACTCATTTCTGAATAGATTGTAAGATCAGGGTGTTGTTCACTGATGGCACTGTCCAATGGTACTCAAAATGCCCATGTGCATAACTAGTTTGTGTTTATTATTTTAAGATTCTGCGAAATAGTTTTTCCTATCTTTTCGCTACATTGCTCAGCTTTATCGATTGACCAGATCCCATTAAAGATTTTGGTCATCATATATTATATCTTCTATGGCAATGTTGTTTGCGGCGCGCGGGAACGGTGGGTATTAAAAGCACGGTTGTTGATTGGCAATATGTCGTAACTCTCCTTCCTACATACCCATGAAGATTTAGCGTAGGGGGGAGGTTAGCATTTGAGCATCACATCGACCGCCCCATACATTCACAGTCTGTATTACTATAGTAGTTTGATTGACCTATGTAAAAATATGTGTAACAGGTTAGACATGCATCTGGAGTCTTATAATGGTAGTCCTTCCATTCAATGTGATAATACGCTTAGTCATGGTGAGATGTAATCAATAGTTCTTCATGCATAAATAATGGTGCTAATCGTATTGCCTCAATCCCATCACAGCATGTCTATTTGTACATTTAAAAGCTAACATCTGATTGGTTAGGTGCACAATAATTGTTGTAGTACGTAAGCTCAGTTTTAATGGTAATGTATATAGCAATTTTTATAACATGTCTCCTCTTGAAAATCAGGATGGTTTATCATTAACTGCCTGTTTTAACCCATTCCTTTAGAGGATTGTGTTAGAAATATGATGGCTTCTGTTCGTGTGGTGGGAATGTTGGTTTGCTCCGCGGGGGATTGTTTTGGTTTGGTGTTGGTTTGGGTTTGTTGTGGTTTGGTGAACATCCACTTGGTCGAGATGTTATTCCCCGTATGCCCCTATGGTGAGTGATACGTCTAAGATGGAATTGTTGTGTTTGTATCATGTCTTTGTTGAGTGTTGACGAGTGTTGTGTTGGAGTGTTGTTTCAAAGGGTTTGTAAGATGATCTCAGATACATGGTTACCGTCTCTCATTCATTTGTGTATCGAACTGTATTGATATCATCTTACAACTAGGATGTTGCTGTGTTTTTGAATCATTGTACTAATTCAAGTTCCAGTGTTTTAATGATATACGGTGTGTACCTTGGAGTGGTTTGCTGTTAATAGAATATGATGTGCGTTTGTGGGTTTATAATGCCTTCGTCGTGAAGACATTAGGAGGTTGGGTCGGTATAAGCCCTTCGCTCGTTTTACTACATAGAGTGCTTCGGTATAAGCCTTCGATGTGTACTTACAAGATGTGCTGGTATATCAGCCTTCGAGTTATAGTTCATGTAGAGTGCGGGGTATATAGTGCCTTCGAGTGTTTATATCATTAGTAGTGATTTTGTTGTCCCTCCATATATCTCAGAGCTGATCCAGCGATACCATCCCAGGCGCAACCTCCGCTCCACAAACTATATCCTCTCATCCACCTTGGTCACCTCTTCCCATGCCCCCAGCATTCAGGACTTTGCTCGTTCTGCCTCTCTGCTCTGGAACTCACTTCCTCCGGCTCTCCAGGCAAGCATATAAACTGGCCTAGACATAACCCCTCTCACTGACCCAACCTGTCCCAACCTGCCTATCATACTCCACTGCCAAACTATTTACAGCCAACCAATTCCCGTCACCTTATGTCTCACCCCATTTCCTCTAGACTGTTAGCTCTTTGGGCAGGGTCCTCTCTCCTATTGTATCACGGTATTGCTGTAAGAAACTCATCACTCTGTGTACTTATATTATGTATTACCTGTGTGTGTAATATGTATGACTTTGTATAACATGTATTACCCTGTATGTTGGCGCTATACAATAATAATAATGATAGGCTCCTACTCTTCACTTTCCTGGACTTTGGACAGGCACTTCAGGAGAACCGTAAGGAGCAGAGATGTAAGGTAAGGATTTTTTAACAAATTTTAGTTTTTGTGGTGGACATGCCCTTTAAAGTCATGTTAACCGATGTACCAAGGGTAAATGTGAATTTAAGAACTAATGGCGCTTCTCAAAAACTGTACCACGCAGCCAACGCAACCAATGTATTGAGCCGATAACGGCTCTTTAAGACGGAATCTTTAACACCAGCAGATAGCTGGCTTTAAAGATTCGGAATAGTAAACCTATTTTGCTATCAGCGCAGTGCATTGCCTAAAGGCTATAGAGAGCGATATCGTCTCTTGTTACATAGCCCTGAGTGTATTGTAAGGTGTAACATTCAGTTGGATTGTGCTGTATTTCAGTATTGACACAACACCATAGTAATGTTCACCTAAAAATCCACTACTTTGGGAATACACAGCTTTATATATATTCTGTATATCTGAGTGACTTAATGAGATAGCTATTAAACAAAAGATTTTTATTTAAAGGGTATGACTTGAAAAAAGATTAAGATGCCTCATCTTAATCTTGGATTAAATACATGTTGCATTTAATCCAGTACGTGTTTTTCTCAGTAACTGGCAATTTAATTCCCCCCCCATGTACATACCCTTTAAGAGATAATGTACCCTTTATTATTTAATATATAAACCCTCAAAGTTTGTAGGTAACATGTAATTTACTTATATTTCATAGAGGATTTGTTATAGTACACAACGTAATAATAATAATTGTAAGATCTACACTTGAAAAGTGAACTATTCCTTTAATGTATTGATTGAAGACTGGGAGGTTAAGGAGCTAGGCCTCACCTCCAGTTCTTCAATCAATTTCTCAGGAGCCAGGGATGAAGATAGAAGAAACTTACCTTTCGCACAATCCACCGCAGCAGCACTGCGGTGGATTCCTGACCGCTTCCTGGTTCTAACCAACTATAGCGTGCATTATCGCGCATGCGTGCTATAGCTGATTAGAACCAGGAAGCGGTCGGGACCTGTCAGTTCTGCTGTGGTGGATTGTGCGATAGGTACCCCCGGGTCCTGAGATATTAATTGAATAACGGAAGGTAAGTCATAGATCCTTATCCTCCCGGTCTTCAATCATACATTAACTATATAGAGAACTATTCCTTTAACTAATCTGCACCAGTTATAAATAGAGATGGCCGAACTTCTTAAAGTTCGGTCCTGTTCGAACTATATGGAAAGTTTGAAAAGTCAATGAGAGTCAAATAGTTTGAAAAGTTAGAATACAATACAATTAATACAATTAAAATATCAATGGTAACTTAAAGGGCCTGTCCACCCATCTTAAAAAATTTTCATAGAATAGTCTCCCTGCTCCCCGAGCCCCAACCACTATAGTTTTAATATCAGAAAGTGCCCCAAATATTACTTACCTTCTAAAAATGCAAGCAGAGGGGCGGAACCGGCAGTCGCGTCTGTGATTGGCTGAGCGGCAGCACATCATGGACGCAGCTGCCGGGAGTTCAGTGCGGCGGAGGAAAGAGGGAAGGTAAGTAATGTTTGGGGCACTTTCTGATATTAAAACTATAGCGGTTGGGGCTGGGGGGACAGGGAGAATATTCTATGAAAATGTTTTTACGCTAGGGGGAGGGAATCTAAATTGGGAGGGGGAGGGAGGGGGAGAAGGGCTGCAGTACGCATGCCAAACTTCTCCTGGAGGGGAGACAGGAGGCGGAGTCCTATATGGACTCTGCAGTTCTCCTGGTGGGCGTTTTTCTGGACTTTGGGGGGGGACTACAGGAGAACCATATGGAGCTGGGATGTAAGGTAAGGATTAAACTACTTATAGTTTTGGGGGTGGAAATGCCCTTTAATGTAAATGGCTGTGGGACCTGGGAAATGGTCTGGGGAACATGTTCCAATATCCAGGACTTTCGGGGGGGGGGAAAAAAATCTATTTTATTCTCACACATGGCACTTTCTAACTCCCACGCTCGATTTTCAATAATTATCCCCTAAACCATTCGATAATTATCCAATAAATGATTTCGAAGATCGTTCGATTTTCGAATTCAATAATTATCGAAAGTCCGGAAAGTTCGAAAGCGAGTCCATCTCTAGTTATAAAATGTAGATTTAATATATATCCAGTAAGTTGAATAACCAGTATCTATCCATTATTTTGCAGCAATAAACACAACACTCATTTAATGTAAACTGTGAAAGAACAGGAGTCAGGATAATGATATTTTCCAAAAAAAATACACTGGGCCTTTTTCTATATTTCTAGTAATTGAAGTGTAATAACAAAATGTGTGTTCTGGGCAGCAGGTTGAAGCCATAATCATTACAAGAGCAGTTTACCTCTTATGTGTTGAACTGATGTTCATCTTTGACACGGTGTCCTTAAAGTGTGATAGATACCCTTAATGTCTGCAGAACGGAGTGTCATTATAGTCTATGATACAGAGAGATGTCAGAGTTTATTAGTCATCCTTCTTATGAATTAGAATGTTACTGCTTCTAATCAGGCTTCTTCTCACCAGTATTTGCAGGGTAAATGGACCTTAGCTGACAGAATATCACAGTCTTGGCTTGATAAAAAATACCCAGATAACCGTTACTTCCATTACTTTATTATTACTTGTAAGTCATCTTTTAGAATTTAGATTTTAATATTTCCTTAATGCAATCATTTTTTTTTAGCACAGACAATATAGAAAGAATTACAGACATGAATGGGAGAAGAAAGAAAGGTAGTGTAATGTAGTGATAGGTAGGACATTAATTCCCCGTATATGGTTTAAAGTATTTATTCTATAACATACTACTAGTTGGATGTATCTACTTACATATTCTGGTGGGGGTTTTTTCTTCCTTGGATCAATGGTTAGGCAGGCAATGTGGGTATTGCCGAGTAGGTTGGACTGGATAAGCAATATCTCTATTCAACCTCAAATACTATACTATACTGCTATACTATACTACTATACTGTACTACTACTATACACTATACCTACTATTATACTGTACTATACTATTATACTATACTACTATACTATACATGCTAAATACTTTACTATACACTTGCTAATATAGATGGTAGGACATTAAACCAGTATACGGTTTAAAGTATTTATTCTCTATCATACTACTAGTTGGATGTATCTACAATCTACATACAAGTGCTAATATGATGATAGGAAGGATATAAACCCAGTATATGGTTAAAGTATGTATGCTATAACATACTGTACTACCAGTTGGGAATATCTACTGTACATACTGAACATGGGTCATAGAAGAGAATAGCTGTTTGCTTTAGTCCAGACCTGAAAGGGTCAATCCTCTGAATCGTATATTACTATGGGCCCTATTATAAAAGATCGATATCGTTATCGTAAAATACCGATCGTTATCGTAAAATAACGACCGGTTTTTACCGATAACGACCGTTATTTACCGAAATGAACGAACCGTTTTTTTATCCGACAACGTCGTTATTTTACCGTAAACGACCGTATTACCGTTACCGGTCGGTTCGTAAATAACGACCGTTATCGCAAATAACGACCGTTATTGGTAATAACGACCGGTATTTACCGATAGCGACCGGTATTTAGCGATATCGTAAATAACGGTTGTTATCGTGTAAATAACGTGTCGTTATCTGGTAAAACCCGGTCGTTATTTTACGATAACGATCGGTATTTTACGATAACGATACCGATCTTTTATAAATAGGGCCCTATATGCTCTTGTACTTTTAAAATGAATCGTATTAAGGTCTTTGTGTGTAAGAAAATGAAAGACAGACAAGGAATATATCAGATTAGATGAGCTTCTAGGCTACATCCACTCTTTTCCTTACCAGAGCACAGTTTATAACATATGGTAAATATGGCCATTAAACAGTTACATTAAGATAAAGGATAAACAAATGTCTTTAATTCAAACGAAGCAGCAAGGGAAATGACAATTCTTCAGGCTAAAGTAAACAAAACAGTCTTGGTTCTGATTGACAAGAAGGAATCTAGGTACAACTTCCCCTTAAGGTATCTTGTGTAGGGACCGCAATGTCATCCTTAATGGATGGTGCTTATTATTGATTTTCCTTCTTAACCAACAGTATTTGAGGGAAATTATGGGGAGGGGTATTCTATAGCAGAAAATGGATTTGGAGCCTTTCCAAATGTCATTACTGAGCAATTCTGTACACAATTTCCTTCCCTGCAATCTTGTCTGCTTGTGACTGTGTCAGCCGATGTCCAATAATTAGTCAATTACAAGGCTTCAAAAAGAGGTGGAAGAATCCAGCATGGTACCCTTCTAGGGGAAGGTAGAATGTTTAATGTAACCCTTCTAGGGAGGTAAATGTTAATGTAACCCTCTAGGGAAGGTAGAATGTTAATGTTACACTTCTAGGGGAAGGTAGATGGTAATGTAACCCTTCTAGGGAAGGTAGAAATGTTAATGTTACACCCTAGGGAAGGTAGAATGTTAATGTAACCCTTCTGGGGAAGGTAGAATGTGTAATGTAACCCTTCTAGGGGAAGGTAGAAAGTTAATGTAACCCTTCTAGGGAAGGTAGAATGTTAATGTAACCCTTCTAGGGGAAGGTAGAATGTTAATGTAACCCTTTTAGGGGATGGTAGAATGGTAATGTAACCCTTCTAGGGGAAGGTAGAATGTTAATGTAACCCTTTTAGGGGAGGTAGAATGGTAATGTAACCCTTCTAGGGGAAGGTAGAATGTTAATGTAACCCTTTTAGGGATGGTAAATGGTAATGTACCCTTCTAGGGGAAGGTAGAATGTTAATGTAACCCTTTTAGGGGATGGTAGAATGGTAATGTAACCCTTCTAGGGGAAGGTAGAATGTTAATGTAACCCTTCTAGGGGAAGGTAGAATGTAATGTAAACCCTTCTAGGGGAAGGTAGAATGGTAATGTAACCCTTCTAGGGGAAGGTAGAATGTTAATGTAACCCTTTAGGGGAGGTAGAAGTAATGTAACCCTTCTAGGGGAAGGTAGAATGTTAATGTAACCCTTCAAGGGGAGGTAAATGGTAATGTAACCCTTCTAGGGGAAGGTAGAATGTTAATGTACCCTTCTAGGGAAGGTAGAATGTTATGTACCCTTCTAGGGGAAGGTAGAATGTTAATGTACCCTTCTAGGGGAAGGTAGAATGTTAATGAACCCTTCTAGGGAAGGTAGAAATGTTAATGTAACCCTTCTAGGGGAAGGTAATGTTAATGTAACCCTTTCTAGGGAAGGTAGAATGTTAATGTAACCCTTCTAGGGGAGGTAGAATGGTATGTACCCTCTAGGGAAGGTAGAATGTTAATGTAACCCTTCTAGGGGATGGTAGAATGTTAATGTACCCTTCTAGGGGAAGGTAGAATGTTAATGTAACCCTTCTAGGGGAAGGTAGAATGTTAATGTAACCCCTCTAGGGGAAGGTAGAATGTTAATGTAACCCTTCTAGGGGAAGGTAGAATGTTAATGTAACCCTTCTAGGGAAGGTAGAATGTTAATGTAACCCTTCTAGGGGATGGTAGAATGGTAATGTAACCCTTCTAGGGAAGGTAGAATGTTAATGTAACCCTTCTAGGGGAAGGTAGAATGTTAATGTAACTTCTAGGGGAAGGTAGAATGGTAATGTAACCCTTCTAGGGGAAGGTAGAATGTTAATGTAACCCTTCTAGGGGAAGGTAGAATGTTAATGTACCCTTCTAGGGGAAGGTAGAATGTTAATGTAACCCTTCTAGGGGAAGGTAGAATGTTAATGTAACCTTCTAGGGAAAGGTAGAATGTTAATGTACCCCTTCTAGGAAGAATGGTAGAATGGTAATGTAACCCTTCTAGGGGAAGTAGAATGTTAATGTAACCCTTCTAGGGGAAGTAGAATGTAAATGTAACCCTTCTAGGGAGTTAGAATGGTACATGTAACCCTTCTAGGGGAAGGAATGAATGTTAATGTAACCCTTCTAGGGGAAAGGTAGAATGTTAATGTACCCTTCTAGGGGAGGTAGAGTGTTAATGTAACCCTTCTAGGGGAAAGTAGAATTTAAATGTAACCCTTCTAGGGGAAGGTAGAATGTTAACTAGTGTTACACTTCTAGGGAGGTAGAATGGTAATGTACCCTTCTAGGGGAGGTAGAAATGTTAATGTAACCCTTCTAGGGGAAAGGTAGAATGTTTAATGTAACCCTTCTAGGGGAAGGTAGAATGTTAATGTATCCCTTCTAGGGAAGGTAGAATGTTAATGTAACCTTCTAGGGGAAGGTAGAATGTTTACATGTATAGCCCTTCTAGGGAAGGTATAATGTAATGTAACCCTTCTAGGGGAAGGTAGAATGTTATGTAACCCTTTAGGGGAGGTAGAATGTTAATGTAACCCTTCTAGGGGAAGGTAGAATGTTTAAGTACACCCTTCTTTAGGGGAAGGTCCGAATGTTATGTAACCCTTCTAGGGGAAGGTAAATGTTAATGTAACCTTCTAGGGGAAGGTAGAATGTTAATGTCCCTTCTAGGGGAAGGTAAATGTTAATGAACCGTTCTGGGGAAGGTAGAATGTATGTAAACCCTTCTAGGGAAGGTATAATGGTAACTGTAACCCTTCTAGGGGAAGGTGTAGAATGTTAATGTATCCCTTCTAGGGGAAGGTAAATGTTAATGTAACCCTTCTAGGGGAAGGTAGAATGTTATGTAAACCCTTCTAGGGAATGAATAAATGTTAATGTAACCTTCTAGGGGAGGTAGAATGGTAATGTAACCCTTCTATGGGAAGTAGAATGTTAATGTAACCTTTTAGGGGATGGTGTAGAATGGTAATGTAACCCTTCTAGGGAAGGTAGAATGTTAATGTAAACCCTTTTAGGGGATGGTAGAATGGTAATGTAACCCTTCTAGGGGAAGTAGAATGTTAATGTAACCCTTTCAGGGGATGGTAGAATGGTAATGTAACCCTCTAGGGAAGGTAGAATGGTAATGTACCCTTCTAGGGGAAGGTAGAATGTTAATTCTAACCCCTTCTAGTGGAAGGTATAATGTTAATGTAACCCTTCTAGGTAATTTATGAATGTATTAATGTCACCCTCCTTAGGGGAAGGTAGAATGTTAATGTACACCCTTCAAGGGGATGGTAAGATGTAATGTAACCCTTCTAGGGGAGAGGTAGAATGTTAATGTAACCCTTCTAAGGAGGTAGAATGTTAATGTAACCCTTCTAGGGAAGGTAAATGTTAATGTAACCCTTTTAGGGGATGGTAGAATGGTAATGTAACCCTTCTAGGGGAAGGTTAGAATTTTAATGTCACCCTTCTATGGGAAGGTAGAATGTTTGATTAACTTCTAGGTGGCAGGTAAATGTTAATGTAACCCTTCTAGGGAAGGTAGAATGGTATTGTAACCCTTCTAGGGGAAGGTAGAATGTTAATGTAACCCTCTAGGGGAAGGTAGAATGTTAATGTTAAAGCCTTCTAGGGGAATGTAGAATGTTAATGTAACCCTTCTAGGAAGGTTAATGGTAAGGTTACACCTTCTAGGGGAAGGTAGAATGTTAATGTAACCCTTCTAGGGGATGGTAGAAGGGTAATGTAACCCTTCTAGGGTAAGGTAGAATGTTAATGTCCCCTTCTATGGGAAGGAAGATGTAAATTTCCCTTCTAGGGGAGGTAGATATTGTAATTGTACCCTTCTAGGGAAGGTAGAATGTTATGTAACCCTTCTAGGGGAAGGTAGAAGTGTTATGTATCCCTTCTAGGGAAGGTAGAGTGTTAATGTACCCTTCTAGGGGAATAGTAGAATGTTAATGTAACCCTTCTAGGGAAGTAGAATGTTATGTGGCCTTCTAGGGAAGTGTAGAATGGTAATGTACCCTTCTATAGGGAAGGTAGAATGGAAATGTAACCCTTCTAGGGGAAGGTAGAATGTTTAATGTTAACCTTCTAGGGGATGGTAGAATGTTAATGTAACCCTTCTAGGGATGGTAGAATGTTAATGTAACCCTTCTAGGGAAGTTAGAATGGTAATGTAACCCTTCTAGGGGAAGGTAGAATGTTAATGTAACCCTTCTAGGGGAAGTAGAATGTTAATGTAAATTCCCTTCTAGGGGAAGGTAGAATGTTAATGTCCCCGTCTAGGGAAGTAGAATGTTAATGTAACCCTTCTAGGGGAAGAGAATGTTTAATGTAACCCTCTAGGGAAGGTAGAATGTTTAATGTAACCCTTCTAGGGGAAGGTAGAGATGTTAATGTTACACTTCTAGGGGAAGTAAATGGTAATGTACCCTTCTAGGGGATGGTAGAATGGTAATGTAACCCTTCTAGGGAGAGTAGAATGTTAATGTACCCTTCTAGGGGAAGTAGAATGTTAATGTAACCCTTCTAGGGGATGGTATAATGTTAATGTACCCTTCTAGGGATGGTAAAGTTAACTTTAGGGAGGTAGAATGTTAATGTAACCCTTCTGGGGAAGGTAGAATGTTAATTAACCCTTCAAGGGGAAGGTAGAATGTAATTGTAACCCTTCTAGGGGAAGGTAGAATGTTATGTAACCCTTCGAGGGAAGGTAGATGTTAATATTAACCCTTCTAGGGGAAGGTAAGAATGTTAATGTATCCTTCTAGGGGAAGGTAAGAATGTTAATGTAACCCTTCCTAAGGGGTAAAGTAGAATGTTAATGTAACCCTTCTAGGGGAAAGGTTAGAATTTTATGTAACCCTTCTAGGGGAAGGTAGATGTTAATGTACCTTTCTAGGGGAAGGTAATAATGGTTAATGTAACCCTTCTAGGGAAAGTGAATGTAATGTAACCTTCTAGGGGAAGGTAGAATGTTACTGTACCCTTCTAGGAAGGATAGAATGTTTAATGTAACCCTGTCTAGGGGAAGGTAGAATTTAATGTAACCCTTCTAGGGGAAGGTAGAATGTTAATGTAACCCTTCTAGGGGAAGGTAGAAGTTAATGTAACCCTTCTAGGGGCAAGGTAGAATGTTAATGTAACCCTTCTAGGGAAGGTAGAATGTTATGTACCCTTCTAGGGGAAGGTGAATTAATTACCTTCTAGGGAAGGTGATGTTAATGTAACCCTTCTAGGGGATGTGGTAGAATGTTAATGTAACCCTTCTAGGGGGTAGAATGGTATAACCCTTCTAGGGAGTAAATGTTAATGTAACCCTTCTAGGGGATGTAGAATGGTATGTAAACCCTTCTAGGGGAAGGTGAAATGGTAATGTAACCTCTAGGGGAAGGCAGAATGTTAATGTAACCCTTCTAGGGGAGATTAGAATGGGGTATGTAATGTAACCCTTCTAGGGAAGGTAGAATGTTAATGTAACCCTCCAGGGAAGGTAAATGTTATGTACCCTTCTAGGGGAAGGTAGAATGTTACTGTAACCTTCTAGGGGAAGGTAGAATGGTAATGTAACCCTTCTAGGGGAAAGGTCGAATGGTTAATGTAACCTTCTAGGGAAGGTAGAATGTTAATGTAACCCTCGAGGGGAAGGTAGAATATTACATGTAACCCTTCTAGGGAAGGTAGAATGTTATGTACCCTTCTAGGGGAAGTAGAATTGTTAATGTAACCCTTCTTAAGGGAAGGTAGAATGTTAATGTAACCCTCTAGGGGAAGGTGAATGTTAATGTTATCCTTCTAGGGGTAAATGTATATGTTAATGTTAACCCTTCTAGGGGAAGGTAGATGATTAAGTAACCCTTCTAGGGAAGGTAGATAGTATGTACCTTCTAGGGAAGTGTAGATGTAATTTTAACGCCTTCTAGGAAGGTAGAATGTTAATGTAACCCTTCTAGGGGAAGGTAGAATGTTAATGTAACCCTTCTAGGGAAGGTAGAATGTTAATGTAACCCTTCTAGGGGAAGATAGGAATGGTAATTTAATGTACCCTTCTATGGGGATGGTAGAATGGTAATGTAACCCTTCTAGGGGAAGGTAGAATGTTAATGTAACCCTTCTAGGGTGTAGAATGGTAATGTATATACGAGATCTAGTGTTAATGTATCTTGTGGAAGGTAGAATGTAATGTAACCCTTCTAGGGGAGGTAGAATGTCCTAATGTAACGGCCTTCTAGGGAAGGTAATGTCTTAATGTAACCCTTTCTAGGGAAGGTTGAATGTTTAGAATGTAACCCTTCTAGGGGAAGGTAGAATGTTAATGTTACCCTTCTAGGGGAAGGTAGAATTTTTAATGTAACCCTTCTAGGGGAAGGTAAATGTTAATGTAACCCTTGAGGGGAAGGTAGAAGTGTAATGTACCCTTCTAGTGAAGGTAAATGTTATGTAACCCTTCTAGGGGAGGTTAGAATGTTAAGTAACCCTTCTAGGGGAAGGTAATGTAATGTAACCCTTCTAGTGGAAGGTAGAATTGTTAATGTAATCCCTTCTAGGGGAAGGTAGAATGTTAATTGTAACCCTTCTAGGGAAGTTAAATGTTAATGTAACCCTTTCTAGGGGAGGTAGAGAATGTTAATGTAACCCTTCTAGGGGAAGGTAGAATGTTGTAATGTAAACCCTTTCTGGGGAAGGTAGAATGTATACTAGGTAACCCTTCTAGGGGAGTAGAATGTTATGTACCCCTTCTATGTGAAGTTAGGTAAGATGTTAATGTAACCTTCTCAGGGAGTAGACTGGTAATGTAACCCTTCTAGGGGAAGGTAAATGTAAATGTAAACCCTTCTAGGGGAAGGTAAATGTTAATGTAACCCTTCTAGGGGAAGGTAGAATGTTTAATGTAATTCCCTTCTAGGGGAAGGTAGAATGTTAGGTAACCCTTCTAGGAAGGTAGAATGTTATGTAACCCTTCTAGGGGAAGTTAGAATGTTAATGTAACCCTTCTGGGGAAGGTAGAATGTGTAACTCTTCTAGGGAATGTAGAATGTTTAATGTAACCCTTACTAGGGGAAGGTAGAATGTTAAATGTACCCCTTCTAGGGAAGGTAGATATGTTAATGTAACCCTTCTAGGGAAGGTAAATGTTAATTGTAACCCTTGCTAGGGAAGGTAGAATGTTTATGTAACCCTTCTAGGGGAAGGTAAACGTTAATGTAACCCTTTCTGGAAGGTAGAATTTAATGTAACCCTTCTAGGGGAGAGAGTTATTAACCCTTAGGGGATGGTAGAATGTTAATGTAACCCTTCTAGGGGAAGGTAGAATGTTAATTCACCTTCTAGGGTAGGTAGAAAGTTAATGTAACCCTTCTAGGGGAGGTAGAATGTTAATTGTAACCCTTCTAAGGGGAAGGTAGAAATGTTAATGTATCCCTTTTAGGGGAAGGTGAATGTAATGTAACCCTTCTAGGGGAAATAGAATGTTAATGTACCCTTTTGGAGGTAGAATGTGTACGTAACCCTTCTAGGGAAGGTAATGTTAATGTAACCTTTTAGGGGATGGTAGAATGGTAATGTAACCCTTCTAGGGGAAGGTAGAATGTTATGTAACCCTTCTAGGGGAGGTAGAATGTTATGTAACCCTTCTAGGGGAAGGTAGAATGTTAATGTAACCCTTCTAGGGGAAGGTAGAATGTTAATTCCCCTTAGGTGAGTAGATGTAATTACCCTTCTAGGGGAAGGTAGAATGTTAAAACCCTTAGGATGGTAGATGTAATGGTACCCTTCTAGGGAAGGTAGACTGTTTGTAATTAACCTTCTAGGGAAGGTAGAATGTTAAATGTCACAAACTTCTAGGGGAAGGTAGAATTGTTATAGTCACCCTTCTAGGGGAAGGTAGAATGTAATGTAACCCTGTTAGGGGAGGTAGATGTAAATGTAACCCTTCTAGGGGAAGGTATAATGGTTAATGTACCCTTCTAGGGAAGTTAGACTGGTAATGATGTCCCTTCTAGGGAAGGTATAATGTTACATGTAACCCTCAAGGGGATGTAGAATGGTAAATGTTACCGCTTCTGAGACGGGAAGGTAGAATGTGTAATATGTAACCCTTCTAGGGGAAGGTAGAATGAGTTAATGTAACCCTTCTAGGGGAAGGTAGAATGTTATGTACCCCTTCTAGGGAAGGTAGAATGTTATGTACCCTTTAGGGGAGTCGAAGGTAATGTACCCTTCTAGGGAAGGTAGAATGTAATGTAACCCTCTAGGGGAAGTAGAATGGTAATGTAACCCTTCTAGGGGAAGTAGATGTTATGTAACCTTTAGGGATGGTAGAATGAGCCCTCTAGGGGAAGGTAGAATGTTAAGTACCCTTCCGGGGATGGTAGAATGTACTGTAACCCTTCTAGGGAAGGTATAGATGGTTAATGAACCCTTCTAGGAAGGTAGAATGTTAATGTAACCCTTCTGAGGGGAAGGTAGAATTTTAATGTAACCCTTCTAGGGGAAGGTAGAATGTTAATGTACCTTCTAGGGGAAGTAGAATGTTAATGTCCCCTCTAGGGGAAGGTAGAATGTTAATGTAACCCTTCTAGGGGAAGTAGAATGTTAATGTAACCCTTCTAGGGAAGGTAGAATGTTAATGTTACCTTCTAGGGGAAGTAGAATGTTAATGTAACCCTTCTAGGGATGGTAGAATGTTAATGTAATACCCTTCTAGGGAAGGTAGAATGTTAATGTAACCCTTCGTGGGAAGGTAGAATGTAAAGTAACCCTTCTAGGGCGAAGTAGAATGTTAGTAACCTTCTAGGGGAAGGTAGAATGTTAATAGTACCCTTCTAGGGAAGGTAGAATGTAATGTACCCTTCTAGGGGAAGGTAGAAGTGTTAATGTAACCCTTCTAGGGGAAGTAGAATGTTAATGTAACCCTTCTAGGGAGGTTAATGTTAATGTATTACACTTCTAGGGGAAGGTAGAATGGTAATGAACCCTTCTAGGGAAGGTAGAATGTAAATGGGATAACCCTTCTAGGGGAAGTAGAATGTTAATGTAACCTCTATCTCGGGGAAGGTAGAATGTTATGTAACCCTTCTAGGGGAGGTAGAATGTTAATGTACCCTTCTAGGGAAGTCGAATGTAATGTAACCCTTCTAGGGAAGGTAGAATGTAATGTAACCCTTCTAGGGGAAGGTAGAATTTAATGTAACCCTTCTAGGGGAAGGTAGAATGTAATGTACCTTCTAGGGAAGGTAATGTTAATGTAACCCTTCTAGGGATTAGAATGTTAATGTAACCCTCTAGGGAAGGTAGATGTTAATAACCTCTAGGAAGGTAAGAATGTTAATGTAACCCTTCTAGGGAAGTGAAGTAGTTTAGAAGTAGAATGTTAATGTAACCCTTCAGGGGATGGTAGTAATGGGTAATGTAACCCTGTAGGGGAGTAGAATTTAGTACCCTTCTAGGGGAAGGTAGAATTTAATGTAACCCTTCTAGGGAGGTAGAATGTTAATGTACCCTTCTAGGGGAAGGTAGAATGTTAATGTACCCTTCTAGGGGAGGTAGAAATGTTAATGTAACCCTTCTAGGGGAAGGTAGAATGTTAATGTACCCTTCATAGGGAAGGTAACATTAATGTAACCCTTCTAGTGGAAGGTTAGAATGTTAATTTACCCTCTAGGGGAAGTAGAATGTTAATGTAACCCTTCTAGGGGAAGGTGAATGTTAATGTAACCCTTCTAGGGGAAGGTAGAATGTTATACCTCTAGGGGAAGGTAGAATGTTAATGTACCCTTCTAGGGAAGAGAATGGTAATGTAATCCCTTCTAGGGGAAGGTAGAATGTTAATGTAACCCTCTAGGGGAAGGTAGAATGTTAATGGTCAACCCTTCTAGGGGAAGGTAGAATGTGTAATGTAACCCTTCTAGGGAAGGTAGAATGTTAATGTTACAACTCTAGGGGAAGGTAGAATGTTAATGTAACCCTTCTAGGGGAGGTAGAATGGTATGTAACCCCTAGGGGAAGAGTAATGTTTAAATGTCCCCCTTCTAGGGGAAGGTAGAATGTAATGTAACCTTCTAGGGGAGAGTATAATGTAATGTAACCCTTCTAGGGGAATGTAGAATGTTAATGTAACCCTTCTAGGGGAAGGTAAGAAGTTAATGTACTCCTTCTAGGGGAAGGTAGAGTGTTATGTAGCCCTTCTAGGGGAAGTAAAGTTATGTACCTTCTCGGGGAAGGTAGAATGTTAAGTTAACTCCTTCTAGGGAGGTAGAATGGTAATGTAACCCTTCTAGGGGAAGGTAGATGTTAATGTAACCCTTCTAGGGAAGGTAGAATGTTAATGTACCCTTCTAGGGGAATAGGTAGAATGGTAAATGTTAAGTTACCTTCTAGGGGAGGTAGAATGTAATGTAACCCGTCTAGGGAAGAAGAATGGTAATGTAACCCTTCTAGGGGAAGGTAGAATGTTAATGTACCCTTCTAGGGGAAGGTAGAATGTTAATGTAACCCTTCTAGGGGAAGGTAGATATGTTATGTACCCATTCTAGGGGAAGGTAGAATGTTAATGTAACCTTCTAGGTCGTGAAAGGTAGAATGTTAAGTGTAACCCTTCTAGGGGAAGGGTAGAATGTTATGTAACCCTCTAGGGGAAGGAGAATGGTTAATGTAACCCTTCTAGGGGAGGTAGAATGGTATGTAACTTCTAGGGAAGTAGAATGTTAATGAACCCTTCTAGGGGATGGTAGAATGTATGTACCCCTTCTAGGGAAGGTAGAATGTTAATGTAACCCTTCTAGGGGAAGGTAGAATGTTAATGTAACCCTTCTAGGGAGGTAGAATGTTTAATGTAACCCTTCTAGGGAAGTAGAATGTATGTAACCCTGTACTGGGGAAGGTAGAATGTTAATGTAACCCTTCTAGGGGAAGGTAGAATGTTAATGTTACACTCTAGGGGAGGTAGAATTAGTTAATGTAACCCTTCTAGGGGAAGTAGAATGGTAATGTAACCTTCTAGGGGAAGTAGAATGTTAATGTAACCCTTCTAGGGGATGGTAGAATTTAATGTAACCCTTCTAGGGGAGGTAGAATGTTAATGTAACCCTTCTAGGGAAGGTAGATGGTAATGTACCCTTCTAGGGGAAGGTAGAATGTTATGTAACCCTTCTAGGGGAGGTAGAATGTTAATGTACCTTCTAGGGAAGGTAGAATGTTAATGTAACCCTTCTAGGGGAAAGTAGAAGTTAATGTAACCCTTCTAGGGGAAGGTAGAATTTATGTAACCTCTAGGGAAGGTAGAATGAAGTACCCTTCTAGGGGAAGTAGAATGTTAATGTACACTTCTAGGGAAGGTAGAATGTTAATGTAACCCTTCTAGGAGGTAGAATGTTAATGTAACCCTTCTAGGGAAGGTAGAATGTTAATGTAACCCTTCTAGGGGAAGGTAGAATGTATGTAACCTTCTAGGAGGTAGAATGTTAATGTAACCCTTCTAGGGGGAAGGTAGAATGTTATGTAACCCTTCTAGGGGAAGGTAGAATTTAAGTAACTTTAGGGAATAATTAATGTAACCCTTCAAGGGGAAGGTAGAATTTTAATGTAACCCTTCTAGGGGAAGGTAGAATGTTAATGTACCTTCTAGGGGAAGGTGAGAATGTTAATGTAACCCTTCTAGGGGAAGGTAAATGTTAATGTATCCTTTCTAGTGAAGGTATGTTTAATGTAACCCTTCTAGGGGAAGTAGAATGTTAATGTAACCCTTCTAGGGGAAAGGTAGAATGTTAATGTAACCCTTCTAGGGAAGGTAGAATGTTAATGTACCTTCTAGGGGAAGGTTAGAATGTTTAATGTAACCTTCTAGGGGAAGTAGAATGTTTAATGTAACCTTCTAGGGAAGTAGAATGTTTAATGTAACCTTTAGGAAGGTAGATGGTTAATGTAACCCTTCTAGGGAAGGTAGAAATGTTAATGTAACCCTTCTAGGGGAAGGTAGAATGTTAATGTAACCCTTCTAGGGGAGGTAGAATGTTAATGTAACCCTTCTAGGGGAAGGTAGATAATGTTAATTGTAACCCTTCTAGGGGAAGGTAGATGTTAATGTAACCCTTCTAGGGAAGGTAGAATGTAATGTACCCTTCTAGGGGAAGTAGAATGTTAATGTACCCTTCTAGGGGAAGGTAGAATGTTAATGTAACCCTCTAGGAAGGTAGAAATGGTAAGTAACCCTTCTAGGGGAAGGTAGAATGTTAATGTCCCTTCTGGGGAAGGTAGAATGTAATGTAACCCTTCTAGGGGAGAGAATGTAATGTACCTTCTAGGGAAGGGATGTTTAATGTAACCCTTCTAGGGGAAGGTAGAAGTTAATGTAACCCTTCTAGGGGAGGTAGAATGTTAATGTAACCCTTCAGGGGAAGGTAGAATTAATGTAACCCTTCTAGGGAAGGTAAGAATGTATAATGTAACCCTTCTAGGGGAAGGTAGAATGGTAATGAACCCTTCTAGGGGAAGGTAGAATGTTAATGTAACCCTTCTAGGTGGAAGGTAGAATGTTAATGTAACCCTTCTAGGGGAAGGTGAATTTAATGTAACCCTTCAGGGAAGGTAGAATGTAATGTAACCCTTCTTAGGGGAGTAGAATGTAATGTAACCCTCTAAGGGAAGGTAGATGTTAATGTAACCCTTCTAGGGGAAGGTAGAATGTTAATGTATCCCTTCTAGGGGAAGGTAGAATGTTGTAACCCTTCTAGGGAAGGTATAATGTTAATTAACCCTTCTAGGAGTAGATGTTTTAATGTAACCCTTCTAGGGGAAGGTAGAATGTTAATGTAACCCTTCTAGGGGAAGGTAGAATGTTAATGTAAACCCTTCTAGGGGAAGGTAGAATGTTAATGTAACCCTTCTAGGGGAAGGTAGAATGTTAATGTAACCCTTCTAGGGGAAGGTAGATGTTAATGTAACCTTCTAGGGGAAGGTAGAATGGTAATGTAACCCTTCTGGGGAAGGTAGAATGTTAATGTAACCCTTACCAGGGATGGTAGAATGTTAATGTAACCCTTCTAGGGAAGGTAGATGGTAATGTAACCCTTCTAAGGGAAGTAGAATGTTAATGTAACCCTTCTAGGGGAAGGTAGAATGTTAATGTAACCCTTCTAGGGGAAGGTAGAATGTTAATGTAACCCTTCTAGGGGAAGGTAGAATGTTAATGTATCCCTTCTAGGGGAAGGTAGAATGTTAATGTAACCCTTCTAGGGGAAGGTAGAATGTTATGTAACCCTTCTAGGGGAAGGTAAAAGAATTAATGTAACCCTTCTAGGAAGGTAAATGTTCAATGTACCCTTCTAGGGAGAGGTAAGAATTTAATTGTAACCCTTCTAGGGAAGGTAGGAATGTGTAATGTAACCCTTCTAGGGGGTAGATGTTAATGTAACCCTTCTAGGGAAGGTAGAATGTTAATGTACCCTTCTAGGGAAGGTAGAATGTTATGTAACCTTCTAGGGGAAGGTGAATGTTAATGTAACCCTTCTAGGGAAGGTAAGAATGATTAATGTACCCTTCTAGGGGAAGGTAGAATGTTAATGTAACCCTTCTAGGGGAAGGTGAGAATGTAATGTAACCCTTCTAGGGAAGGTAGAATGTTAATGTACCCTCTTCTAGTGGAAGGTAGATAATGTGTAATGTAACCCTTCTAGGGAAGGTAGAATGTTAATGTACCCCTTCTAGGGGAGGTAGAATTTAATGTAACCCTTCTAGGGAAGTTAGAAATGTAGATGTAACCCTTCTAGGGGAAGGTAGAATGTTAATGTAACCTTCTAGGGAAGGTAGAATGTTAATGTAACCCTTCTAGGGAAGTAGGAATGTTAATGTAACCCTTCTAGGGGAAGGTAGAATTTAATGTAACCTTCTAGGGGAATGTAGAATGTTAATGTAACCCTTCTAGGGGAAGGTAGAGTATAGAATGGTAATGTAAAACCCTTCTATGGGAAGGTAGAATGTTGTAATGTGAACGCCTTCATAGGGTAAGGTAGAAGGGTTTAATGTAACCCTTCTAGGGGTGAAGGTAGAATGTTAATCGGTACACCCTTCTAGGGGAAGGTAGAATTTTATGTAACCCTTCTCGGGGAAGGTAGAAATGTTAATGTAACCCTTCTAGGGGAAGTAGAATGTAATGTGGGGAACCCTCTAGGGGATGTAGAATGGTATAATGTAACCCTTCTAGGGGAAGTGTAGAATGTAATGTAACCCTCTAGGGGAAAGAGTAAGAAGTACTGTAACCCTCTAGGGAGGTAATGTTAATGTTAACCCTTTAGGTGGAAGGTAGAATGTATGATACCCTTTCTAGGGAAGGTAGAATGTTAATTTAACCCTTCAGGGACGGTAAATGGTTAATGTAACCCGTCTAGGGGAAGTAATGTACTGTACCTTCTAAGGGGTAGAGTAACTGAACCTTCTAGGGGAAGGTAAGGAATGTTAATGTACCCTTCTAGGGAATTAGATGTTAATGTACCCCTTCTAGGGAAGGTAGATGTTAATGTACACCTTCTGGAAGGTAGAATGTAAATGTAACCCTTCTAGGGACGAGTAAATGTAATGTAACCCTTCTAGGGGAAGGTGAATGTTATGTAACCGTCGTTCTCAGGGGAAAGTAGAATGTTAATGTTCACCTGCTAGGGGACAGTAGAATGTTAATTCACTTCTAGTGATGGAGAATGGTTATGTAACCCTTCTAGGGTCAAGGTAAATGTTAATGTACCTTCTAGGGGAAGGATAGGAAAGTAATGTAACTCTTCTAGGGTAATGTATTTTACCTCTATGGATGATTTAATGTAACCTTCTAGGGAAGGTAGAATGTTAATGTATACCCTTCCTAGGGGAGATGAGGGGTGGGGAATGGTAATGGTAACCTCCTTATAGGAGAAGTAGAATTAAATGTTACCCTTCTATGGGAAGGTGAATGTTAATGTTAACCTCTAGGGGAAGGTAGAATGGTTAATTGCAACCCTTCTAGGTGAAGGTAGAATGTTTAATGTAACCCTTCTAAGGGGAAGGTAGAATTTTAATGTAAACCTTCTAGGGAGGTAGAATTTTAAGTAACCCTTCTAGGGGAGGTAGGTTAAGTAAACTTCTGGGGTATGTTAATGTAACCCTTCAGGGAGGAGAAGTGTAAGATCTTTAGGGAGTAATGTATGTACCCCTTCTAGGGGAAGGTAGAATGTTAACTATAGGATGTAGAAGATTACCCTTCTAGGGGGAAGGTAGAATGTTAATGTTAACCCGTTCTAGGGGATGGGTAGAATGGTACTGTATCCCTTCTAGGGGAGATTAAATGTTTAATGTACACCCTTTCTAGGGGAAAGTAAATGTTTAATGTAACCCTGTCGGGATAGAGTATGCAACCTTGGGCGTAGAAGGTGTAATGTAACCCATTTTAGGGAGTAATGGTACGAAATGGGTAGTTTAATGTAACCCCTTCAGGGAAGGTAATGGAATTCTTGGGAGTGATAATTTTACAACTTCTAGGGAAGGTGATGTTAATTTAACCCTTCTAGGGGGATGGTAAATGGTTAATTGTCCCCTTCTAGGGGAAGGTTGTTAATGTCCTTTAGGAATGGTAAAAGAGTAAAACCCTTCTAGGGGAAGGTAGAATGTTAATCAGGGTAGAGGTTAACCCTTCTAGGGGAAGTGATTTATTAATTCATGAATGTAACCTTTCTAGGGAAGGTGAATTTTAATGTAACCCTCTAGGGAGTAAATGTTAACTGTAACCCTCTAGGGGAAGGAGATGTTGTGTACCCTTCAGGGGAAGTAGAAGGTTGAATTTAACCCTTCTTAGGGGATGGTAGAATGTAAAATGTATACCCTTCTAGGAAGTGAGAATGTTAATGTAACCCTTCTAGGGGAAGTTAGAAATGGTAATGTATCCCTTCTAGGGGAGTAGAATGTTAATGTAACGCCTTCTAGGGAGAGTGTTACAATGGGTAATGAACCCTTCTAGGGGAAGTAGTTAATGTAACCTCGGGTAGATGGTTTAACTAGGGATGGTAATGACCCTTCTAGGGAAGGTAGAATGTTATGTAACCCTTCCTAGGTAGGTACGTTAGTACTCTGAGGATGTTGTAATGTAACCTTCTAGGGGAAGGTAGAATGTTATAGTTACACTCTAGGGGAATGTAGAATGTTCTGAACCCTTCTGGGAAGTAGAGAATCCCTTCTAGTGGAGGTAGAATGTTATGTAACCCTTCTGGGGAAGGTAGAAGAATGACAGGTAATCTGACTAGAATTCCACTTCTAGGGGAGAGAGGTAAGACTAGGGTAGATGTTTCATGTCACCCTTTAGGGGAAGGTAGAATGGTATGTAACCCTTCTATGGTGAAGGTAAGAATGTTAATTACCCTTCTAGGGGAAGTAGAATGTTAATTGTAGCCCTTCTAGGGGAAGGTATAGTGTTATGTAACCCTTCTAGGGGAAAGTAGAAGGTAATGTAACCCTGCAGGGGAAGTCGAATGTTCAATGTTACACTTCTAGGGGGATGGTAGAATGGTAATGTACCCTTACTAGGGGAAGGTGAAAATGTAATGTAACCCTTCTAGGGAAGGTAAATGTTATGTAAACCCTTCTAGGGGATGGAGAATGTTAATGTAACCCTTCAGGGGATGGTAGAATTGTAATGTACACCTTCTAGGGGAAGAGTGCAATTGTAATGTAACACTTCTAGGGAAGTGAATGGTTAATGTAACCCTTCTAGGGGAAGGTAGAATGTTAATGTAACCCGTCTAGGGACGGTAAAGGTGTTAAGTATCCCTTCTAGGGTAAGGTAGAATGTTAATGTAACCCTTCTAGGGGAAAGTAGAATGTTTAATGTAAACCCTCTAGGGGAAGGTAGAATTTTTAAATGTACCCTATCTAGGATGGTGAATGTAGTACCTAGGAAGTGTGTTAATGTCACCCATTACGAGTGTAAGGTAGAAATGTTAATGTACCCCTTCTAGGGGAAGGTTGTTGTAACGGGAATTGGTAATGTAACCCTTCCTAGGGAGGTAGAATGGTTACTGTACCCGTCTAGGGGAAGGTAGAATGTTAATGTAACCCTCGTAGGTGATGGTTAGAATGTTAATGTAACCCTTCTAGGGGATGTAAATGTTTTGTAACCCTCTCTAGGGGAAGGTAGAATTCTGTAATGTTAACCCTTCCTAAGGGGAAGGTAGAATGTTTAGAATTGTAAACACCTTCTAAGGGAGGTAGAAATGTTAATGTCCCTTCAGGGAAGGTATGAATGTTAAGTGTAACCCTTCTAGGGAAGGTACGAATGTTAATGGTAACCCTTCCTAGGGGGAAAATGTAATGTATCCTCTAGGAGGTAGAATTTAATGTCCCTCCTATGGAAGGTATCATGTTAATGTAACTTCTAGGGGAAGTAAAATGGTACTGTAAACCCTTCTAGGGGAAAGGTAGAATTTAATGTATCTAGGGGTAGCGGTTAAATGAAACCCTTCTAGGGGATGTATCAATGTTAATGTAACCCTTCTAGGGGAAGGTAGAATGTTATGGTAACCTTCTAGGGAAGGTAGAATGTTAATTAATCTAGGAGGTCAAGAACCCTTCTAGGGGAATGGTAGAAATGGTAAGTAACCCTTCTAGGGGAAGGTAAGAATGAAGACTTTGGGTAAAAATGCCCTCTAGGGGAAGTAGAATGTTTAATGTAACCCTGTCTAGGGGAGTGTAATGTATTTATGTGAACCCTCGATGGGAAGTTAGAATGATTAATGTAACCCCTCTAGGGAGTGATTATGTAACCCTTGGTAATACCCTTGGAAGTAAATGTAATGTAACCCTTCTAGGGGAAGGTAGAAGTATGTTAACTGAGTAATTATATTTAACCCTTCTAGGGGAAGGTAGAAATGTTAATGTAACCCTTCTAGGTGGTAAGGTAGAATGTTATAGTACCTTGGAGAGTAATGTATACCCTCTAGGGAAGTTGTAGAATGTTATGTCATCCCTTCTAGGGCGATGGTAGAATGTTATACTGGGAGTAAATGGAACCCTTCTAGTGAAGGTAGAATGGTAATGTAACCCTTCTTCATGGGAAGGGAATGTTACTGTAAACCCTTCTAGGGTGAAAGGTAGAATGTTAAATGTAACCCTTCTAGGGGAATAGAATGTTATTATCCCTTCTAGGGGAGGTAGAAGTTTAATGTAACCCTTCTAGGGGAAGTAGAATTTTAGATTAACCCTTCTAGGAAGGTAGCATGTTTAATGTAACCCTTCTAGGGAAAGGTAGTAATGGTAAGTAACCCTCTAAGGGAATGTGAATGTTCATGTAAACCCTCTAGGGGAAGGTAGAAGGTTAATGTTAACCCGTGAAGTGTATCTCCTCTAGGGGAAGGTAGAATGTAATGTACCCTTCTAGGGGAAGGTCAGAATGTGTAATGTACCCTTCAGGGGAAGGTAGATGTTAATGGTTAACCTTCTAGGGGATGGAAATGTTAATGTACCCTTCTATGGGAAGGTAGAATGTTTAATGAACCCTTCTAGGGGATAAATTATACCCGGGTAGGTAGAATGTTATGTACCCTTCAGGGAAAGTAGAATTTAATGTAACTCCTTCTAGGGGAAGTTAGAAGTATATCCCTAATAGTAAGTCCCTTCTAGGGGAGGTAAGAATGTTAATGTATCCTTCTAGGGGAAGTACTGTTACTGTAACCCTTCTAGGGGAATGATGTGAATGTACCTTAGGAAGTAATGTAATTCCCTTCTACGGGAAGTTCATGTTAATCACCCTGAAGGTAAATTTTATACCCTTCTGGGTAACGTAGACAGTTTAATGTAACCCTTACTAGGGGGATAGAAAGGGGGGTGGGGGGGGGTATGTAACCCTTCTAGGGAGGTAGAATGTAATGTAACCCTTCTAGTGAGGTAAGAATGTAATGTAACCCTTCTAGGGAAGGTAGAACGTGTAATTAACCCTTCTATGGGAAGTGTAGAATGTTAATGTAAACCTCTAGGGGAAGGTAGAATGTTATGTACCCTTCTAGGGGAAGGTAGAATGGTAATGTAACCCTTCTAGGGGAAGTAGAACTGTAATGTAACCCTTCTGTTGAAGGTAGAAATGTTTAATGTAACCCTTCTAGGGAAGGTAGAATGTGACCCTGAGTAAATAAACCCTTCTAGGGGAAGGTAGAATGTTTAATGTAACCCTGCTAGGGGATGGTAAGTAATGTACCTTCTGGGTAGATATGTACCTTCTAGGGGAAGGTCGAATGGTATTAACCCTTTTCTAGGGGAGGTAGAATGTTAATGTACCCTTCTAGGGGATGGAGAATGTTTAATGTAACCCTTCCTACTAGGGGAAGTAGACATGTTAATGTATACCCTTCTAGGGAGGTAAATGGTTAATGTACCTTCTAGGGGAAGGTAGAATTAATGTAACCCTTCTAGGGGAAGGTAGAATGTTATGTAACTCTCTGGGAGGAAATGTACACCCCTTTAGTGGAGTAATGTTAATGTAACCCTTCTAGTGGAAGTGAATGTTAGTCACCCTCTGAGGTAGATGTATGTAACCCTTCTATGGCGAAGGTAAGAATGTTATGTAACTCTTCTAGGGGATGTAGGAATGTTAATGTACCCTTTAGTAAAACCTTTAGGGGGGGGGGAAGGTAGAATGTTTGTAAACCCTCTAGGGGAAGGTAGATGGTTAATGTCCGCCTTCTAGGGGAGTAGAAGAATGTTAATGTAACCCTTTCTAGGGTGAAGTAGACTTTAATTACCCTTCAGGGAGGTAGAATGTTAATGTACCCTTCTAGGGGACAGGTCGAATGTTAATGTTAACCCTTCTAGGGAAGGTAAGAAGTAATAGTCCCTTAGAAGTATGTAAGCCCTTCTAGGGGAACGTAGAATTTAAGTAATTGAGGTAGCTAATGTAACCCCTTCTAGGGGTAGATGTATGAATCAGTAGGTATTTAATGTAACCCTTCTAGGGGAAGGAAAATGTTATCTGGGATGCAGGTTATGTAACCCTCGGGGAGGTAGAATGTTAAAAAAACAAATTTTGCCCCCATCGATGCCCCACAACACAACATGCCCTAACCACTCCATGGAAATTGCCCTCACTAAAGTGACCAATGATCTACTTAGTGCTAAATCTAAAGGTCACTACTCTTTGCTCATTCTTCTTGATCTGTCCTCTGCTTTTGATACTGTTGATCCCCCTCTACTTCTTCAGATCCTGGCCTCCTTGGGTATCCAGTACACTGCACTTTCTTGGCTATCTTCCTCTCTCTGGTAGGACTCTTCAGGGAGATTCAATAAAAGTTCTTGTCGTTAAAAATGGTTCTAATTTTGCCCAAACCAATCTTATTTAACATTTGAAAGTTGGAGATTTGTTGGGGCAAAATTAGCACCATTTTTTAAAAACAAGAACTTTTATTGATAACACTGTTAGTGTTTTCTCCCACTCACACGCGGAATTAGCACCAAACCCCCCCTTGCTACAAAAATCCTAGTCCATACCCTAATCTATCCCATATCCGGTAGATTATGTGCAAACACTCCTTTGTGGTTTACCAAACAACCGCCTGGCACCATTTCAATCCATCCTAAACACTGCTGGCCTGGCTCAGTGAGTTCTCTTCTAGCCCTCTAATGCCTCTCCCTCTGTCAGTCCCTCCACTGGCTGCCCATTACACAAAGGTCCAGTTCAAGCTGCTTACCCTATCCTATAAAGCACTATCCAACACAGCCCCTCCATATATCTCACCCTATCCTTAAAGCACTATCCAACACACGCCCCTCCATAATCTCACCCTATCCATAAAGCACTATTCAACAAGCCCTCCATATATCTCACCCTATCCTATAAAGCACTATCAAACACAGCCCCTCCATATATCCACCCTATCCTAAAAGCACTATCCGACACAGCCCCTCCGTATAGCTCACCCTATCCTATAAAGCACTATCCAACACAGCCCTCCATATATCTCACCCCTCCTATAAAGCACTATCCACACAGCCCTCCATATATCTCACCCTATCCTATAAAGCACTATCCACACACGCCCCTCCGATAATCTCACCCTATCCTATAACACTATCCAACACAGCCCTCCGTATATCTCACCCTATCCTATAAAGCACTATCCAATCGACACAGCCCCTCCGTATATCCACCCTATCCTATAAAGCACTATCCACACACGCCCTCCGTATATCTCACCCTATCCTATAAAGCACTATCCAACACGCCCCTCCATATACTCCACCCTATCCTATAAAGCACTATCCACAAAGCCCTCCATATATCTCACCCTATCCTTAAAGCACTATCCAACACAGCCCTCCATATATCTCACCCATATCCTATAAAGCACTATCCAACACAGTGCCCCATATATCCATCTCTGCCCTATCCTATAAAGCACTACCAACACAGCCCCCCATATACTCACCCAATCCTATAAAGCCCTATCCAACACAGCGCCCCTCCATATATCTCACCCTATCCTATAAAGCACTATCCAACACAGCCCCTCCATATATCTCACCCTATCCTATAAAGCACTATCCAACACAACCCCTCCATATATCTCACCCACCCTATCCTATAAAGCACTATCCAACACAGCCCCTCCATATATCTCACCCTATCTATAAAGCACTATCCAACACAGCCCCTCCATATATCTCACCCATCCTATAAAGCATATCCAACACAGCCCTCCATATATTCTCACCCTATCCTATAAAGCCCTATCCACACAGGCCCCTCCATATATCTCACCCTATTCTATAAAGCACTATCCAACACAGCCCTCCGTATACTCACCCTATCCTATAAAGCACTATCCCACTAGCCCTCCATATATCTCACCCTATCCTAAAGCACTATCCAACACAGCCCCTCCATATATCTCACCCTATTCTATAAAGCACTATCCAACACAGCCCCGTCCGTATATCTCACCCATCCTATAAAGCACTATCCAACACAGCCCCTCATATATCTCACCCTATCCTATAAAGCCCTATCCAACACAGCCCTCCGTATATCTCACCCTATCCTATAAGCACTATCCACACAGCCCCTCCGTTATCTCACCCTATCCATAAAGCACTATCCACACAGCCCCTCCATATATCTCAGAGCTGATCCAGCGATACCATCCCAGGCGCACACTCCGCTCCACAAACTATATCCTCTCATCCACCTTGGTCCCCTCTTCCCATGCCCCAGCATTCAGACTTTGCTCGTTCTGCCTCTCTGCTCTGGAACTCACTCCTCCGGCTCTCCAGGCAAGCATATAAACTGGCCTAGACATAACCCCCTCTCACTGACCCAACCTGCCCAACCTGCCTATCATACTCCACTGCCAATCTATTTACAGCCAACCAATTCCCTCACCTTATGTCTCACCCCATTTCCTCTAGACTGTTAGCTCTTTGGGCAGGGTCCTCTCTCCTATTGTATCACGTTTGCTGTAAGAAACTCATCACTGTGGTACTTATATTATGTATTACCTGTTGTTGTATATGTATGACTTTGTATAACATGTATTACCCTGTATGTTGGCGCTATACAATAATATATGATGGCTCCTACTCTTCACTTTCCTGGACTTTGGACAGGCACTTCAGGAGAACCGTAAGGAGCAGAGATGTAAGGTAAGGATTTTTTAACAAATTTTAGTTTTTGTGGTGGACATCCCTTTAAAGTCATGTTAACCGATGTACCAAGGGTAAATGTGAATTAAGAACTAATGGCGCTTCTCAAAAACTGTACCACGCAGCCAACGCAACCAATGTGTTGAGCCGATAACGGACTCTTTAAGACGGAATCTTTAACACCAGCCGATAGCTGGCTTTAAAGATCGGAATAGTAAACCTATTTGCTATCAGCGCAGTGCATTGCCTAAAGGCAATAGAGAGCATATTGTCTCTTGTTACATAGCCCTGAGTGTATTGTAAGGTGTAACATTCATTGATTGTGCTGTATTTCAGTATTGACACAACACCATATAATGTTCACCTAAAAATCCACTACTTTGGGAATACACAGCTTTATATATATTCTGTATATCTGAGTGACTTAATGAGATATGCTTATTAAATGAAACATTTTATTTAAAGGGTATGACTTGAAAAAAGATTAAGATGCCTCATCTAATCTTGGATTAAATACATGTTGCATTTAATCCAGTACGTGTTTTTCTCAGTAACTGGCAATTAATTCCCCCCCCCCAGTAGTTACATACCCTTTAAGAGATAATGTACCCTTTATTATTTAATATATATAAACCCTCAAAGTTTGTAGGTAACATGTAATTTACTTATATTTCAAGAGGATTTGTTATAGTACACAACGTAATAATAATAATTGTAAGATCTACACTTGAAAAGTGAACTATTCCTTTAATGATGATTGAAGACTGGGAGGTTAAGGAGCTAGGCCTCACCTCCAGTTCTTCAATCAATTTCTCAGGAGCCAGGATGAAGATAGAAGAAACTTACCTTCGCACAATCCACCGCAGCAGCACTGCGGTGGATTCCTGACCGCTTCCTGGTTCTAACCACTATAGCGTGCATTATCGCGCATGCGTGCTATAGCGATTAGAACCAGGAAGCGGTCGGGAACCTGTCAGTTCTGCTGTGGTGGATTGTGCGAATGTACCCCCGGGTCCTGAGATATTAATTGAATAACGGAAGGTAAGTCATAGATCCTTAACCTCCCGGTCTTCAATCATACATAAACTATTAGAGAACTATTCCTTTAACTAATCTGCACCAGTTATAAATAGATGGCAGAACTTCTTAAAGTTCGGTCCTTTTCGAACTATATGGAAAGTTGAAAAGTCAATGAGAGTCAAATAGTTTGAAAAGTTAGAATACAATACAATTAATACAATAAAATATCAATGGTAACTTAAAGGGCCTGTCCACACCTCTTAAAAATTTTCATGAATAGTCTCCCTGCTCCCCCAGCCCCAACCACTATGTTTTAATATCAGAAAGTGCCCCAATATTACTTACCTTCTAAAAATGCAAGCAGAGGGGCGGGAACCGGCAGTCGCGTTCTGTGATGGCTGAGCGGCAGCACATCATGACGCAGCGCCGGGAGGTTCAGTGCGGCGGAGAAAGGGGAGGTAAGTAATGTTGTTGGGCACTTTCTGATTTAAAAACTATAGCGGTTGGGGCTGGGGGGACAGGGAGAATATTCTATGAAAATGTTTTTACGCTAGGGGGGGGGACTAAATTGGGAGGGGGAGGGAGGGGGAGAAGGCTGCAAGGCGCATGCCAAACTTCTCCTGGAGGGAGACAGGAGGCGGAGTCCATATGGACTCTGCAGTTCTCCTGGTGGGCGTTTTTCTGGACTTTGGGGGGGACTACAGGAGAACCATATGGAGCTGGGATGTAGGTAAGGATTAAACTACTTATATTTTTGGGGGTGGAAATGCCCTTTAATGTAATGGCTGTGGGACCTGGGAAATGGTCTGGGGAACATGTTCCAATATCCAGGACTTTCGGGGGGGGGGAAAAAATCTATTTATTCTCAAACATGGCACTTTCTAGCTCCCACGCTCGATTTTCGATAATTATCCCCTAAACGATCGAACATTCGATAATTATCCAATAAATGATTTCGAAGATCGTCGAATTTTCGAATTCAATAATTATCGAAAGTCCGAAAGTTGAAAGCCGAGATAGTTTGAGAAGTCCGAGGCTTAACACTCTAATTAATCGATCATCTAGTATAAAATGTAGATTTATATATATCCAGTAAGTTGAATAACCAGTATCTATCCAGTATTTTGCAGCAATAAAACAACACTCATTTAGTAAACTGTGAAAGAACAGGAGTCAGGATATGATATCCAAAAAATACACTGGCCTTTTTCTATATTTCTAGTATTGAAGTGTAATAACAAAATGTGTGTTTGGGCAGCAGGTTGAAGGCCATATCATTACAAGAGCAGTTTACCTCTATTGTGTTGAACTGATGTTTCATCTTTGACACGGTGTCCTTAAAGTGTGATAGATACCCTTAATGTCTGCAGAACGGAGTGTCATTATAGTCTATGATACAGAGAGATGTCAGAGTTTATAGTCATCCTTCTTATGAATTAGAATGTTACTCTGCTTCTAATCAGGCTTTTCTCACCAGTATTGCAGGGTAAATGGACCTTAGCTGACAGAATATCACAGTCTTGGCTGATAAAAATACCCGATAACCGTTACTTCCATTACTTTATTATTACTTGTAAGTCATCTTTTAGAATTTAGATTTTAAATATTTCCTTAATGCAATCATTTTTTTTTTAGCACAACAATATAGAAAGAATTACAGACTATGGGAGAGAGAAAGGTAGTGTAATGTAGTGATAGGTAGGCATTAATCCGTATATGGTTTAATATGCTTGTGAAGGTTCTCATTCATCCAGGTCATGGTAATATCGGTTGTATTCATTTAGATCAAGGAACGTGACTGGCGAAGGAACGTGACTGGTTCAAGGAGGTGTTAAGGAGGCATTTATGTGAAAATAAAGAAACCAGCCTAAATAAGGTGGGGGGGTTCGACACCAACTGTCTGCCATGTACAATGCTGTTTTAACACCTTACTCTGGCTGCTTCCTATAACACCTCTTAGCCACTATCTAATCACACCACCTTAACACCTGGCTGTGATATGCTAATTGGGATTTCCAGTACATAATTGCCACGATTTTGTACAAGTCATTCTGAATTGAGAAAGCCAGTCGGATGACTAGCGAAACGTCTTCAGAACTACATTTCAAGTCCAGTTGATCTAATGAATACAACAGATATATAGGTTTAAAGTATTTATCTATACATACTACAGTTGGATGTATCTCTTACATAATTCTGTGGTGGGTTTTTTCTTCCTTTGGATCAATGGTTTAGGCAGGCAATGTGTGTATTGCCGAGTAGGTTGACGGTAGACTTAATCTCTTTCAACCTCAATACTATACTATACTAAGCTATACTATCTGTATATACTACTTCACACTATACATACTACTATACGTACTATACTATTATACTTACTACTATACTATACTAACTGCTATAATACTTTACTATACACTGCTTAATATAATGAGAGGTAGGACATTAAACCATGTATAACGGTTTAAAGTATTATATCTCTAGCATACTACTAGTTTGGATGTATTCTACCAATCTACAACAAGTCTAATAGATGATAAGGAAAGGATATAAACCCAGTATATGGTTGGAAAGTATGTATCTATACATACTGTACTACCGAGTTGTGAAATCTCCTTACATCACTGAACATGGGGTCAAGAATGAGAATAGCTGTTGTTTATCCGACCTGAAAGGTCAATCCTCTGAATCGGTTTATATTACCTATGGGCCCTATTTATAAAAGATCGATATCCTTATCGTTAAATACCGATCGTTTCGGTAAAATAACGCCGGGTTTTTTACCGTAACGACCGTTTTTTACAGATAACGACCGTATTTACCGATACGACCGTTATTACCTCGATAACGTCGTTATTTACCGATAACGAACCGTTAAAGTACCGTTACCGGTCGGGATCCCGGTAAAACGTACCGTCTATCACGGCAAATAACGACCGTATTGGTAATAACACCGGTATATTTAGCGATAGCGCCGGTATTTAGCGCTACGGTAATAACGGTTGTTATCGGTAAATACGGTGCGTTATCGGTAAACCCGTCGTTATTTTACATAACGATCGGTATTTTTTACCAGATAACGATACGATCTTTATCAATATCGGCCCTATATGCTCTGTGTACTTTTTAAAATGAAATCGTATTAAGGTCCTTTGTGTGGTACGAAAATGAAGCAGACAAGGAATTATCAGATTAGATTAAGGGCGCCTTCTGCTACAATCCAATCTTTTCCTTACCATCAACGCACAGTTTATACCATTTGTTTAATATGGCCATTTAACAGTTAACATTAAGATAAAGGATAAACAAATTTCTTTAATTCAACGAAGCAGCAAGGGAATTGACAATTCCTTCAGGCTAAAAGTAAAACAAAAACAGTCTTGGTTCTGAATTGACAAGAAGGAATCTAGGTACACTTCCCCTTAATGTATCTTGTTGTAGGGACCGCAATGGCATCCTCTAATGGATGGGCTTATTTATTGATTTTTCCTTCTTTACTACCAACGTATTTAGGGAAATTATGGGGAGGGGTAATTTTTTGCTATGCAGAAAATTGGATTGGAGTCCTTTCCAAATGTCTTACCGACAATTCTGTCCAAAGCCTTTCCTTCCCTGCAATCTTGTCTGTTGTGACTGTGTCGCCGATGTCCAATAACATTAGTCATTACAAGCTTTCAAAAAGGGTGGAAGAATCCAGCATGGTACCGCTTCTAGGGGAAGGAATGTAGAACCTTCTGGAAGGAGAATTTAATGTAACCCTTCTAGGGAAGGTAAATTGGTAAGTAACCCTTCAGGGGAAGGTAGAATGTTAATGTACCCTTCTAGGGGAAAGATGTATGTAACCTTAGGGGATAGATAAGTAACCCTTCTTAGTGGGAAGGTAGAATGTTAATGGTAACCCTTCTAGGGGAAGGTAGAATGTAATGTAACCCTTCTAGGGGAAGGTAGCAATTAATGTAACCCTCTAGTGGGAAGGTAGAATGTGTATAATGAACCCTTCTAGGGAGATGTAGAATGTTATTAACTAGGGGTAAAATGTCCCCCTTCAGGGGAAGGTAAATGTTAAGTACCCTTCTCGGGGAAGGTGAGAATTTACCTCGGGTTAAATGTAATGACCCTTCTGGAAGGTGTGATACCTAGGGGAGTTAGAATGTTTAAGTAACCCTTCTAGGGGGAATGTATGTACATGGGTAATTAAGTAACCCTTCTAGGGGAAGGTAGAATGTTAATGTAACCCTTTTGGGGATGGTAGAATGGTAAGTAACCCCTTTAGGGGATGGTCAGAATGGTAATGTAACCCTTCTCGGTGAAGGTAAATGTTATGTAACCCTTCTAGGGGAAGACTGTAGAATGTGTAATGTAACCCTCTAGGGAAGGTAGAATGGTAATGTAACCCTTCTAGGGAAGTAGAATGGTAATGTAACCCTTTCTAGGGAGAAGAATTATGTAACCTTAGTGTAATGTAACTGCCTTCTAGGGGAAGGTAGATGTTAAGTAACCCTTCTAAGGGAAGGTAATAATGTTAATGTTAACCCTGTCTAGGAGGGGAAGGTAGAATGTTTAATGTAACCCTCTGAAAAATCCTTCAGGGGAAGGAATATGTACCTGGGAAGTATAGTCTGTAACCCTTCTATGGGGAAGGTAGAATGTTAATTAACCCTTCTAGGGGAAGGTAGAAATGGTTAATGTAACCCTTCTAGGGGAAGGTAGAATGTTAATTGTAACCCTTCTAGGGGAAGTTAGAATGTTAATGTAAACCATTCTAGGGGAAGGTAAATTTATGTACCCCTTCTAGGGGGAAGGTAGAATGTTAATGTAGTATCCCCGCTAGAGCAATGTCCCTTCTAGGGAAGGTAGAATGTTAATGTACCCTTCTAGGGGAAAGGTAGAATGTTGTAATGTAACCCTTCCTAGGGGAAGGTAGAATGTTAATGTATCCCTTCCTAGGGAGAGTAGAATGTTAATGTAACCCTTCTAGGGGAAGGTAGAATGTGTAATGTCACCCTTCTAGGGGAGGTAGAATGGTAATGTAACCTTCTAGGGGAAGGAGAATGTTAATGAACCCTCTAGGGGAAAGTAAAAATGGTTAATGTAACCTTCTAGTGAAGGTAGAATGGTAATTGTAACCCTTCTAGGGGAGGTAGAATGGTTTAATGTCACCTTCTAAGGGAAGTAGAATTTAATGTACCCTCTAGGGAAGGTAGAATGGTTAAGTAACCCTTCTAGGGGAAGGATGAATTAGCCTCGGGGAATGTGATGGTGTAAGGTTAACCCTTCTAGGGGAAGTAGAATGTTTAATTGTAACCCTTCTAGGGAAGGTAGATGTTAATGTAAACCCTTCTGGGGTGAATGTTGAATTATTACCCATTTAGGGGAAGGTAGAATGTTTAATGTAACCCTTCAGGTGAATGTGTATCATGTTAATTAACCCTTCTAGGGGAAGTTAGAATGGTAATTACCTTCTCGGGAGAGGTAAATGTTAAGTAACCCTTCTAGGGGAAGGTAGATGTTTAAATTTACTTCAGATAATGGAATACCCTTCTAGGGGAAGGTAGAATTATGTAACCTCTAGGGGAAGGTATGTATGAACTTGGGAGTGAAATGTAATTACCCTTCTAGGGGACAGGTGAAGGAATTGCCCGTATAGGAGTGATTAATCCCTTTTTTTGCTTTTCTTGTCACTTGCATTTCAACTCCAATATTGGTCTGTTATCGTCTTCCTCTTATCCTTCCACCCTCTGCTTATGTTTTCCCTAGATGTCCTTGATGTTGATGTGTTATGAGAGAGACAGTTGGTGTGATAGGTGTATTGTCATAACTGATGTTAAAGGGTAAAAATTAACCATCTAAATGTGGGCATACAACCAGTCCCCAATATTTCCAATCGGATTTGGCGATCGTCCCGAATGATGCATATCCAATCAGAGGAAACCTATGTATTCCCTACTTGCACCCGTTTGATCTTGCAATAGATTTCAGCTTGAAAACTACGGAAGGTCTGGTTTCTGTTTGATCGGTGTCGAGTAAAAATTTTGCCCGATCAGAATTTTTTTGCATAGACCCCGATCAATATCGCCGATCAGCTCTATCGAAACCCTAAAAAGTAAATTTTGATCGAATCAATCGGAATATCGATGCCTTGTATACCCACCTTAAGTTCAGGTTATCTCACTAATGACAACCTATAGGACATAATAAAAAAAGAGCATGTCCATCCTCAAGTTGGATGATTTTATATAAAGCTTAAGAGACCACCCAATATATTTTTTCTATATCGTTCCTGTTCCAAAGACGCTCCTGAATGAAACTTACTCAGCCCTGTGCCCAATTGTCTGCCGCCTCTAGGTTACAAGCCCGCACAGCAAGCAGAAAACTGCTTGGTAATGCCCTCACCCTTGGAGACCGTGATGTCATCGTGACTGACAGTCTGATACTCGGAGCAGCAGAACAGAAAGCGGGGGATCGAGGCTGTGTAACTTTTTAATACAAAGAGTATGAGTTTCATATAAAACATTCTTTGTAGCAAGAAGAAACGTTCGAAATGGTTAAAACCACGTTATGGGTTTATTTCACTGTCCTTGTTAATGCATCAGTCTAAACTGGTGTAACAGGAGTCCTACGTTGACAAGATATTTAAAGGGTTAATGGTAGGGTTTTCCTGGATTGTCCACTGTGATTTCCTCCATATGCATTCCATCAAGAAATATCCACGCTGATATATTTCAGTAAAATTTGCAGGCATCAGCTAAAAGGAAGAATCCATAGCCTGATTACACGTAATCATTAGCGCAAGGTCGCATATTGGATTTCACTACTTTAACTTTGCAACGTGACTTTTTCAAGTGATTTAAAGTCTACGTTAAGCCACCTCCCTTTAATGTATAGAGTTGTTTCTAATACTGTCACACACAGATGTATATACTCATTTTATAAATAGGGTATTAATGGAGAATTTGTTTTGGAACAATTAAAGCCTACATTTATGAAAGATTGCTGAAAGAAAAAAACACTTACATTTCAGAAAATCTGATGTGAAAATTGCACTTAACAGGGCATATTTATAAGCCCTGCGTTAATTTTTCGTCGGCCGTTTTCTTCCTCCCGCCATGTCCGCTAAACGTGTTTAACACGATTTATTACATGTCGGAAACGGCGCGACAAGTAACGAGGCGTTAACTTCTTCGCGCCGATACCCTACCTGTTACCCCCACCTACACACGCCCCCGCTTGCTATTTATGAAAGCGGCCGGTAAACTGTTCTCATTTGCCTAGTTATCGGCTGTTTTGCTTCGGCACCTGTCAAGTGGCGAAAGGCGGACGATACAAAAAACGCCTCCCGCCCGGCAGAGATGGACAGGCAACCCGTGGCGGGGTGGTCGCACCCGCTCCCGCTGGAGCACGCCCACCCCACCCTCGTAACCCGCAGCCTCTTTCTCCAATTTTTTGCGGTCTTAATTTCGTTTTTTTTATAATATCCGCCAAATTCAATAATGTGTCATCAAAAGTAAAAATTCATGTTCCTCTACAGGCAAGTCCACCCTCAAATGAAAAATTGTTCCCCTAAATCCCCGAAAAAAAACTGCAAGTTAGAAAAGTGTGAGAGATGGACAGACAAACCTAAATCTGCTTCTATTTTTTGCAGTTACCACTGTCTTCATGGTGCAACATATCAAAGAGAAGCGACAGTATCCCCGACTCATCATCTCACACTCTAAATTATCAGTAAAAATCCTTTATTGTGCATAGGATAAATATTACCAAACGTGGATTAAAAACTTAAAAAGAGAATATATACAGACACATGTACACTACTAGGCATCTAGGTCCATAAATACCTGCTGCCTTCTTACCACACACCGGAATTGCTTCAATTGAGTCAGGAGGAAATGTAACACTCTAAGTTGTGGCGGCTAAGTAAGTGCTGGAAAGGAATGTACATCACCATGACAAAGAACGCTGGAGCCATTTACCACATGGACGCCGTACACGGCTCACCTCTTTCGGCTTCTGAATCGGCTGCTTGGTACCATGGGTGCGCCATTTGAGATTACAGTCCAATGGCTAATGATATTTCCCTTTTTTCCCTAGCTGTCTCCTCTGAGCGTGTCCCAAGCCTCTAAACAGGATTGGAGGAGGCGAACCCTTAAAGAGAGATGGTAGAAGACATTTTGGCTACAGGTCTTCATCTGACAGTTTTTTCTAAACTTTTTTAGGGTTATTTACCAATGATACCATTTTTCCTTTCAGGGGCCGAACAGCCCTTTTAAACCAGGCAGAATAAGGAATCAGGGCTATTTTAAAATCAAAGCAGTGGCTGGTTTCAATTACCGAGGCAACTCACCCACAAACTTAAATTTTAGCCTTTAATTGCCTCTGGACGTTCTCCCTCGGGAGAGAATGTCTTTTGGCATTTTATATGAGGGTTGTGTCAGATTGTTTCTTTTTTTCCCATAGGAACCGGAAAATAAACAGTTCATGCTATTAAGCCCTTAGGGTGGAGCCTGAGGCTTGGGCCCGTTTGGGTTGTTTGCAAAGTCCACAGAGCAATATAAATAGTGTAATGTCTAATAATAGTATTTAAAGGAGGCTTAATGACTTTTTTTCACTTGTGCATTTGCCCCAGGTTTATCCTGACCAAACAGGTTTCACATCTGTCTTCATATTCATCTGGTTCCCAAGAGATCCATGAAGTCAGTTAAAATCTTCTAGTGAAAGAGCCCCTGATAGACCCTTTAATAAATCACCTGATAATTCTATATATATATATTCATACCTGAAACCGGAAATAAGGGAGACTGGATACATGAAATTAACCTCTGGGTCCGTGGATTGTATAAAGGTTTTTTTTTCTCTATTTCTTTCTTTCGTTAATTCTCTTCCCTCCCTCCATTATTTCTTTTTTAAGTAAAAAATCAAAAAAATATATCATCTGGGGAGATAGCACGACGCATAGCGACGAACCGGATATTGCTTTCGGTTGGACGATAGACCACAAGTAGATATTTTTTAACAGTAATCCATTTATGTTTAACTATATGGTAACGTTTTTTTTTTCTTAGCCTGTTAATCGTTACTCGTTTCTCCTCCGCTTACGATTAGTCCTTGGTGGAAGAAAAAACCTTTTACAACCAATTTTTGAAAACCATATTACTGCCCAACAATGTAGACTCATACCATCAATGGATACATTTTTGTCTTTTCTTTTTTTTTGTTTTGTGTTTATTTTTCTTTGTATGCCATATTTAAAGATAGGTGAATAATGCTTTCCAGTTCTGAGACAAAACCATCTTTTTAATAAAGCTTATGTTATAAAACCGTTAACCATCCTGTCATAATAATGGGTCTTAAAAGAACAACTCGGGAATCAAAGGAAGAGCACTTGTATAAAAGAAAAAGATAGGAATCTTTCTCACCTCTCAATTGTGAATGAGGGTTCTGGGAAATTAACGCTTTCTACATAGCCAGGTGTTTTTTTCCCAGCCTTCCATATCACATGGTGTGGTCACTGACGCACTGTATTCTTTGACTGCCCAAACCTGATCTACTGCAGGAAAACTGTTACAGTGCAGTCTTGCCTACTAGTCCTAAGCTAATCCTGTTAGAGTCCACATTAGTCAGGGAGCATTGACTGAATAATTGCTATACAGATGACGACAGTTCACCCCAGTTCTTCATGAGACTATACATCTACTTTAGAGCCATTTACTGCAGTGGTGATACTCAGTTTTAATTGGAGTAAAAATAGTTCAGTAGTTCTCCTTTAAGAAATTCTGCTTAGCTAAGTAATTCCTACATGAACTTATTTTTCTATCATACATTTATTTAGCTTCATCCTGCCCTAAAATCTCTCTATTTACTGTTGACGAAAATTGGGTTTTTCGAGGCAGTAATCTAGGGTAGGTATACATAAAATAGCGTACAGCTGACTGCTGAGATTACGATCCTAAAAGGATGAAACTGTTTTGTTTGGGTAGAATCCCAAAGAGAATTGCTTGGTCATCCAATATAGCCAATTATGTATATGGGAGCAATGTCCTTCTCGAATGGTCTGTGTCTCCTGGAAAATGGTTGTATTAAACATCTTGCATAACGTATGGAAGTTTATTTTAAAAAACCTGATATCGAAGCATATGAATCTCGGGCTTGGCGGTAATGACTTTGCATTACAAACTCACATATGTTTAAATCCCCTCAGTGTAGAGAATGTCATTGATTAGTTTTTTTTTTTTTTATATCGAACATAACCGTGTAATTAACGATTTCAGAAAATAAGACAATCAAAAAATGGAAAAAACAATGTAAACTAAAAAACACTCATTTTTAATATGTCGTGTTAACGCTACACCTGTCTCCATCCATGGGATACTAAGATTGTATTTTTAAAAACATCTGGTGGTTTTTCCTGTGAGCTACTGAATTAAAAGGGATTTTTGATCTCCAAACAAGTATCTAAGGGCTTAACGAAAGGTTGCTGTCATACCCTTCAAGTGCATCCCATAAGAAGCTATTAGAGCTGACAATTTTAACTTCTCCCTCCTTCCTCCTGTGGTGTAGCCTGTGCATTCCCTGACCTAACTAGTTTGGTACTACAAGGAATCTGGCTTATTAGGGATCATACTGCCATCATCTTAAACACTAAAATAAAGAGGTGGGTGCTGATAACAAGTCACTGGAGATATCATTCAAACATGGCTCCACGGCCTGGACAAGTGCGCTACGAGAAGGCATTAATATTATTTTTAACAACATTCCCCTGACATTTCCGTGCCTTCAATCTCTTTTACCTTCCAGGGATAACCTTGTTTAAGTTAAGCAATTTCTATTAGGTTTACTTTTCCCTCTGATATGCTGCCATTCCTCTAAAGAACGGAACATGTATGGGCAGAAAGTGTGTATTCTGATGCACCTAGTGTCCCCGTACTGAATGATGCACGCTGTACTGTACATGTTGTTCCACCAGTTAGTAGGGTAAGAAAATAATTGGACCAATGTTTACTTTTTTTATTATCTACTAATCTGTAATCCATAAACGTAAATCAGAAGCAGATCCTTCTTGCCAGGACATGGCTAATTCCAATCCACTGTGCACGCCCTTAATTAAAACCCTTCATCTTAATATGATCTATATATTGACCCCTTTCCACTCCGTTAAACCTGTGATGTTAATGTATGTTTCCCAATCACGGAAACAACAAGTTCTAATTTCCATTCCGTCAATGTTACATTACATTTTATTCAGTTTAGAAGGATTAAGCGTTTTCTTGGTGGCCTTTCCATTACATGGACATAGCGAAGAATAATTTAAACAAAAATTCCGCCGGAAACCGGCAGTCGTTTCACAGGACTTTTGACCAATTTTTGAGGATTACCGACATACGAGATTTTTTCGGTAACCCTCGATAATAACTTTCAACATTTGTTAAAGGGTAATGTCTATTCACCAAAATCAAAAAAATTGTTTTTCATTATAAGGTAGTACCCAATCCCAGAAACCTGTCCTTGCCTTTCTTTCAAAAATCCCATCACCTCCCCATTTGCATCCAACAGTTCTCGATAAGTTCTATTCGTTTTGGGGGTGTGGCCTAGCTGTGGCTGATAAGGAAGTGATCTGATTACTAAGAGGCCTATTACCATACCAGGCGTTTTGGCGGTCCCTGCCCACTTCCGTCCCACTTTGACCCTGTGCTTTTCCTTTCTCTGCTTGCATTGTTCAGAACTGTAGTACCAACAGACAGTTGCTGCAGAGGATTGTCTTGGAAGTTTCACACCTGGCAATAGTAATACCATTTGGCATGAATGATTAAGGACAGTTATATAAACACCTATTTACTATTCGAGTCCCAAGTGCTATACCATTGAGGCAACTTAATATCGTCCTAGCAGCTCTGTGTAAATCCCAGTATGTGGGATATTAGCTGTGCTTTTCTCTCATGCATGGCCTGAGTGGGAGTGAGAGGTGTGTGTGTGTGTGTGTTTTGTGTTCGTGTTCCTCTGCAGCAACAGCGTAAGTACCGTTACTGGAAAACGGACAAACAGGCTCCGGCACCGGGTAATAGCAGCAGCAGTGGATCAGCTGATACTGGCAGGGGCGGATCCCATTACAGTCCTCTCCCTGCTCTCGCGCTAAATCTCTGTAAGCCGGACGCACTGTTCGATTGACTCCCTCACCCGGCAGCGGGTCAGGGAGTCCTACGCAGCATGGACGGATCTTCGCATGACGATCAGTAGAAACACGGGGCACACCAGACCCAAATCTAAGGTACCATGCAATGTTTTTAACAATGGGCTCTTTACTTTAGCCAATGTTAATTTTTTCAGGTGGACATACCCTTTAATCCCTTGAATATACGGTTGGAACTTGAAAGTAGTTTCCGATCATATTTTCGAGGGTTATCGACGTTCCTGTTATTTGTTTTCCAAACCCTCGAAAGTATCGTTCCATTTTAGTCTTTGTGTGTGTTTCCCGAGTCCGTAATCTTAAAACAGAGGACTCGGAGTTTCGGCCACTCTAGTTGTAATCAGTAGTAATCACCTGGTTAAATAAAATAAGTGAATAATAACCAGTCATTTACATATCCTCAATTTTATAACTTATCCAACACCATTTTTAAATCTATTCAATGACGTGTATAGTCTGGTTTAGTGTGGCGTCACCCTAAGGGTTGCCATCTGTTCCCTCTGAATAATCGATATTTCTCTTGTAGGTATGTAACATTTTACAGATTTGCCTTAGATGTCTGAAGAATTGCAAATGCGACAGTTTATTTATTAAAAAATGTATAAAACTTGGATACAAGCAATTAGCACGCCCTTTCCTTTGGAACAGAGATCCTGTCTCCTATTAATAATTTTCCCATAAAAAGCGACATACCGCTACCCAGTACGATATTTCAGTAATTGAGTGTTGACGGTGAACAAACATTGCAACTTAATGGGCTTGTCCTAACCTCTTGTAGCAGAAAAAACTCATAATTATTTCTGTGCAAGTAAGTAGTCAGATTGATTAAATAATACATGGCTGGCAATACTGACAATACAGGATGTGGAAGCACTCCAATTAGGCTAATTTTACACCTACATTTAGGCAGAATGCTACTGAATCGGTCAAACTTTTATAACAAACATTAAAAGATATCAATGCCCATTCCTAGGCCCCATACAATATCTATTATCTGCACACTGGCATCTTTATAAACATAGAAAAGCATAATCAATGCACTTCCCTAGTAATTGATTATCCTTTTATGTTTCTATAAATGGTTGACCATACATTAGAACCCGCAAAATGTCAGTTTGTAAATTAGCCTAATTGGAGTGCTTCCACAATACCTTGTTTGTATTTATTATGAAGCAATGGCTCAAGCTTCTATATGGTACTAGCACCCCCAATACACCCCTTTTATGGAGGTCTGTGCCTTTAATATTAAAGCACTGGATGGAAGCACTGAAATGGCTGGGGGGAAGTGAGAAAGCCTTTATATGGATCCGTTGAACAACTATGCAGAAATGGAAAAGTTTAGCTTCATAATTAAAGTAAAACGGTTAGAAGTTAGGAGATACCTTCCAGCTGGGGTGTTACCTCTGACGTGTTGGAAGCTTTCATTCTGTGTCACATAATGTATACTAAACCCCTTTGTTTATAATGTATGCCAGTGTGCAGATAATTATGCTATGTGTATGGGGCCTCGGGAATGTGCATTGTTAATCTTCTTTCTATGTTTATAAGTAGCCAGTTGTGCAGATAATATGATATTGTATGGGGCCCCAGGAATGTGCTTTAATTACATTTTCTATGTCTTATAAATTATGCCAGGTGCAGAATATGATATTGGATGGGGCCAGGAATTTGCATTGATTATACTTTCTATGATTGCTGCAATACTTGTTAATGCTGTTCTTCTTTGGACTTATTTTCCATTCTGGGCTATCTTAGTTCTAAAGGTCTACTGATGTTCCCACACATGTTTTTTATTAATTACAATGCGAACCCCCAACTTGTGAGCACTAACAATTTATTTTACCTTTTTTAAATCAAAAACCCTGTTGTGCTTTTATCTACCAATCAGGTTCGAAGCTGAAAATGGAATAAACTGAATTTTGATTGACTAAATTCATCTTTTTCTCATTACACTAACTGGGAACTTAGGAGCTAGAAAAAACCCCAAAAACTTTAATTTTATCTTGGGGCTCTTCAGGATTTTATTTAAAAACTTGGCCCCTACTAAATCCTTTGGGTTTATTACATATGTGTAGAGTACTGGCGTTTTATTGTATGTCTTTTATGGCAGCATTATGAACAATAATGGGTGGAACTGTTTACGGAAGCAAGAAGGAGGGTAAACTTTTGTTTGCAAGTCTGGTTTCTAAGCCATCAAATGCCTGAAGAGGGGTTGGAAATGATCTCCATATGCAGTTGGCGAGTGCTTCTGTATGGGGCATGTTTTGGTTATTGGGGTGTTTTAACTACCTGCTACATGTTTGGACCGCTCCCCGAACTGGCCACACGCAAAGTATAAAGTCTGAAATTTCCTATATGAACATTTTATTTCAATCAGATGGTAGAAGTTCCTACTAGGCAGAATGCTGTTCGTTGGGATCTGGTGATAATCTAATAACCCTCAGCTCATTTTGGAGATGAATGTAATTGGAAGCTTTAGGGAATATTACCATGATATAGTGTATTTATATAGGGAATATTGACCCATGGTATAGTGTCATTTAATATAGGAATAGTACCATGATATAGTGTCATTTAATATCGGGCATATGACCATGATCTAGTGTCAAATTTACTATAGGAATAAGTGACCATGATAGTAGTTGTCATTTAATTAGGGAATATGACCCTGATATATGTCATTTAATATAGGGGATAGTGACCTGATATAGTGTCTTTAATATAGGGAATAGTGACCATATCTAGGTGGCATTTAATATAGGAAAGTGACCATGATATAGTGTCTTTAATATAGGTTGCAAAAAACTAACGTGCACTGGGTTTTATACCAAAACTTTTAAACTTTAGGAAAGCTAATTTTACTGCTGTTAAAGGATCCCTCCTGCTCAAGACTGGGGGGAATTGTTTCTTTGTTCTCAGGTAAAGATACCATGAGCCAGATGTGGGACTCACTTTTAAGAGATATTAATTATTACATTTCTAAATCTGGTACCTTTAGGGACAGTGTAAAAATTATGTCCACTCCTACCGGCTTAATGTAATGCTCAGGTCCAAAGGGAAATGGAAAAAAAAAAAAGGCTTTTAAAATTTTGAAAACAGCAGGGAACAGACAGGCTACAGGGAGTTAACAACAGCTGTAATAAAGAGTGCAGAACGCAATACCTAGCTAAAATAGAAATGAAATACACGAATTTCCTAACAAAGCAAGTCCAACCCCAAATGTTTTTTAAGTATAAAATGGGTAAAAAGTGAGGCCTGAGAATGTGGGGAAGGACCATTAATAATGAGCTGATGTGGTTGTAGAGGATGCCGAAAAGGTTAATTGCTAAAAAACCGTTATTTTTTTACTTCGGTTTTTACTGTTGTAGAATCCTTGTCCGTAACAGCAGGACTGTAATACCGGTACCTATGATGGAAGAATGACTAAGTATTCCACATTTGGCTAACCGAGGATATGGTACGAAACAATTAGACAAAGTTATATCATAAACGCAGGACCGACGGATTGCATCCGCGAATTTTCCAAGAGCTTAGTCAGTTCTATCAGACTAGACCACCTGTTTCTCATCTTTATCAATTCGCTTGGGTCTGGGGATGTCCGTGATTGGAAAAAAAGCCAATTGTAATACCAATATTCAAAAAAGGTAGTCGTTCATCCTGGTAACTATAGACCTGTAAGCCTAACATCAGTGGTAGGGCTGTGATGGAAACGTTGTTACGGGATCATGTCCTTAGACTTTGTCTCCAGAGAGATCATCTTATTAGTAGTAGTCCAAGCATGGATTTCGAGAAATAGATCATTCCATAACAAATTTAATTGTTTTTTTCTGAAAAGCCGAGTAAGAAGTTTGATCAGGCACAGCAGTGGATGTGGTATACTTGGATTTGGCTAAGCTTTTGATACTTGTGCCACATAGGCGACTAATGTATAACTCGAGGACTGTTGGCCTTGAAAAACACATTGTTCATTGGATAGAGACCGGTTTTGTGGAATCGCAAACATAGAGTGGTGGTTAATGAGCTAACCCCGTGGTGGTTAATCGGAGGCTACACATCTATGTTGGCTAAATTTTGTAAGCGGAGTGCCTCAGCTCTGGTTCTGTACTCCGGGGCCACTTCTTTTTAATCTTTTTAAAATGACTAGAAGGGGGACTTGAAAGCAAGGATCCTCTGTGTTTTTGCTGATTGACATGACACTCAACTATGCAGAGCTTTGAAACTTCAAATGATTGTGTCAAGTGCTTGCAAAGCCAGACCTAGATAGCTTATCAAAATGGGCAACAAGAAAGGGCAGAATGAGATTCAATGTTGATAAAGGTAAGTAAATCATTTAGCAGATTTAATATCCCCTATATCCCTGTGCAATGCCCCACCTAACACCAAAATCTAAAGATTTTGGTTGGGGGTCTGGAGATAAAAGACTTTAGCTGTAGCAAACAATGCCAGACAGCAACAAACGGCTAGAGCTAGAAGAATATTGTCTTGATAAAAAGGGGAATATATTCAAGGGAGAAAATCTTATTCTCCCTCTTTACAGGCACTGTAAGGCCGAGCTATCATTTGGAATATCATGCCACAGGGCCGACCACTACAGCGGAAATAGACATTCGTTACAGCTCTATTGTTCTAAGATGGCTAAATATAAATGGATCCCTGTCTTTTAAAATAAAACACTCTTACATAGCGCTCATCCGCGTTTGGTACCCTCATTTTTTGACCTATAGGTTCCGTGGGCCTAGAAATATCCCTGTTGCAGTGAATATTGTCAGACGGCAATATTTTAATTGTGATCGCCTTAATGGTCACATGGAATACCACGATGTGTAACAAAATTACCGTTCAAATTGGACCACAATGACAGTTCAAATTTTTATCCGATTGGAACAAATGTCTAACGTCATTGGGTCCGGTGGCAAAAGCGAAATAAAGAACCCATTAACTGGTATTTTTTAGTAACTGACTGGTGTCTTAAAAGAGATTATTGGATTTTAAATGGATTTTTAATTTAACGGTCTTTTCTTTTTCAATTCATAAAGTTTTTATATAAAACGCAGAATTTTGACCTGATGGCTTTTAAAAAAAGTTCTCGTACTGGTCTTTTTACACCAAATGACAAGCTGCTGTGGGGTCAGAGACCTGTTTCGTCTCGAGGTACCAGGTTAAATCTTAAATCGTTTACAAACAATCCCGTGGCTTGTGAGTTATTGCTTCCCGAGCTCCCTCTGTCAAACTAGCTGAAGAAAGAACCTCAGCATATCCATTCTATGGATTATTTATTTAAAATACATTGCACATTCTTATTGGATGTATATCCTGCAGCATCTAACATATCTATATTCAATGTTTTGCTTAGAGTTTTTTTGTGGCTTTTATCAAATATTTATATACGGTTGTCTTTGCTGTTATTCTCCTCTCTTATAATATGCCCAGCATTACCCTACCCCTTCCCTGGAATCCAATCTACATAGCCCATTTCATCTTTTGGCATGACAACGACTCCAAGGCTGTGGGACTTTTATTTTTCCAGTTAGAATGACATAAAGGTTCATACATTCTCAATTATTATTGTTTACTACATCCAAGTGATATGCTAAGTAGTTGGAGGAACATCCTTGCTACAAACCTGATCCTATCTTAAAGTCCTCTGTTTGTGGTCCGCATTGGGATGAAGCTTACTACTGCTGTGGGGTGGGGATGTTGCAGCCTCTTTACATGACTCAAAACCCAAGCCCGTTCCATGGTTATGCAGGTGTGCGCTGGTTTGCTATCATGAAGTCATTGCCTGCTGACATCCCATCACAATCATGGCCGTTGATCTGATGCCATTGGAGATTTGTTGGGGCAAAATTAGCACCATTTTTTAAAAACAAGAACTTTTATTGAATAACACTGTTAGTGTTTTCCACTCTGGAATTAGCACCACCCCTTGCTACAAAAATCCTAGTCCATACCCTAATCATATCCCGGGTAGATTATTGCAACACACTCCTTTGTGGTTTACCAAACAACCGCCTGGCACCACTTCAATCCATCCTAAACTCTGCTGCCTGGCTCAGTGAGTTCTCTTCTAGCTCCTCTAATGCCTCTCCTCTCTGTCAGTCCCTCCACTGGCTGCCCATTACACAAAGGTCCAGTTCAAGCTGCTTACCCTATCCTATAAAGCACTATCCAACACACCCCTCCATATATCTCACCCTATCCTATAAAGCACTATCCAACACAGCCCCTCCATAATCTCACCCTATCCATAAAGCACTATTCAACAAGCCCTCCATATATCTCACCCTATCCTATAAAGCACTATCCAACACAGCCCCTCCATATATCCACCCTATCCTAAAAGCACTATCCGACACAGCCCCTCCGTATAGCTCACACCTATCCTATAAAGCACTATCCAACACAGCCCTCCATATATCTCACCCCTCCTATAAAGCACTATCCAACAACAGCCCTCCATATATCTCACCCTATCCTATAAAGCACTATCCACACAGCCCCTCCGTAATCTCACCCTATCCTATAAACACTATCCAACACAGCCCTCCGTATATCTCACCCTATCCTATAAAGCACTATCCACGACACAGCCCCTCCGTATATCCACCCTATCCTATAAAGCACTATCCACACAGCCCTCCGTATATCTCACCCTATCCTATAAAGCACTATCCAACACGCCCCTCCATATACTCCACCCTATCCTATAAAGCACTATCCACAAAGCCCTCCATATATCTCACCCTATCCTTAAAGCACTATCCAACACAGCCCTCCATATATCTCACCCATATCCTATAAAGCACTATCCAACACAGTGCCCCATATATCCATCTCTGCCCTATCCTATAAAGCACTACCAACACAGCCCCCCATATACTCACCCAATCCTATAAAGCCCTATCCAACACACGCCCCTCCATATATCTCACCCTATCTTCATAAAGCACTATCCAACAAGCCCCTCCATATATCTCACCCTATCCTATAAAGCACTATCCAACACAACCCCTCCATATATCTCACTCACCCTATCCTATAAGCCTATCCAACACAGCCCCTCCATATATCTCACCCTATCTATAAGCACTATCCAACACAGCCCCTCCTATATCTCACCCATCCTATAAAGCATATCCAACACAGCCCTCCATATATTCTCACCCTATCCTATAAAGCCCTATCCACACAGGCCCCTCCATATATCTCACCCTATTCTATAAAGCACTATCCAACACAGCCCTCCGTATACTCACCCTATCCTATAAAGCACTATCCCACTAGCCCTCCATATATCTCACCCTATCCTAAAGCACTATCCAACACAGCCCCTCCATATATCTCACCCTATTCTATAAAGCACTATCCAACACAGCCCCGTCCGTATATCTCACCCATCCTATAAAGCACTATCCAACACAGCCCCTCATATATCTCACCCTATCCTATAAAGCCCTATCCAACACAGCCCTCCGTATATCTCACCCTATCCTATAAGCACTATCCACACAGCCCCTCCGTTATCTCACCCTATCCATAAAGCACTATCCACACAGCCCCTCCATATATCTCAGAGCTGATCCAGCGATACCATCCCAGGCGCAACACTCCGCTCCACAAACTATATCCTCTCATCCACCTTGGTCCCCTCTTCCCATGCCCCAGCATTCAGACTTTGCTCGTTCTGCCTCTCTGCTCTGGAACTCACTCCTCCGGCTCTCCAGGCAAGCATATAAACTGGCCTAGACATAACCCCCTCTCACTGACCCAACCTGCCCAACCTGCCTATCATACTCCACTGCCAATCTATTTACAGCCAACCAATTCCCTCACCTTATGTCTCACCCCATTTCCTCTAGACTGTTAGCTCTTTGGGCAGGGTCCTCTCTCCTATTGTACACGTTTGCTGTAAGAAACTCATCACTGTGGTACTTATATTATGTATTACCTGTTGTTGTATATGTATGACTTTGTATAACATGTATTACCCTGTATGTTGGCGCTATACAATAAATAATGATGGCTCCTACTCTTCACTTTCCGGACTTTGGACAGGCACTTCAGGAGAACCGTAAGGAGCAGAGATGTAAGGTAAGGATTTTTTAACAAATTTTAGTTTTTGTGGTGGACATGCCCTTTAAAGTCATGTTAACCGATGTACCAAGGGTAAATGTGAATTAAGAACATGGCGCTTCTCAAAAACTGTACCCGCAGCCAACGCAACCAATGTGTTGAGCCGATAACGGCTCTTTAAGACGGAATCTTTAACACCAGCCGATAGCTGGCTTAAAGATCGGAATAGTAAACCTATTTTGGCTATCAGCGCAGTGCATTGCCTAAAGGCAATAGAGAGCATATTGTCTCTTGTTACATAGCCCTGAGTGTATTGTAAGGTGTAACATTCATTATTGTGCTGTATTTCAGTATTGACACAACACCATAGTTAATGTTCACCTAAAAATCCACTACTTTGGGAATACACAGCTTTATATATATTCTGTATATCTGAGTGACTTAATGAGATATGCTTATTAAAGAAACATTTTATTTAAAGGGTATGACTTGAAAAAAGATTAAGATGCCTCATCTATCTTGGATTAAATACATGTTGCATTAATCCAGTACGTGTTTTTCTCAGTAACTGGCAATTAATTCCCCCCCCCCCATGTAGTACATACCCTTTAAGAGATAATGTACCCTTTATTATTTAATATATAATAAAACCCTCAAAGTTTGTAGGTAACATGTAATTTACTTATATTTCATAGAGGATTTGTTATAGTACACAACGTAATAATAATAATTGTAAGATCTACACTTGAAAAGTGAACTATTCCTTTAATGATGATTGAAGACTGGGAGGTTAAGGAGCTAGGCCTCACCTCCAGTTCTTCAATCAATTTCTCAGGAGCCAGGATGAAGATAGAAGAAACTTACCTTCGCACAATCCACCGCAGCAAGCACTGCGGTGGATTCCTGACCGCTTCCTGGTTCTAACCAACTATAGCGTGCATTATCGCGCATGCGTGCTATAGCGATTAGAACCAGGAAGCGGTCGGGACCTGTCAGTTCTGCTGTGGTGGATTGTGCGAATAGGTACCCCCGGGTCCTGAGATATTAATTGAATAACGGAAGGTAAGTCATAGATCCTTAACCTCCCGGTCTTCAATCATACATAAACTATTAGAGAACTATTCCTTTAACTAATCTGCACCAGTTATAAATAGATGGCAGAACTTCTTAAAGTTCGGTCCTTTTCGAACTATATGGAAAGTTGAAAAGTCAATAGAGTCAAATAGTTTGAAAAGTTAGAATACAATACAATTAATACAATAAAATATCAATGGTAACTTAAAGGGCCTGTCCACCCTCTTAAAAATTTTCATGAATAGTCTCCCTGCTCCCCCAGCCCCAACCACTATGTTTTAATATCAGAAAGTGCCCCAATATTACTTACCTTCTAAAAATGCAAGCAGAGGGGCGGGACCGGCAGTCGCGTTCTGTGATGGCTGAGCGGCAGCACATCATGGACGCAGCGCCGGGGGTTCAGTGCGGCGGAGAAAGGGGAGGTAAGTAATGTTGTGGGCACTTTCTGATTTAAAACTATAGCGGTTGGGGCTGGGGGGACAGGGAGAATATTCTATGAAAATGTTTTTACGCTAGGGGGAGGGGACTAAATTGGGAGGGGGAGGGAGGGGAGAAGGCTGCATAGGCGCATGCCAAACTTCTCCTGGAGGGAGACAGAGGCGGAGTCCTATATGGACTCTGCAGTTCTCCTGGTGGGCGTTTTTCTGGACTTTGGGGGGGGGACTACAGGAGAACCATATGGAGCTGGGATGTAGGTAAGGATTAAACTCTTATATTTTTGGGGTGGAAATGCCCTTTAATGTAATGGCTGTGGGACCTGGGAAATGGTCTGGGGAACATGTTCCAATATCCAGGACTTTCGGGGGGGGGGAAAAAATCTATTTATTCTCAAACATGGCACTTTCTAGCTCCCACGCTCGATTTTCGATAATTATCCCCTAAACGATCAACATTCGATAATTATCCAATAAATGATTTCGAAGATCGTCGATTTTCGAATTCAATAATTATCGAAAGTCCGAAAGTTGAAAGCCGAATAGTTGAGAAGTCCGAGCTGTAACACTCTAATTATCGAGTCCACTCTAGTATAAAATGTAGATTTATATATATCCAGTAAGTTGAATAACCAGTATCTATCCAGTATTTTGCAGCAATAAAACAACACTCATTTATAAACTGTGAAAGAACAGGAGTCAGGATATGATATCCAAAAAATACACTGGGCCTTTTTCTATATTTCTAGTATTGAAGTGTAATAACAAAATGTGTGTTTGGGCAGCAGGTTGAAGGCCATATCATTACAAGAGCAGTTTACCTCTATTGTGTTGAACTGATGTTTCATCTTTGACACGGTGTCCTTAAAGTGTGATAGATACCCTTAATGTCTGCAGAACGGAGTGTCATTATAGTCTATGATACAGAGAGATGTCAGAGTTTATAGTCATCCTTCTTATGAATTAGAATGTTACTCTGCTTCTAATCAGGCTTTTCTCACCAGTATTGCAGGGTAAATGGACCTTAGCTGACAGAATATCACAGTCTTGGCTGATAAAAATACCCGATAACCGTTACTTCCATTACTTTATTATTACTTGTAAGTCATCTTTTAGAATTTAGATTTTAAATATTTCCTTAATGCAATCATTTTTTTTTTAGCACAGACAATATAGAAAGAATTACAGACTATGGGAGAGAGAAAGGTAGTGTAATGTAGTGATAGGTAGGCATTAATCCGTATATGGTTTAATATGCTTGTGAAGGTTCTCATTCATCCAGGTCATGGTAATATCGGTTGTATTCATTTAGATCAAGGAACGTGACTGGCGAAGGAACGTGACTGGTTCAAGGAGGTGTTAAGGAGGCATTTATGTGAAAATAAAGAAACCAGCCTAAATAAGGTGGGGGGGTTCGACACCAACTGTCTGCCATGTACAATGCTGTTTTAACACCTTACTCTGGCTGCTTCCTATAACACCTCTTAGCCACTATCTAATCACACCACCTTAACACCTGGCTGTGATATGCTAATTGGGATTTCCAGTACATAATTGCCACGATTTTGTACAAGTCATTCTGAATTGAGAAAGCCAGTCGGATGACTAGCGAAACGTCTTCAGAACTACATTTCAAGTCCAGTTGATCTAATGAATACAACAGATATATAGGTTTAAAGTATTTATCTATACATACTACAGTTGGATGTATCTCTTACATAATTCTGTGGTGGGTTTTTTCTTCCTTTGGATCAATGGTTTAGGCAGGCAATGTGTGTATTGCCGAGTAGGTTGACGGTAGACTTAATCTCTTTCAACCTCAATACTATACTATACTAAGCTATACTATCTGTAACTATACTACTCACACTATACCATACTACTATACGTACTATACTATTATACTTACTACTATACTATACAATGCTAAATACTTTACTATACACTTGCTTAATATAATGATAGGTAGGACATTACAACCAGATAAACGGTTAAAGTAGTTTATGCTCTAGCATACTACTAGTTGATGTATCTACCAATCTACAACAAGTTCTAATAGATGATAAGGAAGGATATAAACCCAGTTATATGTTGAAATTGTATCTATACATACTGTACTACCATTGTGAAATCTCTTATCATACTGAACATGGGGCAAGAATGAGAATAGCTGTTGCTTTAGTCCGACCTGAAAAGGTCAATCCTCTGAATCGGTTTATATTACATGGGCCCTTTTATAAAAGGATCGATACGTTATCGTTAAATACCGATCGTTTCGGTAAAATAACACCGGGTTTTTTACCGTAACGACCGTTTTTTTACAGATAACGACCGTATTTACCGATACGACCGTTATTTACCGATAACGGTCGTTATTTACCGATAACGACCGTGTAAGTACCGTTACCGGTCGGGATCCGGTAATAACGTACCTGTATCACGGCAAATAACGACCGATTGGTAAAACGACCGGTATATTTAGCGTAGCGCCGTATTTAGCGATATCGGTAACATAACGGTTGTTTATCGGTAAATACGGTGCGTTATCGGTAAGACCCGGTCGTTATTTTACTATAACGATCGGTATTTTTACCGATAACGATACGATCTTTTATACAATAGGGCCCTATATGCTCTGTGTACTTTTTAAAATGAAATCGTATTAAGGTCTTTTGTGGTTAGAAAATGAAGCGACAAGGAATATATCAGATTAGATAAGCGCTTCTGCTACCAATCCAATCTTTCCTTACCATCAGACGCACGTTTATACCATATGTTTAATATGGCCATTAAACAGTTAACATTAAGATAAAGGATAAACAAAATGTTCTTAATTCAACGAACAGCAAGGTGAAATGACAATTCCTTCAGGCTAAAAGTAAAACAAAACAGTCTTGGTTCTGAATTGACAAGAAGAATTAGGTACACTTCCCCTTAAGTATCTTGTTGTAGGGACCGCAACTGGCATCTTATGGATGGGCTTAAGTTAATTGATTTTTCCTTCTTTATACCAACAGTATTTAGGGGAAATTATGGGGAGGGGGTAAATTTTTTGCTATGCAGAAAATGGATTTGGAGTCCTTTCCAAATGTCTTACTTCGAGCAATTCCTGTCCAATAGCCTTTCCTTCCCTGCAATCTTGTCTGCTTTGTGACTGTGTCAGCCGATGCCCAATAAACAATTATCAATTACAAGCTTTCAAAAAGAGGTGGAAGAATCCAGCGATGGTACCCTTCTAGGGGAAGGATTTAGTAACTTCGGGAGGGAATTTAATGTAACCCTTCTAGGGAAGGTAAATTAAGTAACCCTTCTAGGGGAAGGTAGAAATGTTAATGTAACCCTTCTAGGGGAAGGAGATGTAGAAACTTCTGGATAGTTAATGTAACCCTTCTTAGTGGGAAGGTAGAATGTTAATGTACCTTCTAGGGGAAGGTAGAATTTAATGTAACCCTTCTAGGGGAAGGTAGCAGTTTAATGTAACCCTCTAGGAAGGTAGAATGTGTATGTAACCCTTCTAGGGGAATGTAGAATGGTTATTAAACTCAGGGATAATAGCCCTTCTAGGGGAAGGTAGAATGTTAATGTACCCTTCTACGGGGAAGGTAGTAATTCCTTTGGTACGTAATGTAATAACCCTTCTGGAGGTGAGTATGTATTCTAGGGGAAGTAGAATGTTTAATGTAACCCTTCTAGGGGTAAATGTATGACCTATGGGGGTATTTAATGTAACCCTTCTAGGGGAAGGTAGAATGTTAAATGTAACCCTTTTGGGGATGGTAGAATGGTAAGTAACCCTCTTTAGGGGATGGTGAATGGTAATGTAACCCTTCGGTGAAGGTAAATGTTATGTAACCCTTCTAGGGGAGAGTATAATGTGAATGTAACCCTTCTAGGGAAGGTAGAATGGTAATGTAACCCTTCTAGGAAGGTAGAATGGTAATGTAACCCTTCTAGGGAGGAAGAATTAGTAACCTTCCTGTGAGTAGATGTTAAGACCTTCTAGGGGAAGGTAGATGTTAATGTAACCCTTCTAGGGAAGGTAGAAATGTTATGTTACCCGTCTAGGAGGGGAAGGTAGAATGTTATAATGTACCCTCCTGGAGAATTAAACTCAGGGGCAGGTAGATGTAATGTACTCTGGGAATATATGCATGTAACCCTTCTAGGGGAAGGTAGAATGTTAATGTAACCCTTCTAGGGAAGGTAGAATGTTCAATGTAACCCTTCTAGGGGAAGGTAGAATGTTAATGTAACCCTTTCTTAGGGGAAGTTAGAATGTTATGTAACCATTCTAGGGGAAGTTAGAATTTTATGTACCCCTTCTAGGGGGAAGGTAGAATGTTAATGATCCCTTGTACAAGAGCCCTTCTAGGGGAAGGTAGAATGTTAATGTACCGCTTCTAGGGAAGGTAGAATGTGTAATGTAACCCTTCTAGGGGAAGGTAGAATGTTAATGTATCCCTTCCTAGGGAGAGTAGAATGTTTAATGTAAACCCTTCTTAGGGGAAGGTAGAATGTTAATGTCACCCTTCTAGGGGAAGGTAGAATGTAATGGTAACCTTCTAGGGGAAGGAGAATGTTAATGAACCTCTAGGGGAAGTAGTAAATGGTTAATGTAACCCTTCTAGGTGGAAGGTAGAATGTAATTGTAACCCTTCCTAGGGGAAGGTAGAATGGTTAATGTCACCCTTCTAAGGGTCAAGGTAGAATTTAATTAACCCTTCTTAGGGAAGGTGAATGTTAAGTGTACCCTTCTAGGGAAGGATAATGTCAGTCTGGGGAAGTGAATGTGTAAGTAACCCTTCTAGGGGAAGTAGAATGTTTAATGTAACCCTTCTAGGGAAGGTAGAATGTTAATGTAAACCCTTCTGGGGGAGAATGTTGTAATGTAACCCCATTTAGTGGGAAGGTAGAATGTTTAATGTAACCCTTCAGGGGAATGTGTATATGTTAATTTAACCTTCATAGGGGAAGGTAGAATGGTAATTAACCTTCTATGGGGAGGTAAATGTTAATGGTACACCCTTCTAGGGGAAGGTAGATGTTTAATTCTTAGGGGTAGAGTACCCTTCTAGGGGAAGGTAGAATGTTATGTAACCGTCTAGGGGAAGGTATTAGAACCTCTGGGAGTGAGAATGTAATGTACCTTCTAGGGGAAGGTAATGAATTGTAGTAAGGGTAGAATTAATCCCTTTTTGTTGTTTCTTGTCACTTGCCAATTCACTCCAATAGTTGGTCTGGCTTATCGTTACCTCTTATCCTTCCACCCTCTGCTTATGTTTCCCTAGATGTCCTTTGATGTTTGATGTGTTATGGACAGAGAGACAGTTGGGTGTGATAGTGTATTGTCTAACTGTAGTTAAAGGGTAAAAATGTAACCATGTCTAAATGGTGGGCATACACCAGTCCCAATATTTGCCAATCGATTTGCGATCGTCCCCGAATGATTGCATATCCAATCAGAGGGAAACCTATGTATTCCCTACTTGCACACGTTGATCTTGCAATAGTTTCAGCTTGAAAACACGGAAGGTCTGGTTTCTGTGTTGATCTGGTGCGAGTAAAATTTTGCCCGATCAGAATTTTTTTCAATAGACCCCGATCAATATCGCCAGATCAGCTCGATCGACAACCCTAAAAGTAAATTTTGATCGAATCATCGGATATCGATGCCTTGTAACCCCCTTAAGTTCAGGTTATTCTCACTAATGACAACCTATAGGACATAATAAAAAAAGGCTGTCCATCCTCAAGTTGATGATTTTATATAAAAGCTTAAGAGTCCCCCAATATATTTTTTCTTATCTTCCTGTTCCAAAGACGCTCCTGAATGAAACTTACTCAGCCCTTGCCCAGTTGTCTGCCCCTCTAGGTTACAAGCCCGCACAGCAGCAGAAAACTGCTTCGGTAATGCCCCTCACCCATTGGAAGCCGTGATGTCATCGTGACTGACAGTCTGGATACTCGGAGCAGCAGACAGCAATGCGGGGATCGAGCTGTGTACTTTTTAATACAAAGAGTAAGAGTTTTCATATAAAACATTCTTTGTAGCAAGAAGAAACGATTCGAAATGTTAGAAACCACGTTATGGTTTTTCACTGTCCTTGTTAATGCATCAGTCTAAACTGGTTTAACAGGTGGTCCTACGTTGACAGAGAACTTTAAAGGGTTAATGGTGGGTTTCCTGGATGTGTCCACTGGGATTTCCGCCCATATGCATTCATGCACGAAATATCCACGCTGATTATTTTCAGTAAAAATTTGCAGGCATCACTAAAATGAAGAATCCATAGCCTGATTACAACTGTTAATCATAGCGCAAGTCGCCATATTGGATTTCACCTACTTTACTTTGCAACGTGACTTTTTCAAGTGATTTAAAGTCTACGTTAAGCCACCTCCCTTTATGTATAGTTGTTTCAATACTGTCACAACAATGTATATCTCATTTTATAAATAGGGTACATTAATGAGAATTTGTTTTGGACAATTAAAGCTACATTTATGAAAGATTGCTGACAAGAAAAAAACACTTACATTGTTCAGAAAATCTGATGAAAATTGCACTTACAGGGTCATATTTTATAAGCCTCTCGTTAAGTTTTTCGTCGGGCCGTTTTCCCTCGCCATGTCCGCCTAAATCGTGTTTAAACACGATTTTATTACATGTCGGGAAACGGACCCGAACAAGTAACGAGGCGTTAACTGTCTTCGCGCCCATACCCTACCTGTTACCCCCCACCTAACACGCCCGCTTGCTATTTATAAAGCGGCGGTAACTGTTTCTTCATTCCTAGTATCGGCTGTTTTGCTTCGCACCTGTCAAGGTGGCGAAAGCGGACGATACAAAAAATAGCCTCCCGCCGCAGAGATGGACAGGCAACCCGTGGCGGGGTGGTCGCACCCCCCCGCTGGAGCACGCCCACCCCACCCTCTAACCCGCAGCCGTCTTCTCCAATTTTTTGGGTCGTTAATTTCGTTTTTTTATATACATATGCCGCAAAATGTCAATAATGTGTCATCAAAAGTAAAAATTCATGTTTCCCTCTAAAGGGCAAGTCCACCCTCAATGAAAAATTGTTCCCCTAAATCCCCTAAAAAAAACTGCAGTTAGAAGTGTGAAGATGGACAGACAAACCTAAATCTGCTTCCCTAATTTTTTGCGAGTTACCAGCTGTCTTCATGGTTGCAACATATCAAAGAGATAAGCGAACAGTATCCCTCGAATCTATCTCAACACTCTAAATTATCAGTAAAAAGTCTTTATTGTGCATAGGATAAATATTACCAAAACGTGATAAAAACTTAAAAAGAGAATATATACAGACACATGGTACTATACTAGGCATCTAGGTGCCATAAATACCTGCTAGCCCTTCTTACCACACACGCGGAATTGCTTCAATGAGTCAGGATTAGGAAGGTACACTCAGTGTGGCGGCTAGAGTAAGTGCTGGAAAGGAATGTACATCACCATGACAAAGAACGCTGGAGTTCCATTTACCACATGGACGCCGTACACGGCTCACCTCTTTCGGCTTCTGAATCGGCTGCTTGGGTACCATGGGTGCGCCATTTAGATTACAGTCCAATGGCTAATGATATTTCTCCCTAGCGTTCTCCTCTGAGCGTGTCCCAAGCCTCTAAACAGAATTGGAGGAGGCAGAAACCTTTAAAGAGAGATGGTAGAAGAACATTTTGGCTACAGGCTTCATCTGACAGTTTGCTTTCTAAACTTTTTTAGGGTTATTTACCAATGATACCATTTTTCCTTTCAGGTGTCCGAACATGCCCTTTTAAACCAGGCAGAATAAGGAGATCAGGGCTATTTTTAAAATCATAGCCAGTGGCTGGTTTCATTACCGAGGCAACTCACCCACAAACTTAAATTTTAGCCTTTACATTGCCTCTGGACGTTCTCTCCTCGCGGAAGAATTGTCTTTTGGCATTTTATATGAGGGTTGTGCAGATATGTTTCTTTTTTTCCCATAGGGAAACTGGGAAATAAACAGTTCATGCTATTAAGCCCTTAGTGGTGGATGCCTGAGGCCATTGGCCCGTTTGGGTTGTTGCAAAGTCCACAGAGCAATATAAATAGTGTAATGTCCTAAATAATAATTTAAAGGAGGCTTAGAATGACTTTTTTTCCTTGTCATTGCCCCAGGTTTATCCTGAACCAAACATGGGTTTCACATCGTCTTCATATTCATCTGGTTCCCAAGAGATCCAGTGAAGTCAGTTAAAATCTTCTAGTAGAAAGAGCCCCTGATAGACCCTTTAATAAATCACCTGGATAATTCTAATATATATATATTCACTACCCTGAAACCGGAAATGAAGGGAGACTGGATACCATGAAATTAACCCTCTGGTGTCCAGTGACTTTATAAAGGTTTTTTTTCTACTATTTCTTTCTTTCGTTAATTCTCTTCCCTCCCTCCATTATTTCTTTTTTAAGTAAAAAATCAAAAAAATATATCATCTGGGGAGATAGCACGACGCATAGCGACGAACCGGATATTGCTTTCGGTTGGACGATAGACCACAAGTAGATATTTTTTAACAGTAATCCATTTATGTTTAACTATATGGTAACGTTTTTTTTTTCTTAGCCTGTTAATCGTTACTCGTTTCTCCTCCGCTTACGATTAGTCCTTGGTGGAAGAAAAAACCTTTTACAACCAATTTTTGAAAACCATATTACTGCCCAACAATGTAGACTCATACCATCAATGGATACATTTTTGTCTTTTCTTTTTTTTTGTTTTGTGTTTATTTTTCTTTGTATGCCATATTTAAAGATAGGTGAATAATGCTTTCCAGTTCTGAGACAAAACCATCTTTTTAATAAAGCTTATGTTATAAAACCGTTAACCATCCTGTCATAATAATGGGTCTTAAAAGAACAACTCGGGAATCAAAGGAAGAGCACTTGTATAAAAGAAAAAGATAGGAATCTTTCTCACCTCTCAATTGTGAATGAGGGTTCTGGGAAATTAACGCTTTCTACATAGCCAGGTGTTTTTTTCCCAGCCTTCCATATCACATGGTGTGGTCACTGACGCACTGTATTCTTTGACTGCCCAAACCTGATCTACTGCAGGAAAACTGTTACAGTGCAGTCTTGCCTACTAGTCCTAAGCTAATCCTGTTAGAGTCCACATTAGTCAGGGAGCATTGACTGAATAATTGCTATACAGATGACGACAGTTCACCCCAGTTCTTCATGAGACTATACATCTACTTTAGAGCCATTTACTGCAGTGGTGATACTCAGTTTTAATTGGAGTAAAAATAGTTCAGTAGTTCTCCTTTAAGAAATTCTGCTTAGCTAAGTAATTCCTACATGAACTTATTTTTCTATCATACATTTATTTAGCTTCATCCTGCCCTAAAATCTCTCTATTTACTGTTGACGAAAATTGGGTTTTTCGAGGCAGTAATCTAGGGTAGGTATACATAAAATAGCGTACAGCTGACTGCTGAGATTACGATCCTAAAAGGATGAAACTGTTTTGTTTGGGTAGAATCCCAAAGAGAATTGCTTGGTCATCCAATATAGCCAATTATGTATATGGGAGCAATGTCCTTCTCGAATGGTCTGTGTCTCCTGGAAAATGGTTGTATTAAACATCTTGCATAACGTATGGAAGTTTATTTTAAAAAACCTGATATCGAAGCATATGAATCTCGGGCTTGGCGGTAATGACTTTGCATTACAAACTCACATATGTTTAAATCCCCTCAGTGTAGAGAATGTCATTGATTAGTTTTTTTTTTTTTTATATCGAACATAACCGTGTAATTAACGATTTCAGAAAATAAGACAATCAAAAAATGGAAAAAACAATGTAAACTAAAAAACACTCATTTTTAATATGTCGTGTTAACGCTACACCTGTCTCCATCCATGGGATACTAAGATTGTATTTTTAAAAACATCTGGTGGTTTTTCCTGTGAGCTACTGAATTAAAAGGGATTTTTGATCTCCAAACAAGTATCTAAGGGCTTAACGAAAGGTTGCTGTCATACCCTTCAAGTGCATCCCATAAGAAGCTATTAGAGCTGACAATTTTAACTTCTCCCTCCTTCCTCCTGTGGTGTAGCCTGTGCATTCCCTGACCTAACTAGTTTGGTACTACAAGGAATCTGGCTTATTAGGGATCATACTGCCATCATCTTAAACACTAAAATAAAGAGGTGGGTGCTGATAACAAGTCACTGGAGATATCATTCAAACATGGCTCCACGGCCTGGACAAGTGCGCTACGAGAAGGCATTAATATTATTTTTAACAACATTCCCCTGACATTTCCGTGCCTTCAATCTCTTTTACCTTCCAGGGATAACCTTGTTTAAGTTAAGCAATTTCTATTAGGTTTACTTTTCCCTCTGATATGCTGCCATTCCTCTAAAGAACGGAACATGTATGGGCAGAAAGTGTGTATTCTGATGCACCTAGTGTCCCCGTACTGAATGATGCACGCTGTACTGTACATGTTGTTCCACCAGTTAGTAGGGTAAGAAAATAATTGGACCAATGTTTACTTTTTTTATTATCTACTAATCTGTAATCCATAAACGTAAATCAGAAGCAGATCCTTCTTGCCAGGACATGGCTAATTCCAATCCACTGTGCACGCCCTTAATTAAAACCCTTCATCTTAATATGATCTATATATTGACCCCTTTCCACTCCGTTAAACCTGTGATGTTAATGTATGTTTCCCAATCACGGAAACAACAAGTTCTAATTTCCATTCCGTCAATGTTACATTACATTTTATTCAGTTTAGAAGGATTAAGCGTTTTCTTGGTGGCCTTTCCATTACATGGACATAGCGAAGAATAATTTAAACAAAAATTCCGCCGGAAACCGGCAGTCGTTTCACAGGACTTTTGACCAATTTTTGAGGATTACCGACATACGAGATTTTTTCGGTAACCCTCGATAATAACTTTCAACATTTGTTAAAGGGTAATGTCTATTCACCAAAATCAAAAAAATTGTTTTTCATTATAAGGTAGTACCCAATCCCAGAAACCTGTCCTTGCCTTTCTTTCAAAAATCCCATCACCTCCCCATTTGCATCCAACAGTTCTCGATAAGTTCTATTCGTTTTGGGGGTGTGGCCTAGCTGTGGCTGATAAGGAAGTGATCTGATTACTAAGAGGCCTATTACCATACCAGGCGTTTTGGCGGTCCCTGCCCACTTCCGTCCCACTTTGACCCTGTGCTTTTCCTTTCTCTGCTTGCATTGTTCAGAACTGTAGTACCAACAGACAGTTGCTGCAGAGGATTGTCTTGGAAGTTTCACACCTGGCAATAGTAATACCATTTGGCATGAATGATTAAGGACAGTTATATAAACACCTATTTACTATTCGAGTCCCAAGTGCTATACCATTGAGGCAACTTAATATCGTCCTAGCAGCTCTGTGTAAATCCCAGTATGTGGGATATTAGCTGTGCTTTTCTCTCATGCATGGCCTGAGTGGGAGTGAGAGGTGTGTGTGTGTGTGTGTTTTGTGTTCGTGTTCCTCTGCAGCAACAGCGTAAGTACCGTTACTGGAAAACGGACAAACAGGCTCCGGCACCGGGTAATAGCAGCAGCAGTGGATCAGCTGATACTGGCAGGGGCGGATCCCATTACAGTCCTCTCCCTGCTCTCGCGCTAAATCTCTGTAAGCCGGACGCACTGTTCGATTGACTCCCTCACCCGGCAGCGGGTCAGGGAGTCCTACGCAGCATGGACGGATCTTCGCATGACGATCAGTAGAAACACGGGGCACACCAGACCCAAATCTAAGGTACCATGCAATGTTTTTAACAATGGGCTCTTTACTTTAGCCAATGTTAATTTTTTCAGGTGGACATACCCTTTAATCCCTTGAATATACGGTTGGAACTTGAAAGTAGTTTCCGATCATATTTTCGAGGGTTATCGACGTTCCTGTTATTTGTTTTCCAAACCCTCGAAAGTATCGTTCCATTTTAGTCTTTGTGTGTGTTTCCCGAGTCCGTAATCTTAAAACAGAGGACTCGGAGTTTCGGCCACTCTAGTTGTAATCAGTAGTAATCACCTGGTTAAATAAAATAAGTGAATAATAACCAGTCATTTACATATCCTCAATTTTATAACTTATCCAACACCATTTTTAAATCTATTCAATGACGTGTATAGTCTGGTTTAGTGTGGCGTCACCCTAAGGGTTGCCATCTGTTCCCTCTGAATAATCGATATTTCTCTTGTAGGTATGTAACATTTTACAGATTTGCCTTAGATGTCTGAAGAATTGCAAATGCGACAGTTTATTTATTAAAAAATGTATAAAACTTGGATACAAGCAATTAGCACGCCCTTTCCTTTGGAACAGAGATCCTGTCTCCTATTAATAATTTTCCCATAAAAAGCGACATACCGCTACCCAGTACGATATTTCAGTAATTGAGTGTTGACGGTGAACAAACATTGCAACTTAATGGGCTTGTCCTAACCTCTTGTAGCAGAAAAAACTCATAATTATTTCTGTGCAAGTAAGTAGTCAGATTGATTAAATAATACATGGCTGGCAATACTGACAATACAGGATGTGGAAGCACTCCAATTAGGCTAATTTTACACCTACATTTAGGCAGAATGCTACTGAATCGGTCAAACTTTTATAACAAACATTAAAAGATATCAATGCCCATTCCTAGGCCCCATACAATATCTATTATCTGCACACTGGCATCTTTATAAACATAGAAAAGCATAATCAATGCACTTCCCTAGTAATTGATTATCCTTTTATGTTTCTATAAATGGTTGACCATACATTAGAACCCGCAAAATGTCAGTTTGTAAATTAGCCTAATTGGAGTGCTTCCACAATACCTTGTTTGTATTTATTATGAAGCAATGGCTCAAGCTTCTATATGGTACTAGCACCCCCAATACACCCCTTTTATGGAGGTCTGTGCCTTTAATATTAAAGCACTGGATGGAAGCACTGAAATGGCTGGGGGGAAGTGAGAAAGCCTTTATATGGATCCGTTGAACAACTATGCAGAAATGGAAAAGTTTAGCTTCATAATTAAAGTAAAACGGTTAGAAGTTAGGAGATACCTTCCAGCTGGGGTGTTACCTCTGACGTGTTGGAAGCTTTCATTCTGTGTCACATAATGTATACTAAACCCCTTTGTTTATAATGTATGCCAGTGTGCAGATAATTATGCTATGTGTATGGGGCCTCGGGAATGTGCATTGTTAATCTTCTTTCTATGTTTATAAGTAGCCAGTTGTGCAGATAATATGATATTGTATGGGGCCCCAGGAATGTGCTTTAATTACATTTTCTATGTCTTATAAATTATGCCAGGTGCAGAATATGATATTGGATGGGGCCAGGAATTTGCATTGATTATACTTTCTATGATTGCTGCAATACTTGTTAATGCTGTTCTTCTTTGGACTTATTTTCCATTCTGGGCTATCTTAGTTCTAAAGGTCTACTGATGTTCCCACACATGTTTTTTATTAATTACAATGCGAACCCCCAACTTGTGAGCACTAACAATTTATTTTACCTTTTTTAAATCAAAAACCCTGTTGTGCTTTTATCTACCAATCAGGTTCGAAGCTGAAAATGGAATAAACTGAATTTTGATTGACTAAATTCATCTTTTTCTCATTACACTAACTGGGAACTTAGGAGCTAGAAAAAACCCCAAAAACTTTAATTTTATCTTGGGGCTCTTCAGGATTTTATTTAAAAACTTGGCCCCTACTAAATCCTTTGGGTTTATTACATATGTGTAGAGTACTGGCGTTTTATTGTATGTCTTTTATGGCAGCATTATGAACAATAATGGGTGGAACTGTTTACGGAAGCAAGAAGGAGGGTAAACTTTTGTTTGCAAGTCTGGTTTCTAAGCCATCAAATGCCTGAAGAGGGGTTGGAAATGATCTCCATATGCAGTTGGCGAGTGCTTCTGTATGGGGCATGTTTTGGTTATTGGGGTGTTTTAACTACCTGCTACATGTTTGGACCGCTCCCCGAACTGGCCACACGCAAAGTATAAAGTCTGAAATTTCCTATATGAACATTTTATTTCAATCAGATGGTAGAAGTTCCTACTAGGCAGAATGCTGTTCGTTGGGATCTGGTGATAATCTAATAACCCTCAGCTCATTTTGGAGATGAATGTAATTGGAAGCTTTAGGGAATATTACCATGATATAGTGTATTTATATAGGGAATATTGACCCATGGTATAGTGTCATTTAATATAGGAATAGTACCATGATATAGTGTCATTTAATATCGGGCATATGACCATGATCTAGTGTCAAATTTACTATAGGAATAAGTGACCATGATAGTAGTTGTCATTTAATTAGGGAATATGACCCTGATATATGTCATTTAATATAGGGGATAGTGACCTGATATAGTGTCTTTAATATAGGGAATAGTGACCATATCTAGGTGGCATTTAATATAGGAAAGTGACCATGATATAGTGTCTTTAATATAGGTTGCAAAAAACTAACGTGCACTGGGTTTTATACCAAAACTTTTAAACTTTAGGAAAGCTAATTTTACTGCTGTTAAAGGATCCCTCCTGCTCAAGACTGGGGGGAATTGTTTCTTTGTTCTCAGGTAAAGATACCATGAGCCAGATGTGGGACTCACTTTTAAGAGATATTAATTATTACATTTCTAAATCTGGTACCTTTAGGGACAGTGTAAAAATTATGTCCACTCCTACCGGCTTAATGTAATGCTCAGGTCCAAAGGGAAATGGAAAAAAAAAAAAGGCTTTTAAAATTTTGAAAACAGCAGGGAACAGACAGGCTACAGGGAGTTAACAACAGCTGTAATAAAGAGTGCAGAACGCAATACCTAGCTAAAATAGAAATGAAATACACGAATTTCCTAACAAAGCAAGTCCAACCCCAAATGTTTTTTAAGTATAAAATGGGTAAAAAGTGAGGCCTGAGAATGTGGGGAAGGACCATTAATAATGAGCTGATGTGGTTGTAGAGGATGCCGAAAAGGTTAATTGCTAAAAAACCGTTATTTTTTTACTTCGGTTTTTACTGTTGTAGAATCCTTGTCCGTAACAGCAGGACTGTAATACCGGTACCTATGATGGAAGAATGACTAAGTATTCCACATTTGGCTAACCGAGGATATGGTACGAAACAATTAGACAAAGTTATATCATAAACGCAGGACCGACGGATTGCATCCGCGAATTTTCCAAGAGCTTAGTCAGTTCTATCAGACTAGACCACCTGTTTCTCATCTTTATCAATTCGCTTGGGTCTGGGGATGTCCGTGATTGGAAAAAAAGCCAATTGTAATACCAATATTCAAAAAAGGTAGTCGTTCATCCTGGTAACTATAGACCTGTAAGCCTAACATCAGTGGTAGGGCTGTGATGGAAACGTTGTTACGGGATCATGTCCTTAGACTTTGTCTCCAGAGAGATCATCTTATTAGTAGTAGTCCAAGCATGGATTTCGAGAAATAGATCATTCCATAACAAATTTAATTGTTTTTTTCTGAAAAGCCGAGTAAGAAGTTTGATCAGGCACAGCAGTGGATGTGGTATACTTGGATTTGGCTAAGCTTTTGATACTTGTGCCACATAGGCGACTAATGTATAACTCGAGGACTGTTGGCCTTGAAAAACACATTGTTCATTGGATAGAGACCGGTTTTGTGGAATCGCAAACATAGAGTGGTGGTTAATGAGCTAACCCCGTGGTGGTTAATCGGAGGCTACACATCTATGTTGGCTAAATTTTGTAAGCGGAGTGCCTCAGCTCTGGTTCTGTACTCCGGGGCCACTTCTTTTTAATCTTTTTAAAATGACTAGAAGGGGGACTTGAAAGCAAGGATCCTCTGTGTTTTTGCTGATTGACATGACACTCAACTATGCAGAGCTTTGAAACTTCAAATGATTGTGTCAAGTGCTTGCAAAGCCAGACCTAGATAGCTTATCAAAATGGGCAACAAGAAAGGGCAGAATGAGATTCAATGTTGATAAAGGTAAGTAAATCATTTAGCAGATTTAATATCCCCTATATCCCTGTGCAATGCCCCACCTAACACCAAAATCTAAAGATTTTGGTTGGGGGTCTGGAGATAAAAGACTTTAGCTGTAGCAAACAATGCCAGACAGCAACAAACGGCTAGAGCTAGAAGAATATTGTCTTGATAAAAAGGGGAATATATTCAAGGGAGAAAATCTTATTCTCCCTCTTTACAGGCACTGTAAGGCCGAGCTATCATTTGGAATATCATGCCACAGGGCCGACCACTACAGCGGAAATAGACATTCGTTACAGCTCTATTGTTCTAAGATGGCTAAATATAAATGGATCCCTGTCTTTTAAAATAAAACACTCTTACATAGCGCTCATCCGCGTTTGGTACCCTCATTTTTTGACCTATAGGTTCCGTGGGCCTAGAAATATCCCTGTTGCAGTGAATATTGTCAGACGGCAATATTTTAATTGTGATCGCCTTAATGGTCACATGGAATACCACGATGTGTAACAAAATTACCGTTCAAATTGGACCACAATGACAGTTCAAATTTTTATCCGATTGGAACAAATGTCTAACGTCATTGGGTCCGGTGGCAAAAGCGAAATAAAGAACCCATTAACTGGTATTTTTTAGTAACTGACTGGTGTCTTAAAAGAGATTATTGGATTTTAAATGGATTTTTAATTTAACGGTCTTTTCTTTTTCAATTCATAAAGTTTTTATATAAAACGCAGAATTTTGACCTGATGGCTTTTAAAAAAAGTTCTCGTACTGGTCTTTTTACACCAAATGACAAGCTGCTGTGGGGTCAGAGACCTGTTTCGTCTCGAGGTACCAGGTTAAATCTTAAATCGTTTACAAACAATCCCGTGGCTTGTGAGTTATTGCTTCCCGAGCTCCCTCTGTCAAACTAGCTGAAGAAAGAACCTCAGCATATCCATTCTATGGATTATTTATTTAAAATACATTGCACATTCTTATTGGATGTATATCCTGCAGCATCTAACATATCTATATTCAATGTTTTGCTTAGAGTTTTTTTGTGGCTTTTATCAAATATTTATATACGGTTGTCTTTGCTGTTATTCTCCTCTCTTATAATATGCCCAGCATTACCCTACCCCTTCCCTGGAATCCAATCTACATAGCCCATTTCATCTTTTGGCATGACAACGACTCCAAGGCTGTGGGACTTTTATTTTTCCAGTTAGAATGACATAAAGGTTCATACATTCTCAATTATTATTGTTTACTACATCCAAGTGATATGCTAAGTAGTTGGAGGAACATCCTTGCTACAAACCTGATCCTATCTTAAAGTCCTCTGTTTGTGGTCCGCATTGGGATGAAGCTTACTACTGCTGTGGGGTGGGGATGTTGCAGCCTCTTTACATGACTCAAAACCCAAGCCCGTTCCATGGTTATGCAGGTGTGCGCTGGTTTGCTATCATGAAGTCATTGCCTGCTGACATCCCATCACAATCATGGCCGTTGATCTGATGCCACCGCCTGGCACCACTTCAATCCATCCTAAACTCTGCTGCCTGGCTCAGTGAGTTCTCTTCTAGCTCCTCTAATGCCTCTCCTCTCTGTCAGTCCCTCCACTGGCTGCCCATTACACAAAGGATCCAGTTCAAGCTGCTTACCCTATCCTATAAAGCACTATCCAACACAGCCCCTCCATATATCTCACCCTATCCTATAAAGCACTATCCAACACAGCCCCTCCATATATCTCACCCTATCCTATAAAGCACTATTCAACAGAGCCCTCCATATATCTCACCCTATCCTATAAAGCACTATCCAACAAGAAAGAAAGGTAGTGTAATGTAGTGATAGGTAGGACATTAATTCAGTATATGGTTTAAATATGCTTGTGAAGGTTCTCATTCATCCAGGTCATGGTATATCTGTTGTATTCAATTAGATCAAGGAACGTGACTGGCGAAGGAACGTGACTGGTTCAAGAGAGGTGTTAAGGAGGCCATTTATGTGAAAATAAAGAAACCAAGCCTAAATAGAGGTGGGGTGTTTTCGACACCAAGTCTGCCATGTACAATGCTGTTTTAACACCTTACTCTGGCGTTCCTATAACACCTCTTAGCCACATCAATCACCCCTTAACACTGGCTGTGATTGCTAATGGGATTTCCAGGGTACATAATTGCACAGATTCTTGTACAAGTCATTCTGAATTGAAACCAGTCGGATGACAGCGAAACGTCTTCAAGAACTACATTTCAAGTCCAGTTGATCTAATGATCACATATATATGGTTTAAAGTATTTATTCTATAACATACTACTAGTTGGATGTATCTACTTACATAATTCTGGTGGGGTTTTTTCTTCCTTTGGATCAATGGTTAGGCAGGCAATGTGGGTATTGCCGAGTAGGTTGGACTGGATAGACATATATCTCTATTCAACCTCAAATACTATACTATACTAAGCTATACTATACTACTATACTGTACTATACTACTATACACTATACCATACTACTATACTGTACTATACTATTATACTATACTACTATACTATACTATGCTAATATACTTTACTATACACTTGCTAATATAATGATAGGTAGGACATTAAACCAGTATACGGTTTAAAGTATTTATTCTCTATCATACTACTAGTTGGATGTATCTACAATCTACATACAAGTGCTAATATGATGATAGGAAGGATATAAACCCAGTATATGGTTGAAAGTATGTATGCTATAACATACTGTACTACCAGTTGGGAATATCTACTGTACATACTGAACATGGGGTCATAGAAGAGAATAGCTGTTTGCTTTAGTCCAGACCTGAAAGGGTCAATCCTCTGAATCGGTTATATTACTATGGGCCCTATTTATAAAAGATCGATATCGTTATCGTTAAATACCGATCGTTATCGTAAAATAACGACCGGGTTTTTACCGATAACGACCGTTATTTACCGATAACGACCGTTATTTACCGACAACGGTCGTTATTTACCGATAACGACCGTTAATTACCGTTACCGGTCGGTATCGGTAAATAACGACCGTTATCGGCAAATAACGACCGTTATTGGTAAATAACGACCGGTATTTACCGATAGCGACCGGTATTTAGCGATATCGGTAAATAACGGTTGTTATCGGTAAATAACGGTCGTTATCGGTAAAAACCCGGTCGTTATTTTACGATAACGATCGGTATTTTACGATAACGATACCGATCTTTTATAAATAGGGCCCTATATGCTCTGTGTACTTTTTAAAATGAATCGTATTAAGGTCTTTGTGTGTAAGAAAATGAAAGACAGACAAGGAATATATCAGATTAGATGAGCTTCTAGGCTACATCCACTCTTTCCTTACCATCAGAGCACAGTTTATACACATATTGTTAATATGGCCATTAAACAGTTAACATTAAGATAAAGGATAAACAAATGTCTTTAATTCAAACGAAGCAGCAAGGGAAATGACAATTCTTCAGGCTAAAAGTAAAACAAAACAGTCTTGGTTCTGATTGACAAGAAGGAATCTAGGGTACAACTTCCCCTTAAGGTATCTTGTGTAGGGACCGCAATGTCATCCTTAATGGATGGTGCTTATTATTGATTTTCCTTCTTTAACCAACAGTATTTAGGGGAAATTATGGGGAGGGGTATTCTATAGCAGAAAATGGATTTGGAGCCTTTCCAAATGTCATTACTGAGCAATTCTGTACAATACTTTCCTTCCCTGCAATCTTGTCTGCTTGTGACTGTGTCAGCCGATGTCCAATAATTAGTCAATTACAAGGCTTCAAAAAGAGGTGGAAGAATCCAGCATGGTACCCTTCTAGGGGAAGGTAGAATGTTAATGTAACCCTTCTAGGGGAAGGTAGAATGTTAATGTAACCCTTCTAGGGGAAGGTAGAATGTTAATGTATGTTGCTCTTTCACTTGCATTCACGTCAATATTTGGTATGGTTATCTCTATCCTCAGTTATCCTTCCACCCTTGCTTATGGTTTCCCTAGATGTCTTTGATGTTGATGTGTTATGGAAGAGAGACAGTTGGGTGATAAGGGGATTGTATAACTGTAGTGTTAAAGGGTAAAATGTAACCAGTCTAAAGGTGGGCATACACAGTCCAATATTCTTCCAATCGGATTTGCGATCGTCCGAAATGATTGCATATCCAATCAGAAGAACCTATGGTATATCCCTACCTTGCACCGTTGATCTTCAATAGATTTCAGCTTGAAAACTACGGAAGGTCTGGTTCTGGTTGATCGGGTCGATGTAAAATTTTGCCCGATCAGATTTTTTTCAATAGACCGATCAATATCGCCGATCAGTCTATCGAAAACCCTAAAAAGTAAATTTGATCGAATCAATCGGAATATCGATGCCTTGTATGCCCACCTTAAGTTCAGGTTATTCATCACATAATGACAACACTATAGGACATATAAAAAGGGCATGTCCATCCTCAAGTTGATATTTTATATAAAGCTTAAGCAGCCCCCCAATATATATTTTTGCTTATACTTTCCTGTTCCAAAGACGCTCGAATGAACTTACTAGCCCTGGCCAGATTGTTCTGCCTCCTCTAGTTACAAGCCCGCACAGCAGCAGAATAAACTGCTTAGGTAATGCCCATCACCCATTGGACGTGATGTCATCGTGACTGACAGCTGATACTCGGAAGCAGCAGAACAGAAAGCGGGGGATCGAGCTGTGTACGTTTTATAACAAAGAGTAGAGTTTCTATATAAAACATTCTTTAGCAAGAAGAAAACGATTCGAATGTTAGAAAACCACTGTTATGGTTTTTCACTGTCCTTGAAGGCATCAGTCTAAACTGGTTTAACAGGAGGTCTACGTGACAGAGACTTTAAAGGGTTAATGGTTATGGGTTTCTGGATTGGTCTACGTGTGATTTCCCCATATGCATTCACAGTAAATATCCAGCTGAATTATTTCAGTAAAATTTGCAGGCATCAGCTAAAATGGAAGAAATCCATAGCCTGATTACACGGTATCATTAGCGCAAGGTCGACATATTGGATTTCACCTACTTTACTTTGCAACGTGACTCTTCAAGTGATTTAAAGTCTACGTTAAGCCACTTCCCATTATGTAGAGTTGTTTCTAATACTGTCACAACAGAAATGTTTATATTCATTTTATAATTAGGGTAATTAATGGAGAATTTGTTTTGGACAATTAAAGCTACATTTATGAAAGATTGCGGAAAGAAAAAAACACTTACATTCAGAAAATCTGATGGAAAATTGCACTTAAAGGGGCATATTTATAAAGCCTCGTTAAGTTTTCGCGGCCGTTTTCCCTGCCATTTCCGCATAAATCGTGTTTAACACGATTTATTAATGTCGGGAAACGGCCGCGAAAAGTTAACGAGGCGTTAACTCTTCGCGCCGATACCTACCTGTTACCGCCGCTTCTATTTATAAAGCGGCGGTAACTGTTTCTCATTGCTAGTATCGGCTGTTTTGCTTCGGCACCTTCAAGGTGGCGAAAGCGGACGATACTAGCCTCCCTGCGGCAGAGATGGACAGGCAACCCGTGGCGGGTGGTCGCACCCGCCCCGGGAGGCACGCCCACCCCACCCTCGAACCGCAGCCGCTTCTCCAATTTTTGCGTTAATTTCGTTTTTTTATAAATATGCCCCAAAATGTCAATAATGTGTCAGTCAAAAGTAAAAATTCATGTTTCCTTAAAGGGCAAGTCCACCCTCAAATGAAAAATTGTATCCCCTAAATCCCCTAAAAAAAACTGCAATTGTTAGAAAGTTGAGAGATGGAAGACAAACCTAAAATTCTGCTTCCTAGTTTTTCGAGTTACCAGCTGTCATTCATGGGTGCAACATATCAAATGAGAAAGCGAACAGTATCCCTCGAATCATCTGCACACTCTAATTATCAGTAAAAAGTCCTTTATTGTGCATAGGGATAAATATACCAAAACGTGGATTAAAAACATTTAAAAAGAGAATATATACAGACACATGGTAACTACCTAGCATCTAGGTCAGTAAATACACTGCTAGCCTTCTTACCACACACGGGAATTGCTTCAATGAGTCAAGGATAGGAAGGTAACACTCTAAGTGTGGCTGGCTAGAGTAAGTGCTGGAAAGGAATGTACATCACCATGACAAAGAACGCTGGAGTCCATTTACCACATGGGACGCCGTACACGCTCACCTCTTTCGGCTTCTGAATGCGGCTGCTTGGGTACGCATGGGTGCGCCAGTTGAGATTACAGTCAATGGCTGAATGATATTTCCCTAGCTGTCTCCTCTGAGCGTGTCCAAGCCTCTAAAAGAGATTGGAGAGGAGGCAGAAACCTTTAAAGAGAGATGGGTAGAAGAACATTTTGCTACAGGTCTTCATCTGACAGTTTTCTAACTTTTTTAGGGTTATTTACCAATATATCATTTTTTCCTTTCAGGGCCGAACATGCCCTTTTAAACCAGGCAGAATAAGGAATCAGGGCTATTTTAAAATCAAGCAGTGGCTGGTTTCATTACCGAGGCAACTCACCCACAAACTTAAATTTTAGCCTTTAATTGCCTCTGGGACGTTGCTCTCCAGGGAGAGAAGATCTTTTGGCATTTTATATGAGGTTGTGCAGATATGTTTCTTTTTTTCCCCATAGGGAACCTGGGAAAATAACAGTTCATTGCTATTAAGCCCTTAGGGTGGATGCATGAGGCATTGGCCCGTTGGGTTGTTTGCAAAGTCCACAGAGCAATATAAATAGTGAATTGTCTAAATAATAGATTTAAAGGAGGCTGAAATGACTTTTTTTCATTGTGCATTGCCCAGGTTTATCTGAACCAAACAGTGTTTCACTCGTCTTCATATTTCATCTGGTTCCCAAGAGATCCAGTGAAAGTCAGTAAAATCTTCTAGTAGAAAGAGCCCCTGATAGACCCTTTATAAATCACCTGATAATATATATATATATATATATACCTACCTGAAACCGGAAATAAGGGAGACTGGATACATAAATTAACCCTCTGGGTCAGTGATTTATAAAGGTTTTTTCTCATTTCTTTTTATCAGCTGGGAGCACAGACACATTTCATCTGTGTGGATATAAAGTACATACAAACAATAGAATTCTAGTGCACAAACAATTCTAATTGCATATTGGCTCCCTCCATAAGGTTCTACTACAAACAGTCTGCTAAACCCTGGATAAAAAAAAGCAATTAGTTCATTAAGTTGGCCAAATTATTTTAAGCCCAGTCACCACGTCAAGGTTGCTTTCTTTAACGGGGTCCTAACCTACTGGTACTTGCCTTTTTGGCTACATGAGCTGACAGCTTCTCCTGTGTGGCCTGGATGCTTGAAGCTGACTCTCTGGTTTAAAGTACTTTGCTCAAACGAACACCTGACCTAACTCTGGGTGGGGTACAATTTCCCAGAAGGCTTGGTCAAACCTTCAGTGTAACACACAATATATATAAAATTGGGCTGTTGTTCATCCATATTAAAGTGCAACTAAAGAGCAAAAATATAATACATACAAAAAAAACCCAGAATTCTATAAGTCGCTGTTTCAAGGCAGAACATACATTTATTAATTTTACGGATCCGATCAAACTTTTTGGCATTTTGATGGGTGCAAAGTTTGACATAAAAAATGTTAAAAATCCAATTCAATTGGGTTTGAAGCAGAGTTTTGGTTCTGCAAAACCACTGGGGGAACATAATTGCCAGTTTAATTCATCTTTGGTGCATGCCATGGAGCTTGTGTGTTCTCCTTGTGCTCATGTAGGATTCCCTCAGGTATTATCGGTTATCTCATGTGGTGCGAGTTTGCTACCAGTATATAATGAAATTCCTCTTTGCTGCCAGTATATAATGAAATTGCCAGTTTGCTACCAGTATATAATGAAATTCCCATTTGCTACCAGTATGTGATGAAATTGCCAGTTTGCTACCAGTATATAATGAAATTCCCATTTGCTACCAGTATGTGATGAAATTGCCAGTTTGCTACCAGTAAGTGATGAAATTGAATAGCTATCTCTCTTTTTGTCTGCCTGTCTGTCTGCTTGTGTCTCACGGGCTATCAGTTGATCCCTATTGAGTAACTAGTACGTGTGGCTTAATTGGGGGATGAGAAAGGGGTGTGGGCTAGAAAGATTTGGAGTGCCCGAAAGTGCCCCTGGTGTTCATAGACCCTGGAGACGCCCCTGATGAATCCCAAGTTCTGAAACAAACCTGGTTGTGATTCGGATCTGACGGTTTTAAAAATTCAAAAATGTAAGATTCAATTGGGTTGGAGGTTTCATTTATCTGCAATGATAATAGTCATGGGAAGTACAAGGGGTGTCCTCTAAGTATGAAACAGAGTTAACCTCCAAGCTAAATTACCACTGTACATTTTAGTCTCTTCATCAGACTTTGTAACATAAAATTAATTATCTGAACTATTTTTTTTAATTTTTAAAAACTTTCAAGGGTTCGACATGGGAAATTTCCTTCTATGGGCCATTAGCCAGAGATTCTGAACACAAAACTTCTGTCTGCATATAATTTGCTTTCCAAGCCTCTCGGGAATTCAGAAAGTTAATAGGACAGCCAAATAGCTCTGCATTAACAACAAATAGAGAGGATGTAGTGTTTCCCTGCACACAAATTAAGAAATAGATAAAAGCCGCCATCAGAATAACTGCTGCCTCTGGAGGCCATTGTGGAAGGATTCTGTTCAGCTAAGAAGATTACGAATCGTAGCCTCTTCGGAGAGCAAATCGTAAATTCATTTGTTTCAAAAAATAATCCTGCAGGGAAATCTCTCAATGAGTTTTAATTTCTTTTAGTCTTTCCCAATGTACGACCCGATTTTACTGATCACAGCCCTCAATGGTATGTCTGCAATTCGGTTCTGGGAATGGCCATGAGGTTTGTTTAGAAGGACAATTAAAATCTTTGTGCAGCTAGTCAGTGAGTTTTGTCTGTTACTGAGCTCTAACTGCTCCCTATTATTAACAATGGGCGATCTTCTTTCGAATTACTAGTAATAACCAAGAAATACCGTGAGATACATTATGTGTTTATAGTATAATTAGTCCCAATGGTGAAATTTAGAGAAATTAAAAGCAATTTATAAAAGTCATGTCCTCAGCACGAAAAAAATCTTAGCTCCCCCAAACCCTGAGATTGTTATATTTACTTACTTTCCCCTGGTCCCTGAAGCTCCTTAAACTTCTCTCTGCTGGGGTCTTCCTCTGGCCATCAATCACGGCCATGATGGTGATGTCATAGGCAATGACTTATGACTGCAAACCAGCGCACCTGCATAAGCCATGGAACGGGCTTGTGGTTGATGTCATGTAAAGAGGCTGCAATCACAGCAGTAAGTTCATCCCAATGCGGACACAACAGAGGAAATTTAAGATAGGATCAGTTTTAGTAGCAAGTATGTTTCCTCCAACTATTCAGCATATCACTTGGGATTTAGTAAACAAATAATAATTGGTTGTAACCTTATGTCAGTTCTAATAAAAATAAAAGTCCAGCCTTGCGAGTCTTTGCATGCCCAAAGATGTATAATGGGCTACTGTAGATTGGATTCCAGGAAGGGTAATGCTGGGGCATATTATTAAGAGAGGAGAATAACAGCAAGACAACCGTATCAAATATTTTATAAGCCATCAAAAAAACTCTAAGCAAACATTGAATATAGAATATGTTAGATGTGCAGGATATACATCCAATAAGAATGTGCAATTGTATTTTAAATAAATATCATAGCATGGATCTGCTAGTGTCTTTCTTCAGCTAGTTTGACAGATGGAGCTCGGAGAAATAATCAAGCACGGATTGTTTAAAGATAACCTTGGCCGAGAAACAGGTCTCTGACCCCCACAGCAGCTGTCATTGTAAAAAGACCAGTACGAGACTTTAAAAGCCATCAGTCAAAATTCTGCTTTTTCTATAAAACTTTCTGAAATAAAAGACCGTAAAAATCCATTTAAAATCCGAATACTCTCTTTAAGACACCAGTTTACTAAAAATACCAGTTAATGGGTTTCTTATTTCGCTGCCACCGACCAATGACTGTTAGACATTTGTTCCAATCGGATAAAAATTTGAACTGTCATTTTGTCCAATTTGAACGGTAATTTTGTACAATCGTGTCTTCCATGGGCCTCATAACCGATCACAATAAAATATTGGCGTCTGCAATATTCACTGCAACCCAGGGATATTTCTAGGCACAGGCAACCTAGGTAAAAAATGAGGGTACCAAACGCGGAGAGCGCTATTTAAAGTTTTTTTATTTTAAAAGACAGGGATCCTTATTAGCCATAGAACAATAAGCTGTTACCAATCTATTTCCCTGTAGTGTCTCCCTGTGGCATATTCCAAATGAGGCCTTACCAGTGCCTTGTAAAGAGGGAGAATAAATTTTTCTCCCTTGAATCTATTCCCCTTTTTATACAAGACAATATCTTGCTAGCTCTAGCCGTTGCTGTCTGGCATTGTTTGCTACAGCTAAGTCTGTTATCTACCAGAACCCCCAAATCTTTATTATTTATGGTGTAGGTGGCACAGGGATTATTAAATCCTAAATGCATTACCTTACCTTTATCAACATTGAATCTCATCTGCCATTCTGTTGCCCATTTTGATAAGCTATCTAGGTCTGCTTGCAGCACTTGCACATCATTTGAAGTTTCCAAAGCTCTGCATAGTTTAGTGTCATCAGCAAACACAGAGACCTTGCTTTCAATGCCCCCTTCTAAGTCATTTATAAACAGATTAAACAGAAGTGGCCCCAGTACAGAACCCTGAGGCACTCCGCTTACAAATTTAGCCCACATAGATGTAGCTCCATTAACCACCACTCTCTGTTTGCGATCCAATAACCAGTTCTCTATCCATGAACAAATGTTTTTTTTAAGGCCAACAGTCCTCAGTTTATACATTAGTCGCCTATGTGGCACAGTATCAAAAGCTTTAGCAAAATCCAAGTATACCACATCCACTGCTGTGCCTGAATCAAACTTCTTACTCGCTTCTTCATAAAAAACAATTAAATTTGTCTGGCATGATCTATTTCTCATAAATCCATGCTGACTACTACTAATAAGATGATCTCTGGAGACAAAGTCAAGGACATGATCCCGTAACAAAGTTTCCATCACCTTCCCTACCACTGATGTTAGGCTTACAGGTCTATAGTTACCAGGCTATGAACGACTACCTTTTTTGAATATTGGTATTACATTGGCTTTTTTCCAATCCAGCGGCACATCCCCAGACCAAAGCGAATCTGAAAAGATGAGAAACAGTGGTCTAGATAGAACTGAACTAAGCTCTTTTAAAATTCGCGGATGCAATCCGTCTGGTCCTGGCGCTTTATTGATATTAACTTTGTCTAATTGTTTCCGTACCATATCCTCTGTTAGCCAATGTGAATACTCTTCATTTCTTCCCTGCATATTACCGGTATTACAGTCCCTGCTGTAAGGACAAGGATTCTCAACAGTAAAAACCAATGTAAAAAAACGGTTTAGCAGATTAACCTTTTCGGCATCCTCTACAACCACCTCAGCTCCATTATTTAATGGTCCCACATTCTCAGTCCTCATCTTTTTACCATTTATATACTTAAAAAACATTTTGGGGTTGGACTTGCTTTGTTCGGAAATTCGTATTTCATTTTCTATTTTAGCTAGTTTAATTGCTTTCTTGCACTCTTTATTACAGCTTTTGTACTCCCTGTAAGCCTGTTCTGTTCCCTCTGTTTTCAAAATTTTAAAAGCCTTTTTCTTTTTTTCCATTTCCCTTTTTACCTGAGCATTAAGCCATGTAGGAGTGGACCTAATTTTTTTACACTCGTTCCCTAAAGGTACAGATTTAGAAATGTAATAATTTAATATCTCTTTAAAAGTGGTCCACATCTGCTCAGTATCTTTACCTAGAAACAATTCCCCCCAGTCTATGAGCAGGAGTGATTCCTTTAACAGCATAAAATTAGCTTTCCTAAAGTTAAAAGTTTTTGTTAACCCAGTGCACTTTAGTTTTTTGCAACCTATATTAAATGACACTATATCATGGTCACTATTCCCTATATTAAATGACACTATATCATGGTCACTATTCCCTATATTAAATGACACTATATCATGATCCCTATTCCCTATATTAAATGACACTATATCATGGTCACTGTTCCCTATATTAAAGACCACATATCATGAGTCACTATTCCTATATTACATGACACTATATCATGGTCACTATTCCCTATATTAAATGACACTATACCATGGTCACTATTCCCTATATTAAATAACACTATATCATGGTCACTATTCCCTAAGCTTCCAATTACCTTCATCTCCAAAATGAGCTGAGGGTTATTAGATATCACCAGATCCAACAACACATTCTGCCTAGTAGGAACTTCTACCATCTGTGAAATAAAATGTTCATATAGGAAATTTAAGAACTTTATACCTTTTGAGGTGCTGGCAGTTCCCAAACTATGTAGTCAGGTAGTTAAAACCCCCCATAACCAAAACATGCCCCATACCAGCAGCCTTCGCCAACTGCATATGGAGATTCATTTCCACCCCCTCTCAGGCATTTGATGGCTTATAACATACTTCAACAATTAATTTACCTACCTTCTTGCTTCCTGTACACAGTTCCACCCATATTGTTCATATTGTGCCATAAAGACATACAATAAAACCAGTACTCTACACATATGTAATAAACCCCACATGGATTTAGTAGGGGCCAAGTTTAAATAAAATCCTTGAATAGCCCCCAGATAAAATTAAAGTTTTTGGGGTTTTTTTCTAGCTCCTAAGTTCCCTTTAGGTTGTAATGAGATTAGAATTTAGTCCAATCAAAATTCAGTTTTATTCCATTTTCAGCTTTCGAACCTGATTGTATATAAAACATCAACAAGGGTTTTTGTTTAAAAAAAGGTAAAATAAATTGTTAGTGCTCACAAGTTGGGGTTCCGCATGCTAATTAATAAAAACAATGTGTGGGAACATCAGTAGACCTTTAGAACTAAGATAGCCCAGAATGGACAATAAGTCCAAATGAAGAACTAGCATCTAACAGTATTGGCAGCAATCATAGAAAGTATAATCAATGCACATTCCTGGGCCCCATACAATATCATATTCTCTGCACACTGGCATACTTTATAAACATAGAAAATGTAATTAAAGCACATTCCTGGGCCCCATACAATATCATATTATCTGCACACTGGCATACTTTATAAACATAGAAAAGATAATCAATGCACATTCCCGGGCCCCATACAATATCATATTATCTGCACACTGGCATACATTATAAACAAAGGGGTTTTAGTATACATTACTGTGATCACATGAATGAAAAGCCTTCCAACCACGTCAAGGTAACCCCAGTCTGGAAGGTCCTAACTTCTAACCTTTTTTACTTTAATTATGATAGTAAACTTTTGCATTTCTCATAGTTGTTCACTGGATCCATATAACAGGCTTTCTCACTTCCCCCCAGCCATTTCAGTGCTTCCATCCAGTGCTTTATATTAAAGGCACAGGACCTCCATAAAAGGGGTGTATTGGGGGTGCTATTACCATATAGAAGCTTGACCATGCTTCATAATAAATACATACAAGGATTGTGGAAGCACTCCAATTAGGCTAATTTACAACTACATTTTGCGGAAGTTCTACTGATCTGGTCAACCATTTATAGAAACATAGAAAGGATAATCAATTACTAGGAATGTGCATTGATTATCTTTTCTATGTTTATAAAGTATGCCAGTGTGCAGATAATATGATATTGTATGGGGCCTAGGAATGTGCATTGATTATCTTTTCTATGTTTGTATAAATGTTTGACCAGATCAGTAGCACTTCTGCTAAATGTAGTTGTAAATTAGCCTAATTGGAGTGCTTCCACAATCCTTGTATTGTAAGTATTGGCAGCAATGTATTTAAATCAATCTGACCTACTTTACTATGCACAGAAATAATTATGAGTTTTTTTCTTGCTACAAGAGGTAGGACAAGCCCATTAAGTGCCAATGATTTGTTCACAGTCAACACTCAATTAATGAAATATCTGTACTGTGTATGGTTAATGCGCTTTATGGAATAATTATTAATAGGAGACAGGGATCTCTGTTCCAAAGGAAGGGCGTGCTAATTGCTTTATCCAAGTTTTATACATTTTAATAAATAACGGTCGCATTTGCAATTCTCATACATCTAAGGCTAACATCTTGTAAAATGTTACATACATACAAATGAATATATCGATTATTCAGAGGACAGATGGCAATCCCTTAAGGGTGACGCCACACTTAAACCAGACTATACACGTTCATTGAATAGATTTAAAAATGGGTTGGATAAGTTTATAAAATTGAAGGATATTTAAAATGACTGGTATTTATTCATTTAGTTCTTATTTAACCAGGGATACTTACTGATTACAACTAGAGATGGCCGAAACTCGTAAGTTTCCTTCTGTTTTCCGATTTACGGACCTCGGGAAACACCCAAATATCTGAAAATGGAACGTACTTTCGAGGGTTTGGAACAAATATAACAGTGAACGTTCGATAACCCTCGAAAATATGATCGGAAACTACTTTCAAGTTTCCAATCGTATATTCAAGGGTTAAAGGGTATGTCCACCTGAAAAATTAACATTGGCTAAAGTAAAAGAGCCCATTTAAACATGCATGGTACCTTTTATGGATTTTGTCTGTGTGCCCCTGTTTCTCTGATCTGTCATGCGCAGATCCGTCCATGCTGCGTCGGACTCCCTGACCCTGCTCCGGGTGAGGGAGTCAATCGGAACATGTGCGTCCGGCTACAGAGATAGCCGCGAGAGCAGGGAGAGGACTGTCATGTGATCCGCCCCTTGCAGATCAGCTGATCCACTGCTGCTGCTATGTACCCGGTGCCGGAGCCTGTTTGTTCCGTTTCTCCAGTAAGGTACTTACTGCTGTGCTGGAAGGAACACGAACACACACACACACACACACACACACACCTCTCTTCCCCCAGCCATGCATGAGAGAAAAGCACAGCTTAATATCCCACATCTGGGATTTACCCAGAGCTGCTAGCACGATATTAAATTGCCTCAATGGTAGCACTTGACTCTCTTAGTAAATAGGTGTTATACTGTCCTTTTAATCATCATCCAAATGGTATTACTATTCCTTTGTGTGAACTTCCCAGACACTCTCTGCCAGCACTGTCTGTTTTACTACAGTTCTGACAATGCAGCAGAGAAAAGCACAGGGTCAAGTGGGCGGGACCAAAACGCATGGTAATAGCCTCATTTAGTAATCAGCTCACTTCCTTATCCAGCACAGCTAAGGCCACACCCCCAAAAACGAATAGAACTTCTAGAGACTGCTGCAAAGGTAGGGAATGGTATTTTTTGAAAAGAAAGGCAGGACAAGGTTTCTGGGGATGGGTACTACCTTATAATGAAAAAAAAAATTTTTTGATTTTGGTGAATAGACATACCCTTTAACAAATGTTTAAAGTTATTATCGAGGGTTACCGAAAATAATCTCGTATGTTCGGTAATCCTCAAAAATTTGTCCAAAGTCCTGAAACCCGAACGATCTGCCGGTTTCGGACGGAATTTTTGTTTTAACATTTATCATTCGCTATGGTCCATGTAATGGAAAGGCCACCAAGAACCTCTTAATCCTTCTAAACCTGAATAAAAATTGTAATGTAAAACCTTGACGGAATGGAAATTAGAAATTGTTGTTCCGTGATTGGGAACATTACAATTAACATCACAGGTTTACTGGAGTGAAAGGGTAAATTATATATGATCATATTTAAGATGAAGGGTTTTAATTAAGTGCTTCACAGTGGATGAATTAGCCATGTCCCTGGCAAGAGATCTTGCTTCTGATTTACGTTTATGGATTACAGCTTAGTAGATAATAAAAAAAAGTAAACATGGTCCAATGTATTTCTTTCACCCCTACTACTGGTAGCACACATGTACAGTACAGCGTGCATCATCAGTTACGGGGGACACTAGGTGCATCAGAATACACACTTCTGCCCATACATGTTCCTTTCTTTAGAGGACTGGCAGCATATCAGATGGAAAGTAAACCTAATAGAAATTGCTAACTTTAAACAAGGTCATCCCTGGAAGGTAAAAGAATTTGAAGGCACGGAATGTCAGGGGATATGGTTGTTAAAAAGTTAATATTAACTGCTTCTCTGTAGCACTTGTCCAGGGTGAAGGCCATGTTGAATGATATCTCAGTGCTTGTTATCAGCACCCACCTCTTTATTTTAGTTTTTAAGATGAGGCAGTATGTCACTAATCAAGCAGTACTTCCTTTGTATACCAACAGTAGGTCCGGAATGCACAGGCTTACACCACAGGGAGAAGTTAACATTTCCAGCTCTATAGCTTCTTATGGGATGCACTTGAAGGTATGACAGCAACCTTTTCGTTAAGCCTTAGATACTTGTTTGGAGATCAAAAATCCCTTTTAATCAGTAGTATCACAGAATAACCACCAGATGTTTTAAATTACAATCTTATATCCCATGGATGGAGTACAGTGTAGCTTACAACTACATTAAAATGTGTTTCTTTAGTTTACATCTTTTTATCCATTTTTTGATTGTCTTATTTTATGAAATCGTTAATTACACGGTTATGTTCATATAAAATAAATACATTTCTACACAGGGATTTAAACAACATATGTAATGCAAAGATCATTACTGCCAGCATGAGATTCATATGCTTAGCAATATTCAAGGTTTTTAAAATAAATTCCATACGGTCTATGCAAGATGTTTAATACAAACACATTTTCCAGGAGACCATTCGAAAGGACATTGCTCATATTACATAATTGGCTAATTGGCTATATTGATGACCAAGCAATTCTCTGTTGGGATTCTACCAAAAACAGTTTCATCCTTTTTAGGATATCTCAGCAGATTCACTACTATTTATTTACCTCCCCTAGACTTACTGCCTGCTGAACCCTAATTTTATGTCAACAGTAAAATAGAGTTTTAGGCTGATGAAGCTTAAATAAATGTATGATAGAAAAATAAGTTCATGTAGGACTTACTGGTAGCAAGCAGAATTTCTTAAAGGAGAACTAAACTGAAATATTTTTACTCCATAAACTGAAAGTATCCCCCACTGCAGTAAATGGCTCTAAAGTAGATGTAGTCTCCTGAAGAACTGGGTAACTGTGTGTATATGCATTATTCAGTCACATGCTCCCCTGCCTAATGTGGACTCTAACAGGATTAGCTTTAGACTACTAGTAGGCAAGACCTGCTGTAACAAGTTCCTGCAGTAGTCTAGGTTTGGGCATGTGCAAAGAATACAGTGGTCAGTGACCACACCATGTGATACTGGAATGCTGGGAAATAAAACACCATGCTCATGTAAGAAAGGTTAATTTCCCAGAACCCTCATCAAATTGAGAGGTGAGACACAGATTACTACTTTTTCTTTATACAAGTGCTCTTCCTTCTGATTCAGAGTTGTTCTTTAAGACCATTATTTAATGACAGGATGTTTAACGTCTTTATAAATAAGCTTTATTAAAAAGATGTTTTTGTCTCATAACTGTAAAGCATTATTCACTATCTTTAAAATATTTGCATACAAAGAAAAATAAACCAAAAAAAAAAAAAAAAAAGTACAAAATGGATCCATTGATTGTATCTTACATTGTGGCAGTAAAATTCAAATTGGTTGTACAAGGTTTTTTCTTCCAACCAATGGACTAACTCAGTAAGAGGAGAACGAGTAACGATTAACAGGCTAAGAAAAAAAAAGTTACATATAGTGTAAACATAAATGGATACTTTAAAAAATACTCACTGTGTCTATCGTCCAACATGAAATGCAATATGACAGATGAAATTCCGCAGCAAATAGGTGACCGACACCTAAAATATTTACCTGCGTATTTTTAGGGCTCGGTGGGGGAAAAGAGGCGTTTATTTTTTATAAATCAGGTTTAAAAATTAGAATTAGGTTTAAGGAACATGTTTTTAGCCTATTTCCAATATATGTTATTGTATAGCTTGGTACGCATGGACGAGGCCAGAATTCTGACCTAGGTTGTGGTCTAGGGAATTAAATCCTCTAGGGGCAGCAAAAAACTAACCTACCACCCATGTTTTTCAGATACAAGATGCCACTATGGTAGGATACTCCTGGCTGCAGCCTGCAAACACCTCAGTACTCTAGGCACCAAATTATAAGTCCTGAATCAGGAGAGGGGGCTGGCCTTTCCCTGGTATACAGACCTCTGCCTGCAAATACTAGATGATATTAAATGGTGTAAGTTGATGTAAAATTAAGACAATAAGTGAAAGGGTAACATAACCCTGGAAAACGTCTATTTAATAAAAATCCAGCTCTGTTTTTGTTAGCAGAATACAGCACTGGGCTTGCTTACTTTTCCCACAAGCCAGCCAAATTCCTTTGCACCAAAACTTCCAATGTATTCCATGTCTTCAGGTATGACTGTCTGACCAAGCTCAGTTTCACTGGTCAGATAAAATGATCAGGATCCCTCTGGTTGTTGGTCATCATGCACACACTGAAAGACACAATAAACACTGCCACACCTTGTAGCAAGATCCCATTCTCCTACAGCATTATTATTAGGGTGCAGGACAAATTTCATCTTACAGGCTTATTAAGGGGGTGAGGTTGCTTTGTTAAAGGGCATGTCCACCCCCAAAACTATAATCCCCCCAACTACTGGCCCCACCATGTAGTGTAGTTTAATCCTTACCTCACATCCCAGCTCCATAGGGTTCTCCTGTAAACCCCCCCCCAAAGTCTCAAAACTAACCACCAGGAGGATAGCAGGAATACTAAACAAACAAATAAAGGGTTCCATACATTTGTAACTCTACTACATCCAATGCAACCCGAGGCACAGGACTGTGTAAGGACCTTTAATTTTCTTCTGTTGATAGTCATTTCTCCTTGAAAATGTGAATCCCGTAGTTCATGCAGGGCACTATGGTCAATCCTGTACTGTAACTGTCTGACTGGTCTTTTCCTGGTGACTTTGTTTAATCAAATTACTATTGTTATAATCTGGAGACTTATGTCTAATCTATTCTCTAACTCTCTCATTATGCAATTATACAATTTTATTCCCTCAACAATTTCCCCTTAATATGCCCACCTGTTTCTCCAATATTTCCACTGGGATGTCCCTTTAAATCTTCCAAAAGGAAAAGAAAGAATCTCCTAGAATAACAGAACGTATGCTAATCCACATTTACCATTGCCGTATGAAAATATTCCTTGTTTGACAAACAGCAACTTAACTAAGTTAACCAACAAGTCAATGAAAATACTACAGACTCATTCCCACCTAATCTCCTGTCCTACAATTCTCCACAAATGATTAAAGGCGAATGAAACCCAAAATATAACTGTTTGCCATAGCAACCCTCATTGCATGGAAGACCCTTCATTTTCCGCTATGAGTTCACTTTAGGTTCTGCTTCTTCCATAAAAATGAGGCTTCTGTTGCTCTCTGCCAGCAGCTAATTTGACATTTTCTGCACATGTGTGATTTCAACTCCCTCCTCTTGACCCCTACGATGCATGAATATACTAAATCAAAAATGTTAAAATTGCTGTAGTGTCTGGGTGGTACAGAGAGCTTCAATAAGATCTACTGATTTGCACATTCCAAGTAGCAGTGTTGCATTGTGAAAGTCTCTAGCTCTCCCTTTCAACTGCAGTAAAAATACTTTACTCTTTAAAGGGCATGTCCACCCCCAAAACTAAAATTTGCCCCACTACTGGCCCCACTGTGTAGTGTTCAGATATCCTTACCTTACATCTATGCTCCAAATGGTTCTCCTGCAATGTCTGTTCAAGGTCCCAAAAAGTGAAGAGTAGGAGCTGTCTGTGAGTCTCTGCTACTTCCATGTCCTCCTGGAGGACTCTAGCATATGCAGGGGAACTCTCCCCATTCCTCCCTCCCACCCTCCGAATCTCTTCAAGCAGCCATCATGCTTTGCCTATAAAATAACTTTTCTGTAGTGTAGGGCACCCTCACCCCCAACTGCCAGGTTTATATGTTTAAAAAAAAGTGCAGAAATACTTACCAAACTTCGTTCCCTCAGCTCTCTCCAAAATTGTACTTTCTTAAAGGGGAATGTTGAAAGGTAAGAAGAGTGTGGTTTTGTTTATGCAGACAGATTCCAATTTCCCACAAAATCCCTTTATTCCCAAGCAGAAAATCAGCTAATTATATTCTCCTCTGTCTCTGATGATTGGCTGGGAGACACTGGCGGGGCCGCTGCGGTCAACTATTTAATGCAGCTTTAGCATAAGGAGAATGAGGATACAAGGACTAATTTGCAAAAGGAGTTTTGTATATATGACCACCAGGAAAAGGCAACACTTCCTACAGTGACATCACAGATTCCAGTAACCTAAAATATTCTACAAATAATTTTAACACTATATACCATGAACTTTTCTCCAAAGTTATAACCTTATATGAATATACATTTTTTTTTCTGCAGAAGATTACTCAATGGACTTCATTATCATGTATATATATTTTATTTGTATAACACGCTGTTATACAGTAACACTGTGTGTGGGTAACAAAAGGTAGAACTTTTTTCATTAGGCCTAAATGAATGGATTTTCGACATATAAAGTGCTTTATGTCCACCGGATCGCAGATTGGCTTCCGTGCACGGAACAGAAGCAGAATGAGCAGAGTTGAATGGTTTAGACCTAATAAGGTCTAGGTTTTGTTTTTGTTTTTCTATTAAACTGAATTTTTTGTTGGGGCTTCCATTAAGCTATGGGGCACAGAGAAAGGTGTACAAAAAGATGTGGAAAAGATAACAAGACCAGCTACAGTATCAAGGAGAGGTGAGGGGAGGGAAGGTAACAATGATGTATGTGGTTCTCTGTGGAATCTTTGACTTAAAGGGCATGTCCACCCCCAAAACTATAATCCCCCCAACTACTGGCCCCACCATGTAGTGTAGTTTAATCCTTACCTCACATCCCAGCTCCATAGGGTTCTCCTGTAAACCCCCCCCAAAGTCTCAAAACTAACCACCAGGAGGATAGCAGGTCTCTGCCTGCTATCTAGCCTCCGGTAGATATTTGCCATGTGCACTGCAGCCCTTCTCCCCCCTCCCTCCCCCTCCCTCTCCCTCCCGTTCTACTATCCCTCCCCCTAGCATTAATCCCCCTTAATATTATGCTCCCCCATGTCCCCCAGCCCCAACCACATGTTTTTTTTTTCAAAAAGCTCCCCAAACTCTTACTTACCTCTCCGCTTTCCTCCGCTGCACTGAATGACCGGCAGCCGCGTCCGTGATTGGCTGCCGCTCAGCCAATCACAGACGCGACTGCCGGTCCCGCCCCTCTGCTTGCATTCTCGCAAGCAGAGGGCCGGCAGTGCGGCGGAGGATCGAGGGGAGGTAAGTAAGAGTTTGGGGGGCTTTTTGAAAAAACGAAACATGCGGTTGGGGCTGGGGGACATGGGGGAGCATAATATTAAAAAACTATTTTAGGGGTGGACATGCCCTTTAAGGGAGCAGCACACAGAAATTGTCAGAATGGCTGGAAGCTGATCTACAGGAGTAACATAAGGTAATTAAAAAGTACTGATCTAAAGTGATATCTACAGGAGTAACATAAGGTAATTACCTGGAAACACTTAAGATGGTTTTAAAGGAGGCTTTATATTTGACAAGAGTACCCCTTTAAGAATCCTTAGTTACCGAACGTACTTTTTAGTAATGGATAGGATATCATAAAGGATCCTTCGCATTCCATCCATACACCATCTGCCTGGGTGCTCCAGTATAGTCAAACGTACACTCACAGAAGAATGGAGCACTCCATTGAAAACAAAGGTACAGTAGGTCTGCTAGGCCTAGCAGACCTACCTTTGTCTTCACTAAACTATTCACAGTCCTTGGAGTGCCGTACGTCTGTAATCTATATATATCTAAGATATATATTATATAAGATATATGATTAGAGATATATATATTTGCATTGTTTTACACCAAAGACCACTTGTATGCACTTTATCACCTTCAATGTCCCTTTAAATGAAGTTTCTTCTCACTTAAGAGATGTTTAATTGACTCACTGCTTATGAAGGGTTAACTTATTGGGGACACACCCTTTAAAAGACATGGGGGTGGGTGTGACAGAGTCTCCATTCCCCGATGCATAGTTCTTGAATAAAGTTTTCTACACCGCAGTAGAAGAGTTGTCTGGTTTTCTTCGGAATTTTGCCATTTTTTCCTGCCTGCAATGTGCCTGGAGGAAGCCGGTCCTCTTCAGAATTAAGACTCTTGCATGTTACCCATTGGAGGCGGAGCCAGATACAGTACACTGTAGTTATTTTATTATTACAGATACATCTTGCTTTCCTTTGTGATATTGTGCAACCAACTGCATTTAATATTTTTACATTTTTATATAAATTCTACTTTAAGCAGCCATCTACATTTGTATATTTAGGATCTGCAGATATTTTCCCTATGCTTCCCTTGGGTAAGATACTTTTGCAGAAGCCAATATATGCGAACCAGAATATTCCATCCCCCACCCACCGGTAACCCATAACTCAGCAGCACTCGGTTTTGAAATTTCAGATACAATTGGCACAACCACTGATCTTAAACAAATAAAAAACTGAAAGAAATGTTATATGTCCTCTGTATCCGATGCATAACTGTTGTTTTCTGGTTAGAAAGTTGTAAAATATACAATTTTGTTATATAGTATGTACAGAAATTTATAGCCCATATCCAAACTCCTATGGGCCACTTCATATCAGTAGTAACAGAAGGAGTGTGTGCGTGGTGGTGGGTGGGAGGGGCATGTTGTGTAGCCTCAGATGCAGCAAGGTATTTCTTTGTACTACAATCTTCTTTTGATTGAACATAACACAATTTATCTTCTCCAGTACTGAAAGAAAATAAAAAGAGAGAAAAATGAAAATAAACATATATAATTAGCCAGTTTACGTAACCATTTGCCATTTTATCAGAGACTCAAAATAAATTTATTTTGACCCCAAAAAATAAACAAATATTGTACATTCCATTTCCCCTAAATGTTTCACATACAATGTTTAATCAATTAAAGCGCTAAGTGAGGACTGTTCTGAAAAAAACAAAAAACCCGACAAACGTAATTTTTATTAACGAAAACTGTAACCAAGACAGGTCGGCATCAGCTAGAATCTCAAATCCGACAATCTTTGGCACTGTGCTGAGCCTTTTTATCTGTTGTGCTTGGCAAGACCTTTCTATCCTTCAGAATAATAGGATATCAAAGTGTCTGCCAAATAAAGATACAAAATCAAATCTCAGAGTAAAAGGTCAACTTTTACTAGGGACTTTACTGCATTTATCAGGACGTGCGGGCGCACAATATCAGATTAGAAGATGCTCGGGTATGAAACATATCAAAAAGGTAACAACAAAAAAAGAGTTTGTGATTGAGCTTAAAAAAACTCTTCACCATAAATCACATTATAAGAAATAATAGACATTATTTCGGACTGATCGTTAAAGTAAGGAGATTGTAGGGAGAAGAAAATGAAGTTTGTACATATGTAACGTATGCAAGATGGCTGCCTTAACATCTTTCCCTTTCCATAGAATTCACAATGAAATAGATTTATCAGCCTTGCTGTTTCATTTGAGAGATCACTGACCTCTTATTCACATTTTCCATTAAATAGTTCTGAAACCCAAGACACGATTGATTTATAGAACAGAGCTATAAGTAACCAGCACAAATAAATGTGTAAATGGAACACAAGCTTGAGATCATTTTCCCCCATCGCTCACCCTTAGCGTACTGAAGGGCACTGGATACGGAACTTGCATTTGGCTACACTCCATCCAGTGTAATAAGAGAGAAAAAACAAATCTAAGTGTGGTCCATGATATCTAAACTGGGAATTCAGGGATCCCTGTACAGGCTCACATGGATATCTTAAAGGAAAACTAACCCAACATTTTTATACTCCGTAATCATAGCATCCCCTGCAAGAACACTATAAACTGTAAAATACCTCTCCAGTTAACCACACGGTGTGATACTGGAATTCTGGGAAATAAAACACAAACACCAGGTTAGAAAGATTCATTTACCGAAATGAGAGGTGAGATACAGAGTATTGTTTTTATAGGTTGCTATGCCTTCTGATTCAGTGTTGTTCTGAGACTTTAGATGTCCTTAAAATCAATTTTAAGTGATTTTGTGTTTGAACATTTTAGCCAAAATTTAAATATTTCACAAGTAATGAAATAACTGTCAACATGAACCAGATTTGTCACTTTGATCTTGTAAGAGAGAATTCAACACCAGCTAGTTTCATCCAACTATTTCTTTAAAGGGCAAGTCCAGACCCAAAATGAATGAACTTACCCTAAACGGTAATAGTATGAAATGTGAAATATATAAGTCTAACCTGAAATCCTGCACAATGTCCTGTTGCCCCAGTTTCTGCTTCCTGGTTCTTCTAGTTAGTAACTGTCAGTTATGGATTTGACAGTTGACATCGTAGCCAATGACTGAATGTTAATCCCGTCTGCCTCTTCTGAGCATGCTCAGGCTCAGTATAGGCTCAGTAGAGGTTTCTAAATTGCTCAGTTTCCATGAGGCATCCAGAAGCATAGCAGGCATACAGTAATGAATTCATAGGACAAAGTATGATATATCAACATACTTTAACAAGGCCATTCTTTCTAAAAGATGTTATTATGAGGGTGGAGTTGTCCTTTAAGTTGAAAGCTGTGTACACACAAGGTGATTTTTCAGGCAAAACAACAGATATTTTCGTATGTTGGTTGGTCGGCCCGGAAAATCGCCAGTGACCGATATCTGTCGCCTGTATCAGGTGAACAGGTGACCGGACGCAGCGGTAAATCATGGCCGATCGTGCGGTTGCCTATAAACTGCATGATTGGTCACAGCGAACTGTTGCAGGATCGCTTGTGGTGAATGGTCTGTCGAGGGGAAGAAAACTTGGCCGTGTGTACCCAGCCTAACCCCAGTAATATGCTGTTTGTTTAACCTGCCCATGACCCAGCTGACAACTGCCTAGTACTCTTGAAATGAAGCAGGAACATGGCCCAGCAGTAAAAAGAGGGTAGAAAATGAGGAGACAGGTCTATTACGGGTTTAGAAATATACAAGGTTATAAAGTTGTAGATAAAAGTATCTACAATTATCTATATGCAATTAGAATTGTTTGTCCACTAGAATTCTGTTTTTTGTATGTATTGTATTGTTGGTCTCTAGTTGCACTTTAATATGGATGTACAACAGCCCAATTTTCTATATATTATGTGTTACATAGAAGGTTTGACCAAGCCTTCTGGGAAATTGTACCCCACCCAGAGTTAGGTCATGTCGTTTGAGCAAAGTACTTTAAACTAGAGAGTCAGCTTCAAGCATCCAGGTCACACAGGAGAAGCTGTCAGCTCATGTAGCCAAAAAGGCAAGTACCAGTAGGTTAGGACCACGTTAAAGAAAGCAACCTTGATGTGGTGACTGGGCTTAAAATAATTTGGCCAACTTATTGAACTAATTGCTTTTATTTATCCAGGGTTTAGCAGACTGTTTGTAGTAGAACCTTATGGAGGGAGCCAATATGCAATTAGAATTGTTTGTGCACTAGAATTCTATTTTTTGTATGTATCAGATTTTTGGTCTCTAGTTGCACTTTAATATGGATGTACAACAGCCCAATGTTCTATATATTGTGTATAAAAGTTTATCTATTGATAAAATTTCCATTGAACTGAAGCATTCCAAGATTTAGGGAATTCGCAAAGCAACAGCCAAAAACAAACATTGTGACCAAATTAGCCAAATGAAACTTGCATGCGTTGCCAGCTGGAATGACCCATTATATACAGTGTATGTCAATGTTTTAACACGGCGGCACTAAAATCCCAGAATAGATTTTCTTTTTTACTCTTGTGAAAGTATGGACCATCTTTTTCCCTCTGAAAGGGCATGTTAACCCCTTCACGAACTTGTACTCATAGACTACGTCCCCCCTAATCCCATTTTCACAATTCTTACCTTTCTCCCCGGCACTCCTGAGTTAAGATACCTTACCTTGAAGTCCTCTGGTCCCTCATTGAGCTCCCCATTTTCCCTGGTGGTAGTCAGTCAAGGCCAATGAATTACAACAGCTGCCCGAGCTCACAAAGCCATAAAGGAGGTGTCAGAGAGCAGCATGGGGCCGGAGGACTTCTAGGCAAGATACCTTGATCTCCACTGCAGAGAAATGCACTGCAAAAATAGTGTTAAGGGAGAAGAAGGTGGAATTGGGGGAGAAGAAGGTGGGATGGGGGAAGAAGGTGGTGGGATTGGTGGGAGAAAGTGGTGGGATTGGGGGGAGAAGGTGGTGGGATTGGGGTAAGAAAAAGATGGGATGGGGGGGAGAAGAATGTGGAAGGTATATATGTTTAAAGGTTTTTTGGGGTGAAAATGCCCATCAATTTATAGTGCAGCAAAGACATTTAAATGCACGTAAGCCAGCTGTAATGTTGGACCAAATCGGTGCAAAAATTTGGCCATTTTATTTATTTGCAGCAGCCAATCAAATGTTAGGTTACTGCAGTTAGATATCATCGTATGGGCTGCTGCAGATTAATAGCACGAGAAAACGTTCCCCCTGTATGTCTTTACAACACACAGTCTAACTATGATCTTGACATGAATCTCATTGAGTATCATGAGCAGTGATACTTACCATACCCAGAATTCATTATTAAACATTATGCAGCCTTACTATCGAACAGAGAGAGTTGATATAAAAACTAACGATTATCTTTGCTCACTTGTGTCCCCTTGCTCTCCATCTGTTATTTCTGTATTATTATAATAACTTCACTCATGTTTATGGTTTCCAGAGCTTTGTTGATTGCATAGAATCAGAGCAAATATTTTGTAGCCAAGACAAATATTGTTCTCTTCGGTGATAGTTCTTCATTTTTATTGAGTTTTGGAAAGTCTGTGTCAATGTGCTTGGCTGGGAATTAATAACAATGAAAACACTATTAAAAATGACTGGGTTTAAAGTGCCATATACGCTGCCATATAACCATACAATGGCTAGATAAGCATGGCCAGCTAAGCTTGCCGTACAATAGCCAGCAATGCATGATCATACAATAGCCATCCATGCATGGTCATACAATAGCCAGCTAAGCTTGCCGTACAATAGCCAGAAATGCATGATCATACAATAGCCAGCCATGCATGGTCATACAATAACCAGTAATGCATGCTCATACAATAGCCAGCCATGCATGGTCGTACAATAGCCAGTAATGCATGGTCGTACAATAGCCAGTAATGCATGATCATACAATAGCCAGCCATGCATGGTCATACAATAGCCAGCTAAGCTTCCTGTACAATAGCCAGCAATGCATGATCATACAATAGCCATCCATGCATGGTCATACAATAGCCAGCTAAGCTTGCCGTACAATAGCCAGTAATGCATGCTCATACAATAGCCAACCATGCATGGTTGTACAATAGCCAGTAATGCATGGTCGTACAATAGCCAGTAATGCATGATCATACAATAGCCAGCCATGCATGGTCATACAATAGCCAGCTAAGCTTTCGTGTACAATAGCCAGAAATGCATGATCATACAATAGCCAGCCATGCATGGTCGTACAATAGCCAGTAATGCATGATCATACAATAGCCAGCCATGCATGGTCGTACAATAGCCAGCCATGCATGGTCATACAATAGCCAGTAATGCATGGTCGTACAATAGCCAGCCATGCATGGTCGTACAATAGCCAGCCATGCATGGTCGTACAATAGCCAGCCATGCATGGTCATACAATAGCCAGTAATGCATGGTCGTACAATAGCAGGAAATGCATGGTCGTACAATAGCCAGAAATGCATGGTCGTACAATAGCCAGCCATGCATGGTCGTACAATAGCCAGTAATGCATGGTCATACAATAGCCAGCCATGCATGGTCGTACAATAGCCAGCTAAGCTTGCCGTACAATAGCCAGAAATGCATGATCATACAATAGCCAGCCATGCATGGTCATACAATAGCCAGTAATGCATGGTCATACAATAGCCAGCCATGCATGGTCATACAATAGCCAGCAATGCATGGTCATACAATAGCCAGTAATGCATGGCCATACAATAGCCAGCAATGCATTGCCGTACAATAGGCAGAAATGCATGATCATACAATAGCCAGTCATGCATGGTCGTACAATAGCCAGCCATGCATGGTCCTACAATAGCCAGCTAAGCTTGCCGTACAATAGCCAGCAATGCATGATCATACAATAGCCTGCCATGCATGGTCGTACAATAGCCAGCCATGCATGGTCGTACAATAGCCAGCAATGCATGGTCGTACAATAGCCAGCAATGCATGGTCGTACAATAGCCAGCTAAGCATGGCCTTACAATAAACAGCTAAGCATGTCCGAAAAATAGCCAGCAATGTTTAACCGTACAATAGCTAGCTAAACATGGCTGTTCAATAAAAAGCTAAGTATGGCCGTACAATAGCCAGCAAACCCTGATCATACAATATTCAGCTAAGCATGGCCGTACAATAGCCAACAATTTATAACTATACAATTGCCAGCTAAGCATGGGTGCACAATAACCAGCAATGCCTGGCCATTCAATAGCTAGCCAAGCATGGCCGTACAATAGCCAGCTAAGCATGGCTGTAAAAATAGCCAGCAATTCATGGTGGCACTATAACCAGCGAAGCATAGCCCGAACAAATAGCCAGCAACGTATGGCCGTACAATAGCCAGCTAAGCATGGCCGTACAATAGCCAGCTAAGCATGGCCGTACAATAGCCAGTGATGTATAACCGTACAATGCCCAGCCAAGTATGGCTGTACAATAGCCAGCAATGTAGAACCATACAATGGCCAGCTAAGTATGGCCATACAATAGTCAGCAATGTATAACTGTACAATGGCCAGCTAAGTATGGCTGTACAATAGCCAGCAATGTACAACCGTACAATGGCCACCTAAATATGGCCGTACAATAGCCAGCAATGTAGAACTGTACAATGGCCATCTAAGTATGGCTGTACAATAGCCAGCAATGTAGAACTGTACAATGGCCATCTAAGTATGGCTGTACAATAGCCAGCAATGTACAAACGTACAATGGCCAGCTAAGTATGGCCGTACAATAGCCAGCAATGTAGAACCGTACAATGGCCAGCTAAGTATGGCCGTACAATAGCCAGCAATGTAGAACCATACAATGGCCAGCTAAGTATGGCCAGCTCGTTATGCAGTTACAATATATTTGCTACACAAGCTGCTAAACTTTACATTGCAGATTTTACAATTGCTATAACATAGATTGTTTGTTCTAGGAAACGTATACAAAATAACATTAAAACAATAAGGAACAGAGGAAGGGTCTGATTTGAAGCCAACAACTGAAATGCTTAGGACAGCATTTCTCAGTTTCAACAGATAATTTAATGAATACTTAATTTGAAAACGTGCTAAATGGTCCATCTAATGTCTATGGACCGGATTAAGACTAGAAGACTTACAATCCTTAAATTCAAGATCTCCTCTGTCTGGTGCTTATCAGGGGTAATTTCTGCCAAATTAAATTTAACCGATTCCCTGCTCCCTAAACCAGGGAACCAGTCTAGGTATTAGGGCACTGCAGGTAAAATCTTCATTTTTTACAAAATGAAACTTCAGTGCACGGAACAGCAGTAGGAGGGAGGGGAACTCCACTGCACATGCCAGAAACCTCTAGGAGGAACAGTTAAAGGAACAGTTCAGTGGAAATTATCAATATTTGTTATTTGTTAGTTTGTGTAATTCTCTCCCATTTTGAAAAATCAGTTGATTTCATACCCTTTGCTGTTCCCTGCTGTTGACATTAGTGAGCTGCCATTTTAGGTTCTAACAGACCTTCTTCTTCCCACAATGCACCACTTCCTTGGAATGTTCCTAACAGTAATTTCTATTGATTGGCTGTTGGATGGGTCAAACATGCTCAGATCTCTACTGAGCAACTGAATCAACCCAGGCGCTGGGTCAAGGGCAAGACCATAACTGTCTCTATTAGGGGTCCTACAAACAGGAAGTCAGTATTTCGGTTGCATTTATTTACACACAGACACAATGCTGAATGGGCAGGTTAAGGTCATTGGGATGGATAAATACTGCGCTTTATTCTGAAAAGTATATGTATTTGCACTGAACTTCCCCTTTAAATTTTACACCAGGGAAAGGCTCCTAACTTTTGAGCTTCGTGGACTGTATGTCGGCCTTGCATGATAACCCTATGCAACAGAAAAGAAAGGTAGGGGTCATTTAACATTACACAGCATTACATTTCAGTTGGGGTGTGTGTGGACCTGGCCTTTTATGAGCAGATTTTTTTTAAACTCGATAAAGCTATTCCACTTCCATAATGAGTGAAACTTGAAATACCAAAATAGAACAAGATGTGGCAAAATGCTCATTATCACATAGAATATCGCCCACAACTCTGTCTCCAAAATAGCACTGTACGGGGCTTTGTGTGTTATTGTCTAATTAATAAAATGTAACACCTTCTTCAGGATCACAGTATGTCAAGTTCCAGTTTCAGTTTAACTCACTTTGTTGATCAATTGCGAATTTTACCTTCTGTACACACATTATAACTATTACAACCATTCCTGGTATGTCCTGACAGCTGTAGCACAACCGGAGCAGTAGGTGGCCGCATGAAATTGCAGTGCAGCAACAGCTGAAGGGGTGAAAATTGGGACATCCGTGTTTTAAGGGTTAGGTCCCACTATGCGCGTTGCATTTCGTTTTCCGTAAAATAAAATAGAAATCCCGAGAATCAATTCCCACAGTATAACTTGCGGTCCTAATCTATGTGGTCCATTTTATATCTGCATGCATGCACAACTTTTGGTTCATGTGTGTCACTGTTGATTTTCCAAAAATGCACACGCATGCAAATGGATTGGAAATGCGGACAAATGCATAGAAAAATGCATGTCTGTTAACCTGCAACGCACCTGCAACGGACCTTGCCCTAAAGATAATATTTTAGTGAAAACATTTACCATAACGTACCGCACATCCCCACTAAACAGCATTAATTTACTTTCACAATTACTCCTAGTTAGTGAGAAGTTCTCTTCCATTCTGGCAAAGGTATCTGCCTTCTCCCTTTTCTCAATGAGCTTTTTATAAGCTTGTGTAGAGGAGGCAGCAAGAAAAATAGCAGTCAACCATTGGCTGTGATGTCAGAGATAGCTTACTCTGCCAGAATGAAGGCTTAATAATACATGGTAACGTATTAATAATGGTTAATAATACATGTAATAATGTGCTGAATATACAAGTTGGAATTGGAGGTATGTAACTGACCAGTTTTTTGTTACAAACTAAATGAATGGTATTTTTGAAAAACTCTTCAGAAGCAAAATGTATAGTAATACATAGAATTACAGAGAGAGCACGGTAAGTGGATTATCATCTCGGGTAATGGATGTCCTAGAGTTACAGGAAACTCACTGTTAGTGGCTAATATAATTGTCCTTTGCAAGTTACTAGGAAGGGATAAATCACTGGTGAGGTGCTGATGTTTCCTTGATAATAAGGAAGCTCAGTTAGTGATGAAGCTGTAAAGGATGAGAGAAGAAAACAGGAGGCAAAGGATCAGAAGGCACATAGGGCGAGATTGAAAAGGGGCACAAAGGAGAGAGGAGTGAGGGGCCTGGAATAGAACAATAGGGATCATTACTCTAACACTGAAGCTAAAGAAAGGGAAAAATAGCCAAGCAAAGGAAATTGATGACTCTGAACTATATTGTGATTAATGGTGTCTTTGCGGACAATACTTCACAAACTAAATACCAAGAAATATAGCGGAAAACCAAAGAAGCCAAAGAGTTTAGTAATTAGTTAAATTAAGGTGGGGATAGGGACAAGGCTAGAATTTAAAATGCGAATGGGGTGAAGGAATCAGATACTTATGTATTATAAGAAATAATGTATATAAGGATATTAGGCCACCTCTGAGTTCCCTGCCCCCTATATGGTTTAGCAAACTCCTTGGTGGCGTAATATCCTTATAACCTACCTTCTATGGGAGGAACTGTAACATTATAGCCTTATAATCTTACAGTTCCAGGAGGAGAAGGAAACCAGAAGCCACAAAGGGGTAGGTTATAATAAATAAGTCACCCTGAACTGTAAATTAAAGGGATATTAGAAGTCACCTGGGAGTTCCGTGCCCTGTATAGAAGGTACTCGGCCTGCGGCCTCATACTTTTATATGGTCACGGAACTCCTCGGTGACTTCTAATATCCCTATAATTTACAGTTGGGGGTGACTTATTCACTATATATTACACTATAAGGGGTACATTATCCCATATACCACTGATTCACTATCCAATGTCCTGTTCCTTAGTACTCACAAGGTTCTAGTTTCTCTGCCAATCAAAATAGAAATTCTATTCCAATGTCAAATTGTGTCACCCACAACAGCCTAATGGGAATTACTCCACTTAGAGAAACAGAAATACATGTTGATGAATAAATAACCCTGGCATCAAATCCAAATCAAACCCCAAATTCTGTTATTTGTGTTAATAAATCACTGCCAAGCCCTTCAACCCCGCACAAAGCTCAGCTACTCATAATCCAATCAGAACACCCTATCATTTCTAAACAAATACGCACAATCATTTAACCAACACGGCAAACAAAGCATTTTCAGGATTATTCAATAAAAGTTCTTATTGTTTAAAAATGGTGCTAATTTTGCCCCAACCAATCAGAACTTATGTAACATTTGAAAGCTTACATCTGATTGGTTGGGGCAAAATTAGCACTATTTTAAACGATAAGAACTTTTATTGAATCTCCCTGTATATCGTTTAAAATGTTGCTAATTTTGCCCCAACCAATCAGATGTTAGCTTTCAAATGTTAAATAAGATCTGATTGGTTGGGGCAAAATGAGCACCATTTTAAACAATAAGAACTTTTATTGAATCTCCCTGTTTGTGTTTTGATTTTAATTGTGTTACATACCAGGCATCAAATATTTAGTCTTAGGATTTTAAAAAGACAATGGGAATGTTGACTTCAATACAGATTTCTTCTTACTGGATACCATAATCATTCCTATTTCAGATCAGGACCTCGCAATAAAAGCTTTATTTATTTAATCAAAATGAATGCAATGTCATTCTGCTGGATATGTTTATGTTATAAAGTGTGGTTTGCTGCCATTTATTGCTGTTTCTAAAGATGAGAGGAACTATAAATAATGGTTGGCATGAGGAATAACACCAATGTCATCAGTTGCCATTAGAGTCCCATACATTAAAGAGAAAGTGCAGGGAGAGTATCTCTGTTCAGAGACACTGGGAGTTACAGTAAGTAAGGTTTGCAAGGTCTGGGTTTTTGGGTGTTGGGAAGTATACAGTTATCTCTATGTACCGTATATACTCAAATATAAGTCGATCCGAGTACAAGTCGAGGTACACATTTTTACCTGAAAAAGGAGTAAAACATGATTGATAGAAATTATACCCACTACTGCCTTTTGATTCTGTATTGTTTTGAGGCTTTAGTTGCCCTTTAAATGGACAGCGGAATTCCCATACAGTAATAGACATACTGGATTTGGCTATTACTGTATGGGACTACTGTATGGGAATTCTGCTGTCCATTTAAAGGGCAACTAAAGCCTCAAAACAATACAGAATCAGAAGGCAATCTTTAACAATAGATACCATCCTTCTGATTCTGTATTGTTTTAAAGCATTAGTTGTCCTTTAAATGGTAATCCCACACGGTAATGGTAATCCCACTGTAACCCCCCAATTCATTGCCACTCCAGATGTTTGGAAACTACAACTCCCAGCATGCTTCAGATGCTGGGAGTTGTAGTTTCCAAACATCTGCAGTGGCACCCTGTACCCCCCCAAGTTCAGTGGAGGAGAGGACTTGTAAGGAGGAGGAGAGGACTTGCCTTGTGGACCAGAGACCTTTCCTTGTGGACGAAAGGACTTGTAAGGAGGAGGAGAGGACTTGCCTTGTGAGGAGGAGGAGAGGACTTGCCTTGTGGAGAAGAGGAATTGTAAGGAGGAGAGGACTTGCAATTCGGCTTTATCCACTGACGCCTGACATCACTACTTGGTGCTGGGAAGTGAGACCGGCACCGAGTAGTGATGTCAGCGGCCAGAAGAGGGGATGCGAAAGCGTGCGGCAGCCGGATAACACAGGTAAGTGACTCGAGTGTCGAGGTTTGATTTTTAGCCTAAAACCTTGACTTGTACTCGAGTATATATGGTAAGTATACAGTTATCTGGAAATGGTGGACATTTCCTTTAAAGTAATATTCTTTTGATTCATTTAATGTACTCTCACCAGACCACATACATGTGGCGAGGCCTAACACGGGTTAACGGAACCTTTCTAAAAATAAAAAAGTGACAAATTACACCCTGGATTTTACGTAGATATATATTCCATCAATGTTTCGGTGCTACGCAGAGCAACTTCAACAGGCTCTGTGCAGGGCCGAAACGTTACTGGAATAAACCATTATATATCTAGACTGAGCGATATTTGTTAATTTGATTGGATGACAGGAAGGACACCTGGTCTGGAGTATTTTGATTGTGCAGATACGTGCAAATTGACTCACCATTTTAAAAAATAAAAAGGTTTACCTTCTTTGCTGAATTAGATAGAAAGTGGAATTAGATTAAAGGGCATGTCCACCCCCAAAACTATAATCCCCCCAGTAATGGCCCCACCATGTAGTGTAGTGTAATCCTTACCTCACATCCCAGCTCCATAGGGTTCTCCTGTAGACCCCCCCTAAAGTCCCAAAAACAGTCTACCAGGAGGCTAGCAGGGCTCTGCCTGCTACCTTGCCTCCGGTAGATATTTGTCATGCGTACTGCAGGCTTCTCCCCCCTCCTCCCCCTCCCCTCCCTCCCGTTCTACTCTCCCTCCCCCTAGCATAAATCCTTTTAATATGCTGCTCCCCATGTCTGGTAGCCAACAGCATGAGTATTTTGCAAAGTCCCCAAATTTACTTACCTCTCTTTTCCTCGCTGCACTGAATGACCGGCAGCGGTCGTGATTGGCTGCCGCTCAGCCAATCACAGACGCGACTGCCGGTCCCGCCCCTCTGCTTGCATTCTCGCAAGCAGAGGGCCGGCTGCAGCGGAGGAACGAGGGGAGGTAAGAAGAGTTTGGGGGCTTTTGCAAAATACTCATAGCGGTTGGGGCTACCAGACATGGGGAGCAGCATATCAAAAGTTATTTTAAGGGTGGACATGCCCTTTAAGGTATAGTTTTTGCTAGTAGTAAGTAGAGATGGATTAAACTTGAACCTGAGTTCCGAATTTTCAGGGATTTTAAGTTTATCCAATTTGTGGAAACAATCCAACCATATCCCAATTACCTTGGGTTACCTTGTGAAGTGTTACCCTTTGGCCTGCTTTCCCCTATAGATGCAAATATGATGAAAATTGCAAAAATAAGATGAGGAAGTTCAGTGCAAATAGATATACTTTAAAGAAAAAAGAGCAGTTATTTATCCATCCTAATGCCCATTCAGCATTGTGTCTATGTATAAATAAATGTAACCGAAATACTGACTTCCTGTTTGCAGGACCCCTAATAGAGACTGTTATGGTCTTGCCCTTGACCCAGCGCCTGGGTGGATTCAGTTGCTCAGTAGAGATCTGAGCATGTTTGACCGACCCAACAGCCAATCAGTAGAAATGAGTGTCCGTACACATTAATGATAATGATATCGGCATTGTGCAGGGACCAAAACCAACTGACCACTGTTGTCAGCATTACGGTTGGTAGGGAAAGATGGGAAATTTCCGTCGGTCGGTATCGACCTTTAAGTAAAGGAAGCTGATATTTCAGTCCATGTATGGCCACATGGCAGACCAATCCCCACAACACGTATGGAAGATGGGTCGGGTCTGTGTATACGGTCCCCAACGCATGTGTGGGCAAATACCAATGTGCATTTCCACCCCTCTTACAAAAATGTAGTATGTGACAGAACACCCCCCAAAACCCAGGTTCCGTTTTACTTACATTTAGCAAAGCTGCTCCCAGACTGTGTAAATCCCACGATCCATGACCACGGCTCCCAGCTACTTTCTGGTAATGGCCGTCAGTCATAGCTGTGACAGTGACATCAAGGCAAATGGCTGATGCCCATTGCCGAATGAGCCTCTGATGCTCGTGCACGTAAAGGGCACATGCAACAGCAGCAGAGGTGTGGACTAAGCAGTGGTGGATTGTGGGAGTGTCAGGCTCTTTACACAGTCTGGGAGAAGCTTTGCTAAATGTGAGTAAAATGGAACCTAACTTTTGGGGGGTGTTCTGTTGCAAGAGGGGTGGACAAGCCCTTTAAGTTTTACATATATTAAAACCTAGTACTGGGTTTATACTGTTGTCTTATGGGAGTAAGAAAGTGTCAGTAGTAAAATATGCGTAATGACACCCCAAAAGAAGAGTAATTTACTGGTTCTTCCCCCCAACCTCTGTTACTTTGATCAATAACCCATTTAAATGAATGATACAATGACGGTAACACCTTGCCAACATTATTGTCATCAACAGCTTCTTAAAGGGCAACCATACCCACATAAACCACCTTCCCTCATGGACTGTCCAATGTGAGGTCTCGCAGAGTGTGTCTTCCCATTGATGACATGGAAGAGGAGTCAGACCAGCACTACAAGACGAGTCAATTTGCACGTATCTGCACAATCAAAATACTCCAGACCAGGTGTCTCTCAGAGCGCAGGTATCCTCCCTGTCATCCAATCAAATACAAGCCCAGAGATGAGGACCTAGTGGTTTTGGTCCTTACCCTGGGTACTATAGTTTTCAGTTAATATGGACAATAGAAATATGCAAGTATCCAAGTAGAAAATAAAGGGAAGCTTTAAACTGGGCTTAACTGTTCCATCTTGAGTGGAGTTTGCTAAAGCTGGCCATACACTCTGTATTCAAATGGCATCACTGATTATTGGACACACGTATGATGTGACCGGCATCAAGATGGGAAATTTCCATTGCATTGTTATCTCCCTGCTAATCATTTTACAATGTGTCTATAGATTAGAGCACTGGTTCTCCATCTTTTTCAGACCGTGGCACACTTGTCAATTAATTTTTTTTTTGAGGCACACCTCTGTTCTTAAAGGGCATCTCCACCTCTTATATCAACTTTTGCTGTAATGTATTGGACCCTATCCCACCCCCAACCGCCATATTTGAAAGAATCAGAAAGGTACTTACAGTGCTTCTTTCCCCCGGCATTCAGACCTGGCCCTCTGCTTGCACAAAATTGCAAGCAGGGGGCCGCTTGCACTGTGAAAGACTGCAGTGAGCAAGCCAGAAACCTTACAGAGGAAAGGAAAACCTCAGAGGCGGAAACCTTTTCACTCACAGCCAGGCTCCTACTCCTCCCTTTCTGGGACTTTGTACAGACATTACAGGAGAACCATTTGGAGCAGAGAGGCAAGGTAAGGATTTTTAAACATTGAGCCAGAAGTTTGGGAAATTTTTAATTTTGGGGGTGGACATGCCCTTTAATGTTGGACTTAAAGTCCTCATTAATATTTTATGCAATTTTAATTGCATATTGTATTCAAATAAATGTAGTGTAAATTTCCACTACATTGCCAGTTTTATCATTTTATCATATATTTTATTATTGTTATTACAAAATAACAAAAATGTAAGTTATACTGGTGAAAATATTTCCAATACTAACATTCTTTGCCCACCTCTAGCTCGTTGAAGTCACACTAGGGTGCCCCCGCCCACCCTTTGAGAAACCCTGGATTAGAGTTAGAATGTTGCAGTGGTTTGGGAATTGTCGCTTATTCACATGCCGATTCCAATGGAATGCGTTTGGCCACCATAAGATGTTATTTGAAAGACAACGAAGGATGGTAGAATCCTCAGGGAGCTTTTTCTGATACAACCTACTGGAAGGAAGCCTAGGATACAACCCCAACATGTCACTCTGAATTAATCTTTTCATTAGTCTGTCTCTTTATCAAATAATGTTAAAAACAAAGTGCCTGGCTGAGCAATTCTGAGAGTTTTAGTACGGCCCCACATGAATTGTGTCCCCTATCAAAGAGGAATATTGGTAGGTACAGTATGAGTCTGAACGTTAAGAACTAAATATTATCATCACCTTGTACTCCACCAATCAGGGACCATAAACATCACAATAAAAAAGGACATATGTGAAAATGTTTTTGGTGGATTAAAGTATTTTGCAACAAACTTTAGCCAGTCGCTATGCCTGGGTTGACTTGCATAAAGTCACACAAATAGAGTGGAGGATATTGTGGAGGATAACACAATCTAATCTAAATGGATGTACAACATGGTGAGGAATTCTACAACTGGGGGTGACCAGTAAACAACGATTGAATCCCTGTTAAACGAAATGATTAAAGATTCCGTTTTTTGTATTAGGGGATGCCAGTCAGAATGGTTTGGGTTGCAGTTGAAAAGCATTATGGGAAAAGGATAGATTTCAATGCCAACCAGAATCCTCAATCAGTCATTGGCTGTTGCATAGATAACTCTTTTATTAACCTTCTAATATGGAGTAGCAATTGTAAAGAAAGCCAAGTCATTCACAGCTCACAAGGCATTTTAACTGATATTTCTAGGTCTAAGTATCCCCTGAGATCTAGCCATCACCAGACAATATATTACCTGAGCAAATTTATGTATCTGTTCCACCACAGCCGCAAAGAGTGCATTGACACTATCATCAATGAGAGTCTGCATGTAATGTACGGCCTCCTCGTCTGACAGATCTAATCGGAATTTGTCCTGAACCTGCCGGGGGGGAAAAAAACAATAAATTAAAACACAGTTAAAATGACACTTACAGAAAAGGAATCGGGAAAACAGGCAAAGAGCTGAAAGGTGCAATTCAAATTCAAATGAATTTTGCTTTTAAACTCTGCACACTTATGGTTGAATATAATCAGCCATGAATATTTAGTAAGACGACTGATGAAGAGCAGTTTTTCCTTTGTATTTATTTTTCTGTGCAGCTGATGTTCTAGTTTCTTAAATTCACTATTTTGATAGGTTCACCTGAATAATAATAATACTGTTATAATAAACAAGTGAACACAAAACCCATAAATTATAAACTAATTATCTGTGACAATATTGGCAATAATGCACAGATCATGTGATCACTGCCAAAAAAAACCCCCTAAAGAAATAAAATACAACAAAAAGCAAAAAAACCCAGAATAATCTGAACACTGCATTTCGCCGACATACAAAGCCTGAACACCATAAACTGCTGCTACTCGCCAAGCCATTAAATAAAAACTGCACCCCCCCCCTCCTTCAATTATTAAAAAAATGGGTGGAGAGATGGGTATGTTATGGAGCAGTGAAAAGAAGCTCAGGTTTTACAATAAAGCAAAAAAGGGAATTTTCATTCCTGTATTTTATCAAATAAATTCATCACGCTTCTCATGCAGTGACTGACAACTCTGGCCCCTCTCCTAGTCAGTGTCACTGACACTTCTCCCAACTCTTGAATACATGAGCATATGCATAGGTTAAAGAAGAGAGGAGGCAGAGAGCTGTCATTTGCGAGTGTCCCTTTAGGTGCATTATCTAGAGTTTAAACAATAACACGTTGGGGTTTATGACAAGGCTTTTTAGGAGTGTGGCAATATGCTTTAAAAATAATTGTACATTGTATATTAATGTTGAGGACATCAAAACTCACATGGACTTATGCAGTAAACAATAAACAGGGAGATTCAATAACAGTTCTTATTGTTACAAATGGTGCTAATTTTGCCCCAACCAATCAGATGTTAGCTTTCAAATGTTAAATAAGATCTGATTGGTTGGGGCCAAATTAGCACTATTATTAACAATAATAACTTTTATTGAATCTAACTGGAATATGTTTCAGATTATTTAAGGCCACCATTTGCATTGATGACAGCTTTGTCTCATCTGAACAGTTGATGTTGCACTGTATCTGCTTTCTTATATGAGTTCTAATGTGAGGTATAGTTAATTAGCGGTTTGTGAGGCTGTAACACCAATGAACTTATCCTCTGTGAAAGAGAGAACTCTTGGTTTTCCTTGCTGCATGGGACAATTTCTCCATGGCATTTGATGGTTTTCATGCACTTGGACACATTCCAGATTGACTGACTTTTAGGTCTTAGAGTTATGATGGGCCGACATTTCCCTTTCCTTAGTTGAGTGTTCCTCGCATTAACACGTAGAACAGTTATTGAATAGGGCTCTTAAGTCCCTGTAAATAAACTACCTCTTCATAACTGATGGTCGCACACACACAAGGCAAGAAATCCCACAAACTGAAGGGTAAAATGACTTTCTTGCCTCCCCTACCCTAACTCAAATAAAAGTACCCAGGATGAGGACCTCTAGTCCTCTTCCGCTAGTGTGGCCTCCAGGTTGGACACCCCTGCACTAGGTCCTCAACCCTGGTAACCCCTCTAAGGACTAGGCCACACATTTTCTCATGCACTTATGATCATGTTTGCGATCGGTTAGCATTTGAGAATTGCAGAGCAGTGCATTCCAATGCGGGTGGCCACATTGTATGCGCTGCGATCCTTTTTCGGAGTGCAAGTGATTACCATTTTTAAAAAAAAACTCTGATTCCGGAATATGGCGTGAAAATGGACAGTAACGCGAGTGAAATGCGCGGTATTGCAATTGTGCTTTTTTGGGCGCACTACCTTTTGTTGTAGTGTGGCCACACCCTAAGTTAGAGGCTTGAGTGGCAACTTCTTGCTACCATTTTCCTAAACAAAAACTGTAGCATGGTGGCTCAGTGGTTAGCACTGATGCCTTGCAGCTCTCAAGTCCTGAGTTCGATTCCACCCTTGGACACATCTGCAAGGAGTTTGTATGTTCTCCCCGTGCTTGCATGGGTTTCCTCCGGGCACTCCGGTTTCCCCCACAATCATAAAGACATACTGATAGGTTGTATGTGTCAAATAAATGTGCTTAGATTGTAAGCTCTTCGGGGCAGGGCCTGATGTGAATGTATCCATGGAATTGTAAAGAGCTTTAGAAGATGTAGGCGCTATATAAATCCACAATTATAATAATAAATAATAATAACTGTATACTCTTCTCATGAGAGGTGGCTGCCAACACAAAGCTGTATTCATTTTAATTAACCTATTCTATAAACCATTGTAATGTTAATTCCAATAAATTCCTACCCAGGTCTCCCTCCCCCAAGAAATATTGTCAATATATTTGCCATGCAACAAATAAAAGGGTTTATGATATAGTAAATAAAACACCATTTTCAATTTACCCCAGGTTTTACATATATTAAAGGATGAATAAAGTATGTATTATTCTCAAAGGACAGTACTTCTACCTCCTATTTGAATCCCCAACCTAAAGTAAACAGTGAGCTGTCAAGTTTTTTTCTCCTTCTAAATTGCATTTTAATATCTAAAATATTCAACACAAATATGTAAAATTTTCCATTTAGATGGGCCAAAAAGTATGTGTGGCATTTCAAGGCTTAAGAATTGCATTAAAATTTCCTAAACACTGATGAAAGAATACAGCAAACTCTAACAAAAAGGGTACATTTCCCCTTTAATACGATCGCTGTGTACAATCTCCTGTAAGTTGACTGCGGGAGATTTTCAGCAATAAATCTTTAATACCTACTGACATTTGCACAATTAATCAGACCTCATGTCTGTGCGCCGTACACCTGGATTTTAACATGCAAATCAGCTTCTTCAAAAGGAATATTTCTAGCGAGAGGCGAAGGCAAGAAGCGGTGACAAGGCTCTATGCTGTGCAGGCATTTAGAATACAGCACAGAGAATAAAATATTGACTTGATCAATGGGAATAAAATAACTTTATTTACAGCAGACGAGAAAGTACAGATGCCGTTTTATGCAGAGACACAGATAAACCTTTAACGCAGTAGAGGGAGCTGGAGGGAGAGTTTGCCATATAAATCAGCTTTAATTATGGAACAGACTGGGGTATTCGCTATTCTTTTTAGTTTTTTATTTAATTATTTAACATTTCGTTCTTCGTCTCTCGGAATTTTAATACAAGGTCAAATAATTTGAGCAACCGGGGTTGGAAATTTGAATGACAGGTGAAATTTATATATCAAGATTTGAGGCCTCACAAACTATTGCACAGAAAATAAACCACGACTCAACAATCCCCCTATATAAACCAGCCATGAGGAGACCCGCTCATAGGTGTCATCACCCCCAGATATGAACATAGGTGCCCTATCCACTGCTCGTGGGGCCATCAGGTGGGTGTGGTCTGGGAGGACAGGTTGGGCAGGGTACAGGAAGCGGCCTAGTAACTGTCTGGAGCGCCTCTAGTATGGGGATTTTTCTGACTTTGACAGGTTGTATCGTGGGAATCAGACAAAGGCAGGTGATACCCCAACTAAACATGGACAATATAGAGGGGGGAAAAGCTTTTTTTGGCATTCCTGCTATTTGTTTGCATGAACAAAAGATAATTAAAAGTATTAATCACAAATTCCCCTCCCCAAAATATTCTCTCAACACTTGGGATTGATTTGTAATCCTGCTGATTAAGACACAAAGTTCATTTAAAACACCTTTGTATTGTAAGATTCTTCTATTTAATGTATTTATGTACTTAGATTTTATTAAGTAAGAAGGATTCCATGTTATTGCCAGTACAACTCACAGCCCATGTTGTCATCAAAGGGCCTTGTGAGCATGTGCACCTATTGGCTACGCCCCCTGAGCCCAGTATTCACTGTGTCTATGCACAGATTATTTTTCTATACAGATGTCTCCACAACAGTTTGGAAGCCCCTATAGTTTATTTTTCACCCAGCACGAGAGACAAAAATAACAGCCTTCCACGAACAACCAGTCAACTCCTTTAACCCTTTCCCTGCCACAGATCGTATATTCACGATCTGTGCAGAGAATGCTTTAACTGCCACAGATCGTGAATATACGATCTGTGGCTTCCCCCCTGCAAAAAAAAATTTCCCCCCTGCTAGGGCCGATCGGGGGGCAGCATTCAACTGCCCCCCTAGCCCCCTCGATCCCCCCTCGGTGTGATCCAAATCCGAGGGGGGGATCGGAAGATACACTCACCTTTAGCCGGGTCCCGCGATGTGCAGCCGGTCCCACGTGGAGGAAGCGGAAAGGGAGACCCCGGTGACGTCACGGAGCTTCCTCCTTCACCGGGGTCTCAATTTGATCATGCTGCAGTACCTAGTATAGAACAAGCTGTCAAGCTGCCAGCTTTTCTATACATTTTGTGAATGGAACTCAAAGTTCCATTCACAAATAGGATTTTTTCTAAGTCTTTGCTACTTAGCGAAGACTTAGAAAAAAAATGGGGACAGAGATCAATATTTGGTGATCACTTCTGATCACCAAATTATTGATCTTTGCCAATGAATGAAAAATCACTTCCTGGAAAATGATTTCCGGGAAGTGATTTTTCCGATCGGATTTCGAATTGGAAAACGGGCATTTATGCCCGTATTCCAAGTTCGGTATCATTCCCTAAGATGATCTGATGATTATCTTTGGGAATGATCGGGGAAAAAAAGGGGAAATACACACAAAAAAATTCTTAAAGTGATACACACACCCTTTTTTTTTTTTTTACCCTAAAACTATAAATTAGAAAAAAAAGTTGTCTTCTCCAAGCTCCCCAATGTCCCCAGTGATATCGGTAAAGTAAACGCGGATACTTATTTGTTCGATTTCAAGGGAAACTAAGCCTATATTTTATAAGGAAATTTTGCAGAGGTACCAAATAAAGACCGTATTGAATTTTTAGGATCAGTAAAGTGTGCAAAAACGAAAAACGTGTGTGACTCTCCATACTAACCGACTTCACTAAAATACCATTAAAAGGGGGAGAGTGTGTGTGTGGGGGGTGGGTTGTGGCGTTTTTAAAAATTTTTCTTGTAACTGCACTTCTAAATGCGTCCCATTTTTTTTAAAAATTTTTCTTGTAACTGCACTTCTAAATGCGTCCCATTTAAGCTAGTTGGTGGCCTCGTCTCTGTTTGCACCCACGCAAATGGCACACCGTTTGATTCAGGACATGTGGGAGATTGCTATTTAGTGGGTTCAAACAGAGACGAGGCCACCAACTAGCTCAAATGGTTTACATTCCATGGGGTTTTGGCATGATTTCGACCTTTTTGAACGTTATTTGATGTTCATTTTTTTTTAAAATCTGGTAAAAGTGCAAACTTCTACGAAGAACTGCGCCCACACCATTGATGGTATGAATGAACGAACTACAGCGTTACATAGCTGAAGGTGTGTAGATTTCAGGAATATATAGTTTGTGGGGGGTATTTTTGAGTTGGGGGGGTGTTTTGTGGAAAAACTGCAGACTGTTCAAATACAAAACTGGCTAATTTTTTTTTGCTGCTACTGACATTTGGCACTGGTCACGCTCTGGGTTAGTTGACAGCCATGTCTCTGGGTACACCCATGAATGTGGCATACCGTTTTATTCGGGAGGGGTTAGGCTTTCATATTTGAGATGCGTTTGAACTTTCCTCCACAGTTTTTAGCTGAAATTCGCATTTGATTTTGTCTCTGATTTTACAGTTGAGGAAAAAAAGGAAAATGTGAGAAAGTAACTTACAATTTGACGAAGAGCTGCGTCCGGGTATCTGCATTTTGATCGAAACTAACCTCACTCGTAAAATCCTGCGAGTGTGTAGTTTCTAAAAATATCTCACTTGGGGGGATATTTTAGATAATTTGGTAGATATTCTATGTTAACTGTCAGTAGTGGTTACACATTTTAATTTGGTGTAATATTCTAGGAGGTGCAGTTTTAGTTTGGGGGGGTCTCCTGTACAGGAAACGTCGGGTACCTACATATATCTGGTATCGTTGTACTCGGGAGTATCTGAGCTTTTAGAAACAGTAAGATTTTTGTGTGTAACCTTAAGATAACTATAAGTAAAAATGGGAAAAATCCATGAAAATTTGCAAATTTTTCATTTTTTTTACATATTTTACCCACAATTCCAGTAAAATTTCCAGAAAAGTTACAAAATTTTGTTACCATATTAAAGTAGACTTTGTGCTGAAAAAAACAATGTATAATATTCCTGATTTACTGCAAGGTTTCCTACTGTAAAATTAGTCTAAAGCGATTAAGGACAAAATCCTGAAAATTCTTCTGGCAGTTAACGCAAAAAAAAATGAAAATCTCCTGGCAGTGAAAGGGTTAACTGCCTCTTTGTGTTGTTATTAAATGTCCTGCTAAATGTCCTGCTATTCTACAAATTAGCTCTGGTGATTAAGTAGTTTACTGTAAGCGCTTTGCCTTTAGTAGTGAAGGTTTGAATCCCCAGACTTACTTTTATTTGTTACAGATATTATAATATTCTGCTTCTTACATCCATGCTAGATAGAAAATAAACTGCAAAGATTATTTTTTTTTTTTGGATAAAAAGCAAAGGAATGTATCGTCAGGGAGAGGAGCATGCATTGACATCTCTGTTCTGTGTCAGTGAGAGGCAGGATCTCTGAGCTGTAACATTATTGGGTGTCAGGTTCTAGGGTGCAAGGCTGTATCTTCCTGTATTGCGCACTATGTACATTTAGCTGGGCAGGACTTACATCAAAACAGAGATGGATGGATAATGGAAGATGACCTCTAGTACCCTCAGGTTAATTTTATAAATCACCCAGCAGCCACAGAAAAAGGAAAAGTGAGACATGTAAAGTGAGCTTGTATATTTCTGAATGTGCAATGTCTATTGAGACAATGCTGCCTGGTGATTTAAGTTCTCCTTTAAAAACAAATTGTCATAGATCTATTTTATAATAAACATCAGTCTACAAGGGCAATGAGAAATATGATCACAATCAGATATATTTTTGGTGATAATGCCAAGGAAAAAACAAAAATATCTGTGATGGACTCACATACAAGAAGAGAAGTAAGCACGGCACAATTGAGCATTAATGCAAGGTTGAGCTATCTGTTGCAATGTCTCCCTCATTCCTTGATAGCAATTGCAGGTTCCCGCTGCTTTTATAGCCATGACAGGTGACGTAGCAGTGTTATCTTGGAGCTTTTGCTCCTCTATGCTGAAAAAGCTTAGTGAGATTTTTTCCCAATATTTAGCAGTAACTAAACCTGACCATATGTATGAATATGAATTTATGTACTAGCCCTGGGCTCCCCTGTAGGTGCACATGTGCAGTAGATAGGGAGGAAGTCAGAACAGCAAGAAACAGAAAAATGGGGACACTACAAGTTTACTCTTCGTCTTTAAAGAACATAACATAGGTGAGGAGCATTAATATCTAGAAACTATCTAGAAAAAATGTTGTGTTTTCCTGTAGCCCACATTGTCCTTTAATAATAATTATAGGTAACTTATAATTGAATTTATAGAATTATAACAAACAGACTATAACAATCTTATTTACGCCATGTGATAATTATCTTCTGCTATTAAAGAGAATTTATTGTATATAATTAAATTGGAACTGTGGTCTCAATACTACTGTCCTTTTTGTTTTTGAAAAGATTGATTTTTTGGGGGGATAGGGAATTATACACAGCATAGGATGTGACTGTCACAGACTCAGATAGTCAGGGCAGACAAGGAAGTGTAACTTTACAAGACCCAGAGAAGTTAAACACACCATCATATGCTTGTTTTAAAGGTATAGGTCTTTTGAATAGAGGGCCAATCAGTATGACCTATTACACTATAAGAGCTAATTTCATACTGTATACAAACTAAAAGAAACAGTCAAACCTTACTGAATAGGTATAAAAAGTCACGTTAATATGTCTACTATAATGGAAATGATTCCTACAATAAAATGAAAAGCATTTTTTCATTACAGCGCATTAGTTGTATTTCATTTACATAATAAGGTGCAGTAAAGCTGTATTCAGCCTAATGTTTATGCCATTATAATTCTGCATAAATACAGCATGTAAATTTGCATTCATGCCACAGTACACAATAACACCACAAGTAGCTTTGCCTTGTTGTTCAATTAAAAGGGAATCATGAAAAAGAAAGAAAATTCATTTCCGTACAGGCTTATATTTAAAAACTGCTGATTATAATAAAGAGTTTCTTGCTAAATCCACCTAACTGCCCAATACATTTCTGTATAAATTTCCATGGAAACAAACCCCATTTTTATCTACAATCTGATGGATCATCCGCTCGTTCCCCTCACCCCCTCCTCTTCCTCTGATGTAGTAATCCGCTCGTTCCCCTCACCCCCTCCTCTTCCTCTGATGTAGTCATCTGCTCGTTCCCCTCACTCCCTCCTCTTCCTCTGATGTAGTAATCCGCTCGTTCCCCTCACCCCCTCCTCTTCCTCTGATGTAGTAATCCGCTTGTTCCCCTCACCCCCTCCTCTTCCTCTGATGTAGTAATCCGCTCGTTCCCCTCACCCCCTCTTCCTCTGATGTAATCATCCGCTCGTTCCCCTCACTACTCCTCTTCCTCTGATGTAGTATCCGCTCGTTCCCCATCACCCCCTCCTCTTCCTCTGATGAGATCATCCTCTCGTTCCCCTCACACCTCCTCTTCCTCTGATGTAGTCATCCGCTCGTTCCCCTCACTCCCTCCTCTCCTCTGTTGTAGTCATCCGCTCGTTCCCCCCCTCACTCCTCCTCTTCCTCTGATGGTAGTCATCCGCTCGTTCCCCTCACCCCCTCCTCTTCCTCTGATGTAGTAATCCGCTTGTTCCCCTCACCCCCTCCTCTTCCTCGATGTAGTCATCCGCTCGTTCCCCTCACCCCCTCCTCTTCCTCTGATGTAGTCATTCGCTCATTCCCCTCACCCCCTCCTCTTCCTCTGATGTAGTCATCCGCTCTTTCCCCTCACCCCCTCCTCTTCCCTGATGTAGTCATTCGCTCTTTCCCCTCACCTCTTCCTCTGATGTAGTCATCCGCTCGTTCCCCTCACCCCTCCTCTTCCTCTGATGTTAATCCGCTCGTCCCCATCACCCCCTACTCTTCCTCTGATGTAGTAATCCGCTTGTTCCCCTCACCCCCCTCCTCTTCCTCGATGTAGTTCATGACTACATCAGAGGAAGAGGAGGGGGTGAGGGGAACAGCGGGATGACTACATCAGGGAAGAGGAGGGTGAGGGGAACAGCGGATTATCTAACATCAGAGGAAGAGGAGGGATGAGGGGAACAGCGTAATGACTACATCAGAGGAAGAGGAGGGAGTGAGGGAACGAGCGGATGACTAAACAGGGAAGAGGAGGGAGTGAGGGGAACGAGCGGATTACTGACAATCAGAGGAAGAGGAGGTATTGAGGGGAACGAGCGGATGAATTACAACAAGGAAGAGGAGGGGATTGAGTGGATGAGCGGTTAACTACATCATAGGAAGAGAGAGGTAGTGAGGGAACGAGCGGATGATGTACAACAGAGGAAAGGAGGAGGAGTGAGGGGAACTAGCGTATTACTACATCAGTCGAAGAGGGAGGTAGTGAGGGGAAACGAGCGGATGTATAACATCAAGGAAAGTATTGGGTGCGGGGACGAGCGGATTCCTACATCATAGAAAGGAGGGAGTGAGTGGAACAGCATATGACTACATCAGGGAATGGGAGGGGGTGATGGGAACTAGGCTGATTACACTCAGAGTAAGAGGAGGGGGTGAGGGGACGAGCTGATGATCCATCAGATTTGTAGATAAAAATGGTGGTTTGTTTCCATGGAAATTATACAGAATGTATTGGGCAGTTAGTGGATTAGCCCGAAACTCTTTATTCTAATCACAGTTTTTAATATAAGCCTTCGCTTAAATGAATTTTCTTTCTTTTTTTCATGATTCCCTTTTAATTGAACAACCAGGCCAAGCTACTTGTGGTGTTATTGTGTACTGTGGCATGAATGCCAATTTTACATGCTGTATTTATGCAGATTATAATGGCGATAAAACATTAGTGCTGAATACAGCTTTAAACTGCCCTTATTATGTAAAATGAAATACAACTAATGCCGCTGTAAATGAAAAAATGCTTTTTCATTTTATGGCGGAATCATTTCCATTATTTAGACAATTAACAGGGACTTTTTATACCTATTCAGTCAGGTTTTGACTGTTTCTTTTAATGTTTGTATACAGTAAATGAAATTTATCTCTTATAGTGTAATAGGTCATACGTGATTGGCCTCTATTCAAGACCTTCCTTTAAAACAATCATCTATGGTGATGTTTAAAACTTCTCTGGGTTCTTGTAAGTTACCACTTCCATTGTCTGCCCTGACTATCTGGAGTCTGTGACATCACATCCTATGCGGTGTATACTTCCCTATCCCCCCAAAAATCAATCTTTTTCAAAAACAAAAAGGACAGTAGATTGAGACCCACATTCCAATTAATTTATCATCCAAATAAATTCTTCTTTAATAGCAAGAAGATCTTACACATGGCGTACATAAGATTGTTATAGCTGTTTGTTGAATTCTCTAAATTCAATTATAAGTTACGTCCTATAATTATTATTAAAGGACATTTGGGCTACAGTAAAACAAACATTTTTTCTAGATAGTTTTCTAGCTATTAATGCTCCTCACCTATGTTATGTTCTTTAAATACGAAGAGTAAACTTGTAGTGTCCCCCATTTTTCTGTTCTTGCTGTTTCTGACTTCCTCCCTATCTACTGCAACATGTGCACCTACAGGGAGCCAGGGTCTAGTACATAAATTGCATATTCATAAACATATGGTCCAGGTTTAGGTTACTGCTAAATATTGGGCAAAAATCTCACTAAGCTTTCTCAGCCGAGAGAGCAAAGCTCCAATATAACACTGCTACGTCACCCTGTCCATGGCTAAAAAGCAGCGGGAACACGGCAATTGCTATCAGGAATAGGGAGAATTGGCAAACAGATAGCTCAAACCTTGCTTATGCTCAATGTTGCCGTGCTTACTTCTCGTTCTTTCGTATGTGAGCTCAATCACAGATATTTTTGTTTTTTTCCTTGGCATTATCACCAAAAAATATATCTGATTATGTGATCAATTTCTCATTGCCCTGTAGACTGATGTTTTTATGATAAATAGATCTATGACAATTTTTTTTTAAAGGAGACTTAATCACCAGGCAGCATTGTCTCAATTAGACTTGCAAATTCAGAAAATATACAAGCTCACTTACATGTCTCACTTTCCTTTTTCGTTGTGGATGCTGGGTGATTTATAAAATAACCTGGGGTAACTAGAGGTCATCTTTCCATTAATCCATCCGCTCTGTTTGATTGTTGAAGTCTGGCCCAGTAAATGTACATAGTGCGCAATAGGAGATCCAGGCCTGTGCACCCTAGAACCTGAACCCCAATAATGTTACGCTTCAGAGATCCTGCCCTCTCACTGACAAGAACAGAGATGTCCAAATGCATGTCCTCTCCGACGATACTGGTCCTTTGTTTTTATCCAAAAAAAAAAAATAGTCCTTTGAGTTATTTTTCTTATCTAGGCTGGATGTAAGCAACAGAATATTATAAAATACTGAAACAACCATACAGTAAGTCTGGGGATTTCAATAAACCTTCACTACAAAGGCAAGCGCTTACGAGTAAACTACTTAATCACCAGAGCTAATTTGAGGAATCAGCAGGGACAGTTAGCAGGGACATTTAATACACCAACACAAAGAGCAGTTAACCTTTCAACTGCCCAGGAGGATTTTCAATTTTTTTTTGCGTTAACTGCCAAAGGACATTTTCAGATTTTGTCCTCTTAATCGCTTTAACTAACTTTTTACAGTAGGAAAACCTTGCAGTAAATCAGGATAGTTAATTGTTTTTTTCAAGCAACAAAGTCTACTTTAATATTGTAACAAAATTTTTGTAACTTTTTCTGGAAATTTTACTGGGAATTATTGGTAAAATAATGTTAAAAAAAATGAAAATTGGCCAATTTTCATGGAGTTTCCCATTTTACTATAGTTATCTTAAGGTTACAACAAACAATCTTACTGTTTCTAAAATCGATACTCCCGAGTAACAACGATACCAGATAATGAGGTATACCCGACGTGTCCTGTACAGGAGACAGGCCCCCCCAAACAACGGACTTAATACTGCTAGAGACTCATGTGAAAGGGAATAACGGTAGGGGGAAAAAATAGAAGGGGAGACTAAAACCTGACACTAACTGAACTAAACTAACTAAAAACTGCAAAAACTAGCACCTCCTAGAATAACATAAACTAACTTTTACAACACATGCATACATACAACAACAAATACAACACGGACGTCGGGACAGTACATACAAATATATTACCTTACAAAGAAGTGGGACATACGGAAGAAACGAGGATAAGGAGGGGGCACCATACCTTTTACAATACAACGAGGAGTTTGAGCACCAAATATTAAAATGTGTAGGAGGACCGGGGGAGGCACTGGAAGATGTACCATGAGGACTTGTTCCGCATAGTGGGAGAAAAGGGTACGAGTTGGGGCATAGAGGGACCGGCCGGCGCCGATAACTCCGTACGTGTTGGGAGGGGCAGGGGGGGGACAGTTAAAAAAAACAACCCATAAATGGCGAAGTGATAATAATCTCAAGTCTAGCGGATGGAGCCAAGATTATCTAAAATAGCCCCCCAATGTGGATATTGTGGTTAGCGCGGCTAAGGGGCGGGAAATAGCAGGGGGGGAGAAGAGAGGAGGGGGGAAGTCGGCGAACTAACCATAACAAAAAAACACGGAGAGAGATGGAGCTCGCAAGGAGCCGCGAAGCCGCAAGAACGACGTAGGATATTAAGAAGAAACGACAGAGTGAGTTAGTTTCGATCACAACTGCAGATAGAATCTATCGCTAATACCACCAGAAAACCGACCGAGTGGAGGAGGGGAGCCGGACCCAATATCATACCACCGGAGGCCAACCGACCCCCCCCGCCCGACAACCGACACCACCGAAACCGATACCCCACCAACCAATATACCACCAAAACAACATATACTCGACGAAGGGGCGACCCGAAGACGCCACCACCGACCTACCACTATACCACCACCACCGCACCCGTTAGCACCATATACCACCACAACCACCCACCCCATATACCAATACCACCACCCACCCCCCACCCTAACCACACCCACAACCATACCCAAACCTGTCAAAAACTCTAAAACCCAATTACCCCCCCCACACCACCAATACCCCACCTACCCCCCTTAACTTTCATTATCTCTTTCTTCCAAATTTTACTTTACTTTCTCATGTGACGAAAGAGGTCACCTCAACTTTACTACTAAACCTTACTTTCCTCCAACCTACCCTAACCTTTCCTCTCCACTTTCCCCTTCACAAACTTTCCTCACATTTTTCCCTTTTTTTCCTCAACTACTGTAAAATCAGAGAAAGGAGAGAAAGAACAAAAAAAAAATCAACATAAAATGAATCAATATGCAAAATCAAAAATGCGATTTCAGTCTAAAAAACTAAACTGTGGAGGAAGGTTTCAACACACACGCAAATTCAAAAAAGTTGAAAGCCCCTAAACCCCCCACCCTCCCGAATAAAAACGGTATTGGCCCAACCGAAAGGTTCATGGGGGGGTGGTAGGCCGGGGCGTGGGCTCGGGAGTCCAGTTAGTGGGGGGCGTCAAACTAAAATCTCAGCCCCACAAGAAAGGGGAAAAAAAAAAAAAAAAAAGGGGAAGGGGGAAGGGAGAAATAAAAGAGAGCGGGTGAAATGAAGGAAGAGGACCTGCGTCTAATCGATCCTGCTCCTGCCGGCCACGATCGATGGGTCGGAGAGAGGTGAATGGGACGCCTGGCTCCACTCGATTTGTCTGATGGGCCTTAGGACCTACATTCCTATGGTATGCCACGCCCCCATTTAGGGCCCAGGGGGGGAGGCATGCGCCAGCTTCGACGTGGTGGCTGAGAGTTCGATCGTGTAAGCACCAGAGCAAAAAAAAAAATTAGCCAACAGTTTTTTATTTGAAACAGTCGGTATTACAGTCTCTTTTTTCCAACACAAACACCAACCCCCCCAACTCAAAATACCCCCACCACAAACTATATAAATTCCTGAAAACTACACACCTTACAGACTATGTGAACGCTGTTGAGTTTCGTTTCATATCATACCATCAATGGGTGTGGGCGCAGTTCTTCGTAGAAGTTTTGCACTTTTATACCAGATTTTAAAAAAAATGAACATCAAATAACGTTCAATAAAGGTCGAAAATATGCCAAAACCCCATGGAAGTAAAAAAAAGGTACCAAATATCAATCTCCCAAATGTCCTGCATCACACGGTATATGCCATATGGTGGTTACAACAGCGACGTGGAAGCGAAAAGCACAAGTGAGACAAATGCACGATGCCTCAGAAACAGCGAAAATATTTAGCCAACTCCGAATTTGGGACAGTCCTGCAGTTTTTTCCGCAAACAAATACCCCTGCGAACTTGAATAACCCCCACAAAACTAATTGTCTGAAATCTACTCACCAAAGCCACACACAACTTCAGCAATGTAACGCGTTTGTTGTGTCATTCAATACCATCAATGATGGTGTGGGACGCAGTTCTTCGTCGATAAAGGTTTCGCCCTTTTTTCTTTTTCCTGAAAAAAATGAACAAAAAACAACTTCACAGGCTCCAAATAGAAATCATAGCCAAAACCTGATGGAATCTTAAAAAAAAGTTACTTAAATATTCCCACAATTCTCCCCAAGGGTTCCCTTCAAACGGCCTTGCCATATGTTTGGTTACACACGCGGAAACGTGAGCGGAAAAGCCACAAAGTGACGAAATGTCACGATGGCCATCCAGAAACAGCGAAAATATTTAGCCCCAAATCCGAATGGTGGACAGTCTGCAGTTTTTTCCACAAAACACACCCCCGTAACTTAGACAATAACCCCCACAAAGTATAATATTCATGAAAATCTCACACCCATTCAGCTATGTAACGGCTGTCAGTGTTCATTCATGACCATCAATGGTGTGGGCCCAGCAAGAGTTTCTTTGAGAAGTTTGCACTGTTTCTGAAAAAAATGAACAAAAAACAACTTCAAAAGGTAGATGAAATCATGCAAAGCCTGGATGGAACTAAAAAAAAAAAAGTTACTAAATGGGATCAATCTCAACCAAATGTCTGGAATCAAACCGGTATATCGCAGCGCATATGTGTGGTTACACATCGGACGTGGGAAGCGAAAAAGCCACAAAGTGAGACAATAGCCCGATGATCTAGAAACACCGAAAAATATGTAGCAACCTCCGAATTTGGACAGTCTGCAGTTTTTTTCCACAAAACAACCCTGATAACTCGAAATACCCCACAAACTATATTCCTGAAAATCTAAAACCTTCAGCTATGTAGCACTGTGTTTCGTTCATTCATACCATCAATGTGTGGGCGCAGAAGTAACAGTTCTCGTATAACTTCCGCTTTCTCACAATTTCTGTTTGAAAAATAGAGAAAAATAATTTCAAAGTTAACAAATCACACCAAACACACAATGTTAAAAAAAAACTTACCAAATAACAATGTCATTCACATCATATGGGTACCACTGCGTGACGACAGCAATAAAACCATGCAGAGCCATAATTCCCATTCTCCCGATTTTCCAAAACTGAACACCCTCTAACCTGAAATCCCTCCGCCAAAACTATATATTCTCAGAATCTACAACCTTCAGCACTAACGCTGTAGTTTGTTCATTCCATACACTCATGGTGTGGGCGCAGTTTTCTATCTAGAAATTCGCATTTGTCTGAAAAAATGGAACAAAAACAACCCTTCAAAAAGGTAGAGGAATCATGCCAAACCCCAAGGGAATGTAAAAAAAGCACTAAATATCAAATCTCCCAAATAGGCCGATCAAACGGCTTATGCCATATGTGTGGTACACACGTGGACGGGAGCCAAAAGAACCACAGTGGAAAACAATGCACCATGGCTCAGAAACAGCAAAATATTCAGTCCAAAATCGAAATTTGAAACAGTCTGCAATTTTTCCCCACACAAAAACCCCCCCAAACCATAGATTTGCTCGAATCCACAAAACCTTTATCTACGAAATTCTGGAAGTTTGGTTCTATTTCTCGTCCATGCAATGGCGTGGGGGCGCAGGTTCTTCTTCTTGTAGATTCACAAAGCTTTAGCCAGATATTTTCTAAAAAATTAAAAAAAAACCCCCCCCCCCACCCCCCCCCCCTCACGCTTGCACCTCTTCACCACGTTAGGAATGCCAAAAATCCCAAGATATGTAAAAAAAAAAGTACCAAATAATCAATCTACCAAATGTCTGAATCAAAACCGGTATGCCCTATGTATGGTTACACACGCGACGTGGAATCAACTAGCCCACAAAGGAGCCCATGAACAGTTGGCCCAATTACAGACAATCTTTTCAGATTTGGTCAGACTAAAAACACCCTCTATATTAGGAATATCCCCCCCCAAACTATATATTCTTGGACTCTAACTACTACCTTCAGCTACACAAACTGGTTGATTCTTTTTGCATCCCAACCAACTGGTGTGGGTGCAGTTCTTGTGTACAATTTCGCTTTTCTTACCAGATTCAGGAAAAATTTTAACAATATACCAATTAAAGTTACAACTCATGGAATTTCCATGGTCATGTGTAAAAAAACTTGTCAATTACCATCTTCCAAATGCCCTGATCAAGGTTAGCATAGCGTGGATGCCACACAGGGACTGGCACACAACTCAGACTCAAATGGGACGCATGCACCAGTGTATTTAATTACAAGAAAATATCCAAAGTGCTCTGTAATTGTACAAACAAGCCCAAAACTTTGAAATGCCCCCGCAAAATAAACACCCCTCCCACTAAATATCAATGTCCCACATGTTCTTGAATCAAACGGTAGGCCATATGCGTGGATGTCGACACAGAACGTGGCCACCAACTAGCTCAACTGGGACGCATGCACAAATGCATTACGAAAAAATCAAAGTGCTCTGTAATTTGAACAGCCTACCTTTTTCTAAGAGGAAACAGTCCCAAACATGGGAGATTCCCCACAACTCATATCTTTTGGTAAGTCTGAACCACCCGTTCAGCTACTTATGGTTTCATGCTTTCATGCATACATAGAATTCCAGACCCCAGCGATCCAAAGAACTCCGTGTTTTTTTAACGAGGTTTTGTGAAAATAAAATGAGATGTATTCAAGTTGAAATCCTACCAAACACCACTGACAAGCAAAAACACTCCCACTAAAAGCAATCTTCCCACATGTCCTGAATCAAACGGTGTGCCATTTTGGTGGGTGCAAACAGAGACGATGGCACAACTAGCCTAAATGGGAACTGCATTTAGAAGTGCAGTTTACAAGAAAAATTTTAAAAAACGCTCACAACTCCACCCCCAACAACACACACTCTCACCCCTTTATATGGAATTTTATGAAGTCGGTTAGTATGAGAGTCACCCAAGTTTTGCACACTTTACTGATCCTAAAAAATTCAATACGGTCTTTTTATGGTACCTCTGCAAAATTTCCTTATAAAATATAGGCTTAGTTTCCCGTTGAATCGAAAACAAATAAGTAATCCGCGTTTACTTTACGCGATATCACTGGGACATTGGGGAGCTTGGAGTAAAAAACACACTTTTTTTCTCTAATTTATAGTTTTTAGGGTAAAAAAAAAACAAAAGGGTGTTGTTACACTTTAAGGGAAATTTTTTTTGTGTTATTTCCCCTTTTTTTCCCCGATCCTTGCCCAAAGATATCCTAAGTCTCATGATCATCTTAGGGAATGATAACCGAACTTGGAATACGGGCATAAATGCCGTTTTCCATTCGAATCCCGAGTCGGAAAAATCCATCCCGGTAATCATTTTCCAGAAGTGATTTTTCATTCTGGCAAAGATCAAATATTTGGTGACAGAAAGTGTCACCAATATTGATCTCGGTCCCCATTTTTTTTCTAGTCTTGCGCTAAGTAGACAAAAGACTAGAAAAAAATCTATTTGTGAATGGACTTTGAGTTCCATTCACAAACTGTATAGAAAAAGCTGGGCAGCTTGACAGTTGTTTTCTATATAGGTGTACCTGCGCGTGATCAAAAATTGAGACCCCCGGTGAGAGGAGGAGGTAAGCTCCGTGGACGATCACCGGGGTCTCCTTTCCGCTTCCTCCACGTGGGACACGGCTGATAGACATCGGGGACCGACGGCTAAGGTAAGGTACTCCGATCCCCCTCGGATTTGGATCACACCGAGGGGGATGAATCGAGGGGGCTAGGGGGCAGTTGAATGTGCCCCCCGATCGGCCCTAGCAGGGGGAAGGAAATTTTTTTTTTGCAGGGGGAAGCCACCAGACTGTATATTCACGTCTGTGGCAGTTTAAAGCATCTCTGACCAGATCGTGTACACATATACGATCTGTGGCAGGGAAAGGTTTTGTTCTTAGGAAGTGAACTTGTTGTTCGTGGAGGCTTTATTTTGTGTCTCTCGTGCTGGTGAAAAATAAACTAGCTCATCGTGGGGCTCCAAACTGTTGTGGTAGACCACTTATGGAAAAATAATCGTGCATAACACAGCTGTACTGGGCTCAGGGGGCGAGCCAATAGGTGCACATGCTCACAAGGCCCTTTGATGACACACATGGGCACTGTTGAGTTTGTTACTGGGCATAACATGGATCCTCCTCTTAACTTAATAAAATATAAGTACATAATACATTAAATAGACAGATTTCATACAAAGGTGTTTAAATGACATTTTGTGTTCTTAATCAGCAGGATACAACATCAATCCCAAGTGTTGAGAGAATATTTGGGGATGGGAGTTTGTGATAATACTTTTAATATCTTTTGTTATGCAAACAAATAGCAGGAATGCCACAAAAAAGCTTTCCCCTTCATATTGTCCATGTTTGTTGGGTATCAACCTGGCCTTTGCTGATTCCCACGCACAACTGTCAAAGTCAGAAAAATCCCATACTAGAGGCGCTCGACAGTTTACTAGGCCGCCTTCCTCTGTACCCTGACCAACCTGTCCCCAGACACAAACCCCTGATGGCCCCGGCACTGGATTAGGGACACCTATGTTACATACTGGGGAGTGATGCAAACCTATGAGGGGTCTCCTCATGGCTGGTTTATATAGGGGGATTGTTGAGTCGTGGTTTTTTTGTGTCAATAGTTTTGTGGAGGCCTCAAATTCTTGATATATAAATTTCACTGTCATTCAAATTTCCAACCCCGGTTGGCTCCAAATTATTTGACCTGTATTAACATTCCGAGGACGAAAACGAATGTTTAAATAATAATAAAAAAACTAAAAAGACATAGAGGATACCCAGTCTGTTCCATAATTAAGCTGATTATATGGAAAAACTCTCCCTCCAGCTCCCTCTAACCTACAGGCGTAAAGGTTTATCTGTGTCTCGCATTATAACAACGGCATCTGTCAATTTCTCGTCTTGCTGTAAATAAAGTTATTTTATTCCCCATTGATCAGTCAATATTTATTCTCTGTGCTGTATCTTAAATGCCTCGCACCGCATAGAGCTTGTCACCCGCTTCTTGCCTTCGCCTTCTTGCCTAGAAAATTTCTTTTGAAGAAGCTGATTTGCATGTTAAAATCCAGGTGACGCGCACAGGACATAGGTCGATTCATGTGCTGCAATGTCAGTATGTAATTAAAGATTTATGCTGACAAATTCCCGCATGCAATTACAGGAGATTGGTACACACGATCGTATTTAAAGGGGAAATGTACCCCTTTTGTTAGAGTTTTGCTGTTCTTTATCAGTGTTTAGGAAATTTTAATCAGGCATTCTTAAGCCTTTGAAATGCCAACATACTTTTTGGCCACATCTACAATGGAAAATTTTACATATTTGTGTTGATTTGTGATATTAAAATGCAATTTAGAAGGAGAAAAAAAAATTGACAGTCCCTGTTTACTTTAGGTTGGTGGAGATTCACATAGGAGGTTAGAAGTACTGTCCTTTGAGAATACTACATACCTTTATTCATCCTTTAAATATGTAAAACCTGGGGTTAAATTGAAATGGTGTTTTATTTACTATTCTCAACCCTTTTATTTGTTGCATGGCAAAATATATTGACAATATTTCGTTGGGGGAGGGAAGACCTGGGTAGGATTTATTGGAATTAACATTACAATGGTTTATAGAAATTAGGTTAATTAAATGAATACAGCTTTGTGTTGCGCAGCCACCTCTCATGAGAAGAGTTACAGTTATTATTATTTATATTATAATTGTGGATTATATACGCGCCTACCATCTCTAAAGCTCTTTACAATTCCATGTAATACAGCATCAGGCCCTCTGCCCCGAAGAGTTACAATCTAAGCACATTTATTTGACCCATACACACCTATCAGTTATGTCTTATGAGTTTGGGGGGGGAAAACCGAGTGCCCGGAGGAAACGCCTGCAAGCACGGGGAGAGACATACAACTCATTGCAGATGTGTCCAAGGGTGGAATCGAATCAGACTTGAGAGCGCAAGGCATCAGTGCTAACCACTGAGCCCCATGATAACAGTTTTTGTTGGGGAAAATGTATAGCAGAAAGTGCCCACTCAAGCCTCAACTTTAGGGTGTGCCACAACTACAACCAAGGTAGTGCGCCCACAAAAGCACACACTTGTCAATACCGCGCATTTCACTCGCGTTACTTGTCCAATGTTTCACGCCATATTCCGGAATCAGAGTTTTTTTTAAAAATGGTAATCACTTGCACTCCGAAAAAGGATCGCAGACGCATACACATGTGGCCACCGCATTGGAATGCACTGCTCTGCAATTATCAATGCTAACCGATCGCAAAACATGATCATAAGTTGCATGAGAAAAATGTAGTGGCCTAGTCCTTAGAGGGGTTACCAGGGTTGAGGAACCTATGCCGGGGTGTCCACCTGGAGGCCCACATAGCTCGGAAGAGGACTTAGAGGTCCTCATCCTGGGTACTTTTATTGAGTTAGGGTAGGGGAGGAAAAAACCAGAAAGTCATTTTACCCTTCAGTTTGTGGGATTTTTGCCTTGTGTGGTGCGCACCATCAGTTATGAGAGGTAGTTTATTTAACGGGACTTAGAGCCTATTTCACAACTGTTCTACGTGTTAATGCGGGAGGAACAATCTCAACTAGGAAAGGGAAATGTCGGCCCATCATAACTCTAAGAACCTAAAATCAGTCAATCTTGAATGTGGCCAGGTGCACTGAAAACCATCAAATGCCCATGGAGAATTGTCCCATGCAGCAAGGAAAACCAGAGAGTTCTCTCGTTTCACAGAGGATAAGTCATTGGGTTACAACCCTCACAAACCGCTAATACTTATACCTCACATTAGATAACTCATATAAGAAAGCAGATACAGTGCAAACATCAAATGTTCAGATGGAGGGACCCAAAGCTGATCATCAATGCAAATGGTGGCCTTAATAATCTGAAAAATATTCCAGTTAGATTCATAAAAGTTATTGATTGTTAATAATACGTGCTAATTTGTGCCCCCAACCAAAATCAGATCTTATTTACATTTGGAAACGCTAAAATTGATTGGTTGGGGCAAAATTACAACCATTTGTAAACAAGTAAGACACTGTTATTGAATCTCCCTTTTATTGTTTACTGCATAAGTCCATTAGTTTGATTTCAACTCAACATTAATATCAATGTACAATTATTTTAAAGCATATTCAACTCCTACTAAAAAGCTTGTCATAAACCCCAACGGGTTTTATTGTTTAAAGCTCCTGATAATGCACCTAAAGGGACACTCGCAAAGACAGCTTCTGCCTCCCTCTTGCTTAAGCCTATGCATATGCGCATGTAATTCAAGAGTTGTGAGACAGTGTAGTGACACTGACTAGGAGAGGGCCCAGAGTTGTAGTCACCTGCATGAGGAGCGTGATGAATTTGATTTGATACAACATACAGGGATGAAAAAAATTCCCTGTTTTGCTTTATTGTAAAACCTGAGCTTCTTTTCACTGCTCCATAACAACCTCTCTTCCACCCATTTTTTTACATAATGAAGGAGGGGGGGGTGCAAGTTTTATTTAATTGCTGAGCGATAGCAGACAGTTATGGTGTTCAGGTTTTGTAATGTCGGCCGAAATGCATGTTCAGTATTATTATGGGTTTTTTTTTTTGCTTTTTTGTTGGTATTTTTATCCTTTTAGGGGTTTTTTTTGTTTGGCCGAGTGATTCAGCCATGATATCTGTGCATTATTGCCAATATGTACAGATAATTAGTTTATAATTATGGGTTTTTGTGTTCACTGTTTATTATACAAGTATTATTATTATTCAGTGTGAACCTATTCAAATACTGAATTTAAGAAACTAGAACACAGCTGCAAAACAAAATAAAATACAAAGGAAAAAACGTTGCTCTCAACATTTCAAGTCTGTCTTACAAATATTCCATGGCTGATTATATTCAACCATACACAAGTGTGCAGAGTTTTAAAAGCAAAATTCATTTGAAGTTTGGAATTGGCAACCATTTACAGCTCTTTGCCTGTTTCCGATTCCCGTTCGTGCACACTGTGTAAGTGTCCAGGGGTGTTTCAGGGGGATTTACTGGGGCTGTGTTCGGAGAGATTTATTGTTTTTTTCCACCCCGGACGGGTTCGGGACAACTTCCGATTAGATCTGTCGCCAGACCCGGAGGGCCGATTCTTACATTGCAACGCTTCATGATGATAGCTGTCAATGGCGCACTCTTGCCGCTCTGCCTGTGAGTGGTGAACGATAATACATTTACAATTGCTCCACCCGGTATATATTGTCTGGTTTTGACTGGTAGATCTCAGGGGACCTACTTTAGCACAGATACTCTCAGTTAACAATGTCCCTTTGTGACCGCTGTGAATGACTTGGCTTTCTTCTACTTTGCTTACTTCATATTAGAAGGCTTCAACTAAAATTCTACAGCCCATGACTGATTGAGGATTCTGTGGCTTGAAAATCTACTCCTTTTCCCATAATGCTTTTCAACTGCAACCCCACCATTCTGACTGGCATCCCCTAATACCAAAAACGGACATCTTAATCATTTCGTTTAACATGGATTCATCGTTGTTTTTACTGGTCCCCCCAGTTGTAGAAATTCCTCACCATTTGTACATCCATTTAGATAGAGTGTGTTATCCTCCACAAATATATCACTCCCTCCTATTGTGTGACTTTATGCAAGTCCACCTGCATAGCGACTGGCTAAAGTTTGTTGCAAATACTTTAAATCCACATCCACCAAACACATTTCACTATATGTCCGTTTTTATTGTGATGTTTATGGGCCCTGATTGGTGGATACAAGGTGATGATATATTTAGTTCTTACCGTTCAGACTCATACTGTACTACCATATTCCTCGTTGATAGGGAACACAATTCATGTGGGGCCCGTACTAAACTCTCAGAATTGCGCATCAGGCATTTGTTTTAACAGGATTTGATAAGAGACGACATGAAAGATATCAGAGTGACATGTTGGGGTTTGTATCCTAGGCTTTCCTTCCAGTAGGTTGTTCAGAAAAGCTCCCTGATGATTCTTACCATCCTTCTTGTCTTTCAAATAACATCTTATGGTGGCCCAACCATTCCATTGGAATCGGCATGGAATAAGCGACAATTCCCAAACCACTGCAACATTCCTAACTTCTAATCCAGGGTTTCTCAAGGGTGGGCGGGGGCACCCTAGTGGTGACTCAATTCAAGAGCTAGAGGTGGGCAAAGAAGTTAGTATTGGAAATATTTTTCACCAGTATCGTTAACATTTTTGTATTTTTTTGTAATAACAATAATAAAATATATGGATAAATGATAAAACTGCTGGAACTGGCTAACACTGGCAATGTGTGGAAATTGTACACTACATTTATTTGAATACAATATGCAATTAAAATTGCATAAAATATTAATTAAGTACTTTAAGTCCAACATAAAGGGCATGTCCACCCCCAAATTAAACATTTCCGCAAACTTCTGGCTCAATGTTTAAAATCCGTACCTTGCCTCTCGCCCAATGTTCTCCTGTAATGTCTGTACAAATCCATAAGGGAGAGTTAGGAGCCTGCTGTATTGAACAGTTTCCTTCCGCTCTGAGTTTTCTTTCCTCTGTAAGGTTTCTTCCTGGCTTCTGCTTGCCTCACTGCAGTCTTTCAACAGTGTCCATCGCCCCCTGCTTTGCAATTTTGTGTCAAGCAGAGGGCCAGGTCTGAATGCCCGTGTTAAGAAGGCACTTTAATACCTTTCTTCTTTTTCCTGAATTCTTTCAAATATGGCGGTTTGGGGGTGGGATAAGGGTCCAATACTTAACAGCAAAAGTTATATAGAGGTGGGATGCCCTTTAATAACAGAGGTGTGCCTCAAAAAAAAAATTAATTGACAAGTGTGCCACGGTCTGAAAAAGATGGAGAACCAGTGCTCTACTCTATAGACACATTTGTAAAATGATTCTCAGGGAGATAACAAATGCAAGGAAATTTCCCATCCTGATGCCGGTCACATCATCGTGGTTGCCAATATTCAGTGAGGCCATTTGAATACAGATCGTAATGTCCAGCTTTAGCCAACTCCACTCAATGGAACCGTTACGCCCCGTTTAAAAAGCTTCCCTTTATTTTCTCTTATAATTGCCATATGTCTATTGTCCATATTAACTGAAAACTATCGTACCTTAGTACCGCAGGGTACGGACCTAAACCACTAGTCCGCTCTCTGGGCTTTTTATTTGATTGGATGACAGGGAGGATACCTGCGCTCTGAGAGACACCTGTCTGGAGTAATTTTGATTGTGAGGGAGACGTGCAAATTGACTCGTCTTTGTAGTGCTGTCTGACTCCTTCTTCCATGGCATCAAGGTAAGACCAACACGCGCTAGCCCTCACATTGGACAGTCCATGAGGGAAGGTGGTTTATGTGTGGTATGGTGCCCTTTAGAAGCCTGTTGATGACAATAATGTTGGCAGGTGGTACCGGTCATTGTAGTCATTCTTTAAATGGTTTTGACAAAGTAACAGAGTTTGGGGGAGAACCATTAAATTACTCTCTTTTGGGTGTCATTCGGCATATCTTTGACTACTGACACTTTCTTACTCCATAAAGACAACATTATAAACCCATACTAGGTTTTTACTATTGTAAAACTTAAAGGGCTTGTCCACCCTCTTGCAAACAAACACCCCCAAAAGTTAGGTTCCATTTTACACCTCACTTTAGCAAAGCTTCTCCCAGACGTGTAGAGATAGCCTGACACTCCACACCTCCACCACTCTTAGTCCACATCCTCTCTCTGCTGCTGTTGCTGTGACCTTTACGTGCACGAGCATCAGAGGCTCATTCGCCATGGCATCACCATTTGCCCTTTATGTCACTTCAACAGCTATGACTGACGGCCATTACCAGAAAGTAGCTGTAGCCTGGTCATGGATCGTGGGACTTTAAAAAAACAACACAGTCTGGGAGCAGCTTTGCTAATGTAAGTAAAACGGAAACCTGGTTTTGGGGGTGTTTCCTGTCACATACTACATTTTGTAAGAGGGGTGAAATGCACATTGGTATTTGCCACACATGGCGTGGGGAACCGTATACACAGACCGACCCACTTCTCTCCTAACGTTTTGTGGGGATTGGTCTGCCATGTGGCCATACATGGACTTGAAATATCAGCTTCCTTTACTAAATGGTCGATAACCGACCGACGGAAATTTCCCATCTTTCCCTACCAACCGTAATGCTGCTCAACAGTGTCAGGTGTTGTTTTTGGTCCTGCACAATTGCCGATATCATTATCATTCGGTGATACGGACACTCATTTCTACTGAGTGGCTTTGTTCGGTCAAACATGCTCAGATTCTCTACTGAAGGCGAACTGAATCCACCCAGGCGCTGGTTCAAGGGCAGACCATAACATTCTCTATTAAGGGGTCCTGCAAAACAGGAAGTTCAGTATTTTCGTTTACATTTATTTATACATAGACACAATGCTGAATGGGTCATTAGGTGGATATTACTGCTCTTTTTTCTTTAAAGTATATCTATTTGGCACTGAACCTAACTTTCCCCTTTCATTTCATCTCTATTTTTTTGCAATTTCAATCATTTTGGCATCATATAGGGGAAGCAGGCCAAAAGGGTAACACTTCAACAATGTAACCCAAGGTAATTGGGATAATGGTTGGATTGTTTTCCACAAATTGGATAAACTTAAAATCCCTCTGAAAATTCGAACTCAGGTTCAAGTTTTAATCCATCTCTACTTCTACAGCAAAAACTATACCCTTAAAGGGCCATGTCCACCCTTAAAAATAATTTTGATATGCTGCTCCCCATTTCTGGTAGCCCCAACCGCATGATTAGTATTTTGCAAAAGCCCCCCAACTCTTACTTACCTCCCCTCGTTTCCTCCGCTGCAACTGCCTGGCCCCTCTGCTTGCGAGAATGCAAGCAGAGGGCGGGCACCGGCAGTCTGCGTCGTGATTGGCTAAAGCGGCAGCCATCACGGACGCGGCTGCCGGTCATTCAGTGCAGCGGAGGAAGAGAGAGGTAAGCCTAGAGTTTGGGGATCTTTGGCAAATACTAATCATGCGCGGTTGGGCTACCAGACATGGGAGCACATATAAACGGATTTATGCAGGGGAGGGGAGAGTAGAACGGGAGGGAGAGGGATGGGGAGGGAAGGGGGGAGAACCTGCAGTAACGCATGACAAATATCTAACCGGAGGCAAGGTAGCATGCAGAGTAGCCCTGCTAGCCTATCCTGTTAGACTGTTTTTTTGTGGGGACTTTATAGAGTGGGGGTCTACAGGAGACCTATGGATCTGGGTGTTGGTAAGGATACACTACCTCAGGTGGTGGGGGGGGTGGGGCATTATGACTGTGGGGATTATAGTTTTGGGGGTGGACATGCCCTTTAATCTAATTCAAACTTCTATCTAATTCAGCAACGAAGGTAAACCTTTTTATTTTTTAAAATGGTGAGTCATTTGCACGTATCTGCACATCAAATACTCCAGACCCAGGTGTCCTTCTGTCATCCCACTCAAATTAACAAATATCGCTCAGTCTCGATATATATGGTTGATTCCAGTAACGTTTCGGCCACGTCACAGAGCCCTTTAAGTTAGCTCTGCGTAGCACCGAAACATGGATGGAATATATATCTACGTAAAATCCAGGTGTACTTTTGGTCACTTGGGTTTATTTTTAGAAGGTGCCGTTAACCCCGTGTTTAGTCCCTTCGCCACATGTAATGTGGTCTGGGGAGGAGTACATTAAATTAATCAAAAGAATATTACTTAACGGAAATGTCCACCATTTTCCAGATAACCTGTATACTTACCATATATACTCTAGTACAAGTCAAGGTTTTAGGCTAAAAATCAAACCTCGACACTCAGTCACTTACCTGTGTTTATACCCGCTTCCGCCCCGCTTTCGCATCCCCTCTTTCTGGCCCTGGCCGCTGTGACATCACTACTCGGTGCCGGTCGGTCACTTCCCAGCACCAAGTAGTGATGTCAGCCGTCAGTGGATAAATCCGAATTGCAAGTCCTCTCCCTCCTCCTCCTTACAACTCCTCTTCTTCCTTCATCCTCTTCTCCACAAGGCAATTCCTAGTCCGCTCCCCTCCTCCTCACCAGCAAGTCCTTCTTCTCCGCTCATCCTTACCATTCCTTTCGTCCACAGGTAAGTCCTCTCCTCCTCACAAGGCAAGTCCTCTCCTCCTCCTTACAAGTCCTCTCCCCACTGAACTTGGGGGGGGTACGGGTCCACTGCAGATGTTGGAAACTACAACTCCCAGCCTCTGAAATCAGGCTGGGAGTTGTAGTTTCCAAACATCTGAGTGGCAATGATTGGGGGGTTACAGTGGGGATTACCATTAAACGTGTGGGATTACCATTTAAGACAACTAATGCTTTAAAATTACACAATACAGAATCAGAAGGATGGCTTCGTATTGTTAAGATTTTTTTGCCTTCTGATTCTGTATTGTTTTGAGGCTTTAGTTGGCCCTTTAAAAAGGGATCAGCAGAATTCCCATACAGTAGTCCCATAAGTAATAGCCCAAATCCAGTATGTGTCTATTACTGTTATGGGAAGTCCGCGTCCATTTAAAGGGCAACTTAAAGGCCTCAAAACAATACAAATCAAAAGGCAGTAGTTGGATAATTTCTATCAACAATCATGTTTTTAAACTTTTAACTTATTAACTCCTTTTTCAGTAAAACTTGTGTACCTCTCGACTGTCTCTTTCGGATCGACTTGATATTTGCGTATATACGGGTACATAGAGATAACTGTATACGTCCAACACCCAAAAACACCAACCTTTGCTAACCTTACTTACTGTAACTCCAGTGTCGCTGACGAGATCTCTCCTCCCCTGCACTTTCCCTCTTTAATGTATGGACTCTAATGGCAACTGAATGACATGGGTTATTTCCTCATGCAACCCTTATTTTATTTCCCTTCATCTTAGAAACAAGCAACTAATGGCAGCAAACCACAACTTTATAAATAAAATATCCAGCAGAATGAGCATTGCATTCATTTTGATTAAATAAATAAGCTTTTATTGCGAGGTCCTGATCTGAAATAGGAATGGATTATGGTTCCAGTAGAAGAACTCTGTATTGAAGTCAACATTCCCATTGTCTTTTTAAAATCCTAAGACTAAATATTTGAAGCCTGGTATGTAACCCAATTAAAATCAAAACACAAACATGGAGATTCATAAAATCTTATTAGTTAAAATGTGTAAATGGTGCTCAGTTGGCCCCAACCAAAATCGATCTTAATTTAACATTTGTCAGAGCTAACATCCCTGATTGGTTGGGGCAAAATTAGCACACATTTTAAACGATATCCAGGGAGATACAACCAGGGGAGATTCAAATAAAATTCTTATCGTTTCAAAATTTTAAAAGAGTGCTAGATTTGCCCAACCACTCAGATGTACGCTTTTCCAAATGTTACATAAATTCTGATGGTTGGGGCAAAAAATTAGCACCCCCCATTGTTTTTAAAACAATAGAACTTTTAATAAAAGTATTGAATAATCCTGAAAATATGGCTTTGTTTTTTGTGCCCCGTCGTGGTTGGTGGTTTAAATGATTGTGCGTATTTTGTTTTAGAAACTATTAGGTTGTGTTTCCTGAATTGGATTATGATAGTTATAACTGAGGCTTTTGTGCGGGGGGGGTTGAAGGGGGCTTTGGCCAAGTGTGATTTATATAAACTTAACACAAATAACAAATTTGGGGTTTGATTGTTGTTTGATGGCCAGGGTTATTTTTCATCAACATGTATGTTCTGTTTCTCTAAGTGGAGTAATTCCAATTATGCTGTTTGTGGGTGACCCCCGATTTGACATTGGAATAGAATATTCTTCTTTCTCTATTTTGATTGGCAGAGAAACTAGAACCTTGTGAGTACTAAGGAAGGACCTTGGATAGTGAAATCGTGTATATGGATAATGTACCCCTTATAGTGTAGATATAATAGTGAATAAGTCCCCCCAACGGTAAAGTATAGGGATATTAGAATCCCGAGGAGTTTTCCGTGACCACATATAAAAGTATGAGGCCGCAGGCCGAGTACCTTCTATACAGGGCACGGAAACTCCCAGGTGCTTCTAATATCCCTTTAATATTTACAGTTCAGGGGACTTATTTATTATAAAACCTACCCTTGTGGCTTCTGGTTTCCCTTCTCCCCTGGCACTGTAAGATTATATGCAGAATGTGTTTTACAGTTCTCCCATAGAAGGGTAAGGTTATAAGGAGATTACGCCACCAAGGAGTTTGCTAAACCATATAGTGGGCGGAACTCAAGGTGGCCTAATAGCCTTATATACATTATTTCTTATAATCATAAGTAATCTGATTCCTTCAACGCCCATTTTCACATTTTTTAAATTCTAGCCTTGTCCATCCCCACCTTAATTTAACTATTAACTAAACTCTTTGGCTTCTTTGGTTTTTTTCCGCTATAGTTTCTTGTATTTTATTTTGGTGAAGGAAGTATTGTCCCGAAAACACCATTAATCACATATAGTTCAGAGTATCAATTTCCTTTGCTTGGCTATTTTTTTTTTTTTCCCTTTCTTTAGCTTCAGTGTTAAGAGTAATGATCCCTATTGTTTCTAATTCCAGCTGTTCAGGCCCCCACCTTCCTCTCTCCTTTGTGGCCCCGTTTCCATCGCGCCCTATGTTCCTTCTGCTCCTTTGCCTCCTGTTTTCTTCTCTCACCTTTACATGCTTTCAATCACTAACTGATCTTCCTTATTTATCAAGGAAACAATCAGCCCTCACCAGTGATTTTTATCCCTTCCTCGTAACTTGCCAAGGACCATTATATTAGCCACTAACAGTGAGTTTCCTGTAACTCTTAACTCCTACGACAATCCATACCCGAGATGATAAGCCACTTACCGTGCTCCTCTCTGTAATTCTATTATTACTATACATTTTGCTTCTGAAGAGTTTTTTCAAAAATTACCATTCATTTTGAGTTTGTAACAAAAAAACTGGTCAGTATCAATGCCTCCAATTCCAACTTGTATATGCACACATTATTACATGTAATTATTACTCATTATTAATACGTTTACCATTATTATTAATCCGTCATTCTGGCAGAGAGCTATCTCTGACATCACAACGCCCAATGGTTGACTCTCTTTTTGCTTGCTGTCCTCCTCTACACAGCTTATGAAAAAGCTCATTGAGAAAAAGGGAGAGGCATATACCTTTCGCCTAAATGGAAGAGAACTTCTCACTAACTAGGGGAGTAATTGTGAAAGTAATTATGCTGTTTAGTGGGGATGTGCGGTAACTTTAGGTAAATGGTTTTCACTAAAAATATTATCTTAGGGCAGGTCCGACTATGTGCGTTGCCAGGTTAACAAGACCCTTCCCATTTTTTCTATGCATTTTGTCCGCATTTTCCATCCATAGTTGCATGCTTGTGCATTTTTGGAAAATCAACATGACACACATGAACCCAAAAGTGTGCATGCATGCAGATATAAAATGGACCATACCACATAATTAGGAGCCGCAAGTTAATGACGTGGGATTGATTTCTCGGGATTTCTATTTATTTTACGGAAACCAAATGCAAACGCGCATGTGGGACCTAACCCTTAAACCACGGATGTCCCAATTTTCCCACCCCTCTCACTGTTGCTGCCTGCAATTTCATCGCGCTACCTACAGCTCCTCCGGTTGTGCTAACTAGCTGTCAGGACATACCAGGAATGGTTGTACTAGTTATAATTGTGTGTAAGAAGTAAAATTTGCAATTGAATCAACAAAGTGAGTTAAACTGAAACTGGAACTTGACATCTTAAAAAACCTTGTGGATCCTGAAAAGGTGTTACATTTTATTAATTAGACAATACACACAAAGCCCCGTACAGTGCTTTTTGGAGACAGAGTTGTGGGCGATATTCTATGTGGATAATGAGCCATTTTGCCCATCTTGTTCTATTTTTGTATTTCAAAGTTTCACCCCATTATGGAAGTGGAATAAAGCTTTATCGCGTTTAAAAAAAAAGCTCTCATAAAAGGCCAGTTCCACACCCCCCCAACTGAAATGTAATGCTGTGTAATGTTAAATGACCCTACCGTTTCTTTTCTCTGTTGCATAGGTTATCATGCAAGGCCGACATCCAGTCCCACGAAGCTTCACCAAGAGGGCCTTTCCCTGGTGTAAAATTTAAAGGGGAAGTTCACCGGTTGCAAATACATATCCTTTTAAGAAAAAAGCAGTATTTGTCCATCCCAATGACCTTAACCTGCCCTTCTTCAGCATTGTGTCTGTGTTAATAAATGCACCGAAATACTGACTGTCCTGTTTGTAGAACCCCCCTAATAAGACAGTTATGGTCTTGCCCTTGACCCAGGCGCCTGGGTTGATTCAGTGCTCATTAGAGATCTGAGAGCATGTTTGATGACCCATCCAACAGCCAATCAATAGAAATATGTTAGGAACATTTCCACGGAAGTGGTGCATTGTGGAAGAGAAGTGTCTGGTTAGAACCTAAAAAAAATGCAGCTCACTAATGTCAACATCATGGGAACATACAAGAGTGGTATGAGAATCAAAAAAAACTGATTTTTCAAAATGGGCTAGAATTACACAACTAACGAAATACCAAATATGCTGATAATTCCATGAACTGTTCCTTTACAACTGTTCCTCCTAGAGGTTTTCTGTTCTAGGCATGTCAGTGGAGTTTCCCCTCCCTCCTAACTCTGCTGTTCCGTGCACTGAAGTGTTCATTTTTGTAAAAAATGAAGATTTTACCCCTCAGTGCCCTAATCCCTAGACTGGCCCCCCTGGTTTAGGGAGGCAGGGATCCGGTTCAATTTAATAATTTGGGCAAAATTACCCACTGATAAGCAACATACAGAGGAGATCTTGAATTTAAGGATTGTAAGTCTTCTATTCTTAATCCGGTCCATAAGACATTAGATGGACCATTTAGCAAGCACGTTTTTCAATTAAGTATTCAGTAATTACTGTTGAACTGAGAATGCTTTCCTAAGCATTTCAGTTGTTGGGCTTCAAATCAGACCGCTTCCTCTTTCCTTATTGGTTTTAATAAAGTTTTTGTATACGTTTCCGAGACAAACAATCTTGTTTCTAGCAATGGTAAAATCTGCATGTACAGTTTAGGCAGCTTGGTGTAGCCATATCTTGTAAGCTGCATAACGAGCTGGCCATAACGTAGCTGGCCCATTGTATGGTTCTACATTGCTGGCTATTGTACGGCCATACTTAGCTGGCCATTGTACGGGTTCTACATTGCTGCCTATTGTCCTTCCATACTTAAGCTGGCCTTGACGTTTGTAATTGCTGGCTAGTGTCAGCCATACTTAGATGCCATTGTACAGTTTACATTGCTGGCTTTGTACAGTCCTACTTGATGGCCATTGTACATTCTACATTGCTGGCTATTGTACAGCCATCTTAGATGGCCATTGTACAGTTCTACATTGCTGGCTATTGTACGGCCATATTTAGGTGGCCATTTACGGTTGTAACAATTGCTGCTATTTACAGCCATACTTAGCTGGCCCTGTACAGTTATACATTGCTGACTTTGTATGGCCATACTTAGCTGGCCATTGTATGGTTCTACATTGCTGGCTATTGTACAGCCATACTTGGCTGGGCCTTGACGGTTATAATCACTGGCTATTGTCGGCCATGCTTAGCTGGCTATTGTACGGCCATGCTTAGCTGCTATTGTACGGCCATAACGTGCTCTGGCTATTTGTTCGGTCTATGGCCTTTCGCTGGTTTAATAGTGCCCCACCATGATTGCTGGCTATTTTTTACAGCCATGCCTTAGCCTGGCTATTGTACGGCCATGCTGGCTACTATTGAATGGCCATGCATTGCTGGTTATTGTGCACCCATATGCTTAGCTGGCATTGTATAGTTAGAAATTGTTGCTATTGTACGGCCATGTCTTACTGAATAATTGTCTGATCAGGGTTTGGCCTGTCTATTGTACCGTCCATACTTAGCTTTTTATTGAACAGCCATGTTTTACTTAGCCTATTTACGGTTAAACATTGCTGGCTATTTTTTCGGACTCTTATCTGTTTATTGTAAAAGGCATGCTTAGCTGCTATTGTACCGACCATGCATTGCTGTCTATGTACACCATGCATTCTGGCTAGTACCGACCATGCATTGCTGGGCTATTGTACGACCATGCAGTGGCAGGCTATTGTATGATCATGCATTGCTGGCTATTGTACGGCAGCTCAGCTGGCTATGTAGGATGGAAAACTGCATGGCTGGCTATTGTAACGACCATGCATGACTGGCTATGTATGATCATGCACACAATTTCTGCCTATTTGTACGGCAATGGCATTGCTGGCTATTGTCTGGCCATGCCATTACTGGCTATTGTAGACATGCTGGCTGGCTATTGTATGACCATGCATGGGCTTGGCTATTGTATGAACATGGCATTACTGGCTATTGTATAACCATGCATGGCTGGCCTATTGTATATCATGCATTTCTGGCTATTGTACGGCAACCGTAGCGGCTATTGTAGCTACCATGCCTGGGCTGGCTATTGTATGACATGCATATACTGGCTATTGTATGACCATGCATGGCTGGCTAGTGTCGACCATGCATGTCTGGCTAATTGTAATACTACCATCGCATTTCCTGCTATTGTACACCAGGGCATTACTGGCTAGTTGTTGACCATGCATGGCTGCTATTGACGACCATGCATGTCGGGCTAATTGTACGACCATGCATGGCTGGCTATTGTACGACCATGCATGTACTGGCTATTTTATGACCATGCTTGCTGGCTATTGTACACATGCATGGCTGGCTTTGTATGTCAGCATTACTGGCTATTGTACGACCGTGCATGGCCTGGCCTATTGTATGATCATGCAGTTCTGTTTCTGTTTCGTGGCTTTGAACACCGAAAGCTTAGCTGGCATTGTATGGAACCATGCACTGGCTGCTATTGTATGATCATGCATTACTGGCTATTGTACGACCATGCATTACTGGCTATTTTACAACCATGCATGGTTGGCTATGGATGAGCATGCATTACTGGCTATTGTACGGCAAGCTTCGCTGGCATTGTATGACATGCATGGATGGCTATTGTATAGATCTGCATTGCTGGCCTAATTGGACATTAAGCTTAGCTGGCTATTGTATGAACCATGCATGCTGGCTATTGTATAATCCATGCATTACTGGCTTATTGGTACGACCATGCATTCCTGGCTATTGTACGACCATGCAATGGCTGGCTCTTGTATGAGCATGCATTACTGGTTATTGATGACCAATGCATGGCTGGCTATTTGTAGGATCCATGCATTCTGGCTATTGTATTACGGCAAGCTTAGCTGGCTATTTGTATGACCATCTGGATGGCTATTTGTATGATCATGCATTGCCTTGGCTATTGTACGCAAGCTTAGCTGGCCATGCTTATCTAGCCATTGTAATGGTTTATATGGCAGCGTATATGGCACTTTAACCCAGTCATTTTAATATGGTTTCCATTGTTATTAATTCCAGCCAAGCACTTGACACAGACTTTCCACACTCATAAAATGAAGAACTATCACACCGAGAGAAACACATATTTGTCCTTGTCTCAAAATATTTTGCTCTGATTCTATGCTAATCAAACAAGCCTGGAAACCATAAACTGAGTGAAGTTTATTATAATATACAGAAATAACAGTGGAGAGCAAGGGGGGACAACAAGTGAGCAAAGATAATCGTATTTTTTATATCAACTCTCTCTTTTCGATAGTAAGGAAAGAAAAAAAAAAAAAAGCTGCATAACATAATTTAATAATGAAATTCTGGATATGGTAAGTAATCCTGCGCAATGAATAACTCAATGAGATCATGCTATCAGAGTTAGACTGTGTGTTGTAAAGACTACCGGGGGAACGTTTTCTCGTGCTATTAATCTGGCAGCAGCCCTTACGATGATATCTAACTGCAGTAACCTAACATGTGATTGGGCCTGCTGCACTAAATAAAATTGCCAAATTTTTGCACGCGATTTTGGTCCACCATTACAGCGGGCTTACGTGCAATTTAAATGTCTTTGCTGCACTCAAATAAAATTGATGGGCAGTTTCACTCCCCAAAAACCTTAACCATATAGACCTTCCACAGTTCTCTCCCCCTCTCCCCCCATCCCATCTTTTTCTTACCCTCTTACCCCAATCCCACCACCTTCTCCCCCGGGGGGACGAGACCGGGCGACACACGAAGGGGAGAGGATAGTGAGCTCCAAGACGCAGCGGCCTCAAAGTGCCCAGGGACCCGGGCGAGCTAGCTTCGTCGCACCCTACGCGGAATACCCCCCACCATTTCTCCTCCCATACGATCCCACCGTCTTCTCCCCCATTCCACCTTCCTTCGCCCTTACCCCAAACATACTATTTTTTGGGCAGTGCATTTCCTGAGTGGAGACAAGGTATTTGCCTAAAGTCCTCCGGCCCATGCTGCTCTCTGACAACCTCCTTTAATGGCTTTGGTTGAGCTCGGGCATCTGTGTAATTCATTTGGCCGTTGGATCTGACTAGACCACCAGTAAAATGGGGATCTCAATGAGGGCACCAGGAGGACTTCAAGTCAGGTATCTTAACTCAGGAGTGCCGGGGAGGCAAGGTAAGATTGTGGAAATGGGGATAGGGGGGACTGAGTCCCTTAGTACAAGTTCGTGAAGTGGTTAACATCCTCTTTCAGAGGGAAAAGATGGTCCATACTTTCACAAGAGTAAAAAGAAATCTATTCTGGGGATTTTAGTGCCTTGCCGGTGTTAACAAGAAAACAAATTGACATACACTGTATATAATGGGTCATTCCCAGCTGGCAACGCATTGCAAAGTTTTCATTTGGCTAATTTGGTCCAATGTTTGTTTTTGTCTGTTGCTTTGCGAATTTCCCTAATCCTTGGAATGCTTCAGTTCATGGAAATTTTATCCATAGAATAAACTTTTATACACACTATATAGAACAATTGGGCTTTTGTACATCCATATTAAAAATGTACAACGACGAGACCCAAACATCTGATACATCAAAAAAATAAATTCCTAGTGGCACAAACACTTCTAATTGCAGATTGCTCCCCTCCATAAGGTTTTCTACTACAAACAGTCCTGCTAACCCTGGATAAATACACAAGTAGTTCAATAAGTTGCCAAATTATTTTAAGGCCCCAGTCACCACATCAATGGTTGCTTTCTTAACGTGGTCCTAACCTAGCTAGGTAATTGTCCATTTTTTTGGCTACATGAGGCTGACAGCTTCTCTTGTGACCTGAGCTTGACGCTGACTCTCTAGTTATTAAAGTACTTTGCTCAACGACATGACTAACTCTGGGTGGGGTACAAGTTTCCAGAAGGCTTGGTCAACCTTCTAGTAACCTAATATATAAGGAAAAATTTGGGCTGTTGTCTCCATATTAAATTGCAACGAGAGACGCTAACATACAATACATCAACAAACAGAATTCTCGTGGACAAACTAATTCTAAGTGCATATAGAGATAATTGTAGATACTTTTATCTACAACTTTATAACCTTGTATATTTCTAAACCCGTAATAGACCTGTCCCCTCATTTTCTACTAACCACTCTTTTTTACTGCGGGCATGTTCCTGCTTCATTTCAAGAGACTAGGCATTGTCATCTGGTCATGGCAGTTAAAACAAACAGCATTTACTGGGGTTAGGCTGGGTACACACGGCCATGTTTTCTTCCACCTCGCAGGGACCATTCACCCAACGATCCTGCAACAGTTCCTGTACCATCATGCAAGTTTATAGGCACCGCAACGATCGGCCCATATTTATACCCCGCTGGCGTCCGGTCACCTGTTCACCTGATACAGGCGACAGATATCGTCACTGGCGATTTTTTCCGGGCCGACAACCACATAAAATCGAAATAAAAAAATCTGTTGTTTTGCCTGAAAAATCCCTTGAGTGTACCCCGCTTTCCAACTTAAAGGGACAACTCCCAACCCTCATAATACATCTTTTAGAAAGATGGCCTTGTTTAAAGTATGTTGATATATCATACTTTGTCCTAATGATTCATTACTGTATGCCTGCTTATGCTTCCGGGATGCCTCATGGAAACTGCGCAATTTAGAAACCTCTACTGAGCCTTACTGAGCCTGACGCATGCTCAGAGAGGCAGACGGGATTAACCATTCAGTCATTGGCTACGATTTCAACTGTCAATCCATAACTGACAGTTACTAACTAGAAGAACCAGAAGCAGAAACTGGGGCCACATGTACATTGTTCAGGATTTCAGGTTAGACAGTATATATTTCACATTTCATAACTATTACCCGTTTAGGGTAAGTTTCAGTTCATTTTTGGGTCTGGACTTGCCCTTTAAAAAGAAATATTGGATGAAACTAGCTGGTGTTGAATTCTCTCTTACAATATCAAAGTGACAAATCTGGTTTCATGTTTGACAGTTATCTTTCATTACTTGTGAAATATTTTAATTTTGGCTAAAATGGTTCAAACACAAATCACTTCAAATTGATTTTAATGACATCTAAAGTCGCCATAACAGCCACTGAATGCAGAATGGCATGAAACCTATAAAACATACTCTGTATCTCACCTCTCATTTCGGTAATGAATCTTTCTAACCTGGTGTTTTTGGTTTTTATTCCCAGAATTCCCAGTATCACACGTGGTGTTCACTGGAGAGTATTTTAGCATTTATAGTGTTCTTGCAAGGGGATGCTATGATTAAAGGAGTATAAAAATGTGGTTAGTTTTCCCTTTAAGATATCCCTGTGAGCCTGTAACAGGGATCCCTGAATTCCCAGTTTAGATATCATGGACCACACTTAGATTTGTTTTTTTCTCTCTATTACACTGGATGAGTGTAAGCCAATGCAAGTTCCTTATCCAGTGGCCCTTCAGTACGCTAATGGTGACGATGGGGGAAATGATCTCAAGCTTGTGTTCCATTTACACATTTATTTGTTCTGTTACTTATAGCTCTGTTTTAAAATCATCGTGTCTTGGGTTTCAGAACTATTTCATGAAATGTGAATAAGGGTCAGTGATCTCTCAAAATGAAACAGCAAGGCTATAAATCAATTCATTGGTGAATCTCTGGAAAGGGAAGATTTTAAGGCGCCTCTTGCTAACGTTCATATGTACACACTTCATTTTCTTCTCCCTACAATCCCCCTCCTTACTTTACGATAGAGTCCGAAATAAAAATGTCTATTATTTCTTATAATGTGAATTTATTTTATGGTGAAGAGTTTTTTATTAAGCTCAATCACATAACTCTTTTTTTGTTGTTACCTTTTTGATAATGGTTTCATACCCGAGCATCTTCTAATTCTGTATTGTGCGCCCCCGTCCTGATAAATGCAGTAAAGTCCCTAGTAAAAGTTGACCTTTACGTCTGAGATTTGATTTTGTATCTTTATTTGGTCAGCCCACACTTTGATATCCGATTATTCTGAGGATAGAAGGTCTTGCCAGCACAACAGGATAAAAGGCTCGCACACGTGCCAAAGATCTGTCGGATTTAATGCTAGCTGATGCCGACCCTGTCTTGGTTAGCAGTTTGCGTTAATAAAAATTACGTTTGTCGGGTTTTTTGTTTGTTTTCAGAACGTCCTCACTAGCGCTGTTAAGTGATTAACATGTAAATGTGAAACATTTAGGGGAAATGGAATGTACAATATTTGTTTATTTTTTGGGGTCAAAATAAATTTATTGTGAGTCTCTGATAAAATGGCAAATGGTTACGTAAACTGGCTAAGTATATATGTTATTTTCATTTTTTCTCTCTTTTTATTTTCTTTCAGTATCTGAGAAGATAATTGTGTTATTTTCAATCAAAAGAAGAGATTGTAGTACAAAGACATACCTTGCTTCATCTAAGCACACAACAGGCACCTCCCACCCACACCGCACACACTCCTTCGTTCCTACTGATATGAGTGGCCCAAGAGTTTGGATATGGGCTTATAAAATTTCTTGGTACATACTAATATACCAAAATTGTATATTTTTAGCAACTAACTTTCTAACCAGAACACAACAGGTATGCACGATACGAGACAATATAACATATTCTTTTCATTTTTTATTTGTTTTTAAGATCATTGGTTGTGCCAATTGTATTGAAATTATTTCAAAACCGAGTGCTGCGGATTATGTTAACCGGTGGTGGGGGATGGAATATTCTGTTTTCGCATATATTGGCTTCTTTCTGCAAAAGTATCTTACCCAAGGGAAGCATGGGAAAAATAGCTGCAGATCCTAATATACAAATGTAGATGGCTGCTTAAAGTAGAATTTATATAAAAATGTAAAAATATTAAATGCAGTTGGTTTCACAATATCACAAAGGAAGCAAGATGTATCTGGTTAATAATAAAATAACTACAGTGTACTGTATTGGCTCCGCCGCCAATGGGTAACAAAACATGCAAGAGTCTTAATTCTGAAGAGGACCGGCTTCCTCGGCACATTGTCAGGCAGGAAAAAATGGCAAAATTTTCCAAGAAAAATCCATCGAAACGCTTCTACTGGCGGTGGTATAAAACTTTCTTCAAGAACTATGCTCGGGGAGGGAAACTCTGTCACACCCCCCCCTGTCTTTTAAAGGGTGTGTCCCCATAAGTTAACCCTCATAAGAAGCTGTGAGTCAATTAAACATCTCTTAAGTGAGAAGAAACTTCATTTAAAGGGACATTGAAGGTGATAAAGTTCATACAAGTGGTCTTTGGTGTAAAACAATGCAAATATATAGAATATATCTATACTATCTCTATAATATATATATATATAGAATTATATATAATATATTACGACGTACGGAGCACTCAAGGACTGTGAAATAAGTTTTATTGCAGAACAAAGGTAGGTCTGCTAGGCCTAGCAAGACCTACTGTACCTTGGGTTTTCAATGGAGTGCTCCATGCTTCTGTGAGTGGTACGTTTGACTATATATACTGGCAACCCAGGCAGAGTGTATGGATGGAATGCGAATGATCCTTATGATACCTATCCCTTACTAAAAAGTACGTCGGTAACATAAGATTCTTAAAAGGGGTACTCTTGTCAACTTAAAGCCTCCTTTCAAACCACTTAAAGTGTTTCCAGGTACTTACCCTTGTTACTACTACTCGCTGTAGATATCACTTTAGATCAGTACTTTTTTCATTACCATATGGGGGTGTACTGCCTGTAGAGAGAGGGAAAGAGAGAGGAGGGAGAGGGAAGGGAATCGGTGACGGTGTACTACCACCTAGACTTGATCACAGTGGTGCTGTGGTGTCTAAGGTGCGTCTGGGGAGGGGCGCCTTAAAGGGCATGTCACCCCTAAATAGTTTTTTAAATATTATGCTCCCCCCCATGTCCCCCCAGCCCCCCTCATGTTTCGTTTTTTTCACAAATCCCCCCAAACTCTTACTTACCATCCCCCGTCGATCCTCCGCCGCACTGCCGGCCCCTCTGGCTTGCGAGAATGCAAGCAGAGGGCGGTACCGGCAGTCTCGTTCTGTGATTGGCTGAGCGGCAGCCAATCACGACGCTGCGCCGGTCATTCAGTGCAGCGGAGGAAAGCGGAGAGGTAGTAAGAGTTTGGGAGCTTTTTTGAAAAAAAAAACTGCGTTTGGGCTGGGGGACATGGGGGGCCAAATATTAAGGGGGATTAATGCTAGTGGATGGATAGTAGAACGGAGGGAGAAGGGAGGCCGGAGGGAGGGGGGAGAAGGTGCTGCAGTGCGCATTGCAAAATATCTACCGGAGGCCTAATATCAGGCAGAGACCTGCTATCCTCCTGGTGGTTAGTTTTGAGACTTTGGGGGGGGGTTTACAGATAAACCCTATGAGCTGGGATGTGAGTAAGGATTAAACTATCACTAACTACATGTGGTGGCCAGTAGTTGGGGGATTATAGTTGTGGGGTGGACATGCCCTTTAACAAGCCACCTCACCCCCTGGGATAAGCCTGTAAGATGAAATTTGTCTGCACCCTAATAATCCATGGCTGTAGGAGATGGATCTTGCTACCAAGGTGTGTCAGTGTTTATTGTGTCTGCAGTGTGTGCATGATGGACCAACACCAGAGGGATCCTGATCATTTTATCTGCTGAAGACCATTGAAACTGAGCTTGTGGTCAGACCATTCATACCTGAAGACATGGAATACATGGAAATTTTGGTGCCAAAGGGAATTTGGCTGGCTTTTTTGGGAAAAGTAAGCAAGCCCAGTGCCGTATTCTGCTAACAAAACAGAGCTGGATTTTTATTAAATAGAATAGCGTTTTCTCCAGTTAATGTTACCCTTTCACTTATTGTCTAATTTTACCATCACCTTACATACACCATTTAATATCTCTATATTTGCAGGCAGAAGAGGTTCTGTATACCAGGGAAAGGCCAGCCCCCCCTCTTCCGATTCATGACTTATAATTTGTGTGCCTAGAGTCTGAGGTTGGTTGCAGCCTGCACCAAGTATCCTACCATATTGGGCATCTTGTATCGAAAAAACATGTGGTGGGTAGGTAGTTTTTTTTGGCTGCCCCTAGCGGAAATTTAATCCCTATACCACAACTAGGTCCCGAATTCTGGCCTCGTCCATGCGTACCAAGCTATACAAACCATATCTTGGAATATGCTAAAAACTGTTCCTTAAACCTGATTCTATTTTAAAAACCTGATTTAAAAAATAAACAGCCTCTGGTCCCCCACCGACCTAAAAATAACGCCAGGTAATATTTTAGGTGTCGGTCACTCTATTTGCTGGGGGTTTGCTGCGGAATTTTCATCTGTCATATTTGCATTTCAGGTTGGAACATAGACACAGTGAGTATTTTTTAAAGTATCTCATTATGTTACACTATAATGTAACTTTTTTTTTTCTTAGCCTGTTAACGTACAACCTTACTTCTGTTACTGCTTTATACGCTCGTTCCTCCTCTTACTGATTTAGTCCATTGGTTGGAAGAAAAACCCCCCCCCTTTGTAAACAAACCAATTTTGAATTTTACTACTCAGCACAATGTAAGATACTCAAGGGATCCGATTTTGTACTTTTTTTTTTTTTTTTTTGGTTTTGCTTTTCTTTGTATTGCAAATATGTTAAATGATAGTGAATAATGCTTTAACGTTATGAGACAAAAACATCTTTTTAATAAAGCCTTATTATAAAAGACGTTAAAACATTCCGGTCATTAAAATAATGGTCTTAAAGAACAACGTCTGATCAGAAGGAAGAGCATGTCTTTGAGAGAACAGAAAAAGTAGTAACTGTGTCTCACCCCTCAATTTGATGAGGGTTCTGGGAATTAAAACCTTTCTTACATGACTGGTGTTTTATTCCATCATTCAGTATCACATGGTGGTGGTCACTGACCACTGTATTCTTTGCACATGCCCAACCTAACTACTGCAGAACTTGTTACAGCAGTCTTGCTACTAGATAGTCTAAAGCTAATCCTGTTAGAGTCCACATTAGGCAGGGGAGGCAGGGGGTGGGTTGCACAGAATAATGCCTATACACACAGTTTCCCCGGCAAGTATATAGTCTTACTCTGGTGTCTGAGACGTGACATCTAACTTTTAGAGGCCTTTAAACTGGCATTGAAGGAGATACTTTCAGTTTCTGGAGCAAAATATTTCATTTTAGGTTCTCCTTTAAGAAATTCTGCTTGCTACCAAGTAAGTCCTACATGAACTTATTTTTCTACAATCATTTATTTTAAGCTTCAATCAGCCTAAAACTCTATTTTAACTGTTGACATAAAATTAGGTTCAGCAGGCAGTAAGTTAGGAGTCTAGGGGAGGTAACTAAATATGAGTTGAATCTGCTGAGATATCCTAAAAAGGATGAAACTGTTTTTGGTAAATCCCAACAGAAGATTGCTTGGTCATCATATAGCCAATTAGCCAATTAATGTAATATGGAGCAATGTCCTTTCGACAATGGTCCTCCTGGGAAATGTGTTTGTCGTAAACAATCCTTGCATAGACCGTAATGGAATGGAATTTAATTTTAAAACCTTGAATATTGCTAATCAATATGACTCTCATGCTGGCAGTAATGATCTTTGCATTAATAGTGTTTTAAATCCCTGTGTAGAAAATGTAAATTTATTTTAATGAACATAACCGCCGTGTATTAAACGATTTCATAAAATAAGACAATCAAAAAATGGATCAAGATGCTAACTACGAAACACATTTTAATGTAAAAAGTGGTTGTAGCTCTCTGTAACTCGCATCCATGGATATAAGATTGTAATTTAAAACATCTGGTGTGTTATTCTGTGATATAACTAGTGAATTAAAAGGGATTTTTGATCTCCAACAAGATCTAAGGCTTAACGAACAGGTTGCTGTCATACCGTCAAGTGCATCCCATAAGAAGCTAGAGAGCTGGAAATGTTTAACTCTTCTCCCTGTGTGTAAGCCTGTGCATTCCGGACCTACTGTTGGGTACATACAAAGGACGTACTGCTTGAGTGGTAGTGACATACTGGCCAGTCATCTTAAACTAAAATAAAGAGGTGGTGGGCTTGATACAAGCACTTGAGATACTCATTCAACATTGCCCACATTCACCCTGGACAAGGCTACAGAGAAGCAGTTAATATTACTTTTTAACAAACATATCCCCTGACATGTCCTGCCTTCAAATTCTTTTCTTCCAGGGATACCACTTGTTTAAAGTTAGCAATTTCTAATTAGGTTTACTTTCATCGAATCTGCCATCCTCTAAAGAAAGGAACGATGTATTGGCCATAAGTGTGTATTCTGATGCCACCTAGTTCCCCCGTAACTGATGATGCTACGCTGTACTGTACATGTGTGCTTACCAGTAGTAGGGGGGAAAAAAATACATTGGACCATGGTTACTTTTTTTTTATTCTCTACTAAGCTGTAATCCATAACGTAACATCACATAGGGAGCCAGATCTCTTGGCCAGGACATGGCAATTCATCCACTGTGAAGCACTAATTAAAAAAACCCTTCATCTAAATATGAATCATTAATATTTACACCCTTTCACTCCAGTAAACCTGTGATGTTAATTGTCATGTTCCCATCACGGAACAACAATTTTCTACTGTTCCATTCCGTCAAGGTTTTAACTTACAATTTTTATTCAGGTTTAGAAGGATTAAGAGGTTCTTGGTGGCCTTTCCATACATGGACGCATAGCGATTGATAAATGTTACACAACAAAAATTCCGTCCGAAACCGGCATAATCGTTCGGGTTTCAGGACTTTGGACAAATTTTTTGAGGATGACCAGGGAACATACGAGATTTTTCTTACCCTCGATAATATACTTCAACATTGTTAAAGGGTATGTCATTCACACCAAAATCAAAAAATTTTTTGTTTTCATATAAGGTAGTACCATCCCCAGAAAACATTGTGTCCTGCCTTTCGTTCAAAAATACCATCCCTACCTTTGCAGCAGTCTCTAAAGTTCCTATTCTTTTTTGTGTGGTGTGGCCCTTACTGTGCTGGATAAGGAAGTGGAGCTGATTACTAAATGAGGCTATTCCATGCGTTTTGGTCCCGCCAATTGACTGTGCTTTTCTTCTCTGCTGCAAATTGGTCAGAACACTGTAGTAAGCTGCTGCGACAGTGCTGCAGAGAGTGTCTGGGAAGTTCACAAGACAAGGAATAGTAATACCATTTGGATGATGATTTAAAAGGCTTATACCCTATATTACTAAGAAGAGTCAAGTGCTCCATTGATGCAATTTAATATCGTGCTAGCGCTCTGGGTAAATCCCAGATGTGGGATATTAAGAAGCTGGCTTTTCTCTCATGCATGGCTGGGGAAGAGGTGTGTGTGTGTGTGTGTGTGTTGGGGTGTGTGTGTGTGTGTGTGTTGTTGTGTGTGTGTGTGTGTGTGTGTGTGTGTTGTGGTGTGTTGTTTGTGTGTGTGTGTGTGTGTGTGTGGTGTGTTGTGTGTGTGTGTGTGTGTTGTGTGTGTGTGTGTGTGTGTGTGTGTGTGTGTGTTGTGTGGTGTGGTGTGTTCGTGTGTGTGTGTTCGTTGTGTGTGTTTCGTGTTCCTTCCGCACAGCAGTAAGACCTTACTGAGTGAAACGGAGATCAAACAGGGGCGGGCTCGCGGTGGCTGCCAGTTTAAGCGATCGAGCCGGCGTAGTGGTGATCACTGAGGATGCTGCAAGGTGGCGTGTGTCACATGACAGTCGCAGTCTGAACTTGCCTCTGGCAATGCGGCTAATCTGCTGTGGCCGGGGGACTGCGAACATGGTTTCCGGGATGTGACGAGGGAGGGTAGCCCGTCAGCGTCACGAGAAAAGGAAGCAGGTGGTCAGGGAGTCCGACGCAGCAGGACGGATCTGCGCATGACAGATCAGGAAACAGGGGCACACAGACAAAATCCATAAAAGGTACCATGCATGTTTAAATGGCGCTTTTACTTTAGCCATGTAATTTTTCAGGTGATCATACCCTTTAACCCTTGACTAAGACGATTGGAAACTGAAGTAGTTTCCGATCATATTTTCGAAGGGTTATCGAACGTTCCACTGTTATATTTGTCCAAACCCCGAAAGTACTTTCCATTTTCGATATTTGGGTGTTTCCCGAGGTCCGTAAATCGTAAAACAGAAGGAAACTTCGATTTTCGGCCATCTCAGTGTAATCAGTAGTATCCCTGGTAAATAAGAACTAAATGAATAAATACCATCATTGTAAATATCCTTCAATTTTTATAAACTTTATCCAACTCCTTTTTTAAATCTAGTCATGAACGTGTATATCTGGTTTAAGTGTGGCGTCCCCTTAAGGGATTGCCAGTCGTCTCTGAATAATCGATATATCATTTGTAGGTATGTACATTTTACAGATGGTAGCTTTAGATGTATGAGAATTGCAAATGCGAAACCGTTATTTATTAAAATGTATAAAACTTGGATAAGCAAGTCATCCGCTCGTACCCATCACCCCCTCCTCTTCCTCTGATGTAGTAATCCGCTTGTTCCCCTCACCCCCTACTCTTCCTCTGATGTAGTCATCTGCTCGTTCCCCTCACCCCCTCCTCTTCCTCTGTTGTAGTCATCCGCTCGTTCCCCTCACCCCCTCCTCTTCCTCTGATGTAGTCATTCGCTCATTCCCCTCACCCCCTCCTCTTCCTCTGATGTAGTCATCCGCTCGTTCCCCTCACCCCCTCCTCTTCCTCTGATGTAGTCATCCGCTCGTTCCCCTCACCCCCTCCTCTTCCTCTGATGTAGTAATCTGCTCGTTCCCCTCACTCCCTCCTATTCCTTGAATTAGAATCCGCTGTTCCCTCACCCCCTTCCTCTCCTCTGAGGTAGTAATCCGCTCGTTCCCCTCACCCCCTCCCTTCCTTGATGGAGTCATCGCTCCTTCCCCTACCCCCTCTCTTCCTCTGATGTAGTATCCGCTCGTTCCCTACCCCCTCTCTCCTCTGATGTAGTATCTCGCTCTTTCCCCTCACTCTTCCTCTGATTTAGTAATCCGCTCGTTCCCCTCACCCCCTCCTCTTCTCTGATGTAGTATCCGCTCGTCCCATCACCCCTCTCTTCCTCTGATGTAGTAATCCGTCTGTTCCCCTAACCCCCTCCTCTCCTCTGATGTAGTCATCTCGTCCCCTCACCCCCTCCTCTTCCTGTATGTAGTATCCGCTGTTCCCCTCACCCCCTTCCTCTCCTGATGTAGTCATCGCTCGCCCCATCCTCCCCACACCCCCTCTTCCTCTGATGTAGTCATCGCTCGTCCCTCACCCCCTCTCTTCCTCTGAGTAGTCATCGCTCGTTCCCCTCACCCCCTCCTTTCCTCTGATGTAGTCATCCGTCGTCCCCTCACCCTCCTTCCTTGATTGTTAATCATCCGCTCGTTCCCCTCACCACCTCCTCTTTCCTCTGAGTAGTCATGCTCGTTCCCCTCACCCCCTCCTCTTCCTCTGTTGTAAATCATCGCTCGTTCCCATCACCCCCTCCTCTTCCTCTGATGTAGTAATCCGCTCTGTTCCCCTCACCCTCTCTTCCTCTGATGTAGTAATCTGTCGTTCCCCTCACCCCCTCCTCTTCCTCTGATGTAGTCATCCACTCGTCCCCATCACCCCTCCTCTTCCTTATGTAGTCATCCGCTCGTTCCCATCACCCCTTCTTCTCTGATGTAGTCACTGCTCGTCCCCATCACCCCCTCTCTTCCTCTGATGTAGTCATCCGCTCGTTCCCCTCACCCCTCCTCTTCCTCTGATGTAGTCATCGCTGTTCCCTCACCCCTCCTCTCCTCTGTTTATCATCCGCTGTCCCCATCACCCCCTCCTCTTCTCTGATGTAGTAATCCGCTTGTTCCCCTCACCCCTCCTCTTCCTTGATGTAGTCAATCCGCTGTTCCCTCACCCCCTCCTCTTCCTCTGATGTAGTCATCGCTCGTTCCCCTCCACCCCCTCCTCTCCTGATGTAGTCATCGCCTTACCCATCACCCCTCCTCTTCCTTGATGTAGTCATCCGCTCGTTCACCTCACCCCCTCCTCTTCCTCTGATGTAGTCATCGCTCGTTCCCCTCACCCTCCTCTGATTTGTAGTCATCCGCTCGTTCCCCTCACCCCCTCCTCTTCCTCTGAGTAGTATCCCTCGTCCACACCCCCTCTTCTCTGATGTAGAATCCGCTTGTTCCCCTCACCCCCTCCTCTTCTCTGATGTAGTCATCCGCTTCCCCATCACCCCCTCCTCTTCCTCTGATGTAGTCATCGCTCGTTCCCCTCACCCCCTCCTCTTCCTCTGATAGCATCTGCTCGTTCCCTCCCCCCCTCTTCCTTGGATGTAGTCATCCGCCGTTCCCATCACTCCTTTCCTCTGATGTAATCTCGCTGTTCCCCCACCCCTCCTCTTCTCTGATTAGTTATCCGCTCGTTCCCCTCACCCTCCTCTTCCTCTGATGTAGTCATCCGCTCGTCCCCATCACCCCTCCTCTTCCTCTGATGTAGTAATCCGCTTGTTCTTCCCTCACCCCCTCTCTTTCCTCGAGTAGTATCTGCTCGTTCCCCTCACCCCCCCTCTTCCTTGATGTTAGTCATCCGTCCCCATCACCCCCTCCTCTTCCTCTGATGTAGTCATCCGCCGTTCCCTCACCCCTTCTCTGATGTAGTCATCCGCTCTCCCCATCACCCCCTCTCTCCTGATGTAGTCATCCGCTCGTTCCCTCACCCCCTCTTCTTATGTTGTCATCTGCTCATTTCCATCACCCCCTCCTCTTCCTCTTGATGTAGTCATCGCTCGTCCCCCTCACCCCCTCCTCTTCCTCTGATGTAGTTCATCCGCTCGTCCCCTCACCCCCTCTTCCTCTGATGTAGATATCCCTGTTCCCCTCACCCCCTCCTCTTCCTCTGATGTAGTCATCCGCTGTCCCATCCCCTCTCTTCTTGATGTAGTCATCTGTCGTTCACTCACCCCCTCCTCTTCCTCTGATGTAATCATTCGCTGTCCCCATCACCCCTCCTCTCACTGATGTAGTATCAGCTGTTCCCCACCCCTCCATCCTCTGAGTAATCATCCGCTGTTCCCCTCACCCCCTCCTTTCCTTGATGTAGTCATCGCTCGTTCCCCTCCACCCCTCCTCTTCCTCTGTTGTGATCATTCGCAGTCCCCATCACCCCCTCCTTCCTCTGATGTAGTAATCCGCTGTTCCCCTCACCCCCTACCTTCCTCTGATGTAGTAATCGCTTGTTCCCTCACCCCTCTCTTCTTTGATGTAGTCATCCACTGTCCCCATCACCCCTCCTCTTCCTTTATGTAGTCATTCGCTCTTCCCCTCACCCCTTCCTGATGTAGTCATCCGCTCGTCCCCATCACCCCCTCTCTTCCTCTGATGTAGTCATCCGCTCGTTCCCTCACCCCTCCTCTTATGTTGTCATCTGCGTCATTTCCATCACCCCCTCCTCTTCCTCTGATGTAGTCATCCGCTCGTCCCCATCACCCCTCCTTCCTCTGATGTAGTCATCGCTCGTCCCCATCACCCCTCCTTTTCCTGATGTGTAGTCATCCGCTTGTTCCCATCACCCCTCCTCTTCCTCTGATGTAGTCATTGCTCGTTACCCTGCACCCCCTCCCTCTGTTGAGGTTTTTTCCCATTTAATTGTCTACACTCGGACTTTATTAACTTCGGGGTCCAAATCAGATTTTTTACTAAATTTTTTCGAAGGAAGTAAAAAAAAAAAAAGGGGTGAAAACCTCGCCCTTAAAATCCAGTTCGGGCACTATACTCAAAAAAAGAGATATGGTGTTTTTTACAAAACTAAAAATAAACCATTGTTGGGTATAAATTAAAAAACCAAAAAAAAACAATGATGTTGTGAAAAAAATAATTAAAATTTTACTTTTTTTAGAGTTTTAAAAAAAAAAAATAACTTCTAATTTTTAAATTATTAGTATGGATTATTTATTATTTGCGCCCAAAAAATTCCTTTCGTGGTGCTGGTAAACCCACATAAATTAACATTTAGGTATGAACATAATTCCGGGCTACCAATTTACTATGGCAAAGTCATTACATTTTACGAACATTTTTTTTAACCCAAACAGGAAAACTACAAAAATTATTGGAGTAAAAACAGGGAGTGATGAAGTTTTTTTTTCAAAAAAGGGTTTTTTCCTTACAAAGCGAGGGGGCCCCAAAAAATTTTTTTTTTTTTTGATGTGGATTTACAAAATAAGGGGAAAGAAGGAGGGAACCCTGCCCAAAAAGAAAAACGCCTTACAGGTTCTAGAGGATATTGGGGGTTGGAGGGGGGAACCATTTTTTTGGAGCGGTGGCCCCAGGGGAGGTTCGGTATTTAGGGCTTTTTTTGTTAAATAGGGATTTGGGTTAAGGGGAGTTGGAAAAAGGCCCAGGTTTTGGGATATATTGGGTAGTTTTGGGGATTTTTTTTCCCATTTTGTTATTGGGTTAGTAAAAAGATGGGTAATGGTTTAGGCGGCCCCCAGGTTTATATGGTTTGCTGAAGATGAGGGGGGGGTTTTTTTTAAAGGGTTACGTTTTGGGAAGGTATTTAAAAGGGGGATTGGTTACAAATTGGACGGGACGGGGGGGGACCCCCCAGGACGGGAGGAAAGGGGGAAGGTTCCAGAGCAGAGGGGGGGGGGCAGGTCCAGGAAAAAGCAAAAAAAAGTTCCCTGAAATACGCAGGCCACCCATGGGAAAGGTGGTGGGGGAACAGGGGGGGGTTTGGATTGAGAAGGAGAGGAATGGGAAGAGAATCGTTTGCCCAGAGCGGGAAATGGTTGGTTTTTTGCGGTTTGGGGACGATATCGGTGGAATTTACGCCTCTGGAAGGAGTGTATTGGGAGTGAGTTTTTCGGTTGGTTTTTGGATAGCTGGCTTATAAGGGGAAAAAAAAAGGGTTTTTAAGCAGGCCTTGATAAGCAGGCGTGAACCAGATCTGTGCTGATGGGCAGCCAATGGAGAGTGACTGACAGAAGAGGAGAGCATTAGAAGGAGAATAAGAGGGAAATGAATGAGCCAGGGGCGGCAGCAGAAGTTGAGGATGGATTGAAGTGGGGAAGTGGAGCCAGGTGGTGGTGGTAGGACCACCACAGGAGGAGAGTGAGTTGCGTTAGTTCTAGCCGGGATATGAAACTTAGGGCATGGACTAGCGATTTTTTGTAGTAGCTTTGTTCGAGAGGAAGGGTTGATGCAGGAGATGTTTTTGGGTTGGAGCTGACATGAGTTGGCAAGGCGGAAATTATTGGAATGGAGTTTGAAAAAAGAAAGATCAGAAATCTAGCTTGATTTCCAGGGGGGACAGGGACATGAAGAGATGGGGATATAGGTGTGTTTGTTAATATTAATAGTGAGGCTAGGGAGGGGAACAGATCTGAGGGTGGGAAAAGGACAAACTTCAGTTGTCCATGTTGAGTTTGAGGAAGCGGGAGGACATGAAGGCAGAGATGGAAACTAAGGTAGTCTGAAACCTGGGGGGATGTAGTGTAGGGAGATCAGGGGCAGAGATGTAAGTTTTTTTCATCCAGCATACAGGTGATACTGGGAATCCAAATGAAAAAAAACTAATGAGTTGTCCAAGGCCGAGGTGTAGATGGAGAGAGAAAAGAGCGGACCAAGTATGAGCTTGCGGGACACCCACAGGGAACGGGGGAGCCGAGGGTGGAGTTAATTTCAGAGTGGAAAACACTAAAGGTCTCTACAGAGAGATAGGAGGATAGCCAGAAGAAAGCGCAGTGTCTGGATACACAAGGGAGGCCAGGATCTGAAGACGTAAGAGGTGGTCGACCAGTAATCAAAAGCAGAGGGACAGATCAAGAAGAATGAGCAAAGAGGTTGGGACCTTTAGATTTAGCACTAAGTAGATGTTGGTCACTTTAGTGAGGGCAGTTTCCAGGAGTGGGTTAGGTGAAGCCGGACTGGAGGTTGTCAAAGCGAGAGAGTTAGGCAGACTGGTGAACTGACCAGATCTGCTAGACAGTCTTTCCAGTAGTTTGGAAGCAAATGGAGAAGGAGACAGGCAAGTAGCTGGAAAAAGAGCGGACGGGCGAGGGAGGGGTTTTAACGTATAGGGGAGGAGACCAACGGCACAGTTTACATTGAGGAGGACAAAAACCAGTGGGATAGGGACAAGTTAAAGAGAAGAGTTTAGGGCGGTTATGAAGGAAGAGGAGGAGAGGAGGAAATAAGATGAGAGGGAATGGGGTCAAGGGGGCAGGTGGTGAGATGTTCTGGAGAGGAGAGATAAGAGTCCCTGTTCTGTAATAGGGGTGAAGCCGTTAGGGTATGTTAATTAAAGGGATTTAACCAATGAAGGAGGTTGCCAGTTGCAGTCGTAGAGTTGGAAGCTGTAAGAGGAGGGTAGTAGGGTGCACAGGAAAACCATTTCGGATATTTTTTCTGTGAAAATATGAGGCTATCATCCCGATAAACAGGGCATAGGCGGAGAGGAAAGTGCACAGAGCAGGGTAGTTGAATACTACAAATATCCCCCAAGACTCTACCTTCACAAGAATAATAATAAGTATTGTAATTGCATAGGCTATGGACTTTCATGGGGAGGTGCAGTGGTATCTATCCTCTATAAAAACCTCTGGTGCATGTAGCGAAGTGGGTTTTTATACAAATTTATACAGTACCACTGCCACTTTCCAGTGAAAGCTGTCACCTTACAATAAAGAATTCTGTTATTTTGGTGGAAAAACTTCACATATAATATAAGGAGATTGCCTCACCTCACATCTACTTTAGAATATAATAATATTAGTAAATCGTTCTCTTTCCATGATTTATTAAAGAACTTATAAAAATTTTAATGATTAAATCTATTAAAATTACACCTGGATTTAAGTTGGGTTAGTGGTGGGTAACTTCAACTTTCAAGAATGAAATGATTATTTAAAAATATTAAGTGTTAATTAATCAAATATATTGTTTAAAATGTGTTCTTTTAAGCAGAGAAAGAAACCTTTGTATTAACTGAGGTGAACATTTTGGAACTCTTTTTTTTATTACTGATCATTTGACTTGAAATTCAGCCTTCCTATTTTTCTTCTCTTCTTTTTTCTCTTCTTCTTGTAGTTGTCAGATTTTTGATCTATCTCTCCCCACAGTTTTCCGCTAGAGACATTCATTCTTGTATAGGACTCAGAGAACATAAGGGGAACTGTGCTTTCTTATAGCCAGAAGCGTTGACACTTTATTCACCAATGTTGGGACATTGTTTTCCCATGACCCAATAATAAGAACACTCACTTCACATGAACATTCTGTGATTTTAGGGTCATGTGATCAAAGTCATATCCAACTGTCGTCTTAATGAAATGCAACCTGGTCCGACTCCTACACTAACACAACTAACTACACACCTGTCTCTCTGGACACAGACCCACACACAACTACACACACACAAATTCAAATTAAAAACTCTAAAATGTATAAAATAACAAGCACAATAATAAATTTTAGATGTAAAGCTCAAGTATGGTTTATGATTGTAAAATGCACAACTCCCAGCATTCAATGTTCCCATCTGCAATTGGTGAATGTTGAAGTGTAGTATTAGTTAAAAACATCTGCAAGGACAAGAAGAAAATCGCTGTTTTATGATTAACAATAAACACCAAAACATACCCCCTTCACCACACAGACAACAAGTTACCACACGCCCTACCACAAAGTACACACGCCCTACAGATACACCCTCACAAACCAAACCTATCCTTCCATTTCCATGTCAAACCCATACCTTAATTATCAAAAAGGTAGTTTTAGGTGTATGTTTAGACCACTTAAATTCATAACACCACACCACACGGGTAAATTACCTAACTACTTAAACGATACACCATCACACCCAAACCTACCCTTCCGTTCCATGCAACTAACACACAATCATAAAAAGATATGTAGTAAATTAGAATAAATTTGAAATGTAAGCACCCTCTTTCATGCCCGAGCCTAGCAACGGTCGTTTTAAAACATACAGCCAGACACCGCATTCCCTTTCAAAATGCAGCCTTTCAAGCCAAATTTAAAGTTTTTATGCTTACCTTTCCCGTTTAGTTGATAATAATAATAAGATTTGGAATTATTAACTTCTTTGACAATCCCCGAAAAAAACCCTTATGGTCCTTCCAATCAATAGTAATGGTCCGAACCCATGAATGATATATAATTTTGTCAGCGGCCGTTGGTAGATGAATCCCATCCTCTTCCATCCAAAAACAGCTGGATGGAAAACGGTCTATCAAATCCTATTGTGGGGGGGAGGCAAGCAGGTTTATTGTATTTGTTTATGTTGCTCCAAAAGGTTATAAATCCCAGGAATCCGGTCCCTTGTAAGGGAATGACGCACGTGTGCGGAGTCATTTAACAGATTAACACTATGCATTGTTGGCTCGTTACACGTTCAATATGATTTTTTTTTTATTTCTCCCAAGACTTACTATAAAATCCATATATATTCAAGAACATCACAAATGACGAGAGTACCATTCAGATGTCCTTGTAAATTAAATGATGTTTGTGGTGTCTGGCCGGAGGTCAATAGCCATTTGAACTATAATGTTTGCTTTCAAATAAACAGTATAAGTAGATTGTGAAATCCATTCCCCCCCTTTTTTTTGTCAACCTAAAGTGTAAGAAGTACTTGTAAAAGAAGTAATCTTGTGTCTTAAGGGGAAATTCACCAGTCAGTTGACGTTCTGGGACATGCTCAGTGCTAACAAATATGGGGGAGCTTGTAAAGAGCAGGTCACGCCTCATAGTATTCTCCTAGCCAGTACTGTTCTGGTCTGATAAGCAAAAAAAAAAATGGACATGGGTCAAAAAAAGGTCTGTAGCCAAGCCGTTCTTAGTTCTTTAGGGGGTTCATTCACTTAATGCTGTTTTCTGGGGTGTGACTGACAGATTCTGCACAATCTATTCCACACAGATGTCCAACTCACTGAATCCATTCCGATTGCCAGAATTGCGGATTTTCAGAAAAAGTAGATAGAAAAAGAAAATCAGCAAGCTAAAAATCTCTAAAAAATCTGTCCTGAGTACCCAGAAATCATGCGCTTCCTTCAAGATTTTTTTTTTTTATTCTAGAAATATGGAAAAATGTTGCGATTAAATTTTATTAAATTCTAAAAATTCTCGACCATTCACAAATTACCGAAAACGTTTGGAAAAACCGTTCGGAAAAAATTGAATGAAAGTCAGAAATCGGCAAAGGCAAGAGTTCCCGGCTGATCTGTGAAATCCGTTTCGGAACCTGATTCGTGGGTACATCTCTATAATTCACATGTATTCATAAAAATAGATGTGGAAATAGTATAGTTTACTAAGGTGATAAAGCAGCCTCTTAATACTTATACGAGAGCAGCTATCAAAACATTTATTATTATTAAATTGATAATCGAGGTTTTATTCCAAATATCACTGTTTATTTTTTAAGAACCTAGAAAAGCGAATGTCCGCCAGAAAAAGGGGGGGGATTAAAGAACCACAAATGCAAAGATTTTGTATCAAGACAGCTGATTGACAAACTTGATTTGTATGACTTCTACTGTACTTAAACCAACCAGGGGATCTTGGAATTTAATTGCCCCTTGCCTTAAGTAATACTATGGGATTCGTAGACGAGATAGAAGCGAACAGAAAGACTTCACATATAAGTCTCATAAATAAAAAAAACATAACATGCTCATTAACTGGGTTGAATCAAAATCAAGGTTAATTGTCTAATTTGCTGATTGTAATGTAGGGAGTCAACTACAGCTATTCATACAATATTCTTTAAAGGGCAAGTCCAGACCCAAAATGAACTTATTTGTAAATCTCTCAAACCCTAAATGGTAATAGTTTGAAATCTGAAATATATACTAGTCTAACCTGAAATCCTGACAATTGTCATGCTGCCCCTGTTTCTGCTTCCTGGGTCTTCCAGTTAGTAACAGTCAGTTATGGATTGAACAGTTGAAATCAAGCCAATGACTGAATGTATCCCTGTTCTGCCTCTCTGAGCATGCGCCAGGCTTTCAGTAAAGCTCAGTCAAGGTTTTAAATTCTCAGTTCCATGAGGGCATCCCGAGAAGCATAAGCAGGCATACAGTAATGAAATCATTAGGACAAAAATACTGATTATCAACATATTTAAACAAGGCCATCTTTCTAAAAGATGTATTATGAGGGTGGAGTTGTCCTTTATCAGAAAAAAAAAAAAACCAATTTTACTATTTAAAGTGAAAAAAGACAGAATCCCACGGGTTGCAAGTACAAGACCCCAACCCGTAGTTGTAGAGGAGGGGAAAGCAGAAATTTTCTAATGTGTGTCCCATCACTGACCTTATTATAGGATATTGGATGCCCTGCAGCACTCTTTCGTCGCAACAATTAATAGAATCAGCCAGATAAAGAAGAAAGAGGGGGGGAGATGTGTAAGCAGAGGGAGCAGTGTCAATGCGTGAGGTGTGGAACTTCATAAGTCTCGCACGACCACTACAAGGAGGCAGTACGAGGTAAGGGCTGAGGGGCGCAAAATTAGGAGCACCCCTAAAAATAAGAATTAATTAACAACGCACGCACAAATAAATATGTGAGTACCAAAATTTTCTTCATGTCCAAGATGTTTCAAAATAATGTAACGTTTGTTTGAAGTGAGGTTAGTGACCCTTTAAGGTCCATCCCTCTAGATCTCTATAAGGAAATAGTGGTGACTGCAGCTTAGAATCTAATGGGCCCCACCTATTGAAAATACGCAAGAGAGCCTGTGTAGGCTCAAGAAGGGATTTTGTGGGGTGGTTGTAGATCTGATATTTTGTGAATCTTTACGACTGTGTGCTCTGAGAATTAAGTTGGGAATATTTTTTAATCCATTAATTACCTATTATTAAAAACACATTAGTCTGGAAAAATGTTTATCAAAATGAGCCGCAACTGACTTACCATTTGAAGCGGGTGATGAAGTCAATGAACTGGGGCCTGCTTTGGCAACAATTCTAACGTGCGTTATTCGTCCCATGCCAGATCACTGAGCGATGCTGCAAAATGCTTGTTGATGAAAAGCTGCAGGGGATTGACAAAGCATCAAGTCTTTGTGCCAAGGTTCCAAGATGGCGGTTTGATGCATTTTAGTTAGAATTTGACAATTTACACTACTTAACATTATCCAGGTACCGGAAAATGTATGTAACAAAATACCTCTGTGAATTGGCCCTTTTCACGCTACATTTTTAAGTACCCGTTTTGTTTCACTGATGCGAAAAATATAATTTAACAGAGCTCTGAAATTTCTGACCATTTATGGAATATTTATGACCATAAGTCTGGTTTTATTTTAACCATGTTTTCCCATTGGTTCTTCTTCGTGCAAATAAAACTGTGCGGTTTGGCCTCTTTAAACGCTTGGGGCTTGGATTCGCTATTCACACAATTCATTGCTATCGCCATCTTATAGGGAGGATGCTGAGTTTTTCGACTCATTTACATATACAAAGTTGTAGCGCAATCACACAGTTTTTCCAATTTATTGTTTTATTTATGTTCCCCAGCACCAGATCGATGTGTGTAATCTGTCCTGCGAGAAATAAGGGGGGTTTATTTTTGTCTACTTTTTAAAAGAAATAAAACTTTATTTCTACACCGACCGTAAGTTTTTCTATCTTTTCCGATGATTCAAATAGGAAGTTTGAAGGACACTTGGGGGAGATGTGATATGAGTGCATCCAATGAAGTAAAACAAAATTGTCCCTTTTGCAATAATTGGTAACACAAAAACTAAAACAAAACATTAAATGGAGGTGGGTGCTGACGATGCTACCCTTCTGGTTCCTGGTTGCATGACTGTCACAAAGTAAATTAATGCATTGCCAGAGCCCAGATTGTAGGAGGAGCATTAAGCTACATATACACTCCTCAATGACTCTTGAAATTTTGGTAGAAATCCATCATGGGGCTGAATTCAATGAGAGGTTGTGAAAGTTTGCCATGCTATTCATTTGGCAGCAGCCAATTGGATGTTCGCTTTTTTTTTACTGGGTTACTGCAGTTAGATAATGCTGAGGGGCGATTAAACGCCTTTGAACTTTTTAATGACTTCAGACCTTAATATTAAAGGAGAGCTAATCTTTATTAATTATAAAGGTTTGTCACACCTCCCCCAAAAAAAAACTTTTTATATTGTGTTAACAAGTATTATTTTATTACGTACATTATTTGGCCAAGACTCCATCCCTGACTACAATAGCAATTAGGAAAGCTTTTGGATCATCATATTTATTATACATTTAAATTCAATGTTTTTGAATTTTATTAAACATACCCAGCCCGCCTATTTATGTGTGAACTTTCTAATTAACTCATCTGTCTACGTTCTCACTGGGAGAGAAAACCTTTCCTACCTGAAGATGAAATTTCTTTCTTTCAACTCCAAAGGATTGTCACGTGTCTCTGAATGAATCTATTAGTGAACGATGCACCAGAAAGCTTTTTAGTGTATGGCCCATGGACCTTCTCTGCTTTCGACACAGTCTCATGCCCTCCAATCCAGTTACTTCAATCCTTGGCCCGGCATTCGGAGAATGAAGTGACATCCTGGTTTCTATCTATCTCTCTAACCAAACCTTACTCGGTATCATGCAAAATAACACATCTTCTCCGGTTCCTTTTAGTGTGGGGTACAGCAAGGTCTCTGACCATGTTCTGCCTCTACAATATTTCCTTGGCGAGAGATCTTTTAGCTTTTGGCTTCAAAGTTATATTATATGCAGCGATACACCTATCTACTGTACCACCCTATGCTACTCCTGACATATAATCACTTGCTCTCCAAAATGTCTCTTGCCATCTCCTCCTGGAGGTCATGATCCTGCCTTACAATTACATCTTTGTAAAATCGAATGATTATTTCCAACCTAAAACTGGTCTATCCCATCTTTTCCATTTTGTTGGACAATACCCCATTTGCCCCAATCCAATCGGGCATGCAGCCGAGGGGTAATATTGAATCCTCTGTCTCCTCTTCTAGTCCACAGTAACTATGTTGCTAAAACCTGCGCTTTTTCCTTTCGTAATAAAGCGAAATTTCTGCAGGTTCCTTTATCCCTGACTACTGCTATGCTTTATACAGGCTCATTCTAACACCTTTGACTATTTGTAACAACTACTCACTGGTTTTTCCTCTTACCCACTATTCCCCTTCAGGCTAAAATTAAATGTGCTTACACATATTGTTAGTAAAAAGATAAGAGTACTGTGATACTTTTTAATGGGACTAACCGTTTATTTTAGGAGAACAAGCTTTTGAGTGGAGATCAACCCTTTCCTTTAGGTCAGAGCCAGAGCAGCACTGATTGAAACAAAGGTTAAACAGAAAGTAAAAAAAGCTCATACCTAAGATAAGTAAGATAATAAAACACCCCACCCCCCAAAAAAATGTCCAGAATATACGAGGATGAGAGGGGGTAATTATAAAATAGAGAGGATAACAGCATGTAGGGTGGGCAGACCAAATGGAAAGGAGAGAGGGTAGCAGGGGGGGTAGGGGTAATAGTGAGGGGGATTGCTGATGAGAGAAAAGAAGACACAAGAAATGCACTATGGGATACCATCCACCCCAAAATTGTCTACTACAAAGATATTAAACAGTTTATGTGGGGGCTAGGATCCCAAGGCTTATTTAACCCATTGTTTTTGGGAGTCAAATAACCGAATCATTTTGGCTTCAAATGTTTTTCTATCTTGGTCACGTGGTCTAAACTGGCCCTTCAAGATTCGGACTTGGAGGTTTTCTATGGAGTGTCCTGGTTGAGAAAACCCTTATATTTCTTTTCTAGTGTCCTCTTGTGTCAAAAGTCTAGCATTCTATTATATAATTATATATTATGGATGAAATATCTATGTAGTTATCCCCCTTGTATGAACTTATGTATTTTATTACGGTTACAGCGATGGGTCCCCAGTGCGCTTTATGAATAAACTATACACACATATAAAGAGATTCAAACAGTTCCACACACCCCTCACATTATATAATATTTTCTTATATCTTATATGTGACCAATACTAAAGATATGGCACTTTCATACAATGTAAAGTAGTTTGGTCGATTGTGGAAGGTTTAATGATGTTTGTGGGGGTGGAGGTTTAGGATTATATGGCTTTTGTGAGGGGAAAATATGAAATTGGGGGCAGCGATTTAGCCATTTTACCCCTCCCCGGTGTCATGTGGACCATTAGTTGTTACAAGGTCTTAGTGCAATGGGGATAAGAGGTGTTTAATTGTGTGTTTCACTCTCATATGGTCACTGGAAGTGCTTGAAACATTTGACACTCATGGTAAAGAAAACTGAGGAGTCTGAAAACAAGAATTGTTGCTGTACATATAAGATTGGTATAGGTACTAGAAGACAGCCCAGCGTCCTCCCTATCCAGCGGTTGTCTTTTGCAAATAGACTATGAGTGCTGACTATATTGTATTTAAGGGTCATATCTTCAATATTGTTCCATTGAAAAAATTTATTAAATGTTTACAAAAAATAGGAGATACTGTAAGTCAGCTCCCATTATAAACCGCCCCTAACTTGTATAGTCTGTCTGGAATAGCCAAAGCCCCTGCATTCCCCTTCTTGGTTTAGTTGCCCTAAAATAGGTGGGAAAACCTCCCTACTACCCCATTTGTGTTACAAAGTCTCAATATAACCTATACAAAGAAGGTTGCTCTGGTGTGGTTGAATCAAATTTTCCTTAATTCCCATACTTGAAATGGTGGGGGGGTCCAGCACCCTAATCAGAGGCAAAGAAGGAGGGGGGCCGGGTGGGTGATGGGATTACGGAGCGGATGGGGAACGCATTGCGGATGACTACACCAGAGGAAAGAGGCGGGGGGGGGGCTGAGGTTGGGGGTTGATGGGAACGCTGGGAATGACCTACACCAGAGGAAAGAGGAGGGGGGGGATGGGAAACGAGCGGATGACTACCACCAGAGGAAGAGGAGGGGGGTGATGGAACGAGCGGATGCTACATTCAGAGGAAGAGGAGGGGGATGAGGGAACGAGCGGATGACGACATCAAGAAGAGGAGGGGGGTGATGGGGGAACGAGCAGAGGACGACATCAGAGGGAAGAGGTGGGGGAAAGAGCGAATGACGACATTCAGAGGAGAGGAGGGGGGGTGAGGGGAATGAGCAGATGACAACATAAGAGGAAAGGGGTGAGGGGAACAGAGCGGATGATACTCAGAGGAAGAGGAGTGTTTGGGGGTGAGGGGGACGAGCAGATGACACATCAGAGGAAGAGGGGGGGTGATGGGGAGAGCGGATGACACATCAGAGGAAGAGGAGGGGTGAGGGGGAAAAGGGAACACATCAGAGAGGGAGGATGGGGGACGAGGATACAATCAGAGAAGAGGAGGGGTGGTGAGGGGAACGAGGATGAAGCGGGGATAGAAGGCGAAGACTTACATCAGGTGAAGAAGGGGGGGGGTGAGGGAAAGGCGAGATGACAAAAGTAAGAGGAGAGGGGTTGAGGGGAACGACGCGAATGCTACATCAGAGGAAGAGAGGGGGTGATGATTGGGGGACGAGCGGATGACAACATCAGAGGAAGAGGAGGGGGTGATGAGGGGACAGCGGGATACACACAGAGGAAGAGGAGGAGTGATGGGAACACGAGCATGTGACTAATCAGCATAAGAGGAGGAGGTGAGGGGAACGAGGGAATGATACAATCGAAAGCAGAGGAGGGAGTTGATGGTGGCCAGGGATACAGCGATACTACAGACAGAGGACCAGGAGGGGGATTTGGAGATTGGAGGGACTACGAAGCGAAGGGTGATTGGGAAGCGATAAACATCAGAGGAAGAGGGGGAGGGAGTGAGGAAGGGAACGAGCGGATTACTACATCAGAGGAAGAGGAGGAGGGGTAGTGAAGGGACGAAGGGTGTCACCCGGGGAAGGCAATGGCGGGATCGGTACTACATCAGAGGAAGAGAGTAGGGGTTTGAGGGGACGCATGCGGATTTAAACGAGGAAGAGGAGGGGGGTGAGGGGAACGAGGCGGAGATACTAATCAGAGAGTAAGAGGAGGGAGTGAGGGGAACAGCCGGATGACTACATCCAGAGGAAGAGGAAAAGAGGGGGATGGGGAAACGAGCGGATTGACTAATCAGAGGAAGAGAGGGGGTGATGGGGACGAGGGATGATATGACTACATTCAGGAGGAAGAGGAGGGGGGGTGGATGGGTGATGGAAAAACATGAGCAGATGACACAACATAAGAGGAGGGGGTGAGGGGACGAGGCGGTATATGACTACATCAGGGAAGGCGGAGGGGGTGGTGAGGGGGACGAGGGATGACTTACATCAGCGGAAGGGGTGAGGGGAACGAGCGGATGACTACATAAGAGGAAGAGGAGAGGGGGTGATGGGGACGAGTGGATGGACGACATCAGACGAAGAGGAGGGGGGGGGGTGAAGGTGAAACAAGCAGATTACTACTCAGAGGGAAGAGTAGGGGGTGAGGGGAAAAAGCGGGATTCTACATTCAGAGGAAGGAAGAGGATGGGGGGGTGATGGGGGGGGGACGAGGCGAAGAACTGATCACAACCGAGGAAGAGGAGGGTGTAGGGGGGGGGGGGTGTCGAGGGGAACGCCCCCGAACGAGCGGAATGACTTACATCAGAGGAAGCGGAGGGGGTGAGGGAACGAGCGGATGATTACATCAGAGGAATAGGAGGGAGGAGGGACAAGCGGATACTACATCAGATGAAAGAGGAGGGGTGGTGATGATGGGGGACGAGCGGATGATTACAACAGAGGAAGAGGAAGCGGGTGTGAGGGGAACGAGCAGATGGCTACATCAGAGGAAGAGGAGGGGTGAGGGGAACAACGGATGACTAAATCAGAGGGAAGAGGAGGGTGGGGGAGGGGAACAAAGCGGAATGACTACATCAGAGGAAAAGGAGGGGGGTGGATGGGGACGGACGGCGGAATGACTTACATCAGAGGAAGGGGAGGGGGTGATGGGGACGATGAGCGGTTGAATACATCAGAGGAAGGGAGGGGGTGGGATGGAAATGAAGGCAGATGACAACAAAGAGGAGGGGTGAGGGGACGGGGGGGGAACGAAGGGCGGTATGAAATCCATCAGAGGAAGAGGATTGGGGGTTGGTGATAGGAGGACGAGGACGCGGTGCACTAACATCAGAGGAAGGAAGGGGTGAGGGGAACGAGCGGAGACTACAAGAGGTAAGAAGGAGGGGGTGATTGATGGGGACGAGTGGATGACTACATCGAGGAAGAGGAAGGGGGGTGAGGGGAACACGCCGTTACTACATCAGAGGGATCGAGTTAGGGGCGTGAGGTGGACAAGCCTGGGGTTACTTACATAAGAGGAAGGGAGGGGGAGGGGGTGATGGGGACGAGCGAATGATCACAACAGAGGAAGAGGAGGGGGGTGGGGAGGGGAACGAGCGGATGGTCACGCGGGTGACTCTTCAGAGGGAAGAGGAGGGGGGGTGAGGGGAACGAGCGGAGATTACATCAGAGGAATAGGAGAGGGAGTGAGGGGACGAGCGGATGACTTACATCAGAGGAAGAGGAGGGGGGTGGAGGGGAACGAGAGCCGATGACTACATCAGAGGAAGAGGAGGGGGTGGAGGGGAACGAGCAGATGACTACATCCGAGGAAGAGGATGGGGGGTGATGGGGACGAGCGTGATGACTACATCAGAGGAAGAGGTAGGGGTGAGGGGGAACAAGCGGGATTACTACATCAGAGGAAGAGGAGGGGGGGTGGGTGAGGGGACTGAGCGGCATTACGACATAAGAGGAAGAGGAGGGGTGAGGGGAGGGGAACGACGCGGATGACTAAATAAGAGGAAGAGGTGAGGGGAAAGAGCGAATGACTAAATAGAGGGAAGAGGAGGGGGTGAGGGGAAGGGAACCGAGCGGATGGGACTACATCAGAGGAAGAGGAGGGGGTGAGGGGAAGAGCGAATGACTACATCAGGGGAAGAGGATGGGGGTTGAGGGGAAGAGCGGATGATACATCAGGAAAGAGGGAGGGGGGTGCGGGGGGGTGGGGGAACAGGGTGAGGGGACAAGCGGATTAACTACATCAGAGGTAGAGGAGGGGGTGAGGGGAAAAGCGGATATACTACATCAGATGAAGAGAGGGGGGGGGATGGGGCAGCGGATGATGATGATTACAACAGAGGAAGAGACGGGGGGGTGAGGGGAACGAGCAGAGACTACATAAGCGGAAAGAGGAGAGGAGGGGATGAGGGGAACGAGCGGGTATGACTACATCAGAGGAAGAGGAGGGGTGAGGTGATGGGGACGAGCGGATGACTACATCAGAGGAAGGGGTGAGGGGAACGAGCGGCGAGGACTACATAAGAGGAAAGAGCGCACACCCACCCGGGGGTGATGGGGACGAGTGGATGGACTAAATCAGAGGAAAGAGGAGGGGGGGGGGGGTGAGGGGAACGAGCAGATTATAATCAGAGGAAGAGAGGGGGTGAGGTGTGACTTCTAGCGGATATTACTACATCAGGAAGAGGAGAGGAGGGGGTGATGGGGACGCGAGCGAATGATTACAACAAGAGGAAGAGAGGGGGGGTGAGGGCGACAACGAGCGATGACTACATCAGAGGATGAAAGAGGAAGGGGGGGTGAGGGGAAACGAGCGGATGATTAAATCGAGGAATAGGAGGGGGTGAGTGAGGGGAACGAGCGGATGAATACATCAGAGGAAGAGGAGGGGGTGAGGGTGGGGGGGTGAGGGGAACGAGCAGTGACTACATCAGAGTGAAGGGATGGGCGGTGGGTGAGGGGGGGAACGCAGCAGAGGATCTACATCGAGGAAGAGGGAGGGGGTGAGGGGGTGTGGGGACGAATGCGCATGACTACAGCAGAGGACGGGGGGGTGTGGGTGAGGGGAACAAGCGGATTACTACATCAGACGGAAGAGGAGGGGGGGGTGATGGGGTACGAGCGCATGACTAACATGCGCTCATTCCCCTCACCACTCCTTTCTCTGATGTAGTCATCGCTCGTTCCCTCACCCCCTCCTCTTCTCTGATGTAGTCATTGCTCTTCACCCTCCACTCTTCCTGATGTAGTCATCCGATCGTTCCCTCACCCCATCCTCTTTACTCTGATGTAGTAACGCTCGTCCCCATCACCCCTCTCTTCCTCTGATGTAGTAATCCGTTGTTCCCCTCACCCCCTCCTTTCCTCTGATTAGTATCGCTCGTCCCATCACCCCTCCTTTCCTTATGTAGTAATCCGCTGTTCCCCTCACCCCCTCCTCTTCCTCTGATGTAGTCATCCGCTCGTCCCCATCACCCCCTCCTCTCCTCTGATGTAGTCATCTGCTCGTCCCTCACCCCTCTCTTCTCTGATGTCATCTGCTCGTTCCCCTCACCCCCTCCTCTTCTCTGATGTAGTCATCCGCTCGTCCCCTCATCCCTCCTATTCCTCTGAGTAATCATCCGCTCGTTCCCCTCACCCCTCCTCTTCCTCTGATGTAGTCATCGCTGTTCCCTCACCCCTCTCTCCTCTGTGTATCATTCGCTCGTGTCCCCATCACCCCCTCTCTTCCTCTGATGTAGTAATCCGCTGTTCCCCTCAACCCTACCTCTTCCTCTGATGTAGTAATCTGCTCGTTCCTCACCCCTCCTCTTCCTCTGATGTAGTCATCCACTCGTCCCATCACCCCCTCCTCTTCCTCTTATGTAGTCATCCGCTCGTTCCCCTCACCCCTTCCTCTGATGTAGTCATCCGCTCGTCCCCATCACCCCCTCTCTTCCTCTGATGTAGTCATCCGCTCGTTCCCCTCACCCCTCCTCTTCCTCTGATGTAGTCATCTGCTCGTTCCCCTCACCCCCTCCTCTTCCTCTGTTGTAATCATCCGCTCGTCCCCATCACCCCCTCCTCTTCTCTGATGTAGTAATCCGCTTGTTCCCTCACCCTCCTTTTCCTCTGATTGTATACCGCTTGTTCCCCCTCACCCCCTCCTCTCCTCTGATGTAGTCATCCGCCGTTCCCCTCACCCCCTCTCTTCCTCTGATGTAGTCATCGCTCTTCCCTCACCCCCTCCTCTTCTCTGATGTAGTCATCTGCTCGTTCCCCTCACCCCCTCCTCTTCCTCTGATGTAGTCATCCGCTCGTTCCCCTCACCTCTTCCTCTGATGTAGTCATCCGCTCGTTCCCCTCACCCCTCCTCTTCCTCTGATGTAGTAATCCGCTCGTCCCCATCACCCCCTACTCTTCCTCTGATGTAGTAATCCGCTTGTTCCCCTACCCCTCCTTTCTCTGATGTAGTAATCCGCTCGTCCCCATCACCCCCTCCTTTATCTGATGTAGTCATCTGCTCGTTCATCACCCCCTCTCCTTTCCTTGATGTAGTCATCCGCTTCCTCACTACCCCATCTTCCTCTGATGTAGTGCAAACCGCTCGTTCCCCTCCACTCCCTCCTTTCTGATGTATCATCCGCTCGTTCCCTCAACCCCTCTCTCTCGATGTAGTAATCCGCTGTTCCCTCCCCCTCCTCCTCTGTTGTGATCATCGCTCGTCCCCATCACCCCCTCCTTCCCTTCTTGATGTAGTAATCCAGCTGTTCCCCTCACCCATCCTCTCATCTGATTGTAATCTGTTGGTCCCTCACCCCACCTCCTCTTCCTCTGATGTAGTCATTACCTCGTCCCCATCACCCCTCCTTTCTCTTTGTAGTCATCCGCTCGTCCCCTCACCCCTCTCGATTCTTTGTTTGAGCATCCGCTCGTCCCCATCAACCCCTCCTCTTCCTTCGATGTAGTCTCGCTCGTTCCCTCACCCCTCCTCTTATGTGTCATTGCTATTTCCATACCCCCCTCTCCTCTGATTGTAGTTCCAACAGCTCATTTTGTCCCAATTACCCCCTCCGCTCTTCCTCCTGATGTAAGTCATTCGCCGTCGTCCCCATCCACCCCCCCCTTGTTCCTTGACTGTAGTCATCCCGCTTGTTCCACCTATTCACCCACCCTCCTTCCGCCCACCGTATTTGTAGTAGTTCCGATTCCGTTTCCCCTTCCACAACCCTTTCCTTCTTGTACTCCCCCTCCTCTTCCTCTGTTGTAATCATCCGCTCGTTCCCCTCACTACCTCCTCTTCCTCTGATGTAGTAATCCGCTCGTTCCCCTCACTCCCTCCTCTTCCTCTGTTGTAGTCATCCGCTCGTTCCCCTCACTCCCTCCTCTTCCTCTGATGTAGTCATCCGCTCGTTCCCCTCACTCCCTCCTCTTCCTCTGATGTAGTAATCCGCTTGTTCCCCTCACCCCCTCCTCTTCCTCTGATGTAGTCATCCGCTCGTCCCCATCACCCCCTCCTCTTGCTTTGATGTAGTCATCCGCTCGTTCCCCTCACCCCTCCTCTTATGTTGTCATCTGCTCATTTCCATCACCCCCTCCTCTTCCTCTGATGTAGTCATCCGCTCGTCCCCATCACCCCCTCCTCTTCCTCTGATGTAGTCATCCGCTCGTCCCCATCACCCCCTCCTCTTCCTCTGATGTAGTCATCCGCTCGTTCCCATCCGCCCGTTCCCATCACCCCCCTCGACGCCTATGCCGCTGAGGGAGCAGTTTACACCCGGGCAGGTGAAGATTGCGACTCCCAGACCGCTCCTCCCCCGGCCGCTTCCTCTGATGTAGTTCACGCTCGCCCCTCGTCCCACGCTGACCCCCGCCCGCACTCCTCTAGTTGTGGGAGCATGCTGCGCTCCCCAATCACCCCCTCCTCTTCCTCTGAGTAGTAATCCGCTTGTTCCCCCACCCCCCCTACTCGCCTGAGTAGTAATCGCTTGTCCCCTCACCCCCCCCGTCCTCTGATGTAGTCATCCACTCGTCCCATCACCTCACATCCCCCTCCTCTTCCTCTTATGTATTCATCCGCTTTCCCCTCACCCCTTCCTGCTGATGTAGCTCCGCTCGTCCCATCACCCCTCCTCTTCCTCTTTGATGTAGTCATCCGCTCGTCCCCTCACCCCCTCCTCTTATGTTGTCATCTGCTCATTTCCATCACCCCCTCCTCTTCCTCTGATGTAGTCATCCGCTCGTCCCCATCACCCCCCTCCTCTCCTCTGATGTAGTCATCCGCTCGTCCCCATCACCCCCTCCTTTTCCTCTGATGTAGTCATCCGCTTGTTCCCCTCACCCCCTCCTCTTCCTCTGATGTAGTCATCCGCTTGTCCCCTCACCCCCTCCTCTTTCCTCTGATGTAGTCATCTGCTCGTTCCCCTCACCCCCTCCTCTTCCTCTGTTTTAATCATCCGCTCGTCCCCATCACCCCCTCCTCTTCTCTGATGTAGTATCCGCTTGTTCCCCTCACCCCTCCTTTCCTCTATGTATCTCCGCTCGTTCCCCTCACCCCCTCCTCTTCCTCTGATGTAGTAATCCGCTTGTTCCCCTCACCCCTACTCTTCCTCTGATGTAGTAATCTGCTTGTTCCCCTCACCCCCTCCTCTTCCTCTGATGTAGTCATCCACTCGTCCCCATCACCCCCTCCTCTTCCTCTTATGTAGTCATCCGCTCGTTCCCCTCACCCCTTCCTCTGATGTAGTCATCCGCTCGTCCCCATCACCCCTCCTCTTCCTCTGATGTAGTCATCCGCTCGTTCCCCTCACCCCTCCTCTTATGTTGTCATCTGCTCATTTCCATCACCCCCCTCCTCTTCCTCTGATGTAGTCATCCGCTCGTCCCCATCACCCCCTCCTCTTCCTCTGATGTAGTCATCCGCTCGTCCCCATCACCCCCTCCTTTTCCTCTGATGTAGTCATCCGCTTGTTCCCCTCACCCCTCCTCTTCTCTGATGTAGTCATCTCTCGTTCCCCTCACCCCCTCCTCTTCCTCTGTTTAATCATCCGCTCGTCCCCATCACCCCCTCCTCTTCATCTGATGTAGTAATCCGCTTGTTCCCCTCACCCCCTCCCTTCCTCTGATGTAGTAATCCGCTCGTCCCCTCACCCCCTCCTCTTCCTCTGATGTAGTTATCCGCTCGTCCCCATCACCCCCTTCTCTTCCTCTGATGAAGTCATCCGCTCGTTCCCCTCACCCCTTCCTCTGATGTAGTCATCCGCTCGTACCCCATACCCCTCCTCTCTTGATGTAGTCATCATCCGCTCGTTCCCCTCACCCTCCTCTTATTGTTGTCATCTCTCATTTCCATCACCCCCTCCTCTTCCTCTGATTAGTCATCCCCGTTCGTCCCATCACCCCCTCCTCTTCCTCTGATGTAGTCATCCGCTCGTCCCCATCACCCCCTCCTCTTCCTCTGATAGTAGCATCCGCTTGTTCCCCTCACCCCTTCCTCTATGTTTGTCATCTGCTCATTTCCATCACCTCCCTCATCTTCCTCTGATGTAGTCATCCGCCTCGTTCCCATCACCCCCTCCTCTTCCTCTGATGTAGTCACCGCACTCGTTCCCCCACCCCCTCTCATTTCCTCTTATGGTAGTGCCCATGCCGCTCGTCCCCAATCACCCCCTCCTCTATCCCTCTGATGTAGTCATCCCGCTCGTCCCCATCACCCGACCCGTCCTCTTCCTCTGATGTATCCATCCGCTTTGTTCCCCTCACCCCTTCCTCTTATGTTGTCATCTGCTCATTTCCATCACCCCCTCCCTTCCTCTGATGTTAGTCATCGCTCTTTCCCCCTCAACCCTTCCTCGATGTAAGTCATCTGCTCGTTCCCTCACCCCCCCTCCTCTTCCTCGATGTAGTAATCCGCTCGTTCCCATCATCCCCCTCCTCGTTCCTCTGATGTAGTCACCGCTCTGTTCCCCAATCACCCCCCCTCCTCGTTCCTCTGGTTGTAGTCCATCCGCTCCGTTCCCATCCCGCCCCTCCTCTTCCTCTGGTGTTAGTCAGCCGCTCGTTCCCATCACCCCCCTCCTCTTCCCTCGGTGTAGTCATTCCATCCCCTTTCCCATCCCCCGTTCCCCTCACCCCCTCCGTCTTCCTCTGATGTAGGGTTGCCATGGACACCAGTCAGAGTAGGGGCAGGCATGAAAATTTGATTCAACCACCCAGGAATCAACGTCTTGTAATGGGTTAGTTGGAGACTTGTAAGCAAAATGGTAGGTAGGAGGGTTTTCCCACCTATTTAGGGCAACTAAACCAAGAAGGGGAATGCAGGGGCTTGGCTATTTTCAGACAGACTAGAAAAAGTTAGGGCGGTTTATAATGGAGAAGCTGACTTACAGGAATCTCCTATTTTTTGTAAACCTTTTGAATACTTTTTTTTTCATGGAACAATATTGAAGATATGGACACTTATGAGACAATCTAGTCAGCACTCATAATCCCTGATTTGCAAAAGACAACCTCTGGATAGGACGCTGGGCTGTCTTCTAGTAGCCTATACCATCTTTAATGTACAGCCACAATTCTTTTTTCACAGTCCTCAGTTTTCTTTACCATGAGATGCAATGTTCAACTTCCAGTGGACCCGTAATGAGAAGTGATAACACACAATTAAACACATCTTATCCCCATTGACCACCTAAGACCCTTTGTAACACTAATGAGTCACTGACCCCGGGGAGGGAAATGGCTAAATCGGCCCAATTTCAACTATTTTCCCCTCACACAAGCCATATAATCTAAACCACCACCAACAACATCATTACAACCCGTTACACAGCTGAAACAGACTACTTTTACAATTGTATAAAGTGCCATTCTTTAGTATTGTCAATAATAAATTAAGAAATATGTATATAAATGTGAGGGGTGTGTGAGATACTGTTTTGATCGCTTTATTGTTGTATATAGTTTATTCATAAAGCGCCACTTGGGGACCCAGCCTGTACAGTAAATAACATACAATACAGTCATACAAGGGGTATAATACATAGATAGTTTCATCCATAAAATATAAATTATCTAAAATAAAGTTCTAAGCTTTGACACAAGAGGACACTCTAGAAAAGAAATAGGGTTTTTCTCAACCAGGACACTCCATAGAAACCTCCAATCCGAATCTTGAAGGACAGTTTATCATAACCAAGATAGAAAAACATTTGAAGCCAAATATTCTGTTATTTGACTCCCACAACAATGGTTAAATAAGCCTTGGGATTCCTAGCCCACTATAACTGTTGAATATCTTTGTATGTAAACACTATTTGGATGGTATACAATATGTTCATCTTCTTTGTGTCTGCTTTCCTCTCTCTCATCAGCATCCCCTCACATTCCCCGACCCCCCCTGCTAACCTCTCTCCTTTCCATTTGGTTGCCGCCCACCCTAGCAAATGCTTTTATCTCTCTATTTTATTAACCCCCTCTCATTCCTCAGTATATCTGGACATTTTTTGGGGGTGGGGGTGTTTCTTATCTTATCTTCATGTAATGAGCTTTTTTTACTACTTTTCGTTTAACCTTTGTTTCAATCATGCTGCTCTGACCTAAAGGAAAGGGGTTGATCTCTCAAAAGCTTGTCTACTAAAATAAACTGTTTTAGTCCATTAAAGTATCACGTACTCTACTTTTACTAACCATATGTGTAGCCAAGTTAATTTTAGACTTGAAGGGGAAAATAGGTTGGAGACGGAAAACCAGTGAGTAGTAGGTATACAATAGCTCAAGGTGTGTAGACATGAGAGCAGTATACGCCAAGCCGTATCGGAAGAAAGGACCCCTGCATAATTTTCGCTTATTACGAGACAACCGCGCAGTTTTTACACATAGTGATGTGGCTAGAAAAGGAGACAGAGGATTCAATCATTACCCCTACTGCATGCCGAGTGGTTGGTGAATTGGGTCTTGTTCGAACAAAAATGTGAGAACGATGGGATGAGTACCAGTTTAGGCTGGGAAATAAGCAGTTCGTTTTAAAAAATATGTATGTACGGCATGATCATACATCCCGGAGTAGGCACGGATACAGTTGAGACAGTGGATTAGATGTCAGGATCTTAGCATAAGGGGTGGGACAAGTAGATAGGTGTATCGTCGGCATATACGTGATACTTGAAGCCAAAGCTAAAAGATCTCTCCCCAAGGAATATTGTAAGAGGCATAACATAATGGTCAGAGACCTTGCGGTACCCCCACACTAAGAGGAACCGGAGAAAGAGGTGGAATTTGCATAATATCAGAGTAGTTTTGGGGTTAGAGAGATTAGGATATAAAACCAGGATGTCACTTTCATTTGTCCGATGCCCAAGGGTGGAAGTATCTGGATTGGAGGTAATGATCGACCTGTGTCGAAGCGAGGAAAGGTCATTGCCCCTACAATAAGCTTCTGGTTCATCGTTCACTAATTAGTCATATCAGAGGACACGTGACATCCTTTGAGTTGAAAGAAAGAAATTTCATCTTTCAGGTTAGGACAGGTTTTTCCTTCACAGTGAGACGGAGAAACCTCAATGAGGTAATAGAAAGCATAAAATAGCGGGCTGAGATGTTTATAAATTCAAAAACTTGAAATTTACTGGTATTAAATAAATATGATGATCCAAAATCTTTCTCATTGCCTATTTGTAGTCAGATGGAGGCTTGCCAAATAATTTAGTAATAAAATAATAATTTTACCACAATATATAAAAAGTTTTTTGGGGGGTTGACATAACCTTTAAATAATTAATAAAGATTAGCTTCTCCTTTAGATTAAGGCGAAGGCATTAAAAAGTTGAAGGCGTTAATCTGGCCAATCAGAACATTATCTAACTGCAGTAACCAGTAAAAAAAAAGCTAACAGCCATGGCTGCTGCAAATGAATAGCATGGCAAACTTTCACACCTCTCATTGAATCAGCCCCAATGATGGATTTCTCCAAAAATTCAAGAGTCATTGGAGGAGATTAATATGGAGCTTAATGCTCCCTCCTACATCGGGCTTCTGGCAAATGCATATTTACTTTGTGCAGTCCTGCCACACAAGTAACCATCCCCGGAAGGTTACAGCATCGTCAGCACAGCCACCTCCATTAAATGTTTGTTAGTTTTTGTGTTACAAATTATTGCAAAGGACAATTTTGTTTACGCATTGGATGCACCAGTATCACATCTCCCCAATTTCCTTCAAACTTCCATATTGAATACATTCTGTAGAAAGATTAAACCCTTACTGTTCGGTGATCAGAAAATAAAGTTTATTTCTTTATAAAAAGTAGAAAAAAAATAACCCCACTTTTTCTCGCAGGACAATTACACACATTCGATCTGCTGGAACAATAATAAAAAAACAATAAATAATGAAACAAACTGTGTGATTGCGCTACAACTGTATATGTAAATGAAGCACTCAGCTCTCCAGATAGATGCGATAAGCAATGATTGTGTGAATATCGAATCCAAGCCCAAGCGTTTATAGCCAAACCGCACAGTTTTTATTTGCACTAAGAAGAAACCAATTGGGAAAACTGGTATAAATACCATACGTATGGTCATACTAATATTCTAATGGTCCATAATATTCAGAGCTACTGTGTATATAAATTATATTTTTAGCACAGTGAAACAAAATCCTGGTGACTTTAATGTAGCGTGGCAAAGGCCCAATTCACAGAGGATATTTGTTACTACATTTCGGTAAATGGTATGTTAATTAGTGGTAAAATTGTCAATTCTAACTAAAATGCATCAACGCCATCCTTGGCCTTGCACAAAGACTGATGCTTTGTAATCCCTGCCACCTTTTCATCAAGCATTTTTGCAGCCTCGCTCAGTTGACGGCAGGACGAATAACGCAGTTAATTGTTGCCCAAATCACCAGTCATTGGACATTCCTCACCGCTTCATGTAATCAGTTGCGGTCTCATTTTACACTTCTGATTCCAGACTAATGTGTTTAAAGAATAGGTTATTTAATGAGTTAAAATATTCCCAACTTATTCTCAGACACAGCAGCTTAAAGATTCACAAAATATCAGATATACACCACCACACAACATCCCTTCTTTGGGGAGCTCACATGACTCTCTTGGCGTATTTCAAATGGTGGCCATGAGATTTCTTAAGCATCAGCTCACCACTATTTCCTTATAAGAGATATAGAGGGATGACCTTAAAGGTTCACTAAACTCACTCAAACACGTTTACATTATTTGAAACATTTGACAGTGAAAATGGTGGTTACTCACATATTTATTTGTGCTTTGCTTTTTTGTATTAATTCTTAATGTTTAGGGGTGCTTCCTACATTGCCCCCTCATCCGTACTTCTGCCTCCTTGTATGTCTGCGAACTTATCAGTTCCTGCACAGCCTCACCATGGCCTGCTTCTGCTTACACATCTCCCGCTGTCCTTCGTTACCTCTGCTGATTCTATTAATTGTTTCAGAAAAGAGTGCTGGCATGCAGCCAATATCCTAGTAGTAGGTCAGTGATGGGACACACATTAAATTTCTGCTTTCCTCTACAACGGGTTTGGGGTCTTGTACTTTCAACCCGTGGATTCTGTCCTGTCTTTTTTCACTTTAATAAGTAAAATGTGTTTTTTTTTTTTTCTTAAAGGACACTCCACCCTCATCAAAACATCTTTGAAAGGAATGGCCTCTTTTAAAATATGTTGATCTCATTTTTTGTCCTATGAATCATTACTGTATCCTGCTATGCTCTGGAGGCTCATGGAACTGAGCAATTTAGAAACCTGTACTGAGCCGACTGGATCCCTGGGCATGCTCAAAATAGGCAGACCGGGGGGGGGGGGGGGGGGGGGGGGGGGGGTAAAAATTTTAAAAAACCTTCAGTCCCATTTTGGCTGTGATGTCAACTGTAAATTCATAACTGCCAGTTGCTAAATCTAATGGGAAGAACCAGGAAGCAGAAACAGGGCAGCAGACTTGTGCATGATTTCAGGTTAGACTTATATAGTTCACATTTCAAACTATTACCATTTAGGGTGTTTTGGGGGAAGATTTACGGTATATAAGTTTTCATTTTGGGGGCTGGGACTTGCCTTAAATATTTGTATCCATATTTAGCTAGTAGAGCTGACCATACAATCAGCAAATTTAGCCAATTTACACCTTGATTGGTTCACACAGTTAATGAGTTTTTTTTTATGATTGAAGTTTTTAGGCTTATATGTGAAGTCTTTCTGTGCGCTTTCTACGAATCCCCTAATTACTTAAGGCAAGGGGGCATTACTTCCAGATCCACCTGGTTTGGTTAAGTACAGTGAATCATAAAATCACGTTTCAACAAGTCTTGATACAAAAATCATTTGCTTTTGTGGTTACTACTAAGCCCTTGCGGACTTAGTTTTCTTGCTAGGTTCTAAAAAATAAACAGTGATTGTGAATAACCCGATTATCAATTTTAATAAATAATAAAATGTTTTGGATAGCTGCCCGCGTAAAGTATTAGAGAGCTGCTTTATTCAACATTAGAACCTATAACTATTCAACATCAATTTTTTATGAATATCATCATGTGAAATATAGAATGTTCCCACGAATCAAGGTTCCGAAACGGCTTTCCACAGATCACCGGAAACTCTGCCTTTGCCGATTATCTGACTTTCATATGCATTTTTTTCCGAACGGTTTTCCAAACTGTTTTCGGTACTTTGTGAATGGTCGAGAATTTTTAGAATGTAAATAAATTAATCGCACTTTTCCATATTTCTAGAATAAAAAAAAAAATCTTGAAAAAGGAAGCGACATGAAGTTTTCTTGGTACTGGACAGAGTTTTTAGAGATTTTTAGCTTGCGTATTATTCTACTTTTTCTGAAACTCTCCAATCTGCAAGCGTAATGGAATTTCGTGAGTTTGGACTCTTAAGTGGAATAGATTGTGCGAATCTGTTCAGTACCAACCTCCAGAAAACAGCATTAAAGTTGAATGTAACCCCCTAAAGAACTAAGAACTGCTTGTCTACACCCTTTGACCCATTCCATTTTTTTTTTTTGCTTATCCAGACCCATACCAGGACTGGCGAGAGAAACTAGTAGGCTTGACCTGCCTCTTACAGCTCCCCAATATTTTAGCACTGAGCATTTCCCAGAACGATCAGCTGACTGTGAATTCCCTTAAAAGACGACAAGATTACTTCTTTACCAGTCAGTTCTTACACTTTCGGTTTGACAAAAAAAGGGGGGAATGGATTTCATCTACTTATAATGGTTTATTGAAAGCAACATTATATTCAAATGGCTATTGACTCCGGCCAGACACCAAAAACATCATTTATTTTACAGGAAACAATCTGAAATGGTACTTCATTCAATTTGTGATTCTTGAAATATATATGAGTTTATATTTTAAGTCTTTGGAGGGAGAAAAAAAAAACAAAAAAATCAATATGGAAATGAACGTGCAACGAGTCCAACAATGCAGATGGTTATCTTGTGTTAAATGACTCCGCACACGTGCGTCTTCCCTTACAGAGGACCGAGGATTCCTTGGATTTATACATTTTCAGCAAATAAAACAAATACAATAAACCTGCTTCCCCCACAATAGATTTTATAGAACCGTTTCCAGCTTTTTTGGATGGAAGAGGTGGATCAATCTAAAAAGGCCTCTGACACAACTATTAATCATTCATGGGTTCGGACCATATACTATTGATTGGTAAGGACCATAAGGGTTTCGGGGATTCAAAGAATGTTAATCCCAAAATAATTATTATTATTATCCACTAGAAAGGAAAGTTTAAGCATAAAACTTAAATTTGGGCTTGAAAGCTGCATTTTGAAAGGGAATGCGTGTCCTGTGCTGTAATGTTTTAAAAAACGCCTTGCTTAGGCTAGGGCAATGACAGAGGGTGCTTACTTTCACATTATGTATCATTTAATACATATCTTTTATGATTGGTTTATTAGTTGCCATGGAAACGGAAGGGTAGTTGGGGTGATGGGTATGTGTAGGTATGAGTAAGTTTAACCCGTGTCGTTGTGGTGTTATGATTTAAAGTGCTAAACCATCCAACCTAAAACTACCTTTTGATAATTTAGGTATGGTTGACATGGGAAATGGAAGGATAGTTTGGGTTGTGAGGGTATCTGTAGGCGTGTGTACTTGTGGTAGGCGTGTGTACTTGTGTCTGTGTGGGTGTACGGGGGTATGTTTTTTTTGTTGTATGTTTAACATAAAACAGCGATGGTTTCTCTGTTGCCTTGCCAGATGTTTTAAACTAACACTTTCAAACATTCCCAATGCAGATGGCAACATGAATGCTGGGGATTTTCATTTTCCAATACAATAAACCATACATTGAAGCTTTTACCTATATTTATTATTGCTTTTATTGTATACATTTTAGGAGTTGTAATTTGAATTTGTGTGTGTGTCGGTGTGTGTGTCTGTGTCAGGGTAACGAGGTGTGTAGTTTAGTGTGTTCGTTGAGAGTCGGACCCAGGTGCAGTTTCATTAAGACGACAGTTGTGGATTTGAATTTTATCACATGGACCCCTAAAATCACAGAATGTCATGTGTAGGGATTGTTCTTAGTATTGTCAATGGTAAAAATGTCCCACCATTGGTGAATAAAGTGGCAACGCCTTCTTACTAGAAGAAAGCACAGTCCCCTATGTGTCTCTGATGTCTATACAGAATGTAATGTCGCTAGCTGGAAAACTGTTGGAGAAGATAGAGCAAAAACCTGACAAATAAAGAAGAAGAAGAAAATAGAGAAGAAGAAAAATAGGAAGGACGGAATTTTCAAGTCCAAATGATCCATAATAAAAAAAAAGTTCACAAAAATGTTCACGTCGAAGAGTTAATACAAAGGTTTCTCTGTAAAAAAACGACATTTTTAACAAATATATTTGATTTAATTAAACTAATCTTTTAAATAATCTATGTCATTCTTGAAAGTTGAAGTTACCCACAACTACACAACTGAAAATCCAGGTGAAATTTTAATAGATTTAAAGTCGTATATTTTTTAAAAGTTCCTTCTTTCATAAGATCATGACAAGAGAACTATTAACTTATAATATTATTATCTTCTAAAGTAGAATGTGAGGTGATGCAATATCCGTTCATTATAATGTGAAGTATTCCACAAAAAATAACAGAATGCTTATTGTTAAGGTGACCCTATCTTTCAATGGGAAAGTGCAAGTGGTCTGTATTATTTTGTAATAAAACCACTACCTAGCCCTACGCCAGATGTTTTTATAAGGATATAACCAGCTAGGCACTCCCCATTGAAAGTCCATACCTAATGCATTACAATGCTATTATTATGCTTGTGAAGGAAGTCCTTGGGGGAATATTTTTAGTATTCAACTCCCTGCTCTGTTTCACATTTCCTCCTCCGCCTATGCCCTGTTTTCTGCTGAATGAATGCCTCTATTTCACAGGAAAAATTCCGAAATGTTTCCTGTGCACCCTACCTCCCTCTATACAGCTTCATTCCAACTCCTACGACTGCCTGGGCTAACCTCCCCTTCATTGGTTAATCCCATTAATTAACCCTAACGAGCTTCCCACTATTACGACTGACTCTTATCTTCCCTAATCCGGACACATCTCCCACCTCACCCTTGACCCCATTCCCTCTCACTTTATTCCTCCTCCTCTCCTCTTCCTTCATACCAGCCCTAAACTCCCGTCTCTCTTACTTGTCCCTAGCCCACTGTATTTGTCTCTCCTCATTTAAACATGGCCGGTGGTCTCCCCTATACTTAAACACCCTCCCTCGACCCTCCCTCTTTCCAGCTACTTGCCTGTCCCCTTCTCATTTGCTTTCAAACTAACTGGAAAGCACGTCTTGCGGATCTGGTCAGTCACTCAGTTCTGCTACTCTCTTTGACCAACCACCTCCAGTCCAGGCTTCTCCCCTAACGCACTCCATTGAAACTCTGCCCCTCACTAAAGTGACCAACGATCTACTTATGCTAAATCTACAAGGTCACAACTCTTGCTCATTCTTTCTTGATCTGTCCTCATGCTTTTGATACTGTTCGACCACGCCTCTACTTCTTCAATCCTGGCCTCCTTGGTATCCAGCCTGCGTCTTTCTGGCTATCCTCCTGCTCTCTGTGAGGACCTTTAAGTGGTTTTTCCACTCTGAAATACTCCACCCCTCGCCCCCTCCCGTGTCGGGTCCCGCAAGCTCAGTACTTATCCGCTTCGTTTCTCCATCTACAACCTATGGCCTTGGACAACTCATTATTTTCATTGGATTCAGTATCACCCTGTAATGCGGATGAAAACCCAAATTTACAATCCTTCCCCTGATCTCCCTACACTGACATCCCGTTCCCAGACTACCTTCGCCTCGCTGCCTTCATGTCTCACCGCGTCCCTCAAACTCACATGGACAAGACTGCTGGGGGGAGTTGTCCTTTTTCCCACACCTCATGATCTGTTCCCCCTCCCTAGCCGCACTATTAAATATAACAACACACCCTATATCCCCATCTCTTCTGTCCGCTGCCTGGAAATAACGCTAATTCTGAGCTTTTTTTCAAAACTCCATGTCAATTCGCTGCCACCTCAGTCCGCTCCAACCCAAAAACATCTCCTGCATCAGACACTTCCTCTCGAACAAAGCTACAAAATCTATCCATGCCTAGTCATATCCCGGCTAGACTACTGCCAACTCACCCTGTGTGGTCTACCAAACAACCCCTGGCTCCCACTTACATCCATCCTGCACTCCTGCTTGCCCGGGCTTCCATTCTTTTCTTCTTCCTCTGATGTAGTCATCCGCTCGTTCCCATCACCCCCTCCTCTTCCTCTGATGTAGTCATCCGCTCGTTCCCCTCACCCCCTCCTCTTCCTCTGATGTAGTCATCCGCTCGTCCCCATCACCCCGTCCTCTTCCTCTGATGTAGTCATCCGCTTGTTCCCCTCACCCCTTCCTCTTATGTTGTCATCTGCTCATTTCCATCACCCCCTCCTCTTCCTCTGATGTAGTCATTCGCTCTTTCCCCTCACCTCTTCCTCTGATGTAGTCATCTGCTCGTTCCCATCACCCCCCTCCTCTTCCTCTGATGTAGTAATCCGCTCGTTCCCATCATCCCCCTCCTCTTCCTCTGATGTAGTCATCCGCTCGTTCCCATCACCCCCCTCCTCTTCCTCTGGTGTAGAGGAGGGGGGTGATGGAACGCATATGACTACATCATAGGAAGAGGTGGATGGAAAGAGCGAATGACTACATCAGAGGAGAGGAGGGGGTGATGGAATGACAGATACAACATAAGAGGAAGGGGTGAGGGGAACAAGCGTGACTACATCAGAGAAGAGGCGGGGTGATGGGACGAGCGGATGACTACATCAGAGGAAGAGGAGGGGGTGATGGGACGAGCGGATGACTACATCAAGAGAGAAAGGAGGGGGTGGAGGGGAACGAGCGATGACTACATCAGAGGAAGAGGAGGGGGGTGGATGGGAACGAGCGAATGACTACATCAGAGGAAGAGAGGGGGTGATGGAAATGAGCAGATGAACACATAGATGAAGGGGTGAGGGGAACAAGCGGATGGCTACATCAGAGGAAGAGGAGGGGGTGATGGGGACAAGCGGATGACTACATCAGAGGAAGAGGGGGTGATGGGGACGAGCGGATGACTCCATCAGAGGAAGAGAAGGGGTGATGGAAATGAGCAGATGACAACATAAGAGGAGGGGTGAGGGACGAGCGGATGACTACATCAAAGCAGAGAGGGGGTGGATGGGTACGAGCGGATGACTACATCAGAGGAAGGGTGAGGAAACGCGCGGATGACTTCATCAGAGAAAGAAGGGGGTGATGGGGACGAGCGGATAACTACATCAGAGGAAGAGGAGGGGGTGATGGGGAACGAGCGGATTACTACATCAGAGAAGAGGAGGGTTGAGGGGAACAGAGCGGATTACTACATCAGATGAAGAGAGGGGTGATGGGGACGAGCGGATGATTAAAACAGAGGAAGAGAGGGGGTGAGGGGAACGAGCAGATGACTACTCAGAGGAAGAGGAGGGGGTGAGGGAACAGAGCGGATGACTACATCAGAGGAAAGGAGGGGGTGATGGGACGAGCGGAACTACATCGGAAGAGGAGGGGGTGATGGGCGACGGATGACTACATCAGAAGGAAGGGAGGGGGGTGATGGAAGAGCAGATGCACCCATAAGAGGAGGGGTGAGGGAACGAGCGGATGACTACATCAGAGGAAGAGAGGGGGTGATGGGGCGACGGATGACTCCATCAGAGGAAGGGGTGAGGGGAACGAGCGGATGACTACATAAGAGGAAGAGGAGGGGGTGATGGGGACGAGTGGATGACTACATCAGAGGAAGAGGAGGGGGTGAGGGGAACAAGCAGATTACTACATCAGAGGAAGAGTAGGGGGTGAGGGGAACAAGCGGATTACTACATCAGAGGAAGAGGAGGGGGTGATGGGGACGAGCGAATGATCACAACAGAGGAATAGGAGGGAGTGAGGGGAACAAGCGGATTACTACATCAGATGAAGAGGAGGGGGTGATGGGGACGAGCGATGATTACAACAGAGGAAGAGGAGGGGGTGAGGGGAACGAGCAGATGACTACATCAGAGGAAGAGGAGGGGTGAGGGGAACAGCAGGATGACTACATCAGAGGAGAGGAGGGTGTGAGGGGACAAGCGGATGACTAAATCAGAGAAAAAGGAGGGGTGATGGGGAACGAGCGGATGACTACATCAGAGGAAGAGGAGGGGGTGATGGGGACGAGCGGATGACACATCAAGAAGAGGAGGGGGTGATGGAAATGAGCAGATGACAACATAAGAGGAGGGGTGAGGGAACGAGCGGATGACTACATCAGAAGAAGGAGGGGGTGAGGGGACGAGCGGATGACTCACATCAGAGGAAGAGGGTGAGGTGGAACAGCGGATAACATACGAGGAAGAGGAGGGGTGATGGGGGGGGACAGGGGATGACTACATCAGAGGAAGAGGAGGGGTGAGTGACAGCAATGACTACATCAGAGGAAGAGAGGGTGAGGGGAACAAGCGGATTACTACATCAGAGGAAGAGGAGGGGGTGATGGGGACGAGCGAATGATCACAACAGAGGAAGAGGAGGGGGTGAGGGGAACGAGCGATGACTACATCAGAGGAAGAGGAGGGGGTGAGGGGAACGAGCGATGATTCATCAAGAATAGGATGGGAGTGAGGGAACGACGGATGACTACATCAAGGAAGAGAGGGGGTGAGGGAACTAGCAGATGACTACATCAGAGGAAGAGGAGGGTTGAGGGAGAACGAGCAGATGACTACATCAAGGAAGAGGAGGGGTGATGGGACGAGCGGATGACTACATCAAGGAAGAGGAGGGGGTGAGGGGAACAAGCGTGATTCTACTCAGAGGAAGAGTAGGGGGTGATGGGACGAGCGATTACTACATCAAGGAGAGGGAGGGGGAGGGGAACGAGCGGATGACTACATCAAGGAAGAGTGAGGGGAAGAGCGAATGACTACATCAGAGGAAGGGAGTGGGTGAGGGGAACGAGCGGATAACTACATCAAGGAAGAGAGGGGTTGAGGGGATATAGCGATGACTACATCAGAGGAAGAGAGGGGGTGAGGGGAACGACGATGACTACAATCGAGGAAGAGGAGGGGGTGAGGGGAACAACGATTACTACATCAGAGGAAGAGGAGGGGTGAGGGGAACAGCGGATTACTACATCAGATGAAGAGAGGGGGTGATGGGGACGAGCGGATGATTACAACAGAGGAAGAGGAGGGGTGAGGGGAACGAGCAGATGACTACATCAATAAGAGGAGGGGGTGAGGGGAACAGCGGATGACTACATCAGAGGAAGAGGAGGGGTGAGGGAAATGAGCAGATGACAACATAAGAAGGAGGGTGAGGGAACGAGCGGATGACTACATACAGGAAGAGGAGGGGGTGATGGGGACGAGCGGATGACTACATACAAGGAGGGGTGAGGGGAACGAGGATGACTACATAGAGGAAGAGAGGGGGTGGATGGGGACAGTGGATGCTACATCAGAGGAAGAGGAGGGGGTGAGGGGAACGACAGATTACTACTCGGAGAAGTAGTGGTGAGGGGAACAGCGGTTACTACATCAGAGGAAGGAGGGGGTGATGGGGACGGCGAGGATGATTACAACAGAGGAAGAGGAGGGGGTGAGGGGAACGAGCAGATGACTACATCAAGAAGAGGGGGGGAGGGGAAAGCGGATGATTACATCAGGAAGAGGGATGAGGGGAACGAGCGGATGACTACATCAGAGGAAGAGGAGGGGGTGAGGGGAACGAGCAGATGACTACATCAGAGAGAGGAGGGGGTGATGGGAACGAGCATATGACTACATCGAGGAAAGGAGGGGGTGATGGGGACGAGCGCATGACTACATCAGAGGAAGAGGAGGGGTGAGGGGAACAAGCGGATTACTACATCAATAAGAAGAGGAGGGTGATGGGACGAGGGATTACTACATCAGAGGAAGAGGAGGGGGTGAGGGAAACGAGCGGAATGACACATCAGAGGAAGAGGTGAGGGGAAAGAGCGAATGACTACATCAAGAGAAGAGGAGGGGGTGAGGGGAACGAGCGGATGACTACTAAAGGAAAGGAGGGGGTGAGGGGAATGAGCGAATGACTACATCAGAGGAAAGGAGGGGGTGAGGGGAACGAGCGGATGACTACATCAGAGGAAGAGGAGGGGTGAGGAACAACGGATTACTACATCAGAGGAAGAGGAGGGAGTGAGGGGAACGATCGGAATGACTACATCAGAGGAAGAGGGGAGTGAGGGAACAGCGGATGACTACAACAGAGGAAGAGAGGAGTGAGGGAAACAGCTGATTACTACTCAAGGAAGAGGAGGTTAGTGAGTGAACGAGCGGATGATACAACAGAGTAAGAGGAGGGAGTGAGGGGAAGACGGTTACTACATCAGAGAAGAGTAGGTAGTGAAGGAACGAGCGATGATTCAAACAGAGGAAGAGGAGGGAGTGAGGGGAACGAGCGGATTACTACTCAGAGGAAGAGAGGTAGTGAGGGAACGAGCGATTACTACTCAGAGGAAAGGAGGGGTGAGGGAACGAGCGGATTACTACATCAGAGAAGAGGAGGAGTGAGGGGAACGAGCAGATGACTACATCAGAGGAAGAGGAGGGGGTGAGGGAACGAGCGGATTACTACTCAGAGGAGAGGAGGGGGTGAGGGGAACGAGCGGATGATCATCAATTGTAGATAAAAGGGGTTTTGTTTCCATGGAAATTTATACCGAAATGTATGGGCAGTTAGGTGGATTTAGCAGAAAACTCTTATATAATCAGCAATTTTTAAATATAAGCCTGTACGGAAATGAATTTTCTTTCTTTTTCATGATTCCCTTTTAAATTGAACAACAGGCAAAGCTACTTGTGGTGTTATTGTGTACTGTGGCATGAATGCAAATTTACATGCTGTATTTATGCAGATTATAATGGCATAACATTCAGGCCCCTCTGATGTAGTCATCTGCTCGTTCCCCTCACCCCCTCCTCTTCCTCTGATGTAGTCATCCGCTCGTTCCCATCACCCCCCTCCTCTTCCTCTGGTGTAGTCATCCGCTCGTTCCCATCCCCCCCCTCCTCTTCCTCTGGTGTAGTCATCCGCTCGTTCCCATCACCCCAGAGGAGAGGAGGGGTGATGGGAACGAGCGGATGACTACACCAAGGAAGAGGAGGGGGGTGATGGGAACGAGCGGTATGACTACACCAGAGGAAGAGGAGGGGTGATGGGACCGAGCGGATGACTACATCAGAGGAAGAGGGGGGATGATGGGAACGAGCGATTACCTACATCAGAAGAGGAGGGGTTGATGGGAAGGAGAGATGATAATCAAGGAGAGTGAGGGAAGAGCGATGACTACATCAGAGGAAGAGGAGGGGGTGATGAAATGAGCAGATGACAACATAAGAGGAAGGGTGAGGGGAACAAGCGGATGACTACATCAGAGGAAGGACGGGTGATGGGGACGAGCGGATGACTACATCAGAGAAGAGGAGGGGGGTGATGGGGACGAGCGGATGACTACATCAGAGGAAGAGGAGGGGGTGAGGGGACGAGCGGATGACTACATCAGAGGAAGAGGAGGGGGTGATGGAAACGAGCGGATGACTACATCAGAGGAAGAGAGGGGTGATGGAAATGAGCAGATGACAATAAGGAAGGGGTGAGGGGAACAAGCGGATGGCTACATCAGAGGAAGGAGGGGGTGATGGGGACGAGCGATGACTACATCAAGGAAAGGAGGGGGTGATGGGGACGACGGATGACTACATCAGAGAAGAGGAGGGGGTGATGGAAATGAGCAGATGACAACATAAAGGAGGGGTGAGGGAACGAGCGGATGACTACATCAAAGCAAGAGGAGGGGGTGATGGGTACGAGCGGATGACTACATCAGAGGAAGGGGTGAGGGAAACGAGCGGATGACTTCATCAGAGGAAGAGAAGGGTTGATGGGGACAGCGGATAACTACATCAGAGGAAGAGGAGGGGTGAGGGGAACGAGCGGATTACTACATCAGAGGAAGAGGAGGGGGTGAGGGGAACAAGCGGATTACTACATCAGATGAAGAGGAGGGGGTGATGGGGACGAGCGGATGATTAAAACAGAGGAAGAGGAGGGGGTGAGGGGAACGAGCAGAATGACTACATCAGAGAGAGGAGGGGGTGTGGGAACAAGCGGATGACTACATCAGAGAAAAGGAGGGGTGATGGGGACAGCGGATTACTACATCAGAGGAAGAGGAGGGGGTGATGGGGACGAGCGGATACATCAAGGAAGAGAGTGGGTGATGGAAATGAGCAGATGACAACATAAGAGGAGGGGTGAGGGGAACGAGCGGATGACTACATCAGAGGAAGAGGAGGGGGTGATGGGGACGAGCGGATGACTACATCAGAGGAAGGGGTGAGGGGAACGAGCGGATGACTACATAAGAGGAAGAGATGGGGTGATGGGGACGAGTGGATGACTACATCAGAGGAAGAGGAGGGGGTGAGGGGAACAAGCAGATTACTACATCAGAGGAAGAGGAGGGGGTGAGGGGAACAAGCGGATTACTACATCAGAGGAAGAGGAGGGTGAGGGGAACGAGCGGATGATTACATCAGAGGAATAGGAGGGAGTGAGGGGAACAGCGGATGACTACATCAGATGAAGAGGAGGGGGTGATGGGGACGAGCGGATGATTACAACAGAGGAAGAGGAGGGGGTGAGGGAACGAGCAGATGACTACATCAAGGAAGAGAGGGTGATGGAACGAGCGGATGACTACATCAGAGGAAGAAGAGGGGGTGAGGGGAACAAGCGGATGACTACATCAGAGGAAGAGGAGGGGGTGATGGGGACGAGCGGATGACTACATCAGAGGAAGAGGAGGGGGTGATGGGGACGAGCGGATGACTACATCAGAGGAGAGAGAGGGGTGATGGAAATGAGCAATGACAACATAAGAGGAGGGGTGAGGGAACAGCGATGACTACATCAGAGGAAGAGGAGGGGGTGATGGGGACGAGCGGATGACTACATCAGAGGAAGGGGTGAGGGGAACAGCGGATGAATACATAAGAGGAAGAGGAGGGGGTGATGGGGACGAGCGGATGACTACATCAGAGGAAGAGGAGGGGGTGAGGGGAAAGCAATTACTCCATCAGAGAGTAGGGGGTGAGGGGAACAGCGGATTACTACATCAAGGAAGAGGAGGGGGTGATGGGGACGAGCGAATGATCCAACACAGAGAAGAGGAGGGGGTGAGGGGAACGACGGATTCTATCGAGGAAAGGAGGGGTGAGGGAACGAGCGATATACTCAAGGAAAGGAGGGGTGAGGGGAACAGCGAATGACTACATCAGAGGAAGAGGAGGGTTGAGGGAACGAGCAGATGACTACATCAGAGGAAGAGGAGGGGGTGAGGGGAACGAGCAGATGACTACATCAGAGGAAGAGGAGGGGGTGATGGGGACGAGCGATGACTACATCAAGGAAGAGAGGGGGTGAGGACAAGCGATTACTACATCAGAGAAGATGGGGTGATGGGGACGAGGGTCGTGATGCACATCGAGAAGAGGAGGGGTTGAGGGAGAGCGATAACTACATCAGAGGAGAGTGAGGGGAAGAGGGATGACTACATCAGAGGAAGAGGAGGGGTGTGGGGGAGGGGAACGAGCGGATTACTACATCAGAGGAAAGGAGGGGGTGAGGGATGAGCGAATGTACTACATCAGAGGAAGAGGAGGGGGTGAGGGAACGAGCGGATGACTACATCAGAGGAAGAGGAGGGGGTGAGGGAACAGCGATTACTACATCAGAGAGAGGAGGGGTGAGGGGAACAGCGGATTACTACATCAGATGAAGAGGAGGGGGTGATGGGGACGAGCGGATGCATTACAACAGAGGAGAGAGGGGGTGAGGGGAACAGCGATGACTACATACATAGAGGAAGAGGGGGGTGAGGGGAACAGCGGATGACTACATCAGAGGAAGAGGAGGGGGTGAGGAAAGAGCGATGACACATAAGAGGAGGGTGAGGGACGAGCGGATGACTACATCAGAGAAGAGGAGGGGGTGATGGGGAACGAGCGGATGACTACTCAAGAGGAAGGGTGAGGGGAACGAGCGGATACTACATAGAGAAAGAGGAGGGGTGATGGGACGAGTGGATGACTACATCAGAGGAGAGAGGGGGTGAGGGGAACGACAGATTACTACATCAGAGGAAAGAGTAGGGTGATGATGGGAATAGCGATTACTACATCAGAGGAAGAGGAGGGGGTGATGGGGGAACGAGCGAAGAGAATGATTACAACAGAGGAAGAGGAGGGGGTGAGGGGAACGAGCAGATGATACATCAGCTTCGTCGCGGATACTACATCATGGAAGAGGTGATTAGGGGAACAGCGGATGACTACATCAGAAAGAGGAGGGGGTGAGGGGAACGAGCAGATACTACATCAGGGAAGAGGGGGTGAGGGAACGAGCAATTACTACATCAGGGAAGAGGAGGGTGTGTGGGACAGCCAATGACTACATCAGAGAAGAGGAGGGTGAGGGGACACGGATTACTACATCAGAGTAAGAGGAGGGGGTGATGGGGAAGAGCGGATTACTACATCAGAGAAGAGGAGGGGTGATGGAACGAGCGGATGACTACATCAGAGGAAGAGGTGAGGGGAAAGAGCGAATGACTACATAAAGAAGAGGAGGGGGTGAGGGGAACGAGCGGATGACTACATCAGAGGAAAGGAGGGGGTGAGGGGAATGAGCGAATGACTACATCAGAGGAAGAGGAGGGGGTGAGGGGAACGAGCGGATGACTACATCAGAGAAAAGGGGGGGAGGGAACGAGCGGATTACTACATCAGAGGAAAGAGAGGGAGTAGGGAACGAGCGGATGTATCATAGAGAGAGGGAGTGAGGGGAACGAGCGTATGACTAAACAGAGGAAGAGAGGAGTGAGGGAACGAGCGGATTACTACATCAGAGGAAGAGGAGGTGTGAGGGGAACGAGCGGATGATACACCAGAGGAAGAGGGGAGTAGGGGAACGAGCGGATTACTACATCAGAGGAAGATGAGGTAGGAAGGGAAGATCGGATGATTCAACAGAGGAAGAGGAGGAGTGAGGGAACGCGCGGATTACTACTCAGAGGAAAGAGGTAGTGAGGGAACGAGCGATTACTACACTCAGAGAAAGGATGGGTGAGGTGACACGAGCGGATTACTACATCAGAGAAGAGGAGGGAGTGAGGGGGAACGAGCAGATACTACATCAGAGAGAGGGAGGGGGTGAGGGAACGAGCGGATTACTACTGAGGAAGAGGAGGGGGTGAGGGGAACGAGCGGATGATCCATCAGATTGTAGATAAAAATGGGTTTTGTTTTCCATGGAAATTATACAGAAATGTATTGGGCAGTTAGGTGGATTTAGCAAGAAACTCTTTATTATAATCAGCAGTTTTTAAATATAAGCCTGTACGGAATGAATTTTCTTTCTTTTTTCATGATTCCCTTTTAATTGAACAACAAGCAAAGCTACTTGTGGTGTTATTGTGTACTGTGGCATGAATTGCAATATTTACATGCTGTATTTATGCAGAATTATAATGGCATAACATTAGGCTGAATACAGCTTTACTGCACCTTATTATGTAAATGAAATACAACTAATGCGCTGTAATGAAAAAATGCTTTTCATTTTATTGTAGGAATCATTTCCATTATAGTAGACATATTAACGTGACTGACTTTTATACCTATTCAGTAAGGTTTGACTGTTTCCTTTTAGTTTGTATACAGTATGAAATTAGCTCTTATGGTAATAGGTCATACTGATTGGCCCCTCTATTCAAAAGACCTATACCTTTAAAACAAGCATATGATGTGTGTTTAACTTCTCTGGGTCTTGTAAGTTACCTCTTCCTTGTCTGCCCTGACTATCTGAGTCTGTGACAGTCACATCCTATGCTTGTATAATTCCCTTATCCCCCCAAAAAATCAATCTTTTCAAAAACAAAAAGGACAGTAGTATTGAGACCACAGTTCCATTTAATTATATACAATAAATTCTCTTAATAGCAGAAGATAATTATCACATGGCTAAATAAGATTGTTATAGTCTGTTTGTTATAATTCTATAAATTCAATTATAAGTTACCTATAATTATTATTAAAGACAATGTGGGCTACAGAAAACACAAACATTTTTTCTAGATAGTTTCTAGATCTTAATGCTCCTCACCTATGTTATGTTCTTTAAAGACAAGAGTAAACTTGTAGTGTCCCCATTTTTCTTTTGTTTCTTGCGTTCTGACTCCTCCTATCTCTGGCACATGTGCACCTACAGGGGACCCAGGGCTAGTACAAAATTCATATTTCATACATATGGGTCAGTAGTTTTACTGCTAAATATTGGGAAAAAATCTCACTAAGCTTTTTCAGCATGAGGAGCAAAAGCTCCAAGATAACACTGCTCGTCACCTTGTCATGGCTATAAAAGCAGCGGGAACCTGCAATTGCTATCAAGGAATAGGGAGACATTGCAACAGATAGCTCAACCTTGATTAATGCTCAATTGTGCCGTGCTTACTTCTCTTCTTGTATGTGAGTCCATCACAGATATTTTTGTTTTTTTTTCCTTGGCATTATCACCAAAAATATATCTGATTGTGATCATATTTCTCATTGCCCTGTAAGCGATGTTTATTATAAAATAGATCTATGACAATTTTGTTTTTTAAAGGAGAACTTAAATCACCAGCAGCTTGTCTCAATAGACATTGCACATTCAGAAATATACAAGCTCACTTTACATGTCTCACTTTTCCTTTTTCTGTGGCTGCTGGGTGATTTATAAAATTAACCTGAGGGTACTAGAGGTCATCTTCCATTATCCATCCATCTCTGTTTTGATGTAAGTCCTGCCCAGCAAATGTACATAGTGCGCAATACAGGAAGATCAGCTTGCACCCTAGAAACTGACACCCAATAATGTTACAGCTCAGAGATCCTGCCTCTCACTGACACAGAACAGAGATGTCAATGCATGCTCCCTCTCCCTGACGATACATTCCTTTGCTTTTAATCCAAAAAAAAAAATAATCTTTCAGTTATTTTTCTATCTAGCATGGATGTAAGATGTAGTCATCCGCTCGTTCCCATCCGCCCGTTCCCATCACCCCCCTCCTCTTCCTCTGATGTAGGGTGCATGGACACCATGTCAGAGTAGGGGAAGGAATGAAAATTTGATTCAACCACACCAGGAGCAACCTTCTTGTAATAGGGTTATTGGAGACTTGTAAGCAAAAATGGGAGGTAGGAGGGGTTTTCCCACCTATTTAGGGCAACTAAACCAAGAAGGGGAATGCAGGGGCTTGGCTATTCAGACAGACTAGAAAAGTTAGGGCGGTTTATAATGGAGAAGCTGACTTACAGGATCTCCTATTTTTGTAAACATTTGAATAAATTTTTTCATGGAACAATATTGAAGATATGACACTTAGATACAATATAGTCAGCACTCATAAGTCTATTTGCAAAAGACAACCTCTGGATAGGACGCTGGGCTGTCTTCTAGTAGCCTATACCATCTTTATGTACAGCAACAATTCTTTTTTCAGATCCTCAGTTTTCTTTACCATGAGATGCAATGTTCAACTTCCAGTGACCAGTATGAGAGTGATAACACACAATTAAACACATCTTATCCCCATTGACACCTAAGACCTTGTAACACTAATGAGTCACATGACACCGGGGAGGGGAAAATGGCTAAATCGGCCCAATTTCAATATTTTCCCCTCACAAAGCCATATATATCTAAACCACCACCAACAAACATCATTAAACCCGTTACACAAGCTGAACAGACTACTTTACATTGTATGAAAGTGCCATATCTTTAGTATTGTCACATAATAAGATATAAGAAAATATGTATATAAATGTGAGGGGTGTGTGAGATACTGTTTGATCTCTTTATATGTGTGTATAGTTTATTCATAAAGCGCCACTTGGGGACCCAGCGCTGTACAGTAATAAAATACAATAAAGTCATACAAGGGGGATAAATACATAGATAGTTCAGTCCATAAATATATAAATTATATAAATAGAAGTGCTAGAGCTTTGACACAAGAGGACACTAGAAAAGAAATATAGGGTTTTTCTCAACCAGGACACTCCATAGAAAACCTCCAAGTCCGAATCTTGAAGGGACAGTTTAGCAGTAACCAAGATAGAAAAACATTTGAAGCCAAAATGATTCTGTTATTTGACTCCAAAAACAATGGGTTAAAATAAGCCTTGGGATTCCTAGCCCACTATAACTGTTGAATATCTTTGTATGTAGAACAATATGTGGATGGTATACAATATGTGCATATTCTTTGTGTCTGCTTTTCTCTCATCCAGCATCCCCCTCACTATTCCCCTACCCCCCCTGCTACCTCTCTCCTTTCCATTTGGTTGCCCACCCTAGCATGCTGTTATCTCTCTATTTTATTACCCCCTCTCATTCCTCAGTATATTCTGGACATTTTTTTGGGGGGTGGGGGTGTTTATTATCTTATCTTATGTAATGAGCTTTTTACTTTCTGTTAACCTTTGTTTCAATCAGTGCTGCTCTGACCTAAAAGGAAGAGGGTTGATCTCTCAAAAGCTTGTCTACTAAAATAAACTGTTAGTCCATTAAAAGTATCACAGTACTCTACTTTTTACTAAACAATATGTGTAGCAAAGTTAATTTTAGACTGAAGGGGAAATAGGTGGGAAGAAGGAAAACCAGTGAGTAGTAGGTTACAATAGTCAAGGTGTGATAGAATGAGAGCATGTATAAGCATAGCAGTAGTCAGGAGAGAAAAGGAACCTGCAGAATTTCGCTTTATTACGAAGGAAAAAGCGGCAGGTTTTAGCAACATAGTTAATGTGGCTAGAAAAGGAGACAGAGGATTCAATAATTACCCCTAGGCTGCATGCCGATTGGATTGGGGAAATGGGGTATTGTCAACAGAAATGGAGAAAGATGGGATAGGACCAGGTTTAGGTGGGAAAATAATCAGTTCAGTTTTAAAAAGATGTAATTGTAAGGCAGGATCATGACATCCAGGAGGAGATGGCAAGGAGACAGTTGGAGACAAGTGATTAGATGTCAGGAGCTAGCATAGGGGTGGACAAGTAGATAGGTGTATCGTCTGCATATAAGTGATACTTGAAGCCAAAAGCTAAAAGATATCTCCCAAGGAAATATTGTAGAGGCAGAACAATAATGGTCAGAGACCTTGCGGTACCCCCACACTAAGAGGAACCGGAGAAGAGGTGTTATTTGCATAAGATACAGAGTAAGTTTGGTTAGAGAGATAGGATAGAAACCAGGATGTCACTTCATTCCGAATGCCCAAGGAGTGAAGTATCTGGATTGGAGGGAATGATCGACTGTGTCGAAAGCAGAGGAGAGGTCATGGGCCATACAATAAGCTTTCTGGTGCATCGTTCACTAATAGGTCATATCAGAGGACACGTGGACATCCTTTGAGGTTGAAAGAAAAGAAATTTCATCTTCAGGTTAGGAAAGGTTTCTTCACAGTGAGAACGGAGAAACAGATGAGGTAATAGAAAGTTCATAAAATAGCGGGCTGGATATGTTTATAAAATTCAAAAACATTGAAATTTACTGGTATTAATAAATATGATGATCCAAGAATCTTTCTAATTGCTATTTGTAGTCAGGATGGAGTCTTGCCAAATAATGTAAGTAATAAAAATAATAAATTTTAACACAATATAAAAAGTTTTTTTGGGGGGGTGGACATAACCTTTAAATAATTAATAAAGATTAGCTCTCCTTTAAGATTAAGGGTCTGAAGCATTAAAAGTTGCAAGGCGTTAATCTGCCAATCAGACATTATCTAACTGCAGTAACCCAGTAAAAAAAAAAGCGAACATCCAATTGGCTGCTGCAAATGAATAGCATGGCAAACTTTCACACCTCTCATTGAATCAGCCCCATGATGGATTTCTACCAAAATTCAAGAGTCATTGAGGAGATGTAATATGGAGCTTAATGCTCCTCCTACAATCTGGGCTCTGGCAATGCATTATTTACTTTGTGACAGTCACTGCAACACAGGAACCCGGAAGGTAAGCATCGTCAGCACACCACCTCCCTTTAATGTTTGTTAGTTTTGTGTTACAAATTATTGCAAAAGGGAACAATTTTGTTTACTGCATTGGATGCACGCAAGTATCACATCTCCCCCAATGTCCTTCAAACTTCCATATTGAATACATTCGGAAAAGATATAAAAACTTACGGTTCGGTGATAGAAAATAAAGTTTTATTTCTTTATAAAAAGTAGACAAAAAATAACCCCACTTATTTCTCGCAGGACAGATTACACACATTCGATCTGCTGGGGAACAATAATAAAACAATAAATATGAAAAACTGTGTGATTGCGCTACAACTTGTATATGTAAATGAAGCAGACTCAGCATCTCCAGATAGATGGCGATAGCAATGAATTGTGTGAATATCGAATCCAAGCCCAAGCGTTTAATAGCCAAACCGCACAGTTTTATTTGCACGAAGAAGAACCAATTGGGAAAAACATGGTATAAAATAAACCATACTTATGGTCATAAATATTCATAAATGGTCATAAATATTCAGAGCTACTGTTAAATTATATTTTTAGCATCAGTGAAACAAAATCTGGTGACTTTAAATGTAGCGTGAAAAGGGCCAATTCACAGAGGATATTTGTTACATACATTTTTCGGTAAATGGATATGTTAATTAGTGTAAAATTGTCAAATTCTAACTAAAATGCATCAACGCCATCTTGGACTTGGCACAAAGACTTGATGCTTTGTAAATCCCTTGCCAACTTTTCATCAAGCATTTTGCAGCATCGCTCAGTGATCTGGCAGGACGAATAACGCACGTTAGATTGTTGCCCAAAGCAGCCAGTCATTGGACATTCATCACCGCTTCAAATGTAAGTCAGTTGCGGCTCATTTTACATTCTGATTCCAGACTAATGTGTTTAAGAATAGGTATTTAATGGAGTTAAAATATTCCCAACTTAATTCTCAGAGCACAGCAGCGTAAAGATTCACAAAATATCAGATATACACCACCACAAAATCCCTTCTTGAGCCTACACAGGACTCTCTTGCAGTATTTCAAATAGGTGGCCATGAGATTCTTAAGCATGCAGCTCACCACTATTTCCTTATAAGAGATATAGAGGGATGACCTTAAAGGGTCACTAAACTCACTCAAACAACGTTACATTATTTGAAACAATTTGACAGAAGGAAAATGGTGGTACTCACATATTTATTTGTGCTTGCGTTGTTATTAAATTCTTAATGTTTAGGGGGTGCTCCTAATTGCCCCCTCATCCCTTACTTACTGCCTCCTTGTAGTGTCTGCGAGACTTATAAGTTCTGCACAGCCTCACCATGGACACTGCTCTGCTTACACATCTCCCTCTGTCTTCTTTACTCTGCTGATTCTATTAATTGTTGCAGAAAGAGTGCTGGCAGGCAGCCAATATCCTAGTAAGAGGTCAGTGATGGGACACACATTAAAATTTCTGCTTTCCTCTACACTACGGGTTTGGGGTCTTGTACTTGCAACCCAGTGATTCTGTCTTTTTTCACTTTAAATAAGTACAATGTGGTTTTTTTTTTTTCTTAAAGGACAACTCCACCCTCATAAAAACATCTTTTAGAAAGAATGGCCTCTTTAAAATATGTTGATATCATAGTTTGTCCTATGAATTCATTACTGTATGCCTGCTATGCTTCTGGAGGCCTCATGGAAACTGAGCAATTTAGAAACCTGTACTGAGCCTGTACTGAGCCTGGGCATGCTCAAAAGAGGCAGACAGGGGATTAACATTCAGTCATTGGCTGTGATGTCAACTGTCAAATTCATAACTGACAGTTGCTAATTGGAAGAACCAGGAAGCAGAAACAGGGACAGCAGGACATTGTGCAGGATTTCAGGTTAGACTTATATATTTCACATTTCAAACTATTACCATTTAGGGTTTTGGGGGAAGATTTAACTGTATATAAGTTTTCATTTTGGGGCTGGACTTGCCCTTTAAAGATATTTGTATCCATATTTAGCTAGTAGAGCTGCCCATACAATCAGCAAATTTAGACAATTAAACCTTGATTGGATTCACACAAGTTAATGAGTATGATTAGGTTTTTATGACTTATAATGTGAAGTCTTTCTGTTCGCTTCTACGAATCCCATAATTACTTAAGGCAAGGGGCATTAATTCCAAGATCCACCTGGTTGGTTAAGTACAGTAGAAGTCATAAAATCAAGTTTCATCAAGTCTTGATACAAAAATCTTTGCATTTTGTGGTTACTAAGCCTCTGGCGGACATTAGCTTTTCTAGGTTCTAAAAAAATAAACAGTGATATGTGAATAACCCGATTATCAATTTAATAAATAATAAAATGTTTTGGATAGCTGCTCTCGTATAAGTATATAAGAGAGCTGCTTTATTCAACATTAGTAAACATATAACTATTTCACATCATATTTTTATGAATATCATGTGAATTATAGAGATGTACCCACGAATCAGGTTCCGAAACGGATTTCACAGATCAGCCGGAACTCTGCCTTTGCCGATTTCTGACTTTCATGCATTTTTCCGAACGGTTTTCCAAACTGTTTTCGGTAATTTGTGAATGGTCGAGAATTTTAGAATTTAATAAAATTAATCGCACATTTTCCATATTTCTAGAATAAAAAAAAAAATCTTGAAAAGGAAGCGCATGAAGTTTCTGGTACTGGACAGAGTTTTAGAGATTTTTAGCTTGCGGATTTTCTACTTTTTCTGAAAATCTGCAATTCTGCAAGCGGAATGGATTTCAGTGAGTTTGGACATCTGTAGTGAATAGATTGTGCAGAATCTGTTCAGTACCACCCCAGAAAACAGCATTAAAGTGAATGTAACCCCCTAAAGAACTAAGAACTGCTTGGCTACACCTTTTGACCCATAGTCATTTTTTTTTTTTGCTTGATCCAGACCATAACAGGACTGGCTAGAGAATACTAGTAGGCGTGACCTGCTCTTACAAGCTCCCCCAATATTTTAGCACTGAGCATGTCCCAGAACGATCACTGACTGTGAATTTCCCATTAAAGACACAAGATTACTTCTTTTACAAGTACAGTTCTTACACTTTAGTTGAAAAAAAAAGGGGGGGGAATGGATTTCATCTACTTATAATGTTTATTTGAAAGCAACATTATAGTTCAAATGGCTATTGACTCCGGCCAGACACCACAACATCATTTAATTTTACAGGACAATCTGAATGGTACTTCAGTCAATTTGTGATTCTTGAAATATATATGGATTTTATATTTAAGTCTTTGGGAGAAATAAAAAAAAAAAATCAATATTGAACGTGTAACGAGCCAACAATGCAGAGTGTTATCTTGTTAAATGACTCCGCACACGTGCGTCATTCCCTTACAGAGGGACCGAGGATTCCTGGGATTTATACATTTTCAGCAACATAAAACAAATACAATAAACCTGCTTCCCCCACAATAGGATTTTATAGACCGTTTCCAGCTGTTTTGGATGGAAGAGGATGGATCAATCTAAAAAGGCCTCTGACAAAATTATATAATCATTCATGGGTTCGGACCATTACTATTGATTGTAATGGACCATAAGGTTTTTCGGGGATTGCAAAGAATGTTAATCCAAAATATTATTATTATTATCAACTAGAAAGGGAAAGTTTAAGCATAAAACTTTAAATTTGGCTTGAAAGGCTGCATTTTGAAAGGGAATGCGTGTCTGTGCTGTATGTTTTAAAACGACCTTGCTAGGCTAGGGCAATGAAAGAGGGTGCTTACATTTCACAATTTATTATAATTTAATACATATCTTTTTATGATTGTGTGTATAGTTGCCATGGAAACGGAAGGGTAGGTTGGGTGTGATGGTGTATCGGTAGGTAGGTAGGTAAGTTTACCCGTGTCGGTGTGGTGTTATGATTTAAAGTGCTAAAACATACAACCTAAAACTAACCTTTTTGATAATTTAGGTATGGTTGACATGGAAATGGAAGGATAGGTTGGGTTGTGAGGGTGTATCTGTAGGCGTGTGTACTTGTGGTAGGCGTGTGTACTTGTGTCTGTGTGGTGTAAGGGGGTATGTTTTGTGTTTATGTGTAAGCATAAAACAGCGATGTTTCTTCTGTGTCCTTGCAGATGTTTTAAAACTACACTTTCAACATTCACCAATGGCAGATGGCAACATGGAATGCTGGGAGTTGCATTTTACATACATAAACCATACATTGAGCTTTACATATATTTATTATTGTGCTTTTATTTTATACATTTTAGGAGTTTTAATTTGAATTTGTGTGTGTGTAGTTGTGTGTGTCTGTGTCAGAGAGACGAGGTGTGTAGTTAGTGTGTTAGTGTAGAGTCGGACCCAGGTGCATTTCATTAAGACGACAGTTGGGATATGATTTGATCACATGACCCTAAAATCACAGAATGTTCATGTGTAGGGATTGTTCTTATTATTGTCAATGGGAAAAAATGTCCCAACATTGGTGAATAAAGTGGCAACGCCTTCTTAGCTAGAAGAAAGCACAGTTCCCCTATGTGTCTCTGATGTCTATACAGAATGTAATGTCTCTAGCTGGAAAACTGTGGGAGAAGATAGAGCAAAAACCTGACAAATAAAAGAAGAAGAGAAATAAGAGAAGAAGAAGAAAAATAGGAAGGACGGAATTTTCAAGTCAAATGATCAGTAATAAAAAAAAAGTTCACAAAAATGGTTCACGTCAAGTTAATACAAAGGTTTCTCTGTAAAAGAACGACATTTTAAACAAATATATTTGATTTAATTAAAACTAATATTTTAAATAATCTATTTCATTCTTGAAAAGTTGAAGTTACCCACAAGCTACACAACTGAAAATCCAGGTGAAATTTTAATAGATTTAAGTCAGTATATTTTTATAAGTTCTTTAATAAGATCATGAAAAGAGAACGATTTAACTTATAATATTATTATATTCTAAAGTAGAATGTGAGGTGAGGCAATATCCTTATATTATAATGTGAAGTTTTTCCACAAAAATAACAGAAATTCTTTATTGTTAAGGTGACAGCTTTCAATGGGAAAGTGCAGTGGTACTGTATATATTTGTATAAAAACCACTTAGCTACATAACCAAGAGGTTTTTATAAGGATATATACCACTGCACCTCCCCATTGAAAGTCCATAGCCTAATGCATTACAATGCTATTATTATGCTTGTGAAGGTAGAGTCTTGGGGGAATTATTTTAGTATTCAACTCCCTGCTCTGTTCACTTCCTCCTCCGCCTATGCCCTGTTTATCGGCTGATGAAATAGCCTCATATTTCACAGGAAAAAAATATCCGAAATGGTTTTCCTGTGCACCCTACCTCCTCTATACAGCTTCCAACTCCTACGACTGCACTGGCTAACCTACCTTCATTGGTTAATCCCTTTAATTACACCCTAACGAGCTTCACCACTATTACAGAACAGGGACTCTTATCTCTCCTATCCAGGACACATCTCACCACCTGCCCCCTTGACCCCATTCCCTCTCATCTTATTCCTCCTCTCTCCTCTTCCTTCATACCAGCCCTAAACTCTCTCTTTAACTTGTCCCTAGCCACTGGTATTTTGTCCTCCTCATTTAAACATGCCGTGGTCTCCCCTATACTTAAAAAACCCTCCCTCGACCCGTCCGCTCTTTCCAGCTACTTGCCTGTCTCCCTTCTCCCATTTGCTTCCAAACTACTGGAAAGACATGTCTATGCAGATCTGGTCAGTCACCAGTCTGCTAACTCTCTTTGACCACCTCCAGTCAGGCTTCCACCCTAACCACTCCATGGAAACTGCCCTCACTAAAGTGACCAACGATCTACTTAGTGCTAAATCTAAAGGTCACAACTCTTTGCTCATTCTTCTTGATCTGTCCTCTGCTTTTGATACTGTCGACCACCCTCTACTTCTTCAGATCCTGGCCTCCTTGGGTATCCAGGACACTGCGCTTTCTTGGCTATCCTCCTATCTCTCTGGTAGGACCTTTAGTGTTTTCCACTCTGAAATTAACTCCACCCCTCGCCCCCTCCCTGTGGGGGTCCCGCAAGGCTCAGTACTTGGTCCGCTTCTTTTCTCCATCTACACCTATGGCCTTGGACAACTCATTAGTTCATTTGGATTCCAGTATCACCTGTATGCGGATGAAACCCAAATTTACATCTCTGCCCCTGATCTCCCTACACTGACATCCCAGGTTCCAGACTACCTTAGTGCCATCTCTGCCTTCATGTCCTCCCGCTTCCTCAAACTCAACATGGACAAGACTGAAGTTGTCCTTTTCCCACCCTCATGATCTGTTCCCCTCCCTAGCCTCACTATTAATATTAACAACACACCTATATCCCCATCTCTTCATGTCCGCTGCCTGGAAATAACGCTAGATTCTGATCTTTTTTTCAAACTCCATGTCAATTCGCTTGCCAACTCATGTCAGCTCCAACCCAAAAACATCTCCTGCATCAGACACTTCCTCTCGAACAAAGCTACAAAAATCCTAGTCCATGCCCTAGTCATATCCCGGCTAGACTACTGCAACTCACTCCTGTGTGGTCTACCAAACAACCACCTGGCTCCACTTCAATCCATCCTCAACTCTGCTGCCCGGCTCATTCATTTCTCTTATTGCTCCTCTAATGCCTCTCCTCTCTGTCAGTCACTCCATTGGCTGCCCATCACGCAAAGGATCTGGTTCAAGCTGCTTATCAAGCTGCTTAACCTTTCCTATAAAGCACTATCCAACACAGAAACTCCATACATCTCAGAGCTGATTCACCGATATCGTCCCAGACGCAACCTCCGCTCTGCAAACGATCTCTTCTTCTCATCCACCCTTGTCACCTCTTCCCATGCCCGTATTCAGGACTTTGCTCGTGCTGCCCCTCTGCTCTGGAACTCCATTCCTCCGTCTGTCCGTCATTTACCATCCCTTAATACCTTCAAACGTAACCTTAAAACCCACCTCTTCAGGCACCATATAACCTGGCCTAAACATTACCCATCTTACTACCCAATATGATCCAACCTGCCTTTCACACTCCACTACCAATCTATTTACAGCCTACCGACTCCTGCAACCTCATGTCTCACCCCATATCCTCTAGACTGTAAGCTCTTTGGGCAGGGTCCTCTCTCCTATTGTATCACAGTATTGCTGTAAGAAACTTGAAACTCATCACTCTGTTTACTCATATTTTGTATTTCCTGTGTATGTAGTATGTATGACTTTGCATAGTATTACCCTGTATGTAATGTATGACTATGTAATTGTAAAGCACCACGAAAGATGTTGGCGCAATATAAATCCATAATAATAATTATAGAAAGTTATTTTACTCTAAAAGTAATTATTTTACAATATTGTTTGTTTATTTATGACCACATGGTTATTTTATGTTGTAGAATAAAACCATATATACTTGAGTATAAGTCGATCTGAGTATAAGGCGAGGTACCTATTTTTACTCGAAAAATTAGTAAAATCTGATTGACCCGAGTATAAGTCGAGTGTAGAAATTATGACAACTACTGCCTTCTGATTCTGTATAGTTTTGAGGCTTTAGTTGCCCTTTAAATGGACAGCAGAATTAACATATAGTAGTCCCATACTGTAATAGTTAAATTCTGCTGTCCATTTAAAGGGCAACTAAAGCCTCAAAACAATATAGAATCAGAAGGCAATCTTAAACAATATATACAGTACCATCCTCCTGATTCTGTGTTGTTTTAATGTATTAGTTGTCCTTTAAATGGTAATTCCACACAGTAACCCCCCAATTCATGTTTGAAAACTACAACTCCCAACATGCTTTAGTTGCTGGGAGTTATAGTTTCCAAACATCTTCAGTGGCAAGGCATTAGGCTTACTGTACTGTAATACTGTCCCCCCCACCCCAGAGAGAAGGTACAGAGTAGGATTAGTGCAGAGAAGAAGATATAATATGCACCGTATACACTAACCTCTTATCCAGAAAGCTGGCTGCCGCTCACTCTGATCCACTGCTCTGGTGTTTGACATCATTACTCGGCACCGGGAAGTGAGACCGGCGCCAATAGTGACGTCAGTTGGAAGACGCCTGGATCAGAGCAAGCAGCAGCCGGATTTCTGCATCAAAGGTTAGTGACTCGAGTATAAGTCGAGACTGGATTTTTAGGCTTTTTTTAAAGCTTTTTTTACTCGAGTATAACAATCATTGTTTCACATCCGTGTTGAAAAATAACGCCGCCGCTTGTTACAGCATGTCGATATTCATGATAAAGCCACTTTATGATTATGACCCCTTGTCAGAAAATGATACCCAGCTCTAAAATACATCACATACATAGAAATGCATCTTTTAGAGAAAAAATAAAAAGCGTAAAAATGCTTATCATAAGATGTTAGCAATCAATTACAGAAATGTGAAAAGGTAGAGGTTTAGAGAGTAATTGATCTTACAAATTTGTGAACTTCTAACATTGATTGAGAATGAAATCAATGGGCCCCGATGTCAAACGCTATAAGGATTTTTCCAACACAGAGAAGAAAAACAAAGGTGTTCGATACAAACTTACACTTCACCTACAAAGAGACTCTCGCCTTTTATCAATAAATCATGGGAGGTCAGAGAGTCAAAAAACCCATCACAACCAATATTCCTATTTCAAAGGCATCGATGGGGATTAGTTCTCTGAAAACAGAAAATAAAAGAAATAGATATTGGCTTAACATGGAAGAAATGTTTCAATTTCACAAAAGCCAAGAGTTTTTTCCCCCCAAAAGGGTAAAGCACTTTGAGGAAAAGTAAAAGAGTTAAAGGTGAACCAAAGCTAAAAAGTTAGTGAGCATGCGTGTATTGTAAACTCCTAGCAGATACTGTAGGTAGAACCTCATCTACCATGAGGCACAATGAGACCTGTGCCTCAGGTGGCATCCCTGGACCAAAGGGAAAAGGCGGCAGTTGTCATCAGCGGAAAACACTTTTTTATCCTCAATTGGCAGCCATGATGATGGTGACTGACCGCCCGCAAACTTGTGATGTGACCGTGACTGCCAAGGCTGCTTGAAGGCAAGCTTGCAATATAATACAGACCAGTACGTACCTTCCCGATCCTACCGGCAGCCTATTCCTGTCATTGGTCACTGTATTTCTTCTGCATGCCTGTGCTCCCTTCCTTCATCTAGTGCTGCATCCGGACTCCTGTGAAAGGAGTCAGGACACAGCACCAGAAAGTAGGGAGCGCAGGCTCGCATTGGAGTCCTGTCTAATCAGAACTGCAGCTTTTGGACAACCCCCCTTCAACCCCCAAGGAGCAGAGGAAAAGGACCCAGGAGCAGCAATGAGGTGCACAGTCCCGAGTTACGTGCTCAGAGAGAGGGTGACGACCTACATACAGATGAGAAAGTCGGTGGAGACTAGTAACATATTGATTATATAGTAAGACATTGATTATATTATATAAAACAACACCACCGATACACAACTCCAGTGTTGTGCTGGAGTCAATAAAGCCTACTGGCTACTGCTGGGGGATTAATGGTGGGGCTGGGCCCTGGGGTCCACACAAGCTGTTCGAAAAAGGCATGTAATATCTGTTTCTATTTATTTACATTGTTGCTAATTGGCTGTCTGGTGAACTGTTAAAATACCTATGTGATAGGAAGTTCAAAATCATACAATTTTAGCCACGCCCACCAATGACCTCAGTCACATGATCCTTTGTTAGGATTCCAAATTGTACTTTCTTTACTGGACTGTAACATGATTGGCTAGAAACCTTAAGTGGGCAGTGATCCCCTATAAAAAGTATCTGTAGTTCTCAGGACTAGGCATGTGTGTCACTGACTAAAACAGTGGGTGTGCCTGGAAGTCTGGAATGCTTTGAAATAGGGCAAACATGTCAAAAATGTAAATTTCTAAGCAGCCACAGAAAAATGACAGGCGAGACAAAGATTAATGTGTTTAAGTCAAAGTGTTCTGCCTTCTGATTCAATGTTGTTTGGAGGCTTTAGTTGACCATTCATTTTACACAACCTTTTCAATAATTGGTTTGAGACCTCCCCCAAGATTGCAATACTTACCTTTCTCCCGGCGTTCCTGCATAGAGATATCCAGCACCAACTCTGCCAGTCTGTCTTCTTCTTTCCCCAGTCAGAATAGCAGCGATCAGTAACGGGCCAGTTCATTAAGGCTGCTTAACGAGCCATCACCTCTGCAACTGTGCAGGGTTTTGGGTGAGTATGAAGACCAAAGAGATTTCCTAGTCTGAAAATCAGTTGGCTGGTCAACTGGGCAAGTTAAAGTATTCTGTCAGACACTGGATACTAATGAGATGCCAATTAATATTCGAATTCTAAATACTAATACTAACTTTATTACCTTTTCACCTGTATAGTCCCTTCTGAATGGGGTAGGTGGCTATTGTGTGGGGTAAAGTTGGGTATGTGTAGAGGCTATCCCGCACCTTTTTAGTGCCATTTTAGACCTGAAGGATCTGCCCTGTCCAAACAAAGTATTTATAAAATATATGGAAACAAAATCTGGATTAAAAAATGTGAAGGCAAATAATAATTAAAAAAAAATATATAATAATAAACAGTATAGCTGCTTAGATTTTTCTGTCTATAACATGTTAAAAGAAATGCTCCGTATAAACGTACCTTTTAAGGTATTAATCTGGATATTGTATTAGAAGTTATATTTAGCCTTTAAATAGGATGCTTATATAAAAGAAAGATATCTCTTCCCTTCTAAAACGTATTGCTTTTCTTGCAAGACAAATGTTTGGAGTATCCGTGACTAATCTCTACGTGACCCAAGAGTTTGAATCATCGCTTTAGATCTAAATTGGTAACAATGTGCATTCTAATTTAATAAGTTCTATACAACGTAGTAGAAAAGACCTGTATTTAGAAGAAAGGCTTTGCTTAATGGTCTTTACAAACCAGGGTTTCTTTCAGGTATTTTTAAACAAAGTTCCCCTGAGTTTATAACAGTCGCCTGATAATCACACATACACAAGACAAAAATCAAACACATCATCTCTAAATACATCGTCTAAATACAAGATCTTCAAACAGAAAAAAATTAATACAAAGCAACTAATGATTTAATCCAATTCCCACACTACTACGGAAAATAGAACACTCAATAAACAAATCTATTTAGAGTAAAGCAATTTTTAAAAATTATTTTAACCGTTAAAGAGCAACTGTGGTTTCCAAACAAGTTAGGGTTAAATATAAAGCCTGCAGTCTTTCCTTTAAAATGAGCCCAAGATAACATATCTGGCTGTAGCCTAAGAAAAATTATATTGGGGTGAATGTTCAAATTTCCTGCTTCCAGTTGGTTGAGTGACATCACCTGACTTCTGTTCCACCCCTGGGGATAAGCATGCTCAGTTAAGACTTAATGCTGGGGGAAACAGGAAGTACCTGGGGAGGGAACGATGGTTGAGAAGAGGGGCTTAATAATGCATGCAGTAAAGGTACCATTTAATTGTAAACAAAATAATCAATATCAATATGTGTGGGCGCATCTCTAGAATAACCCAGAATCTAATCTAAAAAGCAGCTATCTCCTTATAGCATATTGGACTTACAGGTTTCCATCCTCTATATCCAGTATGTAAGTATTAAAATTCACAAAACAAAACAGCCTCCAGTGCAGAGTCATGTTTAAAATCCACCCGTCACATTGGTTTCCAATTTAAATCCTAAGATTAGTGCACACTAGACATTACCTTATTAACAAACATATCCGTGTCAATTACCAATGTAAAGAATCCACGGGACCATGCCTCGTACTGAACACGAGAGCCAGAAACACGTTGAGATCCACTGTAACATGATCGCTCTGTGGATTTTGTGGATTTGTAACGGGAACTTTAGACGGATACATAGGATGAAAATCGCCCTTTACTTACCTTTTTAACAGTCTTATCAGGCTCCAAAGCAATATCTGGAATGTTGGCATCAACCATTAAAGAGAATAAGTTGAGGATCAGATTGGAATATCTAGAAAGACAGACGGAACAGTATATCATAACCTCGTATTCAAGGATATTTCTATCACCGTATAAAGCAATAATCATTTAAATTTTAATACATAGGATTTTCATAGGTTCCAGAGCACATTAAAAAATGCATAACCATGCCTTTTAAAGGGCAACTGCAGTGCCAGATGGTTTACCCAAAATGTATGCAGTATAAAAAAAAAAACATTTAGCAGGGAAGTAGGAGAACTTACTCCTACCTCCTGTTGGGGCCCCGTTGAATAGATGCTCATGCAGCAGCTCTTCCCCACAGGGTACACAATTCACTATTGAACATACAGAACCCTTCTGGCCAGTGAATATATAATGTATCTCGCCCTCTCCCTGTAGGAAATCTGTTTATTTGATTGTGCTGCAGTTAATATTCTGATCTTGCAGAGAGATTGGAGCTATATAAATAACGTTTCAAAGCTAGAGATTCTGCCAGGGTCCAGGCAGAGAGAACGTTGGCAGTTAAACATTCTCCTAAAAGCCATTTGACGGTCAGAGTGATGAGCCAAAGCTGCTGAGTAATTATCAGGATGTTATCACTAATATAATATTTCTGTAGCAGGATTAACTGCATTCCAACATGCTACATTTGCCATCCAAAGGGACAATGAAAGGTTAATGGGAAAACTCGCCCTACAAACAGATCATATACATTCTCTTAGGATATAAAATGTTGGTGCGCTAATGTAGCAAAATGTTTATAAAAATCATACTGCAAACGAAACAATCAATGTGCACAAAGATGTAGATTATACATTCTGTATAATGTTCCCCCCACCGTTAGTCCAAAGGAATCATATAAAAGTAGCAGACCATATGCTTCATGCTTTTATTGGGCAAACAAATCCCCAGGGGGTCTTTACTATTTTTAGAAATGAATGATATGTTTGGAAAAGATCATGAGAAATAGCTTATTAAATTTATCTCCCATCTCTGTTAGTATCTTATTAAAACTCTCCTTGTATGCAGCTATTTACGTATTCAGTGTTCAGGTTATACTTTACCCCAATCCATGGACCCTATCACATTCAGGATGTCTTAATCATTGTTGGGGAAACGGACAGAGGAATCCCATGCAAACATAGGGAGAAGGATTTGAAATCAGGACTGCGAGGCATTAATGCTGACCATTGAGCCACCAAACTGTCTAACCGAAACATTATCCACTTAAGTTTCAATGGTCTTCTAGATCTACCAGACATTGTTGGAAATCTTTAAACCTTGGTCAATACCCACTGTTGTAGGAATTATTTCCATACTTGCCCTGTACAGTTAGGACAATTACTGTCTTTAATTATTTAAAGGGTATGTCCACCCCCCACACAAACTTTTAGTATTAGGCTAATTGCCCCCCAAAACCTCAACCTCGCAAGGTTCTTAAGTTCTCAAAGCTGCTGGTAAACCTACTTACCAGTTTTTGTGGGCAATTAGCTTAATACTAAAAGTTTGTGTGGGGATGGACATACCCTTTAACACTTTGCAAGGTCATCAAACAATAGAAATATGTCAGAAAAGTCTAGAAGTTACAAAAAAATATTTATTTTCATTCAACGCGAGTTTTACAAACACAGGGCAGTTCTGCTACAGAAACCAAATTATAAATCATTTTGTATTTTAGACATTTTGACTTCGTTTTATTACTTTTATGTCTTTTTCCAAATCTTCGCAAAGCTCAGCTGAAGGACAAGAACATTTCTAGTTTTAATGTAGCCTTAGCAGATCAAGCACCAAGCCTAAATCCATGAGATTGACACCTTTAATAAAAGTTATAATACCGCAAATCCCATTAACACAGATTCATTGTTTGAACAAAAAACAAGATATGCCTTGTTTCGCCCTAATCTCTTCCTATAAAACAAGGTTTGCGGACATTCGCCTCTACGTGGAAAATGACAGTGTTATCCCTCACATCCCTTTGTGATGTTATTTTGATCTCATAAATAAATACATAAAACAGCTATATTTGTTTTTCCTTGCAGACGGCATTAGTCCACTTGTCTGCTGTTTCTGACAATTTTGTGCCCAGCACATCTTGGAGTTTCTAAAAAGTTGAGTCATCTAAAGGCAATCAGGGTTACTCACTAGTGTTTTGATTAACCAGCACATGGGTTGATATGCATATGCAATAAATAAACTCTTCTATCAACTTTCAAGGCTGGATTGATTTATTTAATCCCGTATTAGGCACATGGACAGATATTATAATTTGAGAAGTTCTGTTTTCTAATTTTCTAAAATTTCGAAATTCGAAAACGGACCCATAGAAGTCTATAAGAGAAACAATTTTGAAAGTTTATGTCCATTTTGAGGGACAAATAGTAATAGTAGGTTACTGTAAATGACACAGAGACCTGGGGAATGGTCTGGGGAACCCGTAAATAGAACCAAAACTTATTTTAAAACTATCTTTCCTCATGATCGGGCTGTTTTCCAGCTTCCGCATTGTATTTTCGAGGGTTACCGAAATCGAGCGCTACTTTCGAGGGTTACCGATATTACAAATTTGATGGTAACCGAAATCATTTCTTGCTTTTGAGGGTTACCAAAATCATTTCTTGCTTTTGAGGGTTACCGAAATCGAGCGCTACTTTCGAGGGTTACCGATATTACAAATTCGAGGGTTACCGAAATCGCTTCTTGCTTTTGAGGGTTACGGAAATTAATCATTACTTTCGAGGGTTACCGAAATCGATCATTACTTTCGAGAGTTACCGAAATCGATCATTACTTTCGAGAGTTACCGAAATCGATCATTACTTTCGAGAGTTACCAAAATCGATCATTACTTTCGTTTCACGGTTTCCGATTTCCGATTTTGATTATCATCTATTTTCGATTTTGTTAATTATCGAAATTTCGATAGGAAACAAGCTTTTCTTCACATTATGTCTAAAAGGTTATTGATAAATAAAATATAGTAAGGAACCCTTACACTGAACTGGCTCATCAACAGACTTGATGAGACAGTCTGTATTTCAAAACAAGGTCCCCAGGTAAAGGGTAAGATAAGGGTAAAGCCACACTATGTTGGACATCAAAGAGCAGGTAAAGCACATGCGTTACCATCGGTTTGCACTGCAATCAGAGAGCATGTGGTTTGCAAAAAAATTGTGAACACGTGCTCTGAAAACGAATCCCAGCTCAACATCATCTTAATTGGCTATTTCTGTACTGTAAAGTTTTTTTTAAGTATTAACTTTTAACCAAAGGAGAATTATAAGAATTACCAACCATTTAAAGGCGAAATATTATCGATATAGTCAATAATTGACTGCTTCTTCCCGTACTTCCTTAACATATGTTCTCCAATATCAGAGCTATGAGAATTGTCAGTGACCATGACTGTGGGAGGAGCCATAAAGACATCCGTATAATTCTCCTTTAATCACTTGTATCCACTTTCATATGCTACTAAACCTTACACATTCTATGTAGTTGCAATAAAATATTAATTTGGTCATAGTTTTCCTTTATAACAACTACATTGCAGGACACATCAGAGACACTGAAACTGAACTTGAACGTTTTGTAAAAAGATATATATATATATATATATATATATATATATATATATTTCCCCAGTCAAGTACACATGGGACAGTAATTATTATGTTAATTAAAGTGTTACTGAATTCTATCTATTCTATTTTCTAATATATTTAAGAGGTATAAAAAGCAATTATTTTGCTACTTGTGCTATAATTACAGAACAATAAAGATAGTGTTGGGAAATTATCTATTTCTTTATTCTCTGAAAGTTTTTCATTACAGTTTTATGGTAGACACGGGGAATTCGGTAGATCCAGCCTTGCAAACCCTATATAGCTCAAGGGGCACAAACCACAAGAAATAAGTAAGTCCCTTCCCCCTTCCCTGAAGATACTTTGTAACACTAGTAGATTTTATTTCCCTGGCCACCCTGGTGAGACCGGAAGGGGCTATGCCAGTAGCACTTTATACAAAGCAATGAATGTTTGACAGAAAAATAAAAATAAAATGCACGTGTAAATTATTAATGTGTTTTACTGCAATATAAATGATTCTCAATATCGGTTTAATACTGTAAATAAAATCTCTTACTTTGTGGCCCAATTAGAATTGATATTCTGGATACTGCACCTACTAAGGGTCATTTACTGGAGAAGGTATATATATTAATATGCAATACGGTAAACTCTCTCAAGTTAGAAACATGCTCATTTCCTAAACCTGTTTTAAAACTGTGTGGGGTGAACATGCCCTTTAAGATTAGAGTAAAAGAAGTTTCATCTTCAGGTTATGGAAGGTTTCTTTACATTGAGAATAGTGAAACTGAGGAACTGTCTTCCAGCAGATGTGGTAATGGCAAGTTCATTGGGTAGAAAACAAATTAGAAGTTATGGGTTGATACAGTAATCTTTTACATTAACACACTCCTGAAATGGTGTAATTACTTCACATCAGCTTAATAGCCAATACTAATTGTTTCTTTTCAATAATAGTGTTACATTTAATAATTAACATTAGGTTAAAGTAGGTTAGTAGAATTATGCCAGGGTTCCAACAGACAAATATTGAACAACTTAAATATACAATGTTGTAGACATACAAGCACAAATCATTCACATTCATTCATTAAAGGACAGCTATATAAAAATTAACTTTTTAAAAATGATAAGTACATGGGAAAGGGAGGTAGGTTTGATTATTCCTACCTCCCAATATTGTTTCATTGAGGAGCTACAGCACATACAGTTTTCATCTGCCAGGTTGGTGTCCTAGGCCTGACTGTATTAAATATAGCGCTGAAGCACTCCGGAAGACTGGCAGGAGCAGTTTTCTTCGTGCTGCTGCTCTTAACAAAAATGATATCAGGAGGTAGAAAGTACCATTCCTACCTCCCTGCCTCAGGAACTTGTTATTTTATCTGTTAAAACAAAACAAACTTTCTATCGACCCCAACAACACCCAAACCCTCCCGTGTGTTTGCCATGATCCATCCACTCTACATGACACTTGCATACATACCATTAGCACAGCACAGGTGAGGAATAAGTATAATAACTGATCATTGTAGCCAACCACACATTATGTTGTCACAAACAAAGACTGGAGTTATTACCTGCGAAGGTGCAAGAAGGCCGTGTAACACTGTTTGCGGAAGGCCTGGTATTGCTCACTCTGGGTACCTCCCATCCCTTCAACCATTTCTTTGTTAAGTTTCATTGGTGGAGGAAGAGGCTTTGGGTCCCTCCCCAGGATGTAGCCAAAATCAATGTGGAACAGTTTTCCTGTAAGGGAAGTTAATAACGGTTTAGACAGACTTAATCTGGTTAGTGCATTCTAAAAAAATCACAACTTGCAGGGGGATGAAATGGATACCAGTTCCCTGGTTTGGGTCTGGTTAGTGTTACCCCCCCCATTCTATTCACTTAAGGTGCCCATATACCTTGCCATCATCAAGCAAAGATACCAAGCACTGCCTTTTAGTTTGTTTTAGTTTTAGGTCTTGTTGAGTGTTCGTCTCCTTTACTTTCATTGGATAAAGTAAAAGGTTCAAAATCCTATTCAATACGTGCAATAAATGGTATCACTCTACCACTAGGGGAGCTAAAGAAAAATGAAAGACAGGCTGTTCATGAACGAAGAAACACCTTTGTCTGACAAACAGGGAGTTTGACTTCTACTGGTAATATTTCCTGCCCCTGGTACCAACTGTCTGGCACAAGCTGCCCCGCACTCAGTTCACATTAAAACAAAGCCGAAATGTTGTATTTCATAGATGATATTTGGACATGTTAAATTTCTCAGATGTCGACACACAACTATCAATATACATTGTATATTCCACTGTAGCTTATCATTCCGAGCATCTGTAGAAATCACAAAGGATTCACCATATTTTTATACGAATTCAAACATATTCAAGCAAGGGAAACAAGCTCAGACAATGTTTATCATTCTGCGAAGTCAAGCTACAGACAGAGAAGCTTCAAGACTCCGTCCCAGGGTCCCTTACGGAGTTATCAGGGATCGCCAGTAGTGTCAACACCTCCACATTCTGCTGTCATCAGATGAAACGGACAAGGCTACGGAGGCCCTATGTCACAGGCGCTCTTTACAAAGCCAACTGAGCTGGAGGAAAGGCACTTATCAAACAGGACAGCTTCTTTTATTATTCAGAACTTCTCTGGGGAAAAAAAAACTTGTTTCCCCTGTAACTGTTTTCATTCAAAGATAATAAAATGTTCACACAATAAGTTGTACTTCCTAATCTACAGATTCACTGCATGCAGATCACTACTTTTTAGAAATCTCCGTATAGTTTTAGGTTGTGTACACAAGGCCTGATATTTTAACCCAATCAAACTCTGGGACTGGAATCTCTGCCAATCTCTGCAAGTCCAGCTCCAAAATGAAAACTTACATACAGGTAAATCACCCCCCAAAACCCTAAACGGTAATAGTTTGAAATGGGAAATATATAAGTCTAACCTGAAATCCTACACAATGTCCTGTTTCCCCTGTTTCTGCTTCCTGGTTCTTCTAGTTAGTAACTGTCAGTTATGGATATGACAGTTTATATCACAGCCAATGAATGGTAATCCCCTGTCTGCCTCTTCTGAGCATGCTCAGGCTCAGTACAGGCTCAGTACAGGTTTCTAAATTGCTCAGTTTCCATGAGGCATCCAGAAGCATAGCAGGCATACAGTAATGAGTTTATGATAGATCAACATATTTTAAAGAGGCCATTCTTTCTAAAAGATGTTCTCATGAGGGTGGAGTTGACCTTATATATAATCTGAAATTTTCACCGTGAATGACTTTTTTGACCAGTTTTTACTACATTGGACAAAAAAATGAGTCAGACATGACGGCCATTTTTGTCCATTTGAACGTGCCACGCGATTAGTCAAGATGAAATATTGGTTTTCCAATCAGTAGTATGCCTGATGGGAATATTGGCCAGTGTGTACACAGCCTTAAAGGTCATAGTCCAATGATTTTTGGCCCTGTTTTAGTTTTTTTAAAAATACCAAGCGGGAACCATCATACATCATCTACCAACAGCTGTCTCTTTAAGAAACCTGCAGTTATATTGATTTATTAGCGAACTGTCAAACATTGTTCCAAAGAAAACCCGGTGTTCGCTATTAGTAGGTGACAGGGTTCAATAAGGATAGAAACGCACGCACACACTGATGTTTGAATTTAATTTTGTGCTCAGTTTAAGTTTTATTTGGCTCAATACCAAGGCAGATCCCAATCTGCTCACTAAATAGAAATGTCGTTGTCTCCAACAATCCAAAACGTAACTGAAAATCAAACGTTGGCATCTGCCGGTGGAAGGTTTTACGTTGATTGCCGTAACGTGACATATAAACAAACCTTTGGATTTCTTTTGGCAGAATACCAAGGATTTGTCGGAATTGGCCCGTTAATAAATTCCTGTTGGAATAACAAAAAGCTCAATTTTTGTACAAGTCGACGGTTAGGGACTGAAAATCTACATCCTGGATTTATTATCACAAAGATCCATAGAAGACTAATGAGGAGATTTGTACCATCTCTAGATACTGAATAACATATACCTTTAAAATACCATTCTATCAATCACTATATCAGCAGGTATAACTCCCAGAGTTTTATAATGCAAGGGCATGTAGACGGTGCTAAACCATTTTCCAACTAATCACACAGCATTAAGGCTTATTTCCCATCAACCCTAAATCTTAATTTCCCTTCTTTTCAGCTCTAGGGGTTTCACTTGTTCAAGGAGGCCCCTCCCCTGGTGCCACTATGTGTAAAAACTATATAATTTGTATGAAAGCTAAGCATATTGTTCTGCACTGCATGTTGATTCATGTTGATAACTGCTAGTTGATTCATCATTAAGATTCTGCAAAAAAGAGAAAAAAATCTTTGATGCTCTGTTCTCTCTCACTCCTCACTCACACCATCTTGCAGTTAGCTGCTCTCTGTGGTATCTGTGATACTGGAGCAGAGTCACAATCTAGCACTGTATCTAAAGAACACACATACACATACCACTCAAAACTCCTATTATCTTATAATTTAAATCAAGCAGTAATAACTGCTGCTCAAAACCCCTACTATCTCATTTTCCCATATCAAGGCAGTGTCCTTTCATTATAACATAAAATCACAGGGTAAATGTAATTGGCAGTAGCTCATTGCTCACTGATAATAGACACAGCTCAGCTACACTGCACACGCTCCTACACTCACAGACGTGTCTGGAAGGGGATGAGCTCAGAGGGGGGAATGTACATTAACTAGGAGAAGGCTGAGGGGGATATAGTAAAAAGGGAGCACTGGGAACAAAAAGTTCCCGGCAGCTGTAAAAATAAAGAAAATGAATTCACAGTTAGCAGCCCACCAGAAATCTGTAACATGATTTTATTTCCTATCCTTACTAATTTAGCTTGGAGATCTCTAATGTGTGTTTTTACTAGGAGGCCTAAAGGACAGAGTCACTGCTGGGGAGCCAGAAAGGAAGCCAGCTTTAAAAAAAAAAAAAAAAAACGAGGCGCAGACAAACAGTTAAAAGGAGCTTCAGGGAAGAGGCAAAGGTAAGTATAAAGATCTAAGGGTTGGGGTGGGGTAGGTACCTTTTTTTTTTTTACGGGGTAACAGAACAATCAGGAGTTTGTCTTTTTTCAATACTATTGACCCTTTAAGCTTCTCTACCCCATTCCCACAGCACACTGTGAGCATTAAGTTTGCATATTAACCCTTTTGTGACTTTCGTTGTTACACCATGCCCCACATACCCAGATAATAAAGGGGATAAGAATAACAATATAGAGAATATAAATACAGAGGTGCTGACTCTGGGACTGACTGGTAGGTAGTTGTTTACATATAAATACACACACACACATATATATCTTAACAGTATATATTTATAGGTGGGTGCAAATTCAGCAATGCAATATCTGAAATGTCGCATTAAAGCAATTCCATCAATAGTAAAAGAACAATATTAAAAACAATTCCATCACCATAAACGTGGCTTTGCGCTGCCCTCTGCTGGAGGAGGACGGTAAGTAACTACTGATAACAGATTTCTTTGATCAGTCAGAACTTGTTCTGCATTAGGACCAGACCAACAACAAAAATGCTTTGAGTGGATCTCCCCTAGTCATTAAAATGACTAAATGGTTTTAAAGTGAGAGAGTCTGGAAAGTCCACCTTTACCATGTTAACTAAAATTTAATGAAAGGACCAGTGAGTTAAAACTTTCTCAGGGTTATTTCATAAAAGTTCCTATTGTTGGAAATGGTGCTAATTTTGCCACAACCAATCAGATGTTAGCTTTCAAATGGAAGCTAACATCTGATTGGTTGGGGCAAAACTAGCACCATTTTTAACTATAAGAACTTTTATTGAATCTCCCTGTCTGTATTTTGAGTAAAGACACATCTTACTACATCATTAGGGTTTCTCCGTACCAACTTGTACACACATACATACACAGGGAAACCCAACAAGGCTATGTAGCAGTGCACAGCTAAACCATCCACATAGCTGGATTATATTCAGGTTTCATTTTAAAGTGATATTACATTTATATGCTACCCCTCAATATGCCAACCACACATGCACTGAATACAGACACATGTACAGTCTATAATATATACTTATAATGATCAAAAGCATAATTTATGTATGATTTTACAGATCACACATTTATAAAATGTACATGAAATCTTTCCCTTTAATAGTTACACTGGTACAGAGCTGCAGGTGGAGGATAATAAAGTGAACCTGATCTTAGCAGAGCTCTGTTTAATGTATTTCGCAATAGTGTATCTATTTAAAGGGGAATGTTGGAGGGTAGGTACTTATAGAAACAACATGGTGCAGAGTAGCAGGTGGAGGACAATGAAGTGAACTTGATATTAGCACAGCTCTGTATGTATAATGTATTTCTCAATAGAGTATCTATTTAAAGGGAATGTTGGAGGGTAGGTACTTATAGAAATAACATAGTACAGACCTGCAGGGGGAGGATAATGAAGTGACCCTGATCTTAGCACAGCTCTGTGTAATGTATTTCTCAATAGTGTATCTATTTAAAGGGGAATGTTGGAGGGTAGGTACTTATAGAAATAACATAGTACAGAGCTGCAGGTGGAGTATAATGAAGTGAACCTGATCTTAGAACAGCTCTGTGTAATATATTTCTCAATAGTGCATCTATTTAAAGGGGAATGTTGGAGGGTAGGTACTTATAGAAATAACATAGTACAGAGCTGAAGGGGGAGGATAATGAAGTGAACCTGATCTTAGCACAGCTCTGTGTAATGTATTTCTCAATAGTGTATCTATTTAAAGGGGAATGTTGGAGGGTAGGTACTTATAAAAATAACATAGTACAGAGCTGCAGGGGGAGGATATTGAAGTGAACCTGATCTTAGCACAGCTCTGTATAATGTATTTCTCAATAGTGTCCCTATTTAAAGGGGAATGTTGAAGGGTAGTTACTTATAAAAAACATAGTACAGAGCTGTAGGGGGAGGATAATGAAGCGAACCTGATCTTAGCACAGCTCTGTGCAATGTATTTCTCAATACTGTATCTATTTAAGGGGAATGTTGGACGGTAGGTACTTATAGAAATAACATAGTACAGACCTGCAGGGGGAGGATAATGAAGTGAACCTGATCTTAGCACAGCTCTGTGTAATGTATTTCTCAATAGTGTATCTATTTAAAGGGGAATGTTGGAGGGTAGGTACTTATAGAAATAACATAGTACAGACCTGCAGGGGGAGGATAATGAAGTGAACCTGATCTTAGCACAGCTCTGTGTAATGCATTTCTCTACAGTGTACCTATTTAAAGGTCAAGTGCATCCCTCAAATGAAAAACTGTATATAGCTAAATCCCCCCCACAAGTGTTAGAGTTAGAAAGCTGGGAATTGTAAAGCTGGGTACACACCATCCAACAATTCAGGCCGACCAACTGACATTTCAGTGTATCAGTTGATTGGTCCGATATAATGGATGTTTTTTTTTAGGCATCTGCCTACGAATCAGGCAAATGGGCAATCGGACAGGTCAGAAAACCTTGGCTGACCATACGATCCTCTACTTTTTCTGTGTCCAACACTCTTCGTCTAGCCGACCGGTCAAAGTCAGGACGAAGGATCCCAACGTGTGTACCCAGTCTTATGGTGGCCAAGACGTACAAACTGATCGTACAATCCGCCGGTCATACGATTGGATTGTCAGTCGGCCAAAATTATTCAACTGGCCCGATGGAGAAATTACTGGAAGATCGTTGAAGGATCTTGTCCATACGTGATCCGAAGATCGTACGATATCGGGATATCCCGATATCGTCTGACCAGGATTAAAGCGTCTATGGCCACCATTAGACTAACTGAAATGCTACCAGATGTTCTGTTACCTTCTTTCTGCTCCTGGTTCTTCCAGTTAGCAACTGTCAGTCATGAAGTAACCAATGACATCACAGCCAATCACTGTATGCTATTCCACTAATTGGAGGCAGAGGGAAGGGGGAGATCATATTTTTCTGTGTAACAGATTAGCCCTGTCTGTCAGCAGCTGTAGTTTGCTTCTAAATGAAATACTGGCAAGCCTTCTGCATGCTGGTTTTTAGGTAGGTTGGTTTGAAGGGATGATGCTGTGCATAAGTATCCATTAAGGCATGGTCTCCCTAATGGCTCCAATATAATGGTCTCCCATATAATAAGCTTTTTATGTCTATAGGTAATGAAAAAAAAAAATCTCTTACCAGCAAGAATGCGAAGATAATATAATATATACTACAAAATGCATTTATTTCCATGAATCTGTATATGTGAGATTGAAGTGCACCTACAGTAGTTAAAGGGTTTCTGGTCTGCTTAGTAAATAACTACTGGGTGGTTTAATATTGATCTATTTAGACGTAAAACAACATAGAAATAGCTTCCATAATCTTTCCTAAATCCCGAGAATACGGAAACCCAAATGTAAATGTGTAGCTTACAGGCTTACATTCTTTAAAGCATCTATTAAATCTGCACAAACAAGGGACCACTATACAGAAATTTTATTTTAAATGGGCATGTTCACCCCGCAACCCCCCAAAATCAGGACCCCCCAGAACCCTAGTATCACAATACTTCCTGGATTCCAGTCCCTCTTCCAAATGTGCTGTCTTCTTTCATGGGTTTAAAGATCACTTAAACCTCATACACACGTGCAATTGCAGGGGCCGACCCGCGATGTACGATGTTTATGCAACCGGAATGGCCAATCTTTCGGGGGCTGGTTGCCCGATCTACCAGGCAGATCATCAACCGCCCCGTCCGAATGGCTGTTTCAGCTGACAAAGTGCTCACACGCATCATGATTATCAGCCGAAACGGCGCTGTCATACATCGATTGCACGCGTGTAGAGGCTTTAGGCAAGGTACACATGAGCAGATATTTCGGCCGACCAATATATCCGCATTATCTGAGGATTTTACAGGCTTTGCGGACCGATGTCAGACGGTGTCCACCATTACGGGCAAAATGATGACAAGACTGTCGGCCATGGTGACTTTTGCCAAGACCGAGGTTATGTCAGCTGAACGGTGGAGCTCAGCAAACCTGCCTGATAAATCCGCCTGTGTGTAACAGCCCTTAATGAGCTTGAAAGAAGAGGGACCAATGGACATGGAGAAAAATTCTTTCAGGAACCGGAGAGCCAGGAAAGTAGTGCAATACTAGGGTTTTACTGGGGAAATCTGGTCATGCTGCTGTAGAGTTCCCCTGTTTATCTTGGCAGTAAACCTTCAAAGGATAGTTTATTCTTTCATCGTGTAATGGGCATGTATCGGATTTATTTTGATTAGAGTAAGGACCTAGTAATAGTTTGTGACGCTCCTAAGCTTAGCTTAACTACAGCAGTTCTGTAGACAGTGAGCACAGTGAAAGGGGAGCGTACTTCATTCTGTGATTGTTATAATTGGTGCTTTTTTTGCCAGGTACACCGATTCATTGAAACCTGTGTATTATAGATAACATACCCTCCACTGTACTACGCTCTCCAATAAAATAGAAAAACAGTGGAAGTCAGCAAGGAACTCAGTGACCAATTAAAAGGTTTTGGAAAACTTCTAACATTTAAAAGTAAGTAAATACTGTTCACTATATAATTTACAGGATTGTGTATTATTGAATGGATAAGGTACTCCATACTGTGTAATATAAGGACACTGGAAGCTACTGTTCCATGCACAAGGCTGGAATTTTACAGGTCCAGGAACCTTGTGATATCTTATATTTCACGGTAAGAGGTGTGTGATCTTATTTTCTAGTTTTTTTGGCAGGTTAATAATATAATAATCACCCTATGACATATACAGGGTCTATATAAAGACAATGAATTTTACCTGTCTTGGTTAACAGTAGGTTGTCCAGATGCCGGTCTCCCACTCCGAGTATATAAGTAATGACACAATACCCAGCTGGAAAACAAAGGAACACAATTATTCAAGATGTTTAAGGTAAATGTTATGAAATACTAATTTGTAAAAAAGTTACATTAACCTATAAAATGCCAGACATGAAGATACTGCTACAGGAAATAAAGATTTCGATTGGTTAATATTTAAAACCTGCCTGTGTCACTACGGTACAATCTAAGCTGTTCAGTCAAAATACCGTAGTGAGCCGCTTATGTTGTTCCTGTGGCCCGGTACACGTGCATCATATTAGCTGTGGAAAGGATCTACTTACAAGATATTCCTATCTCACTCAGCCTGCCACTCTATGTTATGCTTGTGCCTACGTGACGATACACCAATATTGGATTCTTATCTTATGGCTGTGGCCTTTACTATATATATCTCTATGCCACAGCTCGTATTGGCCAGGTCACATATTCTTATTAGGGGGTTCATGCGCGTGATTTTATTATTTTATGTTAGTTGGTTGGTTTTCTTTTTTTCTTTTTCTATGTTAAATAAAGATATTGTTATCAATGTCCACCAGGAGGTACTTTACTCTTAGAGGCGATCTGTCTCTTAATGCTGTATTTTTGGTGCCATATATGCAGTTTGAGTGCCTTGTGGGCTTTGGGCCCCTGTTTAAACCTGGTCTTTCTTTTTTCCTCTTTCTGGATTTTTTCCTTTTCGTCTTTTTCTTTTCTTCCCTTTTTTATTTTTTATATTCCTTTCCTGTTTCTTTCTTTACTCTATACTTATTTTGGTTTAGATTCCTACCAGGATTTGCACCCACCGATAGGTGTTTCTGCTGGCCCTACATATCCCATTTTGTAAGGAACGGTCGCTGATCTGTCAGAGCCACCATACAATTATTCGGCCCGACCAACCGAAACACAGAAATTACGGTCAGTGGTGCAAAATTATTGTATGGTGTGTATCCAGCTTTAGTTAGTAATAGGATTATTATTCCATTCTCTCCAGCACCACCTAATGGCCATTCTGGGTACTGCAGTGTTTCCAGCCTCTCTTTGCATAGTTGAGGTTTGTACTGTGTTAGCATAAGTAAGAGAAGAGAAGTAGAGCTGTGATCAGGGACGGATTTATACTTTTTTCTCCCCTAGGCCAGCTAACTTTTACTTCCTTCCCCCCCCGGTACACGGTAATTCATTGGCTGAAGCAGAGCTTTGTGAGTGGGAGAGGGACCTGCTGCCCATAGCAAATTAGCAATTGCTGCACATTTAACAGAGACCAGTAAGGCTCTGTTGTGTGCCAAATAATGTGCGTTGTGTAAAATTAACATGGGGATGCCATACGGCCTAACTTTAAAAAAAATGTTTGGTTTTATTTTGCGCTCCTGCTGGTTGTGCACCCGTAGGCCACGGCCTAGGTGGCCTAGTGGGAAATCCAGCACTGAATGTGTATAAACGTTTGTGATTTCTCAGTTTATTTTGTAACATCCAGCCTGATGAAGGGGGCTTAGGACTCCCGAAAGCTTTATCTAGTTAGTCAATAAAAGGTATCCCAGCCAGGGCCGGATTTCCCACTAGGCCACCTAGGCCGTGGCGTAGGGCGGCACAACCACCAGGAGCGGCAAAATAAAACCAAAAACATTTTTTAAAGTTAGGCCGTATTGCATCCCCATGTTAAATTTACACAACGCACATTATTTGGCACACAACAGAGCCTTACTGGTCTCTGTTAAATGTGCAGCAATTGCTGATTTGCTATGGCCAGTCCCTCTCCCACTCACAAAGCTCTGCTTCAGCCAATGAATTACCGTGTACGGGGGGACGACAGGAAGTACAAGTTAGCTGGCCTAGGGGAGAAAAAAGTATAAATCCGTCCCTGTACACATTGGGACAGTGAACATCAAACACAATGAACAGATGACCAGGTACAGATACAGACTGTGGGGGAAGCAGTAGTGGAGGTGTGAAGATAACTGTAATGTGAGGACAGTGTCCTTTGATATGAAGTGTCTTTTGAAATGCATTAAACAGTACAAGACAGTGTCCTGGTGAGTGGGTTTAGTCTGGGTGGTGATGTAGAATAAGTTGATATTTGGCCATAAAACTCGTGTCCCTATTAAGTCCACAGTTCAGGGAATTACATTTCTGAATGAATTTGTATTCTTATTCCTTACGCTGTTTTTGATGGTGGAAATTGTCCATCAGAATGGGGATCTTGAGGCCTTTCATACTGTGGCCTTTTACAAAAGTGCTCAGCCACAGGGGCGTCCGTTAATCCGATGTTGGATCTATGGGAGTTCATCCGTTTGTCAGTGTTTGTCCTGTTTCTCCCACATAGAAACCTGTGGTAGGGCACTTCATGCACATTATTAGATACAACACATTTGCGGAACCACAGGAGAATGATCCACCTTACTGCTAACTTAAAACAAACTTGTGTAATTAACCTGTCATCATACTCACCCGGTGAGGCTGAGATGTCAGTACTTTCTAAAGGACCATCATTTTGCCTTACTAAACCAATAGACAAAATCAGTTTGAGCAGCGACATGGAGGAATTCTTCAGACTGAAAGAATTCTTTCATGACAAAGAGGACTCCATCACACAACAACCAGCACCCACACAGAACATCAGATACACCAAGAAATCATCATTTACACCCAAATCTGGAATCAACCCTGCCCTTCACAAATACATAGACTGTTTCCGTAAGAGGGTTTCAGCTGAGATCCTGGACAGTAACGACCCCAATTTATAATATCCCCACTGGAGCAAGAAGCAATTTGCACACTGAGGGAAAATAAAAACATCATCATAAAACCAGCGGATAAAGGAGAAGCAGTGATCATCATGAATACACCGGACTACATACAGGAAGTTCACAGACAGTTATCCAACCCTGCATACTACTCAAAACTGCAGGAGTCCCCGGAGCCAAACACAAAAGAGAACTCAAAAGCTTAATAAAATAACTTACCTAAGACCATTAGAGACCAACTTACTGACCTTATTCCAGACGAGCCTAAAGTTGGCTGCTTCTACACACTCCCCAAAATCCACAAAGAGGGATGTCCAGGACAACCCATTATCTCAGGAATTGTCACACTGACAGAGAACATCTCAGGCTGGGTAGAAAACATCCTTAAACCCCTAGTCAAGAAAATACCCAGCTACATTCAGGACACCACAGACCTGCTGAATAAACTCACTGCATTAGGCCCTATTCCTGTCAATGCAATTTTGGCCACAATGGATGTGGAGGCCCTATATACAAATATATGGCATTGCAGCGTGTAAAACCTTTTTACAGAAGGAGGGCATACACACAGGATTAGTTCTCGATACACTTCACCCTTACACACATCTGTGGTGCGAAGCGACAACCCATGGCAGTCCATCTATCTACAACGATGGGGACTGCCATGGGTTGTCGCTTCGCACCACAGTACACCAACCTGTTCATGGCCAAATTGGAGGAGGATTTTTCTATCCTCCTGTAACACTAAACCAATGACTTACCTTCGTTACATTGATGATATCCTCATTATCTGGACGGAAAGCGAGAAGGAACTGCTCTCCTTCCATAGGAATTACAACTCCTTCCACCAACCATTAAACTAAAACTTGACTTTTCAAAAGTCAAATCAACTTTCTGGACACCACTATTAAAATACAAGGGAACACCTATGACCTCGATATACCACAAACCTTCAGACAGACGCACATACCTTAGGAATGACAGCTTCCACCCCAAACACTCAAAAAACCCATCATTTTCAGCCAAGCGATACATTACCATCGTATCTGTTCAGACCAACAGAAAGGAATGAACACCTACAGCAACTCCGTAGTGAGTTCATTAAACAGGGATACAATCCCAAAACAACAGACAAGGAAATCCAAAAGGCCATATCTATCCCAGACACAAACTACTGAAATACAAACAGAAAGAAAACTGCAACCGGGTTCCCCTTGTAGTCACAGTCCACACCTGGAGATCCAACGACAAATCATAAAAGAACTCCATCCCACACTTCAAAGGGACGACAGACTAAAAAACATATTTCCAGTGCCCCCACTCCTGGCATACCGACAGTCCCCTAATTTGAAACGCCTACGGGTACACAACTCCCTGGGCAAAACAACCATCAATGGCACTTTCCCCTGCCAACAACCTAGATGTAAACCTGCGCTACATCCACAAACAGACAAAATATGCACATTATAAACAAATTCATCAATTAAAGGATCACTCTCCTGTGGTTCCGCCCATGTGGTGTATAACTAATGTGGCATGAAGTGCCCTAACACAGGTTTCTATGTGGGAGAAACAGGACAAACACTGACAAACGATTGAACTCCCATAGATCCAACATCGGATTAACGGACGCCCCTGTGGCTGAGCACTTTTGTAAAAGGCCACAGTATGAAAGACCTCAAGATCACCATTCTGATGGGCAATATCCACCATCAAAAACAGTAAGGAATAAGAATCAAATTCATTCAGAAATGTAATTCCCTGAACTGTGGACTTAATAGGGACAGAGTTTATGGCCAAATATCACTTATTCTACTCCTCACCCAGACTAAACCCACTCACCAGGACACTGCCTTGTACTGTTTAATCATTTCAAAAGACACTTCATATAAAGGACATGTCCTCACATTACAGTTATCTACTTCCATTCACACCTCCACTACTGCTTCCCCCACAGTCTGTATCTGTACTGGTCATCTGTTCAATGTGTTTGAGTTCACGTCCCAATGTGTATAAAGTTTGTGATTTCTCAGTTTCTTTTGTAAACACCAGCCTGATGAAGGGGCTTAGGACTCCCGAAAGCTTTATCTAGTTAGCCAATAAAAGGTATCACAGCTCTACTTTCCGGCCTCTCTTTTACATCTTCTTTCAGTAAATAAGATTGCTGGGTGGCAAAGTCGCAATTCTGACATTATTGGGGCTCCTCTGTCAGTCGCTGTATCCCCTATTCCATATGCTTTGCAGGCTTTCACGGGTCTATTGAAATAAAAAAAGCTCAATACATTTGGGGCCACAAACAGATTCCGTTTGCATCTCCTCTGGAAATCACATGACCAGAGATGGTTCACTTAAAGAGCCAAGATTTACTTCTTATTTGGAATGCAGTCATGTAGAAAACCTTTTAAAAAGTTAGTTCCCTGGTCAGGTGTAAATGTCTGGACCTAATGGGATATCCAGCCTAAAGACCAAGTCCGCTGCATTGGGATCAAACAACACTGTTAACCATCTAGAATAAACAGGAGGCAACTTTCTACTTCATCCAACCCCAGTCTCTGCCCTGCTAATGTTTCAAACCGCTGATTCTCCTTGGTTATCAGACCAATGTCCACTTTAAAATTCCTTCCCTGCGTTAATTATATCAATTCCCTGCATTTTCCTTTGGCTCGATTTGTTTCTTTACACATGACAGCTTCATTTCTAAGAACAATTCATTGTACAAATGTTCCCCCGAGAGCCACAACACATGTTTATTATAACTATCTAGTACGGCAGGCAGGCCGTAATCCAGTTAATGGAGGAAATTCAGTGTCTAAAGTAAATAAGGAGCATTTTCGTTGAGGAAACAGATGGTATGAAATACGGCAAATAACCGGGGATGGGGGGACTGAAATATGGCCAATATAGGAGAGATTTGCAAAGATGTAAGTCATAGCGATGTAAGTTAAATATAGCAATTGTACAGAATTAATGACCCACTTGGCACTGTATGTTAAAAACAGGGAGAAATGGAGTCTGTATTCAACATGAGCCTTTACTGTATGCAACACGAGCCTCTACCTGTATTCAACATGAGCCTTTACCTTGTATTCAACATGAGCCTTTACCTGTATGCAACACAAGCTTACCTGTATGCAACACGAGCCTCTACCTGTATGCAACAAGAGCCTCTACCTGTATGCAACACAAGCCTTTATGTATGCACACATGAGCCTCTACCTGTATGCAACATGAGCCTCTACCTGTATGCAACATGAGCCTCCACCTGTATGCAACACGAGTCTCTACCTGTATGCAACACGAATCTCTACCTGTATGCAACAAGAGTCTCTACCTGTATGCAACACGAGCCTCTACCTGTATGCAACATGAGCCTCCACCTGTATGCAACATAGCCCCAACTGTATGCAACGAGTCTCTACCTGTATGCAACACGAATCTCTACCTGTACAAAAGAGTCTCTACCTGTATGCAACACGAGCCTCTACCGTATGCAACATGAGCCTCCACCTGTATGCAACAGTATCCCTTATAATATTTAACTGGTACCCAGAGTTCCCTGTATAACTCAGCCTGTGTCCTTGTACCTTTATATGGACACAGAACTCCTCAGTGACTTCTAATATCCTAATTATTTACAGTAGGGATACATTATCCCTTATAAACATGAGTCGTACCCATAAAGTATCATTAACCCTAGAAAGTATTGTTCGTTTTCAGTAACCCTCGAATGATCATTCTTTTTCGGTAACCCTCAAATGGATGGATCATTTTCGCTAACCCTGGAATGTATCGTTCAGTAACCCTTGAAAGCATCATTGTTTTTGGCAACCCTCGAATGTACGTTCTCTAACCCTCAATGTATCCTTCGACTTTCGCTAACCCTAAATTTATTGTTGGTTTTCGATAATCCTCTAATTTATGGTTCTATTTCTGGTAACCTCGAAAGTATTGTGCGTAACCCTGAATGTAGCTTGTGCAAACCCGACAATTGCCCGATCATAAAGTAAGGAGTGTTTAGTGTTTAAACAGGTTTGGTTATAGTGACATGTTTCCCTAGCCATTTCCCAGATGCCACGCCATTTGAGTAAGTTACCATGTTAGTTTATCTATAAAACATAGGAACTTTTCGAATTATCATCCCTTTAACGTCTGTTTTCGAACTTTCACTGAAGTTCGAAAGTTCGAAAACAGACCGAACTTTATGAACACTAGTAAGAGTTCTAGAAATCCTTAGGTGTCTTTTATATCTTATACAGGGGATACATTATCCATTAAAGGGTATCTCCACTGGGTTTTGTAAGTTTTTTAATCCATTTCTATTGAGAACGGGAGGTAAAGGAGCTGTGCCTTACCTTCCGTTCTTCAATAGAACACACAGGAGCCAGGAGAGAAGGTAAGAACTTACCCGCTCGCCCCCGGTGTGTAGTCTGACAGGTCCGACGGACTTGTCTTCTATGCGCATGCTCGATCTATGCGGATAGAAGACAAGGTCCGTCGGGACCTGTCAGACCAAGCGCGGGGGAGCGGCGAGCGGGTAAGTTCTTACCTCCTCTCCTGGCTCCTGTGTGTTCTATTGAAGAACGGAAGGTAAGGCACAGCTCCTTTACCTCCCGTTCTTCAATAGAAATGGATTCAAAAAACTTACAAAAACCAGTGGAGATACCCTTTAAGATGCATGAGTAGCAATTTGAGATCTCTGACTGGCACACAATAAGTATGTATGTATGTATGCATGTATATGTTGTTTATATAGTGCCATTTGCGGATGTGGTGCTGTACAACATTTTAATACAAAAAAAGCCGTTAAGGGGGACAAAAAATAAAATAAAACAAAGAAAAATCAGTATGTGCATTAATACGTATACAGGGCCGGCCTTAGGAAAATAGCACCCTGTGCAAGATTTGTTACTGACAAATACATATATGATCTGGAGGATGTAACTAGAGGGCTGTGGCACAGTCGCCCATATCAAAGGCCGGCCCTGTACGTATACAATGCTTGAACCGTGCTACATGAAGAAGGAGGTCCCTGCCCCATAGAGCTTACAATCTAGTTATTATTTGTAAAGAAGGTAAAAAATCATATTATTCCAAAACTTACCACAACTTTTAACGTACGTGTCCATAATCCGCCCCTGATTCCATAGGGACCTTTCTCATTGGGTGCATATTTTCTAAAGAAGTTCTAAGAAGTGAGAGCAAAAAATGATGCATCAGAGATCCAATCTGTATATATATTATACAGTGCAGGGCTATGGAAGACCTTGGAATCTACTGTAACTAGGGATGGCCGGTTCGCGGATCCTAACCCGGATCCGCCGCGGATTTTTCCGGATTTTCCGCCTTCCGAACTTCCGATTCGCGGATTTTTCGTATTTTCGAAAATACGGATGAGGAAAAAAATGTATTTCAAAAATTTTCGAAAATACGAGGATTTCTCTTAATTCCTACATACTTATTTCGAAAATATTCGAAATTATGAAGGATTACTTGTATTTCGGAAATACATATTTCGAAAATACATGAAAACTTGTAATTTCGAAAATTCCCGAAAATACGTTGAAACTCGTTATTTCGAAAATTTCGAAAATACGAAAAAATCTTGTTATTCAAAGGTATTTTTAATTTTAACAGGTCCGCTCGCGGATTTTCTAATTTTTCGAAAATTCGGGATCCTCAAAGCGCACCAGACTTGCGAGAAGTTCGGACATCTCAACTGTAACATGGGCGAAGTCAAGTAATTAAAAAACATCACGGATTCCTTTACACAATAAACAAAGGGCAACAAAACAGATTTCACAGTCTGGGGTGAATCTTGCCTGCACCGCCTCTGGTAATAGAACAGTGTCAGTTGCACAAGTGTCTCTTCCGATACTCACACAGCGGGCTAGCATGGCGCCAAGCGATCATAAACGAGTAACTTTAACTGGTAAAACTGATGATCCTAGTGCCTCTAGATGAAAAAACCCTTGGTAGGAGCTCATTTCAATAAGAAAACAATCCATTATATCGGACCAATCAACTGATACACTGAAATGTCAGTTGGTCGGCCTGAATTGTTGGATGGTGTGTACCCAGCTTTACAATTCCCAGCTTTCTAACTCTAACACTTGTGGGGGGGATTTAGCTATATACAGTTTTTCATTTGAGGGATGCACTTGACCTTTAAATAGGTACACTGTAGAGAAATGCATTACACAGAGCTGTGCTAAGATCGGTTCACTTCATTATCCTCCCCCTGCAGGTCTGTACTATGTTATTTCTATAAGTACCTACCCTCCAACTTCCCCTTTAAATAGATACACTATTGAGAAATACATTACACAGAGCTGTGCTAAGATCAGGTTCACTTCATTATCCTCCCCCTGCAGGTCTGTACTATGTTATTTCTATAAGTACCTACCGTCCAACATTCCCCTTTAAATAGATACAGTATTGAGAAATACATTGCAACAGACTGTGCTAAGATCAGGTTCCTTCATTATCCTCCCCCTACAGCTCTGTACTATGTTATTGTATAAGTAACTACCCTTCAACATTCCCCTTTAATAGGGACACTATTGAGAAATACATTATACAGAGCTGTGCTAAGATCAGGTTCACTTCAATATCCTCCCCCTGCAGCTCTGTACTATGTTATTTTTATAAGTACCTACCCTCCAACATTCCCCTTTAAATAGATACACTATTGAGAAATACATTACACAGAGCTGTGCTAAGATCAGGTTCACTTCATTATCCTCCCCCTTCAGCTCTGTACTATGTTATTTCTATAAGTACCTACCCTCCAACATTCCCCTTTAAATAGATGCACTATTGAGAAATATATTACACAGAGCTGTTCTAAGATCAGGTTCACTTCATTATACTCCACCTGCAGCTCTGTACTATGTTATTTCTATAAGTACCTACCCTCCAACATTCCCCTTTAAATAGATACACTATTGAGAAATACATTACACAGAGCTGTGCTAAGATCAGGGTCACTTCATTATCCTCCCCCTGCAGGTCTGTACTATGTTATTTCTATAAGTACCTACCCTCCAACATTCCCCTTTAAATAGATACTCTATTGAGAAATACATTATACAGAGCTGTGCTAATATCAAGTTCACTTCATTGTCCTCCACCTGCTACTCTCTCACCATGTTGTTTCTATAAGTACCTACCCTCCAACATCCCCTTTAAATAGATACACTATTGCGAAATACATTAAACAGAGCTCTGCTAAGATCAGGTTAACTTTATTATCTCCACTCCCCGCAGCTCTGTACCAGTGTAACTATTAAAGGGAAAGATTTCATGTACATTTATAAATGTGTGATCTGTAAATCATACATAAATTATGCTTTTGATCATTATAAGTATATATTATAGACTGTACATGTGTCTGTATTCAGTGCATGTGTGGTGGGCATATTGAGGTAGCATATAAATGTAATATCACTTTAAAATGAAACCTGAATATAATCACGCTATGTGGTGGTTTACTGTGCACTGCTACATAGCCTTGTTGGGTTTCCCTGTGTATGTATGTGTACAAGTTGGTACGAGAAACCCTAATGATGTAGTGATGTCTTTACTCAAAATACAGACAGGAGATTCAATAAAAGTTCTATAGTTAAAAATGGTGCTAGTTTTGCCCCAACCAATCAGATGTTAGCTTCCATTTGAAAGCTAACATCTGATTGGTTGTGGCAAAATTAGCACCATTTCCAACAATAGGAACTTTTATGAAATAACCCTGAGAAAGTTTTAACTCACTGGTCCTTTCATTAAATTTTAGTTAAACTGGTAAAGGTGGACTTTCCAGACTCTCTCACTTTAAAACCATTTAGTCATTTTAATGACATGAGATCCACTCAAAGCATTTTTGTTGTTGGTCTGGTCCTAATGCAGAACAAGTTCTGCTGTCAAAGAAATCTGTTATCAGTAGTTACTTACCGTCCTCCTCCAGCAGAGGGCAGCGCAAAGCCACGTTTATGGTGATGGAATTGTTTTTAATATTGTTCTTTTTATTGATGGAATGCTTTAATGCGACATTTCAGATATTGCATTGCTGAATTTGCACCCACCTATAAATATATACTGTTAAGATATATTTGTGTTGTGTGTATTTATATGTAAACACCTACCTACCAGTCAGTCCCAGAGTCAGCACCTCTGTATTTATATTCTCTATATTGTTATCTTATCCCCTTTATTATCTGGGATGTGGGGCTTGGTGTACACAACGAAAGTCACAAAAGGGTTAATATGCAAACTTAATGCTCACAGTGTGCTGTGGGAATGGGGTGAGAAGCTTAAAGGGTCAATAGTATTGAAAAAAGACAAACTCCTGATTGTTCTGTTACCCCGTAAAAAAAAGGTACCTACCCCACCCCAACCCTTAGATCTTTATACTACCTTTGCCTCTTCCCTGAAGCTCCTTTTAACTGTTTTTCTGCGCCTCGTTTTTTTTTTTTTTTTTTAAAGCTGGCTTCCTTTCTGGCTCCCCAGCAGTGACTCTGTCCTTTAGCCTCCTAGTAAAAAACACACATTAGGATCTCCAAGCTAAATTAGTAAGGATAGGAAATAAAATCATGTTACAGATTTCTGGTGGGCTGCTAACTGTGAATTCATTTCTTTATTTTTACAGCTGCCGGGAACTTTTTGTTCCCAGTGCTCCCTTTTTACTATATCCCCCTCACCTTCTCCTAGTTAATGTACATCCCCCCCTCTGAGCTCATCCCCTTCCAGACACGTCTGTGAGTGTAGGAGCGTGTGCAGTGTAGCTAGCTGTTTCTATTATCATTGAGCAATGAGCTACTGCCAATTACATTTACCCTGTGATTTTATGTTAATGAAGGACACTGCCTTGATATGGGATGAGATAGTAGGGGTTTTGAGCAGCAGTTATTACTGCTTGATTTAAATTATAAGATAATAGGAGTTTTGAGTGGTATGTGTATGTGTGTTCTTTAGATACATGCTAGATTGACTCTGCTCCAGTATCACAGATACCACAGAGAGCAGCTAACTGCAAAGTGTGTGAGTGAGGAGTGAGAGAGAACGAGCATCAAAGTTTTTTTTCTCTTTTTTGCAGAATCTTAATGATGAATCAACTAGCAGTTATCACATGAATCAACATGCAGTGCAGAACAATATGCTTAGCTTTCATACAAATATATAGTTTTTACACATAGTGGCACCAGGGAGGGGCCTCCTTGAACAAGTGAAACCCCTAGAGCTGAAAGAAGGGAAATTAAGATTTAGGGTTGATGGGAAATAAGCCTTAATGCTGTGTGATTAGTTGGAAAATGGTTTAGCACCGTCTACATGCCCTTGCTAATAAAACTCTGGGAGTTATACCTGCTGATATATGGATTGATAGAATGGTATTTTAAGGTATATGTTATTCAGTATCTAAGATGGTACATCTCCTCATTAGTCTTCTATGGATCTTTGTATAATAAATCCAGGATGTAGATTTTCAGTCCCTACCGTCGACTTGTACAAAAATTGAGCTTTTTGTTATCCAACAGGAATTTATAACGGGCCAATTCCGACAATCCTTGGTATTCTGCCAAAGAAATCCAAAGGTTTGTTTATATGTCACGTTACGGCAATCAACGTAAAACCTTCCACCGGCGATGCCAACGTTTGATTTTCAGTTACGTTTTGGATTGTTGGAGACAACGACATTTCTATTTAGTGAGCAGATTGGGATCTGCCTTGGTATTGAGCCAAATAAAACTTAAACTGGCACAAAATTAAATTCAAACATCAGTGTGTGCGTGCGTTTCTATCCTTATTGAACCCTGTCACCTACTAATAGCGAACACCGGGTTTTCTTTGGAACATGTTTGACAGTTCGCTAATAAATCAATATAACTGCAGGTTTCTTAAAGAGACAGCTGTTGGTAGATGATGTATGATGGTTCCCGCTTGGTTTTTTAAAAAAACTAAAACAGGGCCAAAAATCATTGGACTAATCCTTTAAGCTGTGTACACACTGGCCAATATTCCCATCAGGCATACTCTGATTGGAAAACCAATTTTCATCTCATCTGACTAATCGCGTGGCACGTTCAAATGGACAAAAATGGCCGTCATGTCTGACTCATTTTTTTGTCCAATGTAGTAAAAACTGGTCAAAAAAGTCATTCACGGTGAAAATTTCAGATTATATATAAGGTTAACTCCACCCTCATGAGAACATCTTTTAGAAAGAATGGCCTCTTTAAAATATGTTGATCTATCATAAACTCATTACTGTATGCCTGCTATGCTTCTGGATGCCTATGAAAACTGAGCAATTTAGAAACCTGTACTGAGCCTGTACTGACCTGACATGCTCAGAAGAGGCAGACAGGGGATTACCATTCATTGGCTGTGATATAAACTGTCATATCCATAACTGACAGTTACTAACTAGAAGAACCAGGAAGCAGAAACAGGGAAACAGGACATTGTGTAGGATTTCAGTTAGACTTATATATTTCCCATTTCAAACTATATACGCGTTTAGGTTTTGGGGGGTGATTTACCTGTATGTAAGTTTTCATTTTGGAGCTGGACTTGCAGAGATTGGCAGAGATTCCAGTCCCAGAGTTTGTTGGGTTAAAATATCAGGCCTTGTGTACACAACCTAAAACTATACGGAGATTTCTAAAAGTAGTGATCTGCATGCATGAATCTGTAGATTAGGAAGTACAACTTATTGGTTGAACATTTTATTATCTTGAATGAAAACAGTTACAGGGAAACAAGTTTTTTTTTCCCCAGAGAAGTTCTGAATAATAAAAGAAGCTGTCCTGTTTGATAAGTGCCTTTCCTCCAGCTCAGTTGGCTTTGTAAAGAGCGCCTGTGACATAGGCCTCCGTAGCCTTGTCCGTTTCATCGATGACAGCAGAATGTGGAGGTGTTGACACTACTGGCGATCCCTGATAACTCCGTAAGGGCCCCTGGGACGGAGTCTTGAAGCTTCTCTGTCTGTAGCTTGACTTCGCAGAATGATAAACATTGTCTGAGCTTGTTTCCCTTGCTTGAATATGTTTGAATTCGTATAAATATGGTGAATCCTTTGTGATTTCTACAGATTCCGGAATGATAAGCTACAGTGGAATAACAATGTAATTGATAGTTGTGTGTCGACATCTGAGAAATTTACATGTCCAATATCATCTATGAAATACAACATTTCGGTTGTTTTAATGTGAACTGAGTGCGGGGCAGCTTGTGCCGAACAGTTGGTACCAGGGCAGGAAATATACCAGTAGAAGTCAAACTCCCTGTTTGTCAACAAAGGTGTTTCTTCGTTCATGAACAGCCTGTCTTTCATTTTTCTTTAGCTCCCCTATGTGGTAGAGTGATACCATTTATTGCACGTATGATAGATTTTGAACCTTTTACTTTATCCAATGAAAGTAAAGGAGACGAACACTCAACAAGACCTAAAACTAAACACTAAAAAGGCAGTGCTTGGTATCTTTGCTTGATGATGGCAAGGTATATGGGCACCTTAATGAATAGAATGGGGGGGTACACTAACCAGACCCAACCAGGGAACTGGTATCCATTTCATCCCCCTGCAAGTTGTGATTTTTTTAGAATGCACTAACCAGATTAAGTCTGTCTAAACCGTTATTAACTTCCCTTACGGAAAACTGTTCCACATTGATTTTGGCTACATCCTGGGGAGGGACCCAAAGCCTCTTCCTCCACCAATGAACTTAACAAAGAAATGGTTGAAGGGATGGGAGGTACCCAGAGTGAGCAATACCAGGCCTTCCCAAACTGTTACACGGCCTCTTGCACCCTTCGCAGGTAATAACTCCAGTCTTTGTTTGTGACAACATATGTGTGGTTGGCTACAATGATCAGTTTTTACTTATTCCTCACCTGTGCTGTGCTAATGGTATGTATGCAAGTGTCATGTAGAGTGGATGGATCATGGCAACACACGGAGGGTTTGGTGTTTGTTGGGGTCGATAGAAAGTTTGTTTTGTTTTAACAGATAAAATAACAAGTTCCTGAGGCAGGGAGGTAGGAATGGTACTTTCTACCTCCTGATATCATTTTTGTTAAGAGCAGCAGCACGAAGAAAACTGCTCTGCCAGTCTTCCGGAGTGCTTCAGCGCTATATTTAATACAGTCACCTAGGACAACCACCCTGGCAGATGAACACTGTATGTGCTGTAGCTCCTCAATGAAACAATATTGGGAGGTAGGAATAATCAAACCTACCTCCCTTTCCCATGTACTTATCATTTTTAAAAAGTTAATTTTATATAGCTGTCCTTTAATGAATGATGTGAATGATTTGTGCTGTATTGTCTACAACATTGTATTTTAAGTTGTTCAATATTTGTCTGTTGGAACCCTGGCATAATTCTACTAACCTACTTTAACCTAATGTTAATTATTAAATGTAACACTATTATTGAAAAGAAACAATTAGTATTGGCTATTAAGCTGATGTGAAGTAATTACACTACACTTTCAGGAGTGTGTTAATGTAAAGATTACTGTATCAACCCATAACTTCTAATTTGTTTTCTACCCAATGAACTTGCCATTACCACATCTGCTGGAAGACAGTCCTCAGTTTCACTATTCTCAATGTAAAGAAACCTTCCATAACCTGAAGATGAAACTTCTTTTACTCTAATCTTAAAGGGCATGTTCACCCACAACAGTTTTAAAACAGGTTTAGGAAATGAGCATGTTTCTAACTTGAGAGAGTTTAACCGTATTGCATATTAATATATATACCTTCTCCAGTAAATGACCCTTAGTAGGTGCAGTATCCAGAATATCAATTCTAATTGGGCCACAAAGTAAGAGATTTTATTTACAGTATTAAACCGATATTGAGAATCATTATATTGCATTAAAACACATTAATAATTTACACGTGCATTTTATTTTTATTTTCTGTCAAACATCATTGCTTTGTATAAAGTGCTACTGGCATAGCCCCTTCCGGTCTCACCAGGGTGGCCAGGGAAATAAAATCTACTAGTGTTACAAAGTATCTTCAGGGAAGGGGAAGGACTTACTTATTTCTTGTGGTTTGGCCCCTTGAGCTATATAGGGTTTGCAAGGCTGGATCTACCGAATTCCCCGTGTCTACCATAAAACTGTAATGAAAAACTTTCAGAGAATAAAGAAATAGATAATTTTTCATTTCCAACACTATCTTTATTGTTCTGTAATTATAGCACAAGTAGCAAAAATATTTGCTTTTTATACCTCTTAATATATTAGAAAATAGAATAGATAATTCAGTAACACTTTAATTAACATAATAATTACTGTCCCATGTGTACTTGACTGGGGAAATATATATTATATAATATATATATATATATATATATCTTTTTACAAAACGTTCAAGTTCAGTTTCAGTGTCTCTGATGTGTCCTGCAATGTAGTTGTTATAAAGGAAACCTATGACCAAATTATATTTTATTGCAACTACATAGAATGTGTAGGTTTAGTGCAATGAAAGTGGATACAAGTGATTAAAGGAGAATTATACGGATGTCTTTATGGCTCCTCCCACATTCATGGTCACTGACAATTCTCATAGCTCTGATATTGGAGAACATATGTTAAGGAAGTACGGGAAGAAGCAGTAATTTTGACTTTATAGATAATATTTCCCCTTTAAATGGTTGGTAATTCTTATATTCTCCTTTGGTTAAAGTTAATACTTAAAAAAACTTTCCAGTACAGAAATAGCCAATTAAGATGATGTTGAGCTGGGATTCGTTTTCAGAGCACGTGTTCACAATTTTTTTGCAAACCACAGCTCTCTGATTGCATGCAAACCGATGGTAACGCATGTGCTTTACCTGCTCTTTGATGTCCAACATAGTGTGGCTTTACCCTTATCTTCCCCTTTACCTGGGGACCTGTTTTTGAAATACAGACTGTCTCATCAAGTCTGTTGATGAGCCAGTTCAGTGTAAGGGTTCCTTACTATATTTTATTTATCAATAACCTTTTAGACATAATGTGAAGAAAAGCTTGTTTCCTATCGAAATTTGATAATTAACAAAATCGAAAATAGATGATAATCAAAATCGGAAATCGGAAACCGTGAAACGAAAGTAATATCGTTTGGAACCTCGAAGTTATCGATTTGGGTAACCTCGAAAGTAATGATCGTTTTACTCGAAGTATAGATCTACTGGTAACTTCGAAGTAATGATCGATTTCGGTAACCCTCGAAAGTAATGATTAATTTCCGTAACCCTCAAAAGCAAGAAGCGATTTCGGTAACCCTCGAATTGTAATATCGGTAACCTCGAAAGTGCGCTCGATTTCGGTAACCCTCAAAAGCAAGAAATGATTTTGGTAACCCTCAAAGCAAGAAATGATTTCGGTTACCATCAATTTGTAATATCGGTAACCCTCGAAAGTAGCGCTCGATTTCGGTAACCCTCGAAAATAAATGCGGAAGCTGGAAAACAGCCGACATCATGAGGAAAGATAGTTTTAAATAAGTTTTGGTTCTATTTACGGGTTCCCCAGACCATTCCCCAGGTCTCTGTGTCATTTACAGTACATACTATTACTATTTGTCCTAAAATGGACATAACTTTCAAAATTGTTTCTCTTATAGACTTCTATGGGTCGTTTTCGAATTTCGAAATTTTGAAAATTAGAAAACAGAACTTCTCAAATTATAATTCTGTCCATGTGCCTAATACGGATTAAATAAATCAATCCAGCCTTGAAAGTTGATAGAAGAGTTTATTTATTGCATATGCATATCAACCCATGTCTGGTTAATCAAAACACTAGTGGTAACCCTGATTGCCTTTAGATGACTGCACTTTTTAGAAACTCCAAGATGTGCTGGGCACAAATTGTCAGAAACAGCAGACAAGTGGACTAATGCCGTCTGCAGAGAAAACAAATATAGCTGTTTTATGTATTTATTTATGAGATCAAAATAACATCACAAAGGGATGTGAGGGATAACACTGTCATTTTCCACGTAGAGGCGAATGTCCGCAAACCTTGTTTTATAGGAAGAGATTAGGGCGAAACAGGCATATCTTGTTTTTTTTTGTTCAAACATGAATCTGTGTTAATGGGATTTGCGGTATTATAACTTTTATAAAGGTGTCAATCTCATGGATTTAGGCTTGGTGCTTGATCTCTAAGGCTACATTAAAACTAGAAATGTTCTTGTCCTTCAGCTGAGCTTTGCGAAGATTCGGAAAAAGACATAATATAAACGAAGTCAAAATGTCTAAAATACAAAATGATTTATAATTTGGTTTCTGTAGCAGAACTGCCCTGTGTTTGTAAACTCGCTTGAATGAAAATAAATTTTTTTTGTAACTTCTAGACTTTTCTGACATATTTCTATTGTTTGATGACCTTGCAAAGTGTTAAGGGTATGTCCATCCCCACAACAAACTTTTAGTATTAAGCTAATTGCCCACAACAAACTGGTCACGTAGGTTTACCAGCAGCTTTGAGAACTTAAGAACCTTGCGAGGTTTGAGGTTTTGGGGGGCAATTAGCCTAATACTAAAAGTTTTGGTGGGGTGGACATACCCTTTAAATAATTAAAGACAGTAATTGTCCTAACTGTACAGGGCAAGTATGGAAATAATTCCTACAACAGTGGGTATTGACCAAGGTTTAAAGATTTCCAACATGTCTGTAGATCTAGAAGACCATTGAACTTAAGTGGATAATGTTTCGGTTAGACAGTTTGGTGGCTCAATGGTCAGCATTAATGCCTCCAGTCCTGATTTCAAATCCTCTCCCTATGTTTCATGGATTCCTCTGTCCGTTTCCCCAACAATGATTAAGACATCCTGATGTGATAGGGTCCAGGATTGGGGTAAAGTATAACCTGAACACTGAATACGTAAATAGCTGCATACAAGGAGAGTTTTAATAAGATACTAACAGATGGGAGATAAATTTAATAAGCTATTTCTCATGATCTTTTCCAAACATATCATTCATTTCTAAAATAGTAAAGACCCCCTGGGGATTTGTTTTGCCCAATAAAAGCATGAAGCATATGGTCTGCTACTTTTATATGATTCCTTTGGACTAACGGTGGGGGGAACATTATACAGAATGTATAATCTACATCTTTGTGCACATTGATTGTTTCGTTTGCAGTATGATTTTTATAACATTTTGCTACATTAGCGCACCACAATTTTATATCCTAAGAGAAGTATATGATCTGTTTGTAGGGCGAGTTTTCCCATTAACCTTTCATTGTCCCTTTGGATGGCAAATGTAGCATGTTGGAATGCAGTTAATCCTGCTACAGAAATTATATTAGTGTACATCCTGATAATTACTCAGCAGCTTGGCTCATCACTCTGACCGTCAAATGGCTTTTAGGAGAATGTTTAACTGCCCGTTCTCTCTGCCTGGACCCTGGCAGAATCTCTAGCTTTGAAACGTTATTTAATAGCTCCAATCTCTCTGCAAGATCAGAATATTAACTGCAGCACAATCAAATAAACAGATTTCCTACAGGGAGAGGGCGAGATACATTATATATCACTGGCCGAAAGGGTTCTGTATGTTCAATAGTGAATTGTGTACCCTGTGGGGAAGAGCTGCTGCATGAGCATCTTTCAACGGGGGCCCCACAGGAGGTAGGAGTAAGTTCCCTACTTCCCTGCTAAATTTTTTTTTTTATACTGCATACATTTTGGGTAAACCATCTGGCCTGCAGTTGCCCTTTAAAAGGCATGGTTATGCATTTTTTAATGTGCTCTGGAACCTATGAAAATCCTATGTATTAAATTTAATGATTATTGCTTTATACGGTGATAGAAATATCCTTGAATACGAGGTTATGATATACTGTTCCGTCTGTCTTTCTAGATATTCCAATCTGATCCTCAACTTATTCTCTTTAATGGTTGATGCCACCATTCCAGATATTGCTTTGGAGCCTGATAAGACTGTTAAAAAAGTAAGTAAAGGGCGATTTTCATCCTATGTATCCGTCTAAAGTTCCCGTTACAAATCCACAAAATCCACAGAGCGATCATGTTACAGTGGATCTCAACGTGTTTCTGGCTCTCGTGTTCAGTACGAGGCATGGTCCCGTGGATTCTTTACATTGGTAATTGACACGGATATGTTTGTTAATAAGGTAATGTCTAGTGTGGCACTAATCTTAGCATTTAAATTGGAAACCAATGTGACGGGTGGATTTTAAACATGACCTGCACGGGAGGCTGTTTTGTTTTGTGATTTTTAATACTTACATACTGGATATAGAGGATGGAAACCTGTAAGTCCAATATGCTATAAGGAGATAGCTGCTTTTTAGATTAGATTCTGGTTATTCTAGAGATGCGCCCACACATATTGATATTGATTTTTTGTTTACAATTAAATGGTACTTTTACGGCATGCATTATTAAGCCCCCTTCTCAACCATCGTTCCCTCCCCAGGTACTTCCTGTTTCCCCCAGCATTAATCTTAACTGAGCATGCTTATCCCCAGGGGTGGAACAGAAGTCAGGTGATGTCACTCAACAACTGGAAGCAGGAAATTTGAACTTCACCCCAATATAATTTTTCTTAGGCTACAGCCAGATATGTTATCTTGGGCTCATTTTAAAGGAAAGACTGCAGGCTTTATTTTAACCCTAACTTGTTTGGAACCCACAGTTGCTCTTTACGGTTAAAATATTTTTAAAAATTGCTTTACTCTAAAGTTTGTTTTTGAGTGTTCTATTTTCCGTAGTAGTGTGGGAATTGGATTAAATCATTAGTGCTTTGTATTAATTTTTTTCTGTTTGAAGATCTTGTATTTAGACGATGTATTTAGAGATGATGTGTTTGATTTTTGTCTTGTGTATGTGTGATTTCAGGCGACTGTTATAAACTCAGGGGAACTTTGTTTAAAAAACCTGAAAGAAACCCTGGTTTGTAAAGACCATTAGCAAGCCTTTCTTCTAAATACAGGTCTTTTCTACTACGTTGTTAGAACTTATTAAATTAGAATGCACATTGTTACCAATTTAGATCTAAAGCGATGATTCAAACTCTTGGGTCACGTAGAGATAGTCACGGATACTCCAAACATTTGTCTTGCAAGAAAAGCAATACGTTTTAGAAGGGAAGAGATATCTTTCTTTTATATAAGCATCCTATTTAAAGGCTAAATATAACTTCTAATACAATATCCAGATTAATACCTTAAAAGGTACGTTTATACGGAGCATTTCTTTTAACATGTTATAGACAGAAAAATCTAAGCAGCTATACTTGTTATTATTATAATTTTTTTTTAATTATTATTTGCCTCCCATTTTTAAATCCAGATTTTGTTTCCATAATTTTATAAATACTTTGTTTGGACAGGGCAGATCCTTCAGGTCTAAAATGGCACTAAAAAGGTGCGGGATAGCCTCTACACATACCCAACTTACCCACACACATAGCCACCTACCCCATTCAGAAGGGACTATACAGGTGAAAAGGTAATAAAGTTAGTATTAGTATTTAGAATTCGAATATTAATGGCATCTCATTAGTATCCAGTGTCTGACAGAATACTTTAACTTGCCCAGTTGACCACGCAACTGATTTTCAGACTAGGAAATCTCTTTGGTCTTCATACTCACCCAAAACCCTGCACAGTTGCAGAGGTGATGGCTCGTTAACAGCCTTTGAACTGGCCCGTTACTGATCGCTGCTATTCTGACTGGGGAAAGAAGAAGACAGACTGGCAAGTTGGTGCTGGATATCTCTATGCAGGAACGCCGGGAGAAAGTAATTATTGCAATCTTGGAGGTCTCAAACCATTATTTAAAAGGTTGTGTAAAATGAATGTTCAACTAAAGCCTCCAAACAACATTGAATCAGAAGGAACACTTTGACTTAAACACATTAATCTTTGTCTCGCCTGTCATTTTTCTGTGGCTGCTTAGAAATTTACATTTTTGACATGTTTGCCCTATTTCAAAGCATTCCAGACTTCCAGGCACACCCACTGTTTTAGTCAGTGACCACACATGCCTAGTCCTGAGAACTACAGATACTTTTTATAGGGGATCACTGCCCACTAAGGTTTCTAGCCAATCATGTTACAGTCCAGTAAAGAAAGTACAATTTGGAATCCTACACAAGGATCATGTGACTGAGGTCATTGGTGGGCGTGGCTAAAATTGTATGATTTTGAACTTCCTATCACATAGGTATTTTAACAGTTCACCAGACAGCCAATTAGACACAATGTAATAAATAGAAACAGATATTACATGCCTTTTTCGAACAGCTTGTGTGGACCCCCAGGGCCCAGCCCCACCATTAATCCCCAGCAGTAGCCGTAGGCTTTATTGACTCCAGCACACACTGGAGTTGTGTATCGGTGGTGTTGTTTTATAAATTAATCAATGTCTCTATATAATCAATATGTTACTAGTCTCCACCGACTTTCTCATCTGTATGTAGGTCGTCACCCTCTCTCTGAGCACGTACTCGGGACTGTGCACCTCATTGCTGCTCCTGGGTCCTTTTCCTCTGCTCCTTGGGGTTGAAGGGGGTTGTCCAAAAGCTGCAGTTCTGATTAGACAGGACTCCAATGCGAGCCTGCGCTCCCTACTTTCTGTGCTGTGTCCTGACTCCTTTCACAGGAGTCCGGATGCAGCACTAGATGAAGGAAGGGGCACAGGCATGCAGAAGAAATACAGTACCAATGACAGGAATAGGCTGCCGGTAGGATCGGGAAGGTACGTACTGGTCTGTATTATATTGCAAGCTTGCCTTCAAGCAGCCTTGGCAGTCACGTACATCACAAAGTTTGCGGGCGGTCAGTCACCATCATCATGGCTGCCAATTGAGGATAAAAAAGTGTTTTCCGCTGATGACAACTGCCGCCTTTTCCCTTTGGTCCAGGATGCCACCTAGGCACAGGTCTCATTGTGCCTCTGGTAGATGAGGTTCTACCTACAGTATCTGCTAGGAGTTTACAATACACGCATGCTCACTAACTTTTTAGCTTTGGTTCACCTTTAACTCTTTTACTTTTCCTCAAAGTGCTTTAACCCTTTTGGGGGGAAAAAACTCTTGGCTTTTGGAAATTGAAACATTTCTTCCATGTTAACCCATATCTATTTCTTTATTTTCTGTTTTCAGAGAACAATCCCCATCGATGCCTTTGAAATAGGAATATTGGTTGTGATGGGTTTTTTGACTCTGACCCCTCCCATGATTTATTGATAAAAGGCGAGAGTCTCTTGTAGGTGAAGTGTAAGTTTGTATCGAACACCTTGTTTTTTCTTCTCTGTGTTGGAAAAATCCTTATAGCGTTTGACATCGGGCCCATTGATTCATTCTCAATCAATGTTAGAAGTTCACAAATTTGTAAGATCAATTACTCTCTAAACCTCTACCTTTTCACATTTCTGTAATTGATTGCTAACATCTTATGATAAGCATTTTTACCTTTTATTTTTCTCTAAAAGATGCATTTCTATGTATGTATGTATTTTAGAGCTGGGTATCATTTTCTGACAAGGGGTCATAATCATAAAGTGGCTTTATCATGAATATCGAATGCTGTACAAGCGGCGGCGTTATTTTTCAACACGGATGTGAAACAATGATTGTTATACTCGAGTAAAAAGCTTTAAAAAAGCCTAAAAATCCATCTCGACTTATACTCGAGTCACTAACCTTTGATGCAGAAATCCGGCTGCTGTTTGCTCTGATCCAGCGTCTTCCGACTGACGTCACTATTGGCGCCGGTCTCACTTCCCGGTGCCGAGTAATGATGTCAAACACCAGAGCAGTGGATCAGAGTGAGCGGCAGCCACTTTTCTGATAAGAGGTTAGTGTATACGGTGCATATTAATACTTTCTTCTCTGCACTAATCCTACTCTGTACCTTCTCTCTGGGGTGGGGGGGACAGTATTACAGTACAGTAAGCCTAATGCCTTGCCACTGAAGATGTTTGGAAACTATAACTCCCAGCAACTAAGAGCATGTGGGAGTTGTAGTTTTCAAACATGAATTGGGGGGTTACTGTGTGGAATTACCATTTAAAGGACAACTAATACATTAAACAACACAGAATCAGGAGATGGTACTGTATATATTGTTTAAGATTGCCTTCTGATTCTATATTTTTGAGGCTTTATTTGCCCTTTAAATGGACAGCAAATTTAACTATTACAGTAGGGACTACTATATGTTAATTCTGCTGTCCATTTAAGGGCAACTAAAGCCTCAAAACTATACAGAATCAGAAGGCAGTAGTTCATAATTTCTACACTCGACTTTACTCGGGTCAATCAATTTTACTAATTTTTCGAGTAAAAATAGGTACCCCACCCTCGCCTTATACTCAGATCGACTTACTCAAGTATATATGGTTTTATTCTACAACATAAAATAACCATGTGGTCATAATAAACAAACAATATTGTAAAATAATTCTTTTAGAGTAAAATAACTTTCTATATTATTATTATGGATTTATTTGCGCCAACATCTTTCGTGGTGCTTTACAATTACATAGTCATACATTACATACAGGGTAATACTATGCAAAGTCATACATACTCATACACAGGAAATACAAATATGAGAAACAGAGTGATGAGTTTCAAGTTTCTTACAGCAATACTGTGATACAATAGGAGAGAGGACCCTGCCCAAAGAGCTTACAGTCTAGAGGATATGGGTGAGACATGAGGTTGCAGGAGTCGGTAGGCTGTAAATAGATTGGTAGTGGAGTGTGAAGGCAGGTTGGATCATATTGGGTAGTAGATGGGTAATGTTTAGGGCCAGGTTATATGGTGCCTGAAGAGGTGGGTTTTAAGGTTACGTTTGAAGGTATTAAGGGATGGTAAATGACGGACAGACGGAGGATGGAGTTCCAGAGCAGAGGGGCAGCACGAGCAAGTCCTGAATACGGGCATGGGAAGAGGTGACAAGGGTGATGAAAGAAGAGATCGTTTGCAGAGGAGGTTGCGTCTGGGACGATATCGGTGAATCAGCTCTGAGATGTATGGAGTTTTCGTGTTGGATGTGCTTTATAGGAAAGTTTAAGCAGCTTGATAAGCAGCTTGAACCAGATCCTTTGCGGATGGGCACCAATGGAGTGACTGACAGAGGAGAGGCATTAGAGGAGCAATAAGAGAAATGAATGAGCCGGGCAGCAGAGTTGAGGATGGATTGAAGTGGAAGCCAGGTGGTTGTTTGGTAGACCCACACAGGAGTGAGTTGCAGTAGTCTAGCCGGGATATGACTAGGGCATGGACTAGGATTTTTGTAGCTTTTGTTCAGAGGAAGTGTCTGATGCGGGAGTGTTTTTGGGTTGGAGCTGACATGAGTTGGCAAGCGAATTGACATGGAGTTTGAAAAAAAGATCAGAATCTAGCGTTATTTCCAGGCAGCGGACATGAAGAGATGGGGATATAGTGTGTTGTTAATATTAATAGTGAGGCTAGGGAGGGGAACAGATCATGAGGGTGGGAAAAGGACAACTTCAGTCTTGTCCATGTTTGATTGAGGAAGCGGGAGGACATGAGGCGATAGGCACTAAGGTAGTCTGGAACCTGGGATGTCAGTGTAGGGAGATCAGGGGCAGAGATGTAAATTTTTTTCATCCGCATACAGGTGATACTGGAATCCAAATGAACTAATGAGTTGTCCAAGGCCATAGGTGTAGATGGAGAAAAGAGCGGACAGTACTGAGCCTTGCGGGACCCCCACAGGAGGGGGCGAGGGTGGAGTTAATTTCAGAGTGGAAAACACTAAAGGTCCTACCAGAAGATAGAGGAGAGCCAAGAGCGCAGTGTCCTGGATACCCAAGGAGGCCAGGATCTGAAAAGTAGAGGTGGTCGCCAGTATCAAAAGCAGAGGACAGATCAAGAAGAATGAGCAAAGAGTTGGTGACCTTTAGATTTAGCACTAAGTAGATCGTTGGTCACTTTAGTGAGGCAGTTTCCATGGAGTGGTTAGGGTGGAAGCCTGACTGGAGGTGGTCAAGAGAGTTAGCAGACTGGTGACTGACCAGATCTGCATAGCCATGTCTTTCCAGTAGTTTGGAAGCAAATGGGAGAAGGGAGACAGGCAAGTAGCTGGAAAGAGCGACGGGTCGAGGGAGGGTTTTTTAAGTATAGGGGGACCAGGCATGTTTAAATGAGGAGGACAAAATACCAGTGGCTAGGGACAAGTTAAGAGAGAGTTTAGGGCTGGTATGAAGGAAGAGAGAGAGGAGGAATAAGATGAGAGGGAATGGGGTCAAGGCAGGTGGTGAGATGTGTCCTGGATAGGAGAGATAGAGTCCCTGTTCTGAATAGTGGTGAAGCTCGTTAGGTGTAATTAAAGGGATTAACCAATGAAGTAGGTTAGCCAGTGCAGTCGTAGGAGTTGAAGCTGTATAGAGGAGGTGGGTGCACAGGAAACCATTTCGGATATTTTTTCCTGTGAATATGAGGCATTTCATCAGCCGATAAACAGGGCTAGGCGTAGGAGGAAGTGAACAGAGCAGGGAGTTGAATACTAAATAATTCCCCCAAGACTCTACCTTCACAAGCATAATAATAGATTGTAATGCATTAGGCTATGGGACTTTCAATGGGAGGTGCAGTGGTATATATCCTTATAAACCTCTTGTTATGTAGCTAAGTGGTTTTTATACAAATATATACAGTACCACTGCACTTTCCAATTGAAAGCTGTCACCTTACAATAAAGAATTTCTGTTATTTTGTGGAAAAACTTCACATTATAAATAAGGATATTGCCTCACCTCACATTCTACTTTAGAATATAATAATATTCTAAGTTTAAATCGTTCTCTTTTCATGATCTTATTAAAGAACTTATAAAAAATACTGACTTAAATCTATTAAAATTTCACCTGGATTTTCATGTTGTGTAGCTTGTGGGTAACACTTCAACTTTTCAAGAAGAACATAGATTATTTAAAATATTAGTTTTAATTAAATCAAATATATTTGTTTAAAATGTCGTTCTTTTACAGAGAAACCTTTGTATTAACTTGACTTGAACCATTTTTGTGAACTTTTTTTTTTTACTGATCATTTGACTTGAAAATTCCGTCCTTCCATTTGTTCTTCTTCTTCTCTTATTTCTCTTCTTCTTTTATTTGTCAGGTTTTTGCTTCTATCTTCTCCCACAGTTTTCCAGCTAGAGACATTACATTCTGTATAGACATCAGAGACACATAGGGAACTGTGCTTTCTTCTAGCTAAGAAGGCGTTGCCACTTTATTCACCAATGTTGGGACTTTTTTCCCATTGACAATAATAAGAACAATCCCTACACATGAACATTCTGTGATTTTAGGGTCATGTGTATCAAATCATATCCCAACTGTCGTCTTAATGAAATGCACCTGGGTCCGACTCTACACTAACACCCTAACTACACACACCTCGTCTCTCTGACACAGACACCCACAACTACACAACACACAAATTCAAATTAAAACTCCTAAATGTATAAAATAAAAGCACAATATAAATTATGTAAAGCTCAATGTATGGTTTATGTATGTAAAATGCAACTCCCAGCATTCCATGTTGCCATCTGCCATTGGTGAATGTTGAAAGTGTAGTTTTTAAAACATCTGCAAGGACACAGAAGAAACATCGCTGTTTTATGCTTACACATAACACAAAACATACCCCCTTACACCACCACAGACACAAGTAACACACGCCTACCACAAGTACACACCCTCAGATACACAACCTCTCACAACCCCACCTATCCTTCCATTTCCATGTCAACCATACCTAAATATCAAAAGGGTTAGTTTTTGTTTGTATGTTTTAGCACTTTAAATCATAACACCACACCGACAGGGTAAACTTACCTACCTACCCTACCGATACACCATCACACACACAACCTACCCTTCCGTTTTCCATGGCACTATACACACAATCATAAAAAGATATGTATTAATTATAATAAATTGTGAAATGTAAGCACCCTCTTTCATTGCCCTAGCCTAGCAAGGTCCGTTTTAAACACTACAGCACAACACGCATTCCCTTCAAAATGAGCCTTTCAAGCCAAATTTAAAGTTTTATGCTAAACTTTCCCTTTCTAGTTGATAATAAATAATAATATTTGGATTAACTTCTTTGCAATCCCCGACAAACCTTATGGTCCCATTACAATCAATAGTAATGTCCGAACCCATGAATGATTATATAATTTTTGTCAGAGGCCTTTTAGATTGATCATCCTCTTCCATCCAAAACAGCTTGGAACGGTCTATAAAATCCATGTGGGGGAAGCAGTTTATTGTATTTGTTTTAAATGTTGCTGAAAAGTATAAATCCCAGGAATCCTCGGTCCCTCTGTAAGGTAATGGTTTTTTTTTAGGCATCTGCCTACGAATCAGGCAAATGGGCAATCGGACAGGTCAGAAAACCTTGGCTGACCATACGATCCTCTACTTTTTCTGTGTCCAACACTTCTTCGTCCTAGCCGACCGGTCAAAGTCAGGACGAAGGATCCCAACGTGTGTACCCAGTCTTATGGTGGCCATAGACGCTACAATCTGATCGTACAATCCGCCGGTCATACGATTGGATTGTCAGTCGGCCAAATTTTATTCAACTGGCCCGATGGAGAAATTACTGGAAGATCGTTGAAGGATCTTTGTCCATACGTGATCCGACGATCGTACGATATCGGGATATCCCGATATCGTCTGACCAGGATTAAAGCGTCTATGGCCACCATTAGACTAACCTGAAATGCTACCAGATGTTCTGTTACCTCTCTTTCTGCCTCCTGGTTCTTCCAGTTAGCAACTGTCAGTCATGAATGTAACCAATGACATCACAGCCAATCACTGTATGCTATTCCACTAACTTGGAAGGCAGAGGGAAGGGGGAGATCATAATTTTTCTGTGTAACAGATTAGCCCTGTCTGTCAGCAGCCTGTAGTTTGCTTCTAAATGAAATACTGGCAAGCCTTTCTGCATGCTGGTTTTTAGGTAGGTTTGGTTCTGAAGGGGATCGATTGCTGTGCCATAAGTATCCATTAAAGGCATGGTCTCCCAATATAATGGTCTCCCAATATAATGGTCTCCCAATATAATAAGCTTTTTATGTCTATAGGTAATGAAAAAAAAAAATCTCTTACCAGCAAGAATGCGAAGATATATATAATATATACTACAAAATGCATTTATTTCCATGAATCTGTATATGTGAGATTGAAGTGCACCTACAGTAGTTAAAGGGTTTCTGGTCTGCTTAGTAAATAACTACTGGGTGGTTTAATATTGATCTATTTAGACGTAAAACAACATAGAAATAGCTTCCATAATCTTTCCTAAATCCCGAGAATACGCTAAACCCAAATGTAAATGTGTAGCTTACAGGCTTACATTCTTTATAAAGCATCTATTAAATCTGCACAAACAAGGACCCACTATACAGAACCTTTTATTTTAAATGGGCATGTTCACCCCGCAACCCCCCCAAAATCAGGACCCCCCAGAACCCTAGTATCACAATACTTACCTGGATTCCAGTCCCTCTTCCAAATGTGTCTGTCTTCTTTCATGGGTTTAAAGATCACTTAAACCTCATACACACGTGCAATTGCAGGGGCCGACCCGCGATGTACGATGTTTATGCAACCGGAATGGCCAATCTTTCGGGGGCTGGTTGCCCGATCTACCAGGCAGATCATCAACCGCCCCCGTCCGAATGGCTGTTTCAGCTGACAAAGTGCTCACACGCATCATGATTATCAGCCGAAACGGCGCTGCTCATACATCGATTGCACGCGTGTATGAGGCTTTAGGCAAGGTACACATGAGCAGATATTTCAGGCCGACCAATATATCCGCATTTATCTGAGGCATTTTACAGGCTTTGCGGACCGATGTCAGACGGTCTGTCACCCATTACGGGCAAAATGATGACAAGACTGTCGGCCATGGTGACTTTTGCCAAGACCGAGGTTATGTCAGCTGAACGGTGGAGCTCAGCAAACCTGCCTGATAAATCCGCCTGTGTGTAACAGCCCTTAATGAGCTTGTAAAGAAGAGGGACCAATGGACATGGAGAAAATCTTCTTTCAGGAACCCCCGGAGAGCCAGGAAAGTAGTGCAATACTAGGGTTTTACTGGGGAAATCTGGTCATGCTGCTGTAGAGTTCCCCTGTTTATCTTGGCAGTAAACCTTCAAAGGATAGTTTATTCTTTCATCGTGTAATGGGCATGTATCTGGATTTTATTTTGATTAGAGTAAGGACCTTAGTAAGGTAGTTTGTGACGCTCCCTAAGCTTAGCTTAACTACAGCAGTTCTGTAGACAGTGAGCACAGTGAAAGAGGGAGCGTACTTCATTCTGTGATCTGTTATAATTGGTGCTTATTTATGCCAGTGTCACACGATTCATTGAAACCTGTGTATTATAGATAACATACCCTCCACTGTACTACTGCTCTCCAATAAAATAGAAAAACAGTGGAAGTCAGCAAGGAACTCAGTGACCAATTTAAAAGGTTTTGGAAAACTTCTAACATTTAAAAGTAAGTAAATACTGTTCACTATATAATTTACAGGATTGTGTATTATTGAATGGATAAGGTACTCCATACTGTGTAATATAAGGACACTGGAAGCTACTGTTCCATGCACAAGGCTGGAATTTTACAGGTCCAGGAACCTTGTGATATCCTTATATTTCACGGTAAGAGGTGTGTGATCTTATTTTCTAGTTTTTGTTTGGCAGGTTAATAATATAATAATCACCCTATGACATATACAGTGTCTATATAAAGACAATGAATTTTACCTGTCTTGGTTAACAGTAGGTTGTCCAGATGCCGGTCTCCCACTCCGAGTATATAAGTAATGACACAATACCCAGCTGGAAAACAAAGGAACACAATTATTCAAGATGTTTAAGGTTAAATGTTATGAAATACTAATTTGTAAAAAAGTTACATTAACCTATAAAATGCCAGACATGAAGATACTGCTACAGGAAATAAAGATTTCCGATTGGTTAATATTTAAAACCTGCCCTGTGCTCACTACGGTACAATCTAAGCTGTTCAGTCAAATACCGTAGTGAGCCGCTTATGTTTGTTCCTGTGGCCCGGTACACGTGCATCATATTAGCTGTGGAAAGGATCTACTTACAAGATATTCCTATCTACATCAGCCTGCCACTCTATGTTATGCTTGTGCCTACGTGACGATACACAAATATTGGATTCTTATCTTATGGCTGTGGCCTTTACTATATATATCTCTATGCCACAGCTTCGTATTGGCCAGGTCACATATTCTTATTAGGGGGTTCACTGCGCAGTGATTTTATTATTTTATGTTATATGTTGGTTGGTTTTCTTTTTTTCTTTTTTCTATGTTAAATAAAGATATTGTTATCAATGTCCACCACGGAGGTACTTTACTCTTAGAGGCGATCTGTCTCTTAATGCTGTATTTTTGGTGCCATATATGCAGTTTTGAGTGCCTTGTGGGCTTTGGGCCCCCTGTTTAAACCTGGTCTTTCTTTTTTCCTCTTTCTGGATTTTTTCCTTTTCTGTCTTTTTCTTTTCTTCCCTTTTTTTATTTTTTATATTCCTTTCCTGTTTCTTTCTTTACTCTATACTTATTTTGGTTTAGATTCCTTACCAGGATTTGCACCCACCGATAGGTGTTTTCTGCTGGCCCTACATATCCCATTTTGATAAGGAACGGTCGCTGATCTGTCAGAGCCACCATACAATTATTCGGCCCGACCAACCGAAACACAGAAATTACGGTCAGTGGTGCAAAATTATTGTATGGTGTGTATCCAGCTTTAGTTAGTAATAGGATTTATTCCCATTCTCTCCAGCACCACCTAATGGCCATTCTGGGTACTGCAGTGTTTCCAGCCTCTCTTTGCAATAGTTGAGGTTTGTACTGTGTTAGCCATAAGTAAGAGAAGAGAAGTAGAGCTGTGATCAGGGACGGATTTATACTTTTTTCTCCCCTAGGCCAGCTAACTTTTACTTCCTTCCCCCCCCGGTACACGGTAATTCATTGGCTGAAGCAGAGCTTTGTGAGTGGGAGAGAGGCCTTCTCCCCATAGCAATTAGCAATTGCTGCACATTAACAGAGACCAGTAGGCTCTGTTGTGTGCCAAATAATGTGCGTTGTGTAAAATTAACATGGGGATGCATATGGCCTAACTTTAAAAATGTTTGGTTTTATTTTGCGCTCCTGCTGGTTGTGCCACCTAGGCCACGGCCTAGGTGGCCTAGTGGGAAATCCAGCACTGAATGTGTAAACGTTTGTGATTTCTCAGTTTATTTTGTAACATCCAGCCTATGAAGGGGGCTTAGGACTCCCGAAAGCTTTTCTAGTTAGTCAATAAAAGGTATCCCAGCCAGGGCCGGATTTCCCACTAGGCCACCTAGGCCGTGGCGTAGGGCGGCACAACACCACCAGGAGCGGCAAATAAAAACCAAAACATTTTTTAAAGTTAGGCCGTATTGCATCCCCATGTTAAATTTACACAACGCATATTTGGCACACAACAGAGCCTTACTGGTCTCTGTTAAATGTGCAGCAATTGCTGATTTGCTATGGCCAGTCCCTCTCCCACTCACAACTCTGCTTCAGCCATGAATTACCGTGTACGGGGGGGACAGGAAGTACAAGTTAGCTGGCCTAGGGAGAAAATATAAAATCCGTCCCTGTACACATTGGGACAGTGAACACTCAAACACAATGAACAGATGACCAGGTACAGATACAGACTGTGGGGGAAGCAGTATGTGAGGGTGTGAAAGTACTGTATGTGAGGACAGTGTCCTTTGATATGAAGTGTCTTTTGAAATGATAAAACAGTACAAGACAGTGTCCTGTGAGGGGTTTAGTTCTGGTGGTTGATTAGAATAAGTTATATTGGCCATAAAACTCGTGTCCCTATTAAGTCCACAGTTCAGGGAATTACATTTCTGAATGAATTTGTATCTCATTTCCTTACGCTGTTTTTTGATGGTGGAAATTGTCATCAGATGGGGATCTTGAGGCCTTTCATACTGTGGCCTTTTACAAAGTGCTCAGCCACAGGGGCGTCCGTTAATCCGATGTTGGATCTATGAGTTCATCCTTTTGTCATGTTTTTCCTGTTTCTCCCACATAGAAACCTGGGTAGGGCACTTCATCACATTATTAGATACAACACACATTGCGGAACCCAGGAGATGATCCACCTTACTGCTAACTTAAAACAAACGTGTGTATAACCTGTCATCATACTCACGGTGAGGCTAGAGTGTCAGTACTTTCTAAAGGACCATCATTTTGCCTTACTAAACCAATAGACAAAATCAGTTTGAGCAGCGACATGGAGGAATTCTTCAGACTGAAAGAATTCTTTCATGACAAAGAGGACTCCATCACACACCCACACCAGCCCAACAGAACAGATACACCAAGAAATCATCATTTACACCAAATCTGGAATCAACCCTGCCCTTCACAATACTAGACTGTTTCCGTAGAGGGTTTCAGCTGAATCCTGGACAGTAACCTGACCCCAATTTATAATATCCCCACTGGAGCAAGAAGCAATTTGCACACTGAGGGAAAATAAAAACATCATCATAAACCCAGCGGATAAAGAGAAGCAGTGATCATCATGAATACACCGGACTACATACAGGAAGTCACAGACAGTTATCCAACCCTGCATACTACTCAAACTGCAGAGTCCCCGGAGCCAAACACAAAAGAGAACTCAAAAGCTTATAAATAACTTACCTAAGACCATTAGAACCACTATACTGCCTTATTCCAGACGAGCCTAAAGTTGGCTGCTTCTACACACTCCCCAAAATCCACAGAGGGGATGTCCAGGACACCACCTTATCTCAGGAATTGTCACACTGACAAGAACATCTCAGTGGGTAAAAAAACATCCTTAAACCCCTAGTCAAAAAAACCCAGCTACTTCAGGACACCCACAACCTGCTGAATAAACTCACTATTCAGAGGCCCTATTCCTGTCAATGCAATTTTGGCCACAATGGATTGTGAGCCCTATATACAAATATATGCATTGCAAGCGTTGTAAACCTTTTTACAAGGAGGGCATACACACAGGATTAGTTCTCGATACACTTCACCCTTCACCACATCTGTGGTGCGAAGCGACAACCCATGGCAGTCCCCATCTATCTACAACAGATGGGGCCTGCCATGGTTGTCGCTTCGCACCACAGTACACCAACCTGTTCATGGCCAAATTGGAGGAGGATTTTTCTATCCTCCTGTAACACAACCAATGACTTACCTTCGTTACATGATGATATCCTCATTATCTGGACGGAAAGCGAGAAGGAACTGCTCTCCTTCCATAGAATTACAACTCCTTCCACCCAACCATTAAACTAAAACTTGACTATTTCAAAAGTCAAATCAACTTTCTGGACACCACTATTAAAATACAAGGGAACACCCTAGTGACCTCGATATACCACAAACCTTCAGACAGACGCACATACCTTAGGAATGACAGCTTCCACCCCAAACACTCAAAAAACCCATCATTTTCAGCCAAGCGATACATTACCATCGTATCTGTTCAGACCCAACAGAAAGGAATGAACACCTACAGCAACTCCGTAGTGAGTTCATTAAACAGGGATACAATCCCAAAACAACAGACAAGGAAATCCAAAGGGCCATATCTATTCCCAGACACAAGCTACTGAAATACAAACAGAAAGAAAACTGCAACCGGGTTCCCCTTGTAGTCACAGTCCACACCTGGAGATCCAACGACAAATCATAAAAGAACTCCATCCCACACTTCAAAGGGACGACAGACTAAAAAACATATTTCCAGTGCCCCCACTCCTGGCATACCGACAGTCCCCTAATTTGAAACGCCTACGGGTACACAACTCCCTGGGCAAAACAACCATCAATGGCACTTTCCCCTGCCAACAACCTAGATGTAAAACCTGCGCATACATCCACACAACAGACAAAATATGCCACATTATAAACAAATTCATCAAATTAAAGGATCACTCTCCTGTGGTTCCGCCAATGTCGTGTATCTAATAATGTGCATGAAGTGCCCTAACACAGGTTTCTATGTGGGAGAAACAGGACAAACACTGACAAACGATGAACTCCCATATCTCCAACATCGGATTAACGGACGCCCCTGTGGCTGAGCACTTTTGTAAAAGGCCACAGTATGAACCTCAAGATCACCATTCTGATGGGCAATATCCACCATCAAAAACAGCGTAAGGAATAAAATACAAATTCATTCGAAATGTAATTCCCTGAACTGTGGACTTATAGGACAGAGTTTCATGGCCAAATATCAACTATTCTACATCCTCACCCAGACTAAACCCACTCACCAGGACACTGCCTTGTACTGTTTAATCATTTCAAAAGACACTTCATATAAAGGACACTGTCCTCACATTACAGTTTATCTACTTGTGCCATCACCTCCACTACTGGCATCCCCCACAGTCTGTATCTGTACCTGGTCATCTGTTCAATGTGTTTGATGTTCACTGTCCCAATGTGTATAAACGTTTGTGATTTCTCAGTTTCTTTTGTAACATCCAGCCTGATGAAGGGGGCTTAGGACTCCCGAAAGCTTTATCTAGTTAGCCAATAAAAGGTATCACAGCTCTACTTTCCGGCCTCTCTTTTACATCTTTCTTTCAGTAAATAAGATTTGCTGGGGTGGCAAAGTCCTAGCAATTCTGACATTATTGGGGCTCCTCTGTCAGTCGCTGTATCCCCTATTCCATATTGCTTTGCAGGCTTTCACAGGGTCTATTGAAATAAAAAAAGCTCAATACATTTGGGGCCACAAACAGATTCCGTTTGCATCTCCTCTGGAAATCACATAGACCAGAGATGGTTCACTTAAAGAGCCAATCAGATTTACCTTATTTGGAATGCAGTCATGTAGAAAACCTTTTAAAAAGTTAGTTCCCTGGTCAGGTGTAAATGTCTGGACACTAATGGGATTTATCCAGCCTAAAGACCAAGTCCGCTGCATTGGGATCAACCCAACACTGTTAACCATCTAGAATTAACAAGGAGGCAACTTTCTACTTCATCCAACCCCAGTCTCTGCCCTGCTAATGATTTTCAAACCGCTGATTCTCCTTGGTTATCAGACCAATGTCCACTTTAAAATTCCTTCCCTGCGTTAATTATATCAATTCCCTGCATTTTCCTTTGGCTCGATTTGTTTCTTTTACACATGACAGCTTCATTTCTAAGAACAATTTCATTGTACAAATGTTCCCCCGAGAGCCACAACACATGTTTATTATAACTATCTAGTACGGCAGGCAGGCCGTAAATCCAGTTAATGGAGGAAATTCAGTGTCTAAAGTGAAATAAGGAGCATTTTCGTTGAGGAAACAGATGGTATGAAATACGGCAAAATAACCGGGGATGGGGGGACTGAAATATGGCCAATATAGGAGAGATTTGCAAAGATGTAAGTCATAGCGATGTAAGTTAAATATAGCTAATTGTACAGAATTAATGACCAACTTGGCACTGTATGTTTAAAAACAGGGAGAAATGGAGTCTGTATTCAACATGAGCCTTTACCTGTATGCAACACGAGCCTCTACCTGTATTCAACATGAGCCTTTACCTGTATTCAACATGAGCCTTTACCTGTATGCAACACAAGCCTTTACCTGTATGCAACACGAGCCTCTACCTGTATGCAACAAGAGCCTCTACCTGTATGCAACACAAGCCTTTACTTGTATGCAACATGAGCCTCTACCTGTATGCAACACGAGCCTCTACCTGTATGCAACATGAGCCTCTACCTGTATGCAACACGAGCCTCTACCTGTATGCAACATGAGCCTCCACCTGTATGCAACAGTATCCCTTATAATATTTAAGTGGTACCCAGAGTTCCCTGTATAACTCAGCCTGTGTCCCAGTACCTTTATATGGACACAGAACTCCTCAGTGACTTCTAATATCCTAATTATTTACAGTAGGGGATACATTATCCCTTATAATACATGAGTCGTACCCATAAAGTATCATTAACCCTAGAAAGTATTGTTCGTTTTCAGTAACCCTCGAATGTATCATTCTTTTTCGGTAACCCTCAAATGTATGGATCATTTTCGCTAACCCTGGAATGTATCGTTCAGTAACCCTTGAAAGCATCATTTGTTTTCGGTAACCCTCGAATGTATCGTTCTCTAACCCTCAAATGTATCCTTCGACTTTCGCTAACCCTCAAATTTATTGTTGGTTTTCGATAATCCTCTAATTTATGGTTCTATTTTCGGTAACCCTCGAAAGTATTGTTCCGTAACCCTCGAATGTAGCTTGTGCAAACCCGACAATTGCCCGATCATAAAGTAAGGAGTGTTTAGTGTTTAAACAGGTTTTGGTTATAGTGACATGTTCCCTAGACCATTTCCCAGATGCCACAGCCATTTAGAGTAAGTTACCATCGTTAGTTTATCTATAAAACATAGGAACTTTTCGAATTATCACTCCCTTTAACGGTCTGTTTTCGAACTTTCACTGAAGTTCGAAAGTTCGAAAACAGACCGAACTTTATGAACACTAGTAAAGAGTTCTAGAAATCCTTAGTGTCTTTTAATATCTTTATTACAGGGGATACATTATCCATTAAGATGCATGAGTAGCAATTTGAGATCTCTGACTGGCACACAATAAGTATGTATGTATGTATGCATGTATATGTTGTTTATATAGTGCCATTTGCAGATGTGGCGCTGTACAACATTTTAATACAAAAAAAGCCGTACAAGGGGGACAAAAAATATAAATAAACAAAGACATAAATCAGTATGTGCATTAATACGTATACAGGGCCGGCCTTAGGATAAATAGCACCCTGTGCAAGATTTGTTACTGACAAATACATATATTTGATCTGGAGGACTGTAACTAGAGGGGCTGTGGCACAGGTCGCCCATATCAAAGGCCGGCCCTGTACGTATACAAGTGCTTGAACCGTGCTACATGAAGAAGGAGGTCCCTGCCCCATAGAGCTTACAATCTAGTTATTATTTGTAAAGAAGGTAAAAATCATATTATTCCAAAAACTTACCACAACTTTTAACGTACGTGTCCATAACCTCCGCACTGATTCCATAGGGTCCTTTCTCATTGGGTGCATATTTTCTAAAGAAGTTCTAAGAAGTGAGAGCAAAAAATGATGCATCAGAGATCCAATCTGTCTATATATTTATACAGTGCAAGACCTTGGAATCTACTGTAACTAGGGATGGCCGGTTCGCGGATCCGAACCCGGATCCGCCGCGGATTTATCACGTTCGCGAACGGCGGATTTTTCCGGATTTTCTGCCTTTCCGAACTTCCGAAAATTTTCGAAAATACGAAAAATCTCGTTATTTCAAAGGTATTTTTAATTTTAACCGGTCCGCTCGCGGATTTTCGAATTTTCGAATTTTTCCGAAAATTCGCGGATCCTCGAGCGGACCGGATTTTGCGAAGTTCGGACATCTCTAACTGTAACATGGGCGAGAAGTCAAGTAATTAAAAACACAACTTTTAACGTACGTGTCCATAACCTCCGCACTGATTCCATAGGGACCTTTCTCATTGGGTGCATATTTTCTAAAGAAGTTCTAAGAAGTGAGAGCAAAAAATGATGCATCAGAGATCCAATCTGTCTATATATTTATACAGTGCAGGGCTATGGAAGACCTTGGAATCTACTGTAACTAGGGATGGCCGGTTCGCGGATCCTAACCCGGATCCGCCGCGGATTTTTCCGGATTTTCCGCCTTCCGAACTTCCGATTCGCGGATTTTTCGTATTTTCGAAAATACGGGAAAACATGTATTTTCAAAAATTTTCGAAAATACGAGGATTTCTCTTAATTCCTTACATACTTATTTTCGAAAATATTCGAAATTATGAGGATTACTTGTATTTTCGGAAATACATATTTTCGAAAATACATGAAAACTTGTAATTTCGAAAATTCCCGAAAATACGTGAAACTCGTAATTTCGAAAATTTTCGAAAATACGAAAAATCTTGTTATTTCAAAGGTATTTTTAATTTTAACAGGTCCGCTCGCGGATTTTCTAATTTTTTCGAAAATTCGCGGATCCTCAAGCGCACCAGACTTTGCGAAGTTCGGACATCTCTAACTGTAACATGGGCGAAGTCAAGTAATTAAAAACATCACGGATTCCTTTACACAATAAACAAAGGGGCACAAAACAGATTTCACAGCTCTGGGTGAATCTTGCCTGCACCGCCTCTGGTTAATAGAACAGTGTCAGTTGCACAAGTGTCTCTTCCGATACTCACACAGCCGGCTAAGCATGGCGCCAAGCGATCATAAACTGAGTAACTTTAACTGGTAAAAACCTGATGCTCCCTAGTGCCTCTAGATGAAAACCCCTGTAGGAGCTTCATTCAATAAGAGGTGTAAAATTTTGCCTGAGCTGTTAATTTACCTTAACCATTCGTCAAGTCAATGTCTGTATAGGCAAAAGAGGATTTGGTGGGTGACACTCAGCATTCCCAGCTATTTACAATGGCAAAACAATTGGGGAAAGTGTTTTTCCTGTGCTGGAATCACAACCAAATATGGTTCGACAGGAAGCTGGACGTAGTTCCAATTACCTGGATGCTTCCTTCCGTGGCGAGGACTTCCGCTACCGGTACAGACTGAATGAACTGCATGAACCCTGAAATAAAAAGCAAACACTTGCATTAAAGAGCCCTAGTTACATTACTTCCAACACATTGGATCTTCTGAAACTATGTTTGCCCATCTTAGAAGAAAAATGCAGGGTTATTCAATAAAAGTTCTTATCGTTAAAAATGGTGCTAATTTTGCCCCAACCAATCAGATTTTAGCTTTCAAATGTTAAATAAGATCTGATTGGTTCGGGCTAAATTAGCACCATTTTAAACGTTAAGCAGGGAGATTCAATAAAAGGTATTATCATTTAAAATGGTGATTTTGCCCCAACCAATCAGATCTTATTTAACATTTGAAAGTTAACATCTGATTGGTTGGGGCAAAATTAGCACCATTTTAAATGATAAGAACTTTTATTGAATAACCCTGAAGAACTTTTATTGAATCTCCCTGTATTAAAGGGTATCTCCACTGGTTTTTGTAAGTTTTTTGAATCCATTTCTATTGAAGAACGGGAGGTAAAGGAGCTGTGCCTTACCTTCCGTTCTTCAATAGAACACACAGGAGCCAGGAGAGAAGGTAAGAACTTACCCGCTCGCTCGCTCCCCCGGTGCTCCTGTGTGTTCTATTGAAGAACGGACCTTTTCTCTATGTGCATGCGCGATCTATGCACATAGAAGACAAAGTCCGTCGGGACCTGTCAGACCAAGCGCCGGGGGAGCGAGCGGGTAAGTTCTTACCTTCTCTCCTGGCTCCTGTGTGTTCTATTGAAGAACGGAAGGTAAGGCACAGCTCCTTTACCTCCCGTTCTTCAATAGAAATGGATTCAAAAAACTTACAAAAACCAGTGGAGATACCCTTTAAAGTCTTTTAACGGCTTTTACAGCAGTCGCCTTGAAATATAAGAGTCCCAGATGGATTTAGCCTTTTTCTCTTGTACTTGTGATTTGGGTTTTTTAAGCCTCGAGTAAAATGCAGTTCAGGGATTAACAAAAGCTGTTTAGGGATCCCAGTGAAATTGGTGGAGAGGAAAATTACACTGACAGATGTAAATGTTTTTATTATATTAACCAAACGGAGTACAGTTCTATAAAAATGAATTAAAGGGCAAGTCCACCCCCAAAACTAACTTTTTATATTTATTTGGCCCAAATAAGTGCTCCAAAACAAACTTTACAGCATGTAAATCGGTTCAGTGGTTCAAAAGTTACAGACCTTAATCCTGCAGCATGGACCAATACAGCGATGAACAGAGACAGGTTACATTACCTTGCCTCTGTTCTTTTCATGTTCTTGAGCATGTCTGTTAGCATCCAGCAGTGAGAACAGAGGAAGTTGCATCAGTAATGGTCTGACCCCTGGATCCCTGTATTTTCCCTCTCAACCAATCACAGCTGTAAAGTTATGTGTACTGAAGAAATCCAGGATCAACAGCTGCAGCCAGCCAGCCCAGAGAGAGAGAGAGACAAACACAGGCAAGAATTTTTTTTTTTTTCTAAGCTGCAGCTCGGGGTCATCTAAAGAGGAAGGGGAGAGGAAGTGCAGCCTGATATATATCTCATTAAATATCAGGCAAAGCAAATGATTTTGAGAAAAATGAACATGGTGTTTGAGGTTGGTGCTATTATATAAAGAACATATAAAAAGTTTATTTTTGGGTGGACATACCCTTTAACCCTACGCATTGTGCATTTATTTGCATGGCTTAGCTTAGTCTTAAAACATCATATTGCAAGCTAAAGGCCTTGACTTCCCCTTGAAATAAGCAATTATTTTTGAATTTTATTTGTAAAGGAATACAGGCTTTTAAAATCGACATTTCTTTGGTTAAACATCAGGAAAAATTGTATTTTCCTCGGAAATTCTCCTATAATGTTCTATTGATTTGACAACTAATGTCAAAAAAATGTACGACCATAATAATGAGATATTGAAGGTGTTTGGATAATACAATAGACATCGAAAGCTTCTAAGTTCCCAAGAACCCAGTTACGTAATACACACATTACCGTGCTTACATATTACAGTTCAGTAGAACCCAGTTACGTAATACACACATTACCGTCCTTACATATTACAGTTCAGTAGAACCCAGTTCCGTTTAAAGAAACACAGTACGTCCGTACATTATTCAGTTCAGTAGAGAACCCAGTAACGTAATACGACACATTACCGGTGCTTACATATTGAAAGTTTCCCAGATAGTAGAACCCAGTTACGTAATACACACATTACGTCCTACATATTACAGTTCAGTAGAACCCAGTTACGTAATACACACATTACCGTGCTAAATATTACAGTTCAGTAGAACCCAGTTACGTAATACACACATTGCCGTGCTTACATATTACAGTTCAGTAGAACCCAGTTACGAATACACACATTACCGTGCTTACTATTACAGTTCAGTAGAACCCAGTTACGTAATACACACATTACCGTGCTTACATATTACAGTTCAGTAGAACCCAGTTACGTAAACACACATACACCGCTTACATATTACAGTTCAGTAGAACCCAGTTACGTAACACCATTACCGTGCTTACATATTACAGTATCAGTAGAACCCAGTTACGTAATACACACATTACCGTGCTTACATATTACAGTTCAGTAGAACCCAGTTACGTAATACAACATTACCGTTCCTTTTACATATTACAGTTCAGTAGAACCCAGTCCGTAATACACAACATTACCGTGCTTACATATTACAGTTCAGTAGAACCAGTTACGTAATACACACATTACCGTGCTTACATATTACAGTTCAGTAGAACCCATTAGTTACGTATACACACATTACCGTGCTACATATTACAGTTCAGTAGAACCCAGTTACGTAATACACCATTACCGTGCTTACATATTACAGTTCAGTGAAACCCAGTTACGTAATACAACACATTACCGTGCTTACATATTACCGTTCAGTAGAACCCAGTTACGTAATACACCACATTCCGTGCTTAACATTACAGTTCAGTAGAACCCAGTTAGAATACACACATTTTACCGTGCTTACACATTACAGTTCAGTAGAACCCAGTTACGTAATACACACATTTCCGCTTACATATTACAGTTCAGTAGAACCCACTACCAGCAGTACACTACCCACACTCCATCCGTGCTTCAACCAGTACGATACACATCTAGTCAGAAAACACAAGTTAGCTCAATACACACAATTACCGTGCTTACATATTACAGTTCAGTAGAACCCAGTTACGTAATACACACATTACCGTGCTTACATATTACAGTTCAGTAGAACCCAGTTACGTAATACACACATTGCCGTGCTTACATATTACAGTTCAGTAGAACCCAGTTACGTAATACACACATTCCCGTGCTTACATTATACAGTTCAGTAGAACCCAGTACGTAATACAAACATTACCGTGCTTACATATTACAGTTCAGTAGAACCCAGACGTAATACACACATTACCGTGCTTACAATTACGTTCAGTAGAACCCAGTTACGTAATACACACATTACCGTGGCTTACATATTACAGTTCAGTAGAACCAGTTACGTAATACACACATTACCGCTTACATATTACAGTTCAGTAGAACCCAGTTACGTAATACACACATTACCGTCTTACCTATTACAGTTCAGTAGAACCCAGTTTCGTAATACACACACTTACCGTGCTTACATATTACAGTCAGTAGAACCCAGTTACGTAATACACCACTTCCGTGCTTACATATTACAGTTCAGTAGAACCCAGTTACGTAATACAACATTACCGTGCTACATATTACAGTTCAGTAGAACCCAGTACGTAATACACACATTACCGTCTTACATATTACAGTTCAGTAGAACCCAGTTACGTAATCACAAATTACCGTGCTTACATATTACAGTTTCAGTAGAACCCAGTTACGTAATACCACATACCGTGCTACATATTACAGTTCAGTAGAACCCAGTACGTAATACACACATTACCGTCTTACATATTTACAGTTCAGTAGAAACCAGTTACGTAATACACACATTACCGTGCTTACATATTACAGTTCAGTAGAACCCAGTTACGTAATACACACATTACCGTGCTTACATATTACAGTTCAGTAGAACCCAGTTACGTAATACACACATTACCGTGCTAACATATTACAGTTCAGTAGAACCCAGTTACGTAATACACACATTACCGTGTTACATTACAGTTCGGAGAACCCAGTTACGTAATACACACATTACCGTGCTTACATTTACAGTTCAGTAGAACCCAGTTACGTAATACACACTTACCGTGCTTACATATTACATTCAGTATGAACCCAGTTACGTAATACACACATTACCGTGCTTACATATTACAGTTCAGTAGAACCCAGTTACGTAATACACACAGCCGTGCTTACATATTACAGTTCAGTAGAACCCAGTTACGTAAACACACATTGCCGTGCTTACACATTACAGTTCGTAGAAACAGTTACGTATCACACATTGCCGTGGCTTACAATATACAGTTCAGTAGAACCCAGTACGTAATACACACATTGCCGTGCTTACATATTAAAGTTCAGTAGAAACCCAGAGTTACGTAATACAACATTACCGTGCTTACATATTACAGTCAGTTAGAAACCAGTAGTAATAAACACACATTACCGTGCTTACATATTACCGTTCAGTAGAACCCAGTACGTAATACACACATTACCGTGCTTACATATTACAGTTCAGTAGAACCCAGTTACGAAGTACACACATTACCGTGCTTACATATTACAGTTCAGTAGAACCCAGTTACGTAATACACACATTGCCGTGCTTACACATTACAGTTCAGTAGAACCCAGTTACGTAATACACACATTGCCGTGCTTACACATTACAGTTCAGTAGAACCCAGTTACGTAATACACACATTGCCGTGCTTACATATTACAGTTCAGTAGAACCCAGTTACGTAATACACACATTACCGTGCTTACATATTTACAGTTCAGTGAACCCAGTACGTAATACACACATTACCGTGCTAATATTACAGTCAGTTAGTAGAACCCAGTTACGTAATACACACATTACCGTGCTAACATATTACAGTTCAGTAGAACCCAGTTACGTAATACACATATTACCGTGCTTACATATTACAGTTTAGTAGAACCCAGTTACGTAATACACACATTAGCGTGCTTACAACATTACAGTTCGTAGAACCCAGTTAGAATACACACACATTACCGTGCTTACATATTACAGTCAGTAGAACCCAGTTACGTAAAACACACATTACCGTGCTACATATTACGTTCAGTAGAAACCAGTTACGTAATACACAACATTACCGTGCTTACATATTACAGTTCAGTAGAACCCAGTTACGTAATACACACTATACGTATTACATATACAGGTCATGAGAACCCAGTTACGTAATACCACACATTACCCGTGTTAACATATTACAGTTCTGTAGAACCCAGTTACGTAATACACACATTACCGTGCTTACACTTTACAGTTCCAGTAGAACCCAGTTACGTAATAAACACTTACAGTGCTTAACTATTACAGTTCAGTAGAAACCCAGTTACGTAATACACATTACCGTGTGCTACATATTACAGTTTGTAGAACCCAGTTACGTAATACACACATAGCGTGCTTACCACATTACAGGTTCAGTAGAACCCAGTTACGTAATACACAATTACCGTGCTTACATATTACAGTACAGTAGAACCCAGTTACGTAATACACACATTACTGGCTTACATATAACTACGTAGAAACCCAAGTTACGTAATACACACATTACGGTGCTTACAAATTACAGTTCTGTAAAACCCAGTTACGTAATACACACATTACCGTGCTTACATATTACAGGTCAGTAGAACCCAGTTAAGTAATACACACATTACCATGCTTTGTGCTTGTAGCCAGGACCTTATACGGCGTCAGCTTCAAATCCAAATTTTCTTTCCGTAATAACTAGAGAAAAAAGGGGGAAACAGTTTAGTTTAAATTTTGTCGCTAAAGGTTTGTACAGACGTGCGTTAGTGGGTGCCGACCCACGACACACAATTTGTACGAATGTCTGTTTTGGCCGATAATCAGTCCGTGTCTGGGTACTTCATCCGCCAGGCGGATCTCCAAACAAGTGGCCGTTTTGGCCGATAAAGTGCCCATACACTGGCCGATTATCGTCCGAAGCGGCTGTTCGTACATATAGTGCGTCGCGGGTCGTCACTCGCTAATGCACGTTTGTACGAACCTTTAGATGATACAGAGAGATACAAAGGGTTAATAATATTAATATTTATAGGCCATTCATAAAAAATATGTTTAACGAGGCACAGGAAATGTCTAACTACAGAACGTGGCAACCATGATCCATGTTTAATAATGTTGCGCAGACTGTGTATGTAAACACATATCCAAAGTTTAAAGTGGAAGTTTAATAAAATTTCTAATTGTTAAAAATAGTGCTAACTTTGCCCCAACCAATCAGATGTTAGCTTTCGAATGTTAAACAACATCTGATTCTTGGGGCAAAATCAGCACCATTTTTAACGATAAGAACTTTTATTGAATCTCCCTGAAAGAGCAGTATTTTTCACCATCCTAATGACCTTAACCTGCCCACTCAACATTGTGTCTGTGTATAAATAAATGCTTCCAAAACACTGACTTCCTGTTTGCAGGGCCCCTAATAGAGAGCACTTCAAGCTCCTCCCCTTTCTTTATTTCCATGTTTTCCATTGTCATAGATAGGAGAATCGTCAATGACAATCGCTGTGGGAGGAGCCAGAAAGAAGTCTGTTACTTCAATCATTACAAATAACCAAAAAAGGCTGGTAAAAGATTTATAGGACAATTATTCTCCCCCCCCCCCCCCCCACACCCTTTCCCAGTGATTGTACCCACAATGAGGACCTAAATCGCTAATTCCTCTCCCCTGGGTCTAACCTTAGTACTAAGGAGGAGCCCTGCAAACTCAGCTTCATGAATTCTGCTCTGGACCTCTACTTTCCGGTATTGAACAAGGCACACTCTGCAAGAATCAGTCCGGGATTATGGCAGGGGAGCCCTGAAAGCAGCTTTAAGGGGCGAGGGCACAGTGATTAAGATCCTCCCCCTGGGTACTATTAACTGTAGGGGCTGATGTTGGAGTATTTAATTGTCCCCAACCAGCAATACACTATATTCATTGCTACCTTTTACAAAAGAAAAAAAAATGCTGCGTAAAAACCCACCCTTGTTCCAGCCAATGATCAGTCTCTGTTTTTTCCTTTTGTAAATTCAGGTTTGGGACATTTATTAATTTTGCTGTGTGTCTGTGTCTTTAAAAGAAAGTCACCTAGTGACAAATAACTCCGTTCTAACCTAAATAACCTTCAAAACCTGTTATTAATGTTTTTATATTTACAGTAGTGTAGTTAACGCAACATGATCTCATGATGTTTATTGTGTACCAGATATTACAATCCCTGGGACTAAAGTAATTATTTATTTACAAGGTGTCATCAAAAATGGATCGCCCCCCCACCTTAGATAATTTATGGTTTTTAATAAACGTCCATTCAGACGCAATTTTGACAGCTAATCCACAAATAGCAGATCCTCTCCTTTACCTTATCCATAAGGGAAATTATCTGTAGAATGAGCTGGTCTTGCCGTAAATCATCTCCGTTCTTGAATATCACAGGGTATTTTCCTCCGTCTTCAGTTTTGAAGTACAACTTGGCTGGCATAAGAGCACTCTGCAACAGAACCAATTAAAATCCTTTATTAGATAAGTCTAATAATCTGCAGTGTGATAGGATAAAACGTAGATATGTACTTTGACTAAGGCTGGCTACACACAATACAATATTTTCATCTATCTGCTGGTCAGCCAAAATTGTTGTATTGTGTGGGTGGCAATACCCACACAATACAAATATTCTATTGTGTGGGTATTGTGTGGGACTGCATAATCAATCATGTTTATTTTTGCCTCGACCCACAGTCCTGTGTGTACCCAGCCTAAGCAATTAAGTTGTCTCTCTCTTTATCTTAAAACAAGGGCAGAATCTCACTTGCTTGGTTCATTTAATCATTTATTTGATATATTATTATATTCAGACATGATATAGGCTTAGCTATACATGGCTTGGGTGGCCAATATCAGGAAGTAAGTCCGCTTCCTAGCCAATCACTCTTTGGTTTCGTCCCAAATGCAGACTCCATCTTTATTTGCTTTAAAAAGTATTGACAGTGATGAAATGCCGTGTAAGTTATGTTCTATAATTCCTTTCAATCAACATGGAAAATACATTAGTATATTAACAATAGAGATGAAGTTTGGGTCTGATTCTGTCGGAACTTTCAGATCTCAGAACTTTTTGATATTTTTCGATAACCCTCAAAAATACCGAGCTACTTTCTAGGTACCGAGGCTGCTATTAAGAAACTGCGTACACCAGATGCAACTGGTGTAGCCTTGTATATTCTGTGACCCTCAATACTAGCCTACGGAACCCTGGATATACCTTGTGTGTACAGGAATTTTTTTTTAAATGTGTTCCCCAGACCATTTCCCAGGTCCCTGTGTCATTTACACTAACTTACTATTGTATTTATACCTTAAATTTGATCGGGACTTTTAGAATTTTTTTTCCCCCCAATTGACTTCTAAGGGAGGGTTTTCTGAATTAATCAAAATCCAGAACGTCTCTAATTAACCATTGAGCCTAACACCCAACCCTACATCAACTGGATATAAGTTCTAGTAGGGCCCGGCTCACGTTTTGCTAATTTTATCAAAAGTAAAGAAATCTGTGAACGGACAGAGTCTCCTCTGTGTATTTATATAATCAATATCCCAATATCCGAATCAAGTCATCTTCGGATTCAACAGGGGCTTCTAATTGCAATCATATGATATGGTTTGCGTTGTAAATATAATTACTACTTAGCCATACCAAGAGAATTATTGCATTGAAGATGACATTTTGTCCCTAGGTACAGAAGCTCGGGGTGATACAAAGTATTTCACTTCTCCCCCTATCCGCATTTTATTAGATTTTATAGATTATGATGTTACAATAAAGTAGTAGAACTTCGATACTCTGTACAGATCTTCGCTCCCATTGCGAACCATCGAGATAGCAAGCTGGGGAAAGACAATTTTCAAAAGTTCCAAAGCAATAGCAGAGGGAAATTATCTAAAGCGACGGAACACAATTTTTCACAGTTCGAAGACCTGCTGTCAGTTTGAGAAATAACAATGGCAAATTCCCGGGAGGAAAAATCCTCACAGTCTATTGCATATTGAATCCAGGAGAAGTGGATTTTTATGCTTCACATACTGTAGAGTTCTCTCATTACCAGCAGGGAGATGCTGTATCGAGAGGATGTTTTGTCATTCGTTCCTTAACTGAAATATACAGTTATATATACAGTAGTAAATGTATGTGATTAGTATGTATGTATGTGAATACTCTGGTATGTATGTGAATACTCTGGTGCCTGCAGATTGAGCTGTACAGCTAATGTTCCAAGAGGTCCCATACAATATGCATAAAGCCACTAAAGATGGAATATACTTTCATTACAGTATTAGTAACAAGCATTGGTGTAACAATCTCTTACGTTTAAACAATATGTTATGTTACACAATGTCCCTTAAAAGAAAATTATATTCCTGTAGTAATTGACTGCTTTCTAGCAGTAACTGATTTTCAAGACACTCCCCCTCATTCAGTAACATATGTTCTCCTATGTTAGAGATGGGAGAATTGTCAGTGACAACCACTGTGGGAGGAGCCAGAAAAAAGTCAGAGTATAAAAATAGTATTAAATAGGAAAGATTGATTAGGATACATTTAAATCTAAGACAAAGAGTCGAACATGAAAATAGACATGTACCTTAAACAATGTGGCCTTCTCAGGGATGATCCCTCTAATTTTCACTTGGGGCTCTAAAGGTAGGGGGATTGGTTCAATCTCAGACAGGTTCATTTTTTCATTGTCTGCCAGCAATGCTTGGAGCCTTTCGTTCTGAAATCAAACAAGAAACCAGAATAATCTGGAAAATAAGTACAATGTCTATTTACTAACACACACTTTCAATCTAGTGTGGAATTACAATTTCTGAATTAGTTACATGAAGGGTAAATGATATCTGTACATAAAACTCTTATCACAAGGTCGAGTACACAAAATGCTCATCGTGTATAGAACACATTTACTTAACATTGATACAGACAGTTGCACAATGCATTTTATTTATACATTTAATTATAAGATAATTAAGATATTTAAAGGGTATCTCCACTGGTTTTTTGAATCTATTTCTATTGAAGAACGGGAGGTAAAGGAGCTGTGCCTTACCTTCCGTTCTTCAATAGAACACACAGGAGCACCGGGGGAGCGAGCGAGCGGGTAAGTTCTTACCTTCTCTCCTGGCTCCTGTGTGTTCTATTGAAGAACGGAAGGTAAGGCACAGCTCCTTTACCTCCCGTTACCTGAACTGGATTCAAAAAACTTACAAAAACCAGTGGAGATACCCTTTAAATGTTTTTGCTGGTTTAGAACAGATATATCACAACTTTTTAGGAGCACATTACATCAGTGTATCAAAATGTATAGTGCAAAAAACATTTAACATTTCAGGGAGCCGTCTGCCCTCTTTTCTTACCTAAGGATGGGAGGTTCCTCGGAACTTTCAAATACATTTCGGGGAGGCGTCTGCCCTCTTTTCTTACCGGAGGATGGGTGACTCCTCGGAACATTCAAATACATTTCGGGGAGCCGTGTGCCCTCTTTTCTTACCTGAGGATGGGTGACTCCTCGGAATGTTCAAATACATTTTGATGCACTGATATAATGCGCTCCTCTTATCTTTATTTGACTTTGGATTCTATCAACCCCAGAGTAGGGGGTGATTGGAGGATTGCACTCACTGATTATCGCCCATTGCCAGCCTTGGTGTGCTAGAGCGACTCTATACTAGTTTGGACCAAATTGGCTACACATTAGAACATGAAATCCATTTCATTCCAAAGTTGACAAATACAGAAATCAGGAATGGAAGATAATTACCTTCTTTTTACGATTTCCACTTTCACGCTGTACCGCTTTCATCAGATGAACCAGTCTATCTACGAATGTCTGCTGGGTAGCCAAGAGAGAGCGCATCACCCGGACCGACTTGTCGCCCTGGGTAACAGAATAGAAAGAATGTTTAGAAATTCCCTTTCCTGCAGATTTCCTGTTTCCTAACTGGACTGGTTTAACAAGGGACAGAGAAGCCATTTTATTTGGACTCAAAGCCTAAAATGCAAAGCTTATCATTTGAAAACAGGGGAAGAGAGACTTCTGGGTAATGTATAGATTTCATTGTAGCCCTTAAAGTGTATGTATACTGAAAAAATGATTTAATCTATAAATAAATCCATGTAAGTAGCACTTACTCTGAGGTGTGTGTGTTGCTGCATGCCTTCAATACAGTACTTGTTTTGTTCAGGCTCTGATCACTGACCTGACTATTTTCCCCCATACCAACTGTCACTACTGTCAATACTGCATACAGCACACCAACTGCCAATACTGCATACAGTATACAGCACACCAACTGTCAAACTATTCCAGCTACAGCAAAACTGCTTACAGAAATGCTAAAAGGAAAGATGTTTCAGATTGGATATCTAATGAAATAGGGGGCAGATCAACAAAAAAATGATACAGGGATAGTTATTATTTCCACTAATGGGCTATTTAAAAAAACAGATCTGCCATTGTTCATACCCTTTAAGTAATCACAAACAAAATCACAAGTAATCACAAACACAAACGGTGTATGAGTGGTGGTTGTAGACTAGTTTCAGATCATCAACAGTACAACATAGGCCTCTGGCCTGCATAGCAAAGGTTACCCAGAAGTCTCTCCTCACCTTATTTACATAATGAGAATGGGTTAATCAATGTGATCCTTCAGAAACTTCCACATCTGTTAAGAGTCCAGCTGTTGTTGAATCTGAAACCCTCACTATTTCCCGACAGCCTTTCCAAGTGAACATGTGTTTTGTAAAGTCTTATTTATTTTATTTACAGTAAACCAAGGAGGGAGCTGCTGAATTTAATTAGTTCTCCTTCTCCTTTAACTGCTGGCTAACAGGTTTCCCCTACACCGGCCCAAATCCGCCTTCAGCTCCATCTGATATTAATGGATAAACTAAAGTATGTTCTGTGCTGTACAGGAAAATAACTACAATGCAATGTGTGAACATACAACACAAGTTTGCTGTGATTTAATTAACCCCCCAATATGATATGTGTCAGACAACAAAAACTTCACACAAGAAAGACCTCTCTTTTTAAAGTCACACTAACCAATTTACAAAGTGTTAGCGATACAATTAGGGAAATATCACAGCAATGTAGGTTTCGAAAGCAACTCACGCAGCCCCAACAACAGATTTAATATTGTGCTTGTGACTTTTTATAGTGTTACATTTGAATACCAGTTAATGTTAGAGGAGTAGACCAAACTATTTACCCAGTGTCACAAGCGCCATATTGAATCCCTATAAGGGGGCATTGTGGCTCCTCGTAAACGATACTTTGTCACAACTCGGATATCAAACCAACAAGTAGGGTCTAATGTACAAATGTTTTTTCTTTCTTTCTTCGAAATTCCTTCTTCTTAATTAAAAATAACTAAAGATTCATCGTTTGGACTTTTAGATATCCGGATGGACACCCAGGTACGTATGTGTGAATAGTTTACTTCCAACCTAACTACAAATAATTAAAGGAGAAGTAAACCCAATTTTTATACTCTAGAATCTGAAAACAACCCCCCTAAAAACCCCAATAAGCTATAAAATCCCACTCCAGTAAATTGTATTGAAGTAAATGTAATCCTGTTAAGAACTGGATGAAGTATCTGTGTGTATGGGCAGTGCCAGACCACACCTCAGTCACAGGCTTCCTTGCTGCATCCGTCCAGTAAAAGGATTGGCTAGAGATTATTAATGGGTGTGACCAACTGTAACAATTTCTGCCATAGCTAAGGACTGAGCATGTGCAGAACATTAATGGTCATTGACCAAACTGTGTAATACTAGAATACTGGGAAGTAAAGCACAAACCATGTTATTTAGGTACATTTCCCAGCTCCCGTATCAAAATGAGAGGTGTTCTGCCTTCTGGTTCAGTATTGTTCTGTGGCTTTAATTGTCCTTTAATAATGACCTGTAAGGGACAATGTATAGAATCCCATAGGAAGGGTGCTACGGGGGATCCCTTGGTGGGATTTAGAATCTTTTAGTATCGTAGAAAGTATCCTACAATGTAACAAAGGGTTAGCTGTCCTTACCTTTAGCAAAGCCTGGCTAAATCTTCTCATCACATTCAGATACATTTCATGGGTCTTTGGGTCTCTGAGCTGAGTGTCCAGATCCTCACACTCTACTATAACGTACCTTCATTGAGAGAGGAAAGTAGGTTGGGATTACAGGTTATGGGCATGTGTTCTACATTAACTAATCATTTAAAGGTAAACCAGGCTAAAACACATTTTTTATGACTTTATAGTGAAAAACTGATGTTAATGGAGCAATTCCTTTAAAAAAATGTACAGCAAATAAAATGTTCACAGAGTTAAGGTTCGTACACACATGCGATCATGGGTCCCGACCCGCGTCGCACGATGTGTGCAAACGTTAGTTTGGGGCGATAATCGTCCCGTGTACGGGCCCTTTATCGGCAACGATCCCCGGCCGAATGGCCATTTGAGCCGATAAAGTGCCTGTACACGGGGCGATTATCGGGCAAAAAGAATGTTCATACACATCGTGCGTCACGGGTCGGGACAGAAATAGATCAAAAAGATTATATGGATATTACTGTACATGGTAAAGCAAAACTTAAAGGGCATCTATACTGAAAAATAGATTATTTTAAATTGACCATAACTGGAAACTATAATTCTTCCCAACCACCACTGTATCATTTTTTTGTTGATGTGCCCGCTATTTCTTTAGATATCCAATCTAAAACTTCTTATATTTCAACTGTCAATCAAGTTCCTTGCTCTCAAAAATTATTCTTCTAGTTTTACTGTAGCTGGAATGGTGACAGAGATTTGACAGTTGGAATGCTGTATGCTGTGTGCAGGCTTGACAGTTGGTTTGTGGGGAAAAAGTCAGGTCGGATGGAAGTACGAGTGGTTAAAAGAGGGAGGGGGGATACTGCTCCTAAACAAAATGTGTGCTGGATTGAAGGCATGCAGCAACACACGCAAATCAGAGTAAGTGCTACTTAGATGTATTCAATTATAGATTAAGATGTGGAAAAGTCCTTTTTTCAGTATAGTGTCCCTTTAATGCTGCCTATTGTATAAAGTTTTGAAAACAGTGTAGTCACTACAAAATTTGCATAAAACCTGGGCAAACTCGATAGTACATCGGGTAGCTTGGGTTTTATGTTAATTTAGCCACATAAGGGGGATATTGCATCGCCCTGTATACATTTTTTTATATATAATGAATGAGAATTGATGCACTTTAAACAGCATCTTTCTTTTTTTTTTATACATACCGTATACATATTTAAGCAGTGTCTACATTCCAGGGGTTAATAAACGTACCAGTATAGATAGTTGGCCAGCGTGGAATTCTTGCAAGCTCTTGATATCAAGAAAGTACAGAGGTCTTGCTAGAGGATAATAAAAAAGAAATGAATAAAGATAATTTTGTTTTGCCCTCCCAATTGCATTCTTTGAAGACAACCTGTTTCCGAAGAAAATGGCAATTTCATCACCCACGGAACTGTTTGGTGACACATTGCACAGTTTTGCTGTTGTGAAAGGTTTTACGGACATTTTAAAGGCAGATCTGCTTTACTCCTTAACCCAACTGCTGTATTAGTCTATGTTTCGAGGCAAATCAATTTCAGTGTCACTCTGAAACTTGAGAAATATTACTTTTTCTCCGTACCCCCTAGTCGACCTTATGTACACAATTGTCATTTTAGTGCTTCCAAGAGGAGAAGCAAAGGGCAGAGATCACGTGAATGGCAGGGAACTTGGTCTATGTTTTTCATGCCGTGCACATCTCCAGATTGTTTCTGCTTCACCAAAGCAGGAAGGGTAATTTGTATTCTTCAGAGACGGAGAGCGCTGCGTTAATAACGGATATGTCTCTGTGCAATGCTTTTGACTTTAATGGGCATAAATCGAAATCTCAGGCGATTGTGTAAGAAATGCCCGGTGCTTAGTTGACATTAACAGCCTCATTCTAATAGAATATTTATATCCTTTGTATTAAACTGTGTTCGTATATCCACCAGTAATTACTTTTTATTTATCACAGGGATTAAACATGGCAGGAAAAGAAACTGGGTAAAGATGCAAATGATTATGACGAGAGAAGATCACACAGTATATGATTATTGGGAGGTAGGAGCTGTTTGGGAGCTGCTACTCCTACCTTCCAATGTGCTTTAAATTTTAAACATTCACCAGGCCCAATCGAGGTGTCACAATCTCTGCTAGAGTTGTATTGTGCTGTATGCCCACCAGCAGGGGCATAACTACCAGGGGAGCAACCGCAGTGGGGACAAGGGGTTACTTATCTACTACTTATTTTTCCTACGGCAAATATAGCCTCCTTCCAGAAAACCACTGTTGATGAAGCAGAAATAGGGGCCCCATCATAGTTTTGCGGGGGGGGCAGTGATGTCTATTTACACCACTGCACAGTCGAGGAGAGGGCACTCAAGCTTTGATGCACATGTGTCTATGGGGAGCAAATCAGGTCATCAACAAGGGCCTTAGCAAGATAATGCATGGAAATTATTAAAGGTAAGAACTTCTCAATTAAAAGACAGAATGTAGCTTCAAAGACATCAGAGTGAGATTTCCAATCAGTTTCTTCTTTTTGGGAAACAGTCTCAGTTCTTACAACCAATCCAAACTGTAGCTTTAGCTTTCTAAAAATGTGTAAAATAAACTAAAGGTCAGTATAACAGGGGAGAAGCTGGCGTTTCTTACCGACTAGCGGTCGGGTAGTCGTTCACAGGGTAATTACAGGCCTGTAAGTTTAACTTCAGTGGTGGGGAAGATCCTGGAAAGTTTAATAAGGGAACATGTTCTAGAGTATGTTTCAAGGACTGACATTATAAGTAGTAACCAGCTTGGATTTAGGAGGAATAGATCTTGTCAAACTAACTTGCTTGGCTTTTATGAGGAAGTAAGTAGAAATTTAGACTCTGACATAGCAGTAGATGTAGTTTACTTGGATTTTACAAAGGCTTTTGATACAGTCCCCTATAGGCGACTAATGTATAAGCTAAGGTCTGTGGGCCTGGGGAGTCACATTTGTACATGGATAGAAAATTGGTTAATGAATAGGATGCAGAGAGTAGTTGTAAATGGGGCTTCATCATTATGGACTAAAGTGCTAAGTGGGGTGCCACAGGGTTCTGTGTTGGGGCCGCTTCTATTTAATCTATTTATTAATGATTTGGAAGTGGGTATTGTCAGCAAGGTTTCTTTGTTTGTGGATGACACAAAACTTTGTCAACCATTTCGCTCTGTATCCTTCGCACTTCCGGAGGACATCACTACATGGCGCCTTTCACTCCCGGTGCCACGTAGTGATGTCATCCAGAAAGGCAAAGGATGCGTAGCGAGCAGCCGCCGGACAAGGTAGGAGAAGGCAATAAAACAGGAGGAGGAACACCAGTCAATACTTTCAAATAAGAGTAAAACCTCCTTTTATTGGCCACTGCAGATGTTTGAAAGTTACAACTCCCTGCACCTAAAGCATGCTGGGAGTTGTAGTTTCCAAACATCTGGAGTGGCAAGGAATTGGGGGTGACTGTGTGTGATTTAAAGGGCAACTAAGCAAAAACAATACAGAATCAGGAGGATGGTATCTATTGTTAGAAAGATTGCCTTCTGATTCTGTATAGTTTTGAGGCTTTATTTGCCCTGTAAATGGACAGCAGAATTCCCATACAGTAATAGACATACTGGATTTGGCTATTACTGTATGGGACTACTGTAAAGGAATTCTGCTGTCCATTTAAAGGGCAACTAAAGCCTCAAAATAATACAGAATCAGAAGGCAGTAGTGGTCATAATTTCTACCCTCGGTTTATACTCGAGTCAATCGCTTTTCTCATTTTTTTCGGGTAAAAATAGGTACCTCGGTTTATACTCGATTATATACGGAACAAATTTAAAGGTAGCAAGGCATGCCAGGTAGCAACAGCCAGAGCCAGCATGGTATTGTCTTGTATAAAGAGAGGTATGGATTCAAGGGAGGAAAAGTTATTCTCCCTGTTTACAAAGCATTGGTAAGGCCTCATTTGGAATATGAAGTGCAATTTTGGAATCCTGTGTACAAAAAGGACATCTTTGAAATGGAAAGGGTTCAGAGAAGGGCAACTAAATTAATAAGGGGATTGAGGGAGCTTGAATATGAAGAGAGACTGGAAAAGTTACAATTATGTATGCTGGATAAAAGGCGCTTGCGTGGGGATATGATTACTGTGTATAAATACATTAACGGGCTATACAATAAACTATCTGGGGCTATGTTCACCAATAGAACATGTCAAAGGACATGTGGAGGAATGTTAAAAGTTACTGGTATTGATACATAAAGTAGAGTTGGGAAAGGGTTTGTCACTGTGAGAACGGTAAAGCTATGGAACTGTCTTCCAGTGGACGTTGTTATGGCAGGTTCATTGGTCAGTTTAATAAAAAGCTGGATGAGTTTCTACAAACAAGGAATGTTAAAAGTTACTGGTATTGATACATAAAGTAGAGTTGGGAAAGGGTTTGTCACTGTGAGAACGGTAAAGCTATGGAACTGTCTTCCAGTGGACGTTGTTATGGCAGGTTCATTGGTCAGTTTAATAAAAAGCTGGATGAGTTTCTACAAACAAGGAATGTTACAAGTTACTGGTATTGATACATAAAGTAGAGTTGGGAAAGGGTTTGTCACTGTGAGAACGGTAAAGCTATGGAACTGTCTTCCAGTGGACGTTGTTATGGCAGGTTCATTGGTCAGTTTAATAAAAAGCTGGATGAGTTTCTACAAACAAGGAATGTTACAAATTACTGGTATTGATACATAAAGTAGAGTTGATCCAGGGAAATTTCCGATTTCCGGAAGGAATTTTGTCCCCTTGGTGGTTTTTTTTTTGCCTTCCTCCGGATCAACAGTTAGGCAGGGAATGAGGATATTGCTAGATGGGTTGGACTGGATGGACGTATGTCTTTATTAATATGGTTGTTGCTGGTTTTATTATTATTATCCAAACCAACCCCACTTCCTGGTTTGTGTTCTATCCATAGTGACAATGTAGAAAGTCCATATCAATCCTTACAGTGAGGTCTACGATCAGCGATTACATAATCCACAATGCAAACATCCTACTAATAGGGAGTCACAGAGCTGACACTCTAATGGTTCCTGGGTCACTTGCTATGTGACCAGTATAACGGACCCACAGCTGTCAACAAACATTTTTTCCCCCATACCCCCACGGAAGCAAGAGAGGTTACATGTTAAATGCATAGTTATGCATGTGATAAAACACAATGGCACACGTAGGTGGGAGGGCATAAACCGTTTTGATGGACGTACCAAAGATTCACTACCGGTGCCATAGAAATCTAAGTCTGATCATTTGTTGTGGAGCAAGAAGTAACCACAGACACAATGCATTCTCTTTCACAAAAACACTTACTTCAAGACTCTCAGCATCTAACCCATCTTTGGCCTTGGTGGAAGGTGCAGCAGATGAAACTGATGGTAAAGGACTTGCTACACTCTGTGAACTGTGAAATACAAAATAAAATGACCAACAAGTGTCTCAAATCATAGCAGCAGTTGTGTGAGATCATACAACTAAAATATGGATCATGCTATACAAATAGACACAAAGGGAGGAACATACCTGTCTGTTTCCTGGTTAATGCCAGAAGTGCTCATGGTCTCCAACATGGGACCTTGACTGTCTTTCTTCGTTGGCTCTAATCCGCTCTTTATATCATCAAAATTTTCATACTTGAGCGCTTGAACTAACTGCAACAAGTACATCAACAAGTCCTACAAAGACCAAATAGGATATAATGTAACGTTAAACTCTGTCTGGTAGTACAGACATGGATTGAACACTGTATTAACCTCACGGTAAGGATCCCCTATCTATTTTTATAGTTAGTAAGCTCGGCACGCACACTACAGATCATTGAAAGATAACAGACAGGATCTGCAAGATCTTTCAAGGATCTGCAAGATCTTTCAAAGATCTGCATACACACAGTTCCGAGTGTTCTCCCTATAGGAGAATGCTCGGGACTGTGTGTTTCCCTTGGCTGCGGCAGACTCCTCTATAGGGAGTCTAGCACGGCCAATGGAAATTTTCGGTCTTTCCCGAACAAGCTTTTGGCGCCACACGCTCGTTCGGATTACGAAGGTACACACAGTACCGATAAAGCCCTGATACCGTCTGATCCGAATGTATGGGGGCTTTATCGTTACTGTGTGTACCCAGCTTTACTTTTTCACAATGATTTGGGTATCCAAACCATTCTAAAACACTGAACTAATGAACTTACAGGGAGATTCAATAAAAGTTCTTATAATTTAAAATGGTGCTAATTTTGCCCCAACCAATAAGATGTTAGCTTTCAAATGTTAAATAAGATCTGATTGGTTGGGCACCAAATTAGCACCATTTTAAACGTTAAGAACTTTTATTGAATAACCCTGTTAGTGTATAGATGAACAGGGATTTGTCAGGGAATGTTTATGATTCTAAACATTTACCTTTCTGGATAAAAAAAGGAACAAAGAGGACAATGAGGTTGAAGAAAGTTTATTTAGTATTGTGATCGCAATTGTAATTGGTGATTTAGGTAAACATGTAGCCAAGGCTTTTTAGTCCAAAGGTTAAATCTTGTTTGGAGAGAGAAATCATCTCCCTCCCACCTGGACTAAGGGAGGTTTGGAAGAGACAAACTATCTGACAGACTGGGTTGCTGCTTCCACAATCTATATTGACATAGGCTGGGTACACATGAAGGGACCATAGGTAACCGCACAATCGCCCGTAATTCACCGACAGGCCCCGCTACTGTGCACGCTCCCGCAATACAATTACATTGCGGGTGACGTGCAAGTGACGTGGGTGATGTTATTGTGACGTGGGTGATGTTATTGAATGACTGGATGGGGTAAGTAGTTGGCACCACTACAGTTTATTGCATGTCCCCGATAGTTTATATAAAGTGTAGGGAGGATGTTCGTAACTGCCATATACCCTACGATCACAGCCCACTACGTATACCTAAGTACACTGAGCCAAGCATGACCGGCCCTTTATCGGAATGTGTTGCACCCAGCTTAATACACACACATACAATACACACACACAAACTTGCACTGACCAGTTCCCTTGGATTATTTTCTTATCTTGTTTTATATATATCTCAAATTACATTTATTTGTATTTTTCTTCAATTCTGTTAATTATTCTAAATATAGTCCACCCCTTCCATTGAACGCAATGGGGCTGATCTGTAAATTATAATCTTATATTCGGCGCGCTACTACGTAGTAGCGCGCCAATTCTATTTTTACGGAATTGATTTGCCCTCTCCCCCTGCCTCACTTCGCCCACCTCCATTTTCTCCCCGTTAGGTCTACCTTCGTTTACATTGCCTGCCAATGTTTCTAAAGAAACTTTAGTGTATATCCAGCTTTAGACTTTAGTGTATATCCAGCTTTAGACTTTAGTGTATATCAGCTTTAGACTTTAGTGTATATCCAGCTTTAGACTTTAGTGTATATCCAGCTTATAAATAGGAACCCTTTATTAAATGACCCCTGGGATTGTTCTTTCCATACTACATACTCAATAACAGTCACCTGGGTGCAAATCCTTCCCTCTGTGATCCAATTCATTAATTAGACAACATTAATTAGATTAAGGTTTCTTGGTGAACTTATGTCTTCAAAGCAAACAGCAACCCAGTCACTTCAATGGCAGCAGCTGCCACTTAATTAGGTAGTTTATTTCCCGAGTCACGGCTATAACCATCTGCAAACAGGAAAAAATATCATCTGTTCCACTGCCGTGTTCGATATCGACAGGAATAGAATAAAGGACCAGAGCAATAATGGGATGTAAGAAGACTGTGAAATGTGTTATCCACTTGGGCGCTATTCCTTTAAGACATGATTAATTATTGGCATCTGGTGAAGACAAATAGCGTGTAGGTTCTTCATCCTGGGCCATGGGTCTGTCCTACCTTTGTATAGATCGTTATAAATACACAAGTAAATTATTAAAGGGTAAGTATATTCTCACGTATTAAAATATACCCCCTGAAGCCCAGTATTTTTCCTGGAATCCCTTCCGGGAATAGAGATTGAAGCTGGACCTACGTGGCATTAATATTTTGCCGTTTGAATTGCCAAAACACCGATGGCCGTTTCTGGATTATTCAAATTGAACATTAGACAAGATAAATGGGTTTATTAGGAAGATAGGGCCAGGCAGAAGACTTTATCAGCAACTTCTAGTCCCAGTCTTCCGAAGATTTCAAGCTGGTGTCTATGGAAGATCAGTGGCGCAAGGCGGAAAATTTCGATTGTTTTTTTTATGAATTTTCAAGCAGGCCAAACAATCCTAAATATTATTTAAAAAATGAAATGTCCTCTTTCCCCCCCATGGCATTAAAATATGGTGACTGTCAAAGGTTCACAAAAAGCCACTTTGTAGTCCACATTGAATCTTGCCAATTCCTTCATTACTTTGGCCTGTGTCTTGTATCCCTAAAAGTTCAGATGCTCTTTGGCCGGGTACATAGCAGCAGATATTTCCAGCCGACTGACCAATAGTGGCGTGTATCGGTCGGTCAGCCAGAAATATGTGATGGTGTTGGACGTCTGCCGCGACCGAGCTCAAACGACATTTCGTCCATTTCGGCATGTCCAGATGGACTCTGTATTGTATGCGCATCTATGTTCTTCCTCTACACTATTTCCTTGGGAGATGTCATTAGCTCTTTTGGCTTCAAGTATCATTTATATGCACATGATACACAAATCTACTTGTCCACCCCTACGCTGACTCCTCACATCCAATCACGTGTCTCCGACATTTCCCCTATCCAATCGGCACGCTGCCTAGGGGTAATTATCGACTCCTCTCTCCCTTTTCTAACCACTATGTTGCTAAAATCGTTTTTTCTTTCACAAGATAACGAAAATCTGCAGGTTCCTCTCTCTCCTGACTAGTGCTATGCTTATCCATGCTCTCATCCTATTGTAACCTACTACTTACTGGTCTTCCTGCTCCCCATCTCTCTCCCCTTCAGTTTATACTAAACTCTGCCACACGTATTGTTTCACTCTATAATAGCAGGATCCCAAATCTCCTCTGTACCGGGAAACAACCTGGCTCCCCGTTAAACAGTGCATTGTACACAAAACTTGTCTCCTAACATTTAAATCCCTTCGCTCTGCTACTCCTCCTTATATTTCCTCTCTAGTCTCCTCATATGTCCATGCCTGTACCCTCCGCTCATCACAGAACCAGCTCCTGTACAGACCCCCCACCCGTACTGCTTCCTCTCGCCTTAAACCTTTCTCTCTTGTGGCTCCCGACCTCTGGAATTCTATTCCCCTCTCTCTACATCAAGAAACCTCAATTAGCAGGTTTAAAGGACAACTCCACCCTCATAAGAACATCTTTTAGAAAGAATGGCCTCTTTAAAATATGTTGATATATCCTACTTTGTCCCATGAATTCATTACTGTATCCCTGCTATGCTTCTGGATGCCTCATGGAAACTGAGCCATTTAGAAACCTGTACTGAGCCTGTACTGAGCCTGGGCATGCTCAGAAGAGGCACACAGGGGATTAACATTCAGTCATTGGCTGTGATGTCAACTGTCAAATCCACAACTGACAGTTACTAACTGGAAGATCCAGGAAGCAGAAACAGGAGAAACAGGACATTGTGCAGGATTTCAGGTTAGACTTATATATTTCACATTTCAAACTATTACCGTTTAGGGTTTTGGGGAGTGATTTACCTGTATGTAAGGTTTCATTTTGGGGCTGGACTTGCCCTTTAAATCTACCCTAACATCCTACCTATCTGGTAGCCAGCACAGTATATGGTATCTATATATCTATATATGAGAAATCTACCCTTACATCCTACCTATCCGGTAACCAGCACAGTATATGATATCTATATATGATAAATCTACCCTTACATCCTACCTATCCAGTAACCAGCACAGTATATGGTATCTATATATCTATATATGATAAATCTACCCTTACATCCTACCTATCTGGTAACCAGCACAGTATATGATATCTATATATCTATATATGATAAATCTACCCTTACATCCTACCTATCTGGTAACCAGCACAGTATATGGTATCTAGATACGATATATGATAAACTCCCCTACATCCTACCTATCCGGTAACCAGCACAGTATATGGTATCTATATATCTATATATGATAAATCTACCTTACATCCTACCTATCTGGTAACGAGCACAGTATATGGTATCTATATATCTATATATGATAAATCTACCCTTACATCCTACCTATCCTGTAACCAGCACAGTATATGGTATCTATATATCTATATATGATAAATCTACCCTTACATCCTACCTATCTGGTAACCAGCACAGTATAGGGTATCTATATATCTATATATGATAAATCTACCCTTGCATCCTACCCATCCTGTAAACAGCACAGTATATGGTATCTATATATCTATATATGATAAATCTACCCTTACATCCTACCTATCCAGTAACCAGCACAGTATATGGTATCTATATATCTATATATGATAAAATCTACCCTAACTCCTACCTATCTGGAAAAGCACCGTATATGGTATCTATATATCTATATATGATAAATCTACCCTTACATCCTACCTATCCAGATAACCAGCACAGTCTATGATTGTTTTATTTGCACTGCATTCGTCTCACTCCAGCACTTATACCCATTCCATTGTATCTGTGTGTTACCCACCTAACTAGATTGTAAGCTCTACGGGGCAGGAACCTCCTTTTCTCTTGTGGCAAAGCTCTAGTACTTCTATTTATATAATTTATATATTTACTGAACTATCTATGTATATGTTCCCCTAGTATAACTTATATTTTGTTATTGTACAGCGCTGAGTCCCCAAGTGGTGCTTTATAAATAAACTATGTGACACAGATAGGAACCAATAATATAAATGTACTGGACATTATTATGTACTATACTACCATTATTATAAAACTCTCTGCAGTCTTCCATCTAGTGGCTGTAGCATCTCACTACACATTACAGAAATTCCTATTAGCAGGTTCTATTATCTGCAAAGAATAAGACATTTCCCTCTATATAAGTTTGTCTCATTTACCGCTCTACTGAGTATCCACAGTTTTACCCCAGTTGAGGTAGACATTTACAATGACGGGATGGCAGTGTCAACATTTCCATGGACAATATTCCCCCCGCATTTATATAAAATGTACACTGGCACAGGACGTGTCTGGGAAAAAACATTAAAGTATTTTTCCGCCCACTGACTGTGAAATCAACTATGCGCCACGCAGCTCCAAGGTGGCTCTGTAAGCTTTTCAGGGCTCAGAGGTTAAGGCACGACTGAAAAAGAAATTGGATCTTACTGTCCACAAGCTAGTGCAACAAATAGGAGTCCTGACCTGCAAGCACCGAATCAATATATTCTTCAAACAAATAATGGAATTTATGTCAGACAGGGTCAAAAACCTGACAAATAGGGCGAGGTATGTCATTCTGTCTGATGTACGCCATCCTAATTGCTTTGAAATTAACCCCCGGGATGCCACGTTCTAGCAACAGTGCAATGTAAAGAAGGCAGATCAGTGGTTCTAGGGAACCTAATACAGATGGGTATAGGAGTGTTCTTGTCTTAAATCTGAAGAAATAAAGGGGGAGATACAATATGGCCCTTTTCTGTCTAAAACCCACGTTAACCCGAAAAAAAATCGGGTTAAGAGCACAGCGACATTTCCGAATGTTTTTGGAAATAGCGCTGTGCTAACGATCCAAACCCCTGCCGTTAAGTTTTGCGCTACCTCGTAGCGCGAAAATTAACGATAAAGGTTGTGGAGCTTTAAGGTCGTGCTCCTTACTTTAGCCCGATCCCGCGATGCAATAACTGACGTAATCCCGTTTACGTCAGTTATTGTATCGGGGGATTGGGCTAAGGTAAGTAACGTGTTCGGAGGTATTGAATCTCCCGGTAAATCCCCAACAAAAGCATAATGCCAGTAGATGGGAAACAACATGGCCACTGTTTGGTTTCTACAATAACAGTGCTATTTACCCAGGGCCGATATCGGCTTTATCCATCTTTTACCCACGTACCAATGGTTAACGCGACTTTAACTAATGGCGGTGGAGGCAATATGCATAAAAACTGTGTGCAACCAATTCTGCAGATAGGTTAAAGATTCGGAATGGGTAAACCCTATTCAATATGCACTGAGAACCGCTATCGGCTCAGTGCCTTTGCCTAGAGGAGGCAATAGACAGTAATCGCTACTCTCAGTGCATAGCCCAAATGGAGTCTCTTAATTGGTCTTAGTGAGCGCATTCATTATGCAAACCTTCTGATGTTCTATCAAATGCCTGGGCCAAACTTGATTGGTGCAGAGAAGGGAACATTGTCGGGTAGTAAGTTTGCTGGCCTGCTCGATATTCTAATCAATTATAAATCCTAATATCTAACCAAGGTATGGCCAGCATTAGGGAGGTGCATGGAAGATAAAATAATAATTGACACTAATTGACGATTCTGGGAGCTAAAGCATCCCATCTATTAAGGTGTCCCTAAATAGGTAGGCAGGAGCCCGACGGTACATACAATCAGTTACTCCCCACGTGGAACCTGATAGGAGAATAAAGATGTCACCGCAAACTTCATAGTATTCAATGCAGAACAAAACAATGCAGACATTGCTCACCTTGCCTCCCAACTCAAGAAAATTAGCACCGTGTCTCATACACTCAAAACACGATGCAGAGTCTACTATGCATGAATATGCTCTAATCAATCAAAATGATCAAATTGGCTATACAAATCTATCGGTGTATGGCCAATGATAACTCTCTTGCTTTCTAAAAGCTGTACATAACCCACGTATACCTCACTGTCTAGTCCCTCCCATAGCGGTTTTAAGAACCCATTCTCAGAAAAAGCACAGAATCCTACCAAACAGGTAGGTGGTACTGTACCTCGTCATCGGCTTGCTGGAGTCTTGCAACCGCGTAACGCCTCACAGTAGGGTTGGAGAAATGAGAGGAGAGAAGTTCTAGAGAATCCTCGACATCCATTGGTTTCCACTTCCCTAACAGTTCCAGAGCCTGTTTAGCTTCTTGTGGTAAATCCCAATTGACACACTTAAGGAACTTTGTTAGAGCCTAGAACATGGGATAGAAATAGTTTACTAAAAAGGAATCCTACAGACATAAAAGGAAACTGGTAAATACTCTACTGGGTAGGCCGAGCAACTGCCCCTTATCAAGACTATTTGTTATTTATCTTCAGCAAGTAAATACACAACCTATAGAAATCCCTAAACCACGCCCAAGAGTAAACCAGTCCCACACAAGGGGTGTTAATCATTTATGTACTGGACGACTCCACTAATTGGTTCATTTTATGTCCCAAACTTTTCATAAATCAGAAACGTGTCTTTATGTTTTTGTGCTGGGCGGGAACGTGCGTGAAAAGCACGGACACACAGGAGTGCGTTTCCGTCTTTTTTGCGCTGTGATCCGCAATATCTTGTGCAATCTGAGAGCACGAGATCCCCAATAAAATGGTGCTTGCAAGCATTCCGAAAATGGATCCTGTGGCCTAGCCCTTAGGGTGTAAAAAGCCAAAGTATATTTTGCATACAAGTCCACAACATGCGTTACATTTATAACATGTTACCTTTATAACACGCGTTACCTTTATAACACGCATTACCTTTATAGCACGTTACCTTTATAACATGTGTTACCTTTATAACATGCGTTACCTTTATAGCACGCTACCTTTATAACACGTTACCTTTATAACACGTTACCTTTATAACACGTTACCTTTATAACACGTTACCTTTATAACATGCATTACATTTATAACATGCATTACATTTATAACATGTTACCATTATAACACGCGTTACCATTATAACACGCGTTACCTTTATAACACGCGTTACCTTTATAGCGCGTTACCTTTATAACACGCGTTACCTTTATAACACGCGTGACCTTTAGACACGCGTACCGTTATACACTCTTACTTATAAACGCTTCGTTACATTTATAATAACCGCGTTACGCCTTATAACACGCGTTACCTTAAGCACGCGACCTTTATAACACGCGTACCTTATAACACGCGTTCCCTTTAAAACAGGCGTTACTTTAACACGCGTACCTTTATACGTTACTTTATAACACACGTTACCTTTATAGCACGTTACACGTTCATAGCACGTTACCTTTATAGCAAGTTACCTTTATAACACACGCGTTATATACGCGTAATTAAACACCGTACTTAACACGCTACTTTATAACACGCGTTACCTTGATAACCGCGTTACTTTATAACACGCGGTACCTTATAAACACGTTACCTTTATAAACGCGTTACTTTATAACACGCGTTACCTTTATACACACGTTACCTTTATACACCGACCTTATCAGCCACGTTACCTTTATAGCACGTTACTTTATGAGCATCGTTTACTCTTATAGACGTTACCTTTATGCACGTTCCTTTATAACACGTTTCCTTTATAAACACGTTACCTTTATAAACATGCATTACATATTATACATGACCATTATAACACGTTACCTTTATAACACGCGTTACCTTTAAACACGCTTACTCTATAGCACGCGTTACCTTATAGCACGCGTGTACCTTTATAGCACGCGTTACTTTATAGCACGCGTACCTTTAAGCACGCGTTACCTTTATAGCACGTACCTTTATAACACGGTACCTTTATAAACACGCGTACCTTTATAACACGCGTTTACCTTTTATAACACGCGTTACCGTTTATAACCACGGTTACCTTTTAACACGCGTACTTAACACGCGTTTCTCAAGCTTCCCTTTATAACACGCGTTACCTTTATAACACGCGTTACCTTTATAGCGCGTTACCTTATAGGCGTTACTTATAGCGCGTTTACTTTAACGGTACCTTTATACCGTTACCTTTATAACGCGTTACCTTTATAACGCGTTCCTTTATAGCGGTTACCTTTATAACAAGCGTTACCTTTATAACACGCGCCTTTAAACCGTAACTTTATAACACGCGGTTTACCTTATAACACGCTACCGTATATAAACCCGCGTTACCTATACACGCGTTACCTTTATAGCACGTTACCTTTATAGCACGTTACCTTTTAGAAAGTTCCTTTATACACGCGTTACATTTATAATAACGCGGCATTATAAGCGTACATTTATAAACACGCGTTACACTTTATAACACGCGTTACCTTTATAAAACGCGTTACCGTTTTTAAACACGCGTTACCTTTATAACACGCGTTACTTTATAACACGCGTTACCTTTATTAACACGCGTTACCTTATAACACTGCGACCTTTCTAGCGTTACCTTATAGCACGTTACCTTTTTATAGCACGTACCTTAGCACGTATTATGCACGTTACCTTATAGCACGTTACCTTTATAGCTTACCTTTAAACACGTTACCTTTATAACCGTTACCTTTATAACATGCATTACATTATAACATGTTACCATTTAACACGCGTACCGTTATACCTTTATCACGCGATTGTCCCTTAAGCCGCGTTACCTTATAGCACGCGTTACCTTTATAGCACGCGTGTTACTTATAGCACGCTATCCTTTAAGCACGCGTTACCTTTATAACAGCGTTACCGTGAACACGCTACCTTTATAACACGCGTTACCTTTAACTAACACGCGTTACTTGATAACACCGTACCTTTATAAACCGTACTTTAACCACGCGTACCTTTTATAGCAGTACCTAACGCGTACCCTTTATAACGTACGTTAGCGTACATTTAAACACGCGTTACCTTTATAACACGTTACCTTTATAACACGTCTTATACGTTTACTTTATAACAGGTTTACCTTTATACGTTAACTAAGGCGTTACCGTTATGGTTACTAACCGTTACCTTTTATAACACGTTACCTTTATAAAAGCGTTACCTTTTATAACTGCGCTAAAGTTAACCTTTATAGCGAGCGTTACCTTATCAAAAAGCGTTACCTTTATAACACGCGTTACCCTTATAACACGCGTTACCCTTATAACACGCGTTACCCTTATAACACGCGTTACCCTTATAACACGTGTTACTTGTATACAAATAAATCAATAATAAACAGATTGTCCTTTTTTGTAATAAAGTATTTTTACCTGGGATCATAATAAATAAAAAAATCTTAAACCTAATTATTCATTCATTTTGTTACAGGATCGTCTATAGTAAATAATATCTGGTTGCAACTATTTGGGGTTTGAAATAGTCTAGTTGAATCTCACAATGAAATAATCAAGGAGCGAAATAGGATTAGGGATAGAGACGCATCATTCTATATGACAGAGGCATTTAACGTTTAGTTTAATAATAATCTCTCCAGGTGACAAACAGAGAAAGAACTTACAAGACTCATTTGTGTTTGTTTGGTGGGGACATCAGTAAACTACAACCTCCCACAGCATTATAACAAACAAACACTGGATTTTACCAAATGAATAACCAAAAACCTGGAGCTTTCTAGAACCTCAGTTTGAAGGTCACAGGCTGAATAGGAACAATGGTGACAAGTTATTTATTAAGAACATAAGAAAGGACGTCAAGGCTGCCATTTCTCTCTGTAAATAAATTCACTGGGAAAAGGAAATGTGAAATATATCCGCTCCGAAGGTTCCTTTCTGTCTATTCCCATCAGGGAATTTCTATTCTAGATTTGACCCCAAACGTGGAGTTATTCCCGATAGCAGGTAAGACCACATGCTGAAAAAGTGGTTGATGGTTTTTACGTCCATTAAATGTGCATGCGCGAATGTAAACATGTACCTTCTCCTGGTTTGTGAGGTAGTATCTAAACTTCCACACCAAATCTTGTTCCTCCGACGTCAGCTGCTTGGTTGGCGGGTAGCTAACAATTATCTAATGGGAAAAAAGAATGAAATAAAAGAAACTTTAAACACAGAAATAACATTTAGATGTGGCTGTGGTTGTGTGGGTGGTGTGTGGGGTGTGGGTGTGTTGGGTGCTGTGTGTGTGTGTGATGGTGTGTGTGTGTGTGTGTGTGTGAAGGGGGAGGGTCACATCTACATATTCTCGTCCACTGAAAAATGATTAGCTGATATCATACCCTGTGCTATGCTTTGCTGCTGCCATTTCAGGTTCTGTATCTCATTCCCAGAATGCACCACATTCTTGGAATGTTCCTAACCGTAATTTCTACTGATTGGCTGTTGGGTGGGTCAAACATGCTCAGATCTCTACTGAGCAACTGAATCCACCCAGGGTGGGCTGGGTCAAGGGCAAGACCATAACGGTCTCTATTAGGGGTCCTGCAAACAGGAAGTCAGTATTTCGGTTACATTTTTTTTTACACAGACACAATGCTGAATGGGCAGGTTAAAGTCATTGGGATGGAAAAATACTGCTCTTTTTCTTAAAGCATAGAAACCGTGAATACTGGGATCAGGGGGCGTGACCAATAAGTGCACATGCTCACAAGGCTCTTTAAAGAATACATGGGCTGTGGGTTGTACTGGCGACAACACGGAAGGCGTTATTAATGTTTTTAAAGACATTATGGATTGTTGGCATACAACCCACATTGAGCTGATCCCTCGTTGCAGCGTTTGGCTTGAGATCGTGATCAGATGGGCCACTTCTCAGACTCCTGGCAAGCTTGTGATGTTTGCTTTCAACTAAATTTTCCTAAAAAAAACATTAAAAAAATGTAAAAAGGTTATTCATGCTACAAATTAAAATCACGTATACCATAAACTATTCACACAGTCTGTGTGACACCACCCCTTTGCCCCAGTTTATTGAGAGGTAAGCCCTCTTTGCCCCAGTTAATTGAGGGGTAAGCCCTCTTGCTCCAGTTTATTGAGGGGTAAGCCCTCTTTGCCCCAGTTTATTGAGGGGTAAGCCCTCTTTGCCCCAGTTAATTGAGGGGTAAGCCCTCTTTGCCCCAGTTGATTGAGGCGTAAGCCCTCAGATAGATTGTAAGTTCTTCGGGCTCCAGATTTAAGCCATTGTGTAATATGTTCAGAAAATAAATATATTTAAAGGGGAACTGTGGTCTCCAAACAAGTTGGGTTTAAATGAAAGGCCAGTTTCCAACCTTTAAAATGAGCCATCAACCACCTCTCTACATGCTCCACAGCCCAAGATATAAAGAAATTTAATGGGTGGGAGGCTGACATGTGACATTCCTAAGGGTGTGAGGCTGACATGTGACATTCCTAAGGCTTCTCCTGCACAGTGCCGCCGGCGAGCACAGCCTCAGACTCCCTCAGTTTTTAAGGGAGACAAGAAGTCCCTCCTCCTCTCTGCTGTGTAAAGGACCTGCAGCTGCAGAGAAGATAAGGGAATCTACAGCCCTTCTCTCCCTCTGCCTGAAAAGGTTGTTTCCACAGAGTTTGGGGAGGTGTCAGAGTGGCCCACAGCACCTGCGAGCAGGCGGGCTTAGGCACCCGAGGGGATGGGGCTTAAGCACCCACGATTGGGCGGGGTCATGGTACCCACAAGTGGGTGGGGCCATGGTATCCACAAGTGGGCGGGGTCATGACACCCACAAGTGGGCGTGGTCATGACACCCACACGTGGGCGGGACCACAACACCCACGAGTGGGTGGGGCCACAACACCCATGAGTGGGCGGGGCCACATGGGGCTGTAAGGGAATGGGCCAAGGGGGGCCTGCAACTGGAGGGACCATGGGGTCCATGAGTGGGAGGCACCAGGGGGGCTGCAAAGGGGAGGTGACACATGGCAGATTGACTGACAGGTTTCAGAGCAGGAAGTGCAGGGGACCTGGTGATGCTGCTGCCATGTAATGTAAATATCTTCAAAACTATGTAAAATAAACAATGAAAATATATTGCAAAAACTCTCAGAGGAGCAATTCCTATCAATTTACCTAAAGTTATTTTTGTACCACAGTTCCCCTTTAAGTAACATTTTTAAATTATTATTTGTGTTTTCTGAAAATAAAACAAATTTGAAAATTAAACTTTTACATTCATGTTTTTCTTCCAGTCACAGTTGTGGAAAATCTATATTAATTCTGTAACAATAACAAAGGCTTCAAACATCAGCCAAGAGGCTGCACTCACCATAGACATCTGAGGGTCTGGGACTTTGACAATCTCTGAGCTTGTTGAAATTGGAGTTGATTCATCACCATCCTAAAAGACATCAAGATAAAACATAATAACAACATTGTTTGATAATACTTACAGACCAGCATAATAAATGAATGAATTACCATAACATCCCTTTTAACATCTTTTATAAAGGACTCAATAGGGGAAAGATCTTGGAAACAAATCTTACATTCATTTCAGTTGGAGGCAAAATGATAAAACAGAGGACTAGCAAGATTATCACGTGTTTTACCCATGTTAACAGGGTTGGTAGCAAACCCAGATACACAGTTGCACATTCACTGTGGAATCCCTAGCCTCCTTACCTCTCCTTCCTGCTAGAACCAAGTATGGTCATGTGCTCAGCTGAGTAAGGCAGGAGAATCAGTTTCTAACACTGCACTGAGCAACAGGGACTTTCAGCTCAAAAAAGGCAAGTTCAGGTCATGCAGGACCCAGCTAAAGAATGCAAACCTTTGGTTGGTAGCTAGGCTTAAAATAATTTTACTAGTCATTGGGCTAGTTGCTTCCATTTATTCATGGAAAGGTCATAAAAGGAAAGTAGTGGGTCCAGCTAAAGAAAACAAGTACCGTACATACTCGAGTATAAGCCGAGGTTTTCAGGCTTTAAAAAAAGCCTGAAAAATCGAACCTCAGCTTATACTCGGGTCACTGACCTCGCTCCCTCTGCAATCCAGCTGCCACTCACTTCGCATCCACTGACGTCACTATTTGGCGCTGGTCTCACTTCCGACGGCAAGTAGTGATGCCAGGCAGCATGGATGCAGAGCAAGCGGCAGCCAGATTGCAGAGGGAGCGAGGTGAGTGACTGCTTTTTACTTACACTTACCTTACACAGCTTTTTACCGGCTAAGGGAATTGTCCTGGGCCTATTTCTCCTCAACTGAACTGGGGGTGCATAGTGCCAATGCAGACGTTTAGAAACTACAACTCCTAGCTACTAAAGCATGCTGGGAGTTGCAGTTTCCAAACATCTGGTGTGCCAAGGAATGAGGCTTTAGTTGCCTTTTAAATAGAAAGAAGAATTACCATACAGTAATAGCCAAATACAGTATTTCTAATACTGTATGGGACTACTGTATGACTGTATGGGAATTCTGCTATCCATTTAAAGGGCAATTAAAGCCTCAAAACAATACAGAATCAGAAGGAGAATGGTATCTATTGTTGCCTTCTGATTCTGTATTGTTTTGAGGCTTTAGTTGCCCTTTAAATGGACAGCAGAATTCCCATACAGTAATAGACATACTGGATTTGGTTATTACTGTATGGGACTATAGTATGGGAATTCTGCTGTCCATTTAAAGGGCAACTAAAGCCTCAAAACAATACAGAATCAGAATGCAGTAGTGGTCATAATTTCTACCCTCGACTTATACTTGGGTCAATCAAGTTTTCCTGTTTTTTTAGGTAAAAAAAGAACCTCGGCTTATACTTGAGTATATACAGTAAGTCTTTTTTAGGCACCATTACAAAGGGAACAAAGCATGTAAAATAATTATTTTTGTGTGCAGTTAGAAAACCAACAGGGTTATTCAATAAAAGTTCTTATCGTTAAAAGTGGTGCTAATTTTGCCCCAACCAATCAGATGTTAGCTTTCAAATGTTAAATAAGATCTGATTGGTTGGAGCAAAATTAGCACCATTTTAACGATAAGAACTTTTATTGAATCTCCCTGCAAATGTTTCCCACTACTCGATCAAAAGGGCAGCAGAAAGCAGGTGGCACACAGCTGGGAATTATAGAATCCATTTAATTCACACTTACTGTATAATAATAACACTGTATTCTTTATGAGAATAGACGCTTATTACAGTTGGCAGAATGCACAATACCTAACAGTATTTTGAGAATCACAGTTGTTTTTACATAAACGGATAGAAAACTTAACGAGAGAATATAAGAACCTTTAACAAACTGACACTGTAACGTGTCTAATGCTGGGTCCTTGTGGCAGAGGAAAGATGAGAGATTCCTGGCAATACATCTTGGTCTCTGACATATTTACAGCCTCATGGGAAATTGCAAATTTTCTCTGACATTAGCAAATGACCTATAAAATTTTCTACAAACAGCAGACCCAGACATACAATTGTGTCAAGAAGATTGTTAGCACTATGTGCACTGTACATTGCACTATACCTGCTACATAATAATGGTAACATTACATTTTCCCAATTCACCACTTGCAACCAATTGGACCATCACTGCTTGACATTGTAGCACCTTTTAAAACCAGCAGAATTACAGGTAAAATATCAACTGTTTTAGTCTTTGCCCAATTTCTTTTTTGCTCCCTTAAAGGGAATAATTATTTACTCTATGCAACAGGTCATCCAGTGAATGACTTGACAGCTAAAATTCAGAACATTTTATAAATTGAATCTGGCAAATGGTTTAGGTTGAATTACAGCCTATAGAGAAATTGTGTTAAAGGCTAACTATACCCTCAGCTCACGCCCTTTCCATTAAGGACTAACCAGGGCAGGTTGTCATCTCTGGGTTTACCTTAAATAACTTGTAATATCTAATTTAATTTCAATCACCAGTACTTTGTAGCTCTGCCCCAGGGCCTAAATAATAAAGACTCTGCAAGAAGCATATCTTCCCATTGGACAGATCTTGAACGGGGTGGGGATGGCGATAGAAAGAAGCAGTGATCAAATAAAACTATTAAAGGGGTCCTAGTGGTTTAGAATGACAGAAATCAGCACACCAGTCTTATAAAGTTATTTTACCGGCACATAGTTAAACTATGGCACATCTCAGAGTCACAATGATGCCATATTTATACAAAGTACTTTGTCTGAAGGTCTTCGTAAAGTTCTCAAATGCTGACAAAGTTAAATAAGCCCAGTATGCAATAACACTAAAAAATAAAATACGTTTCCCTCAAATATGAACTGCCCCAAAGGAGGCGGCGTGCATTAAATTTACCTTGAGAAAGGTCAGTTTTGCGAACTAGCCTGAAACATCGCTTGTTTGCAGATTATCATATGAAATAATAAAGACCCTGGAGCTTTTACTGCCTAAACCAAAGCAAATCATTTTAGCCTGAGAATCCTTTACGTAAACAGACAAAACTTTGCAGAAGAGTCTCCGGAGTTCTGTGTGGAGCCTTATTCACTGCTGTGGCAGAGCTGTGCCCTGCCCAAGAAGAGTGGATAATGAGTTTCTAAGTGCTCTGGAGCGACGATAAAAACCCAACACGGAGTTCAATGGAAAGTGGATTTGCCATCACCACTCTGCAGATTGTTAGCGGAATATGCAATGCACTGCAGAGCCACCCAGGGTTCAAGGAGATCACCTATTGTAGGGATTCAAACTCTGCAGGGTGTTTCGGTGTGTTTATTTTTTTAATAAAGAACAAAAATATCTTTATTTATGTGAATGATTTTCACCCCAGAACACTCATGCATTGTAACATACTATTCTAGTAAGTGGCATTTACATACATGTTAAAATTGTGTAATTAAGATGGCTTCCATGTTGTTGTCAGTACATGTCTCTGTCCATGTAGTCTTCAAACATCCCTGTGAGCCTGTGCACCTATTGGCCTCAGCTCCTGACCCCAGTATCCACTGTCTAGAGTATTTTCTATACGGATGTCTCACACAAATATGGAAGAACCTAAATCCCCAGACATTTGTTTTTTAGTGAATTTTTAATAATCTATTTCTTACATCCACGCTCCTTAAGAATTAATCACTGCGCTGCCCCTACTGTAATGGTTCCAGCCTCCTCCTAAAATTCTGCACGCTCTTTGGGGCTGATTCAATAAAATGTGCAAAAGTCTGCTAGTACTGCTAGTACTACTAACCTGCAGAAACCAGTTATATAACTGCATTACCCCAAAAAAGGGATAACATTTAATTAGTTTCTACAAATAAATAACACGGACAAACTTTTGCAAATCATATTGTATCAGCCCCACAAGCACAGAGGAGGTGGCTCAGGAAGCAGCTGTCAGTCATAAGCCGTGAAAGATTACACTGAGCATGTCAAAGGTCACTGAGTCAGGGGAGGGGGCAGTAATTACTGTATAGGTATGTAAAAGAAAAGAAATACATTATTTTAATAAGCATTTTCTGTCCATTTGAAATGGCTTCAGCAGGCCACAAGTTGTGCATTAACTAATCTAATCAACCTTGTCTTTGTATATTTTGGGTCCATTGTTCAGTGAAAGTGCAGCTGAAGAGATGTTCATTACCAGCAGCAGAGGATAAGAACAGGAGTAAAGGCAATGTTAATGAACAGATTGTTCATAATGTATGTATTGGGGGTTTTAAAAATCAGTAGTAAGTCACTATTGTAAATGTATTTAAATGTACAGACATTAGGTAATCTACTTGTGCCTCTCTGTGCACCATTCTTTTTAAGAATTCATCATTATGTAATTCTGTTTCTATTTGGGCAATAGGTAAAGAATAAATACAGAGGCTAGATGCTGGTTTCAATTGAACTTGAGCTTTTTATCCAATACCCTAAAGCAGATTTATCAGCTTGTGCATGACAAGGAATCTGGCAGATCATGTGTCATAGGAGATGGATGACAAGAAAGTCTTGTTCGATGTAAGTCTATAGATTACACAAGTGAGCTTTATATTACTATTAATTACTGAAATCAAGACAAGCACCAGCAGACATTTTACATCATCTGCAGAGCCAAGAAATGGGCCAAGATTAGCCTATTAGAAAGCAGCAGCATTTGTCAAAATCTAGATGCATTTGAAGGTCAAACATTAAATTTTAAAAATGTTTGTGTCTGAAATCAGGTCACAAAAAAAGGGAGAAATCAATAACTTGCAGAGCTGTTGGAGGAGGACAATTGAATGTGAAATGATTTTAATCTGTATAAAAACTGCTTCCTTCTCACCTTCTACTTCCCATGTGAGGAAGTAAGACTGGAAAAAGAGTTTAAAGGGTAACTGTGGTTTAACTGTAGTAAGAATTATCTAAAAAGCTTTCCATCGTACCTTCAAAATAAAACCTAAATCACATCTCTAGATAAAATTTGTGAGAAGTTATTGCTGGAAAGGTTCAGCAATATTACTTCCTGGTTGAACACTTCCTGTTTTCAGCCATGTGACCAGCTTGTAGTCACGTGACCAACCTCTGCCTGAATTAATAGGCTCTCCTTCTCAACTGTCATTTTACATTTATTTCCCCAGCATTAAGTCTTAACTGAGCATGCTTCTCCCCCGGGGCGAACAGGCAGGCAGAGGTCAGGTGATGTCACTCAACCTACTGGAAGCAGGAAGTTTCAACATTCACCCCAATATAATTTCTCACAGGCTCCAGCCAGAGATGTGATTGTCGGTTCATTTTAAAGGAAATACTGCAGGCTTTCATTCAACCCTAACTGGTTTTGCAACCACAGTTGCCCTTTAAATCTATTATTTACAAATTACAGGAGGGTGGAAACGAACATTGGAAAAGAGGATTTTGATGGTAGAAAAAATATATAAGCTGAGTGAATGAAAGGTATACATGGGTTGATATTGTTTTAGTTAGACTACATGCCCTTTAAAGTGCATCTCCACTGCTTTAAGGAACTGTAAACCCATATAATGAAATATTTGCAGTCTTTGCCCTCCGTTTGTATTATTCACAGGGAGGTGAAAACGCTTATTCTCCCCTCCCTGTGAATAATATTTAGCTCAGGGGACCGGTAACTTACCTTCGCTCCGCTCCACTTGCAGGCGCTCTTTCACTGACAGCCGCTCTGTCACGACCACGCGCCCTATCTTCGGCGCATGCGCGCCAATACAGAAGATAGGGCGCGCGATCAGGAGAGAACAGCTGTTCAGTGAAGAAGCAGCTGCGAGCGGAGTGAAGGTAAGTTCCAGGTCCCCTGAGCAAAATATTATTCACAGGGAGGTGAGAATAAGCGTTTTCACCTTCCTGTGAATAATACAAATGGAGGGCAAAGACTTCAAATACTGTGTTTACAGTTCCTTTAAAGTAATTTTTTGTATTCAGTTTTATTGAAGAACGGAAGGTGTGTCTTACCTCCCGTTCTTTAATAAAACTGAATACAAAAAATTTGTTTAAAGGGCATGTCCACCCCTAACCGGCGTAACCGCCATAGTTATTTGCAGAAAAACTTAATCGATCACTACTTACACTGCCTGTTTCCTCCGGCGTTCTGTACAGCCAGAAGCCGCGTCCGTGTTTGTCTGAGAGGCAGCCGGTCCGGCCCCCTGCTTGCAGTTTCATGCAAGCAGAGGGCCATGTCAGATTGACAGGGGAAACAGGCAGTGTAAGTAGTGTATTTTTCTGCAAATAACTATAGCGGTTGGGGGTGAGAGAGGGAGCCCTACACTACAGAATTTTTTTACAAAAGGGGCAGACATGCCCTTTAAGCAGTGGAGATACCCTTTAAGCATTTAGCTGCACTACTGTGTCTGTTACTGAACAGCTTTTTCCTCTTCAAACCACTTTCTCTACTATATGTTCCTAAATCTCTGTAGATATGTAACCATTGGACTGCCTGTCCATAGACTTTCATTTTATTGAACCGTGTCTCTTATTATCTTTCCAGCTATTTTCTTTATGTTCACCATCCTCACCTTCATTCCTAGTTTTACTCTCTATCCCTCCCATTCCGTCTTTTCCTTCCTTTTGGCCCCAGAGACTCCATTTTCAAAATCCTATTCCTGTTATTTTATCTTTGCGCTTTCTTTTTAAATTCCCAACCTACATTAAATATAAACTGAATCCCTCTGCCATTACACTTTACAAGGTTACACTTTGTACATATATTTGTTTATTTAAATTAAAATATAATTTAAATTCAGTTCAGTGCAATTACATAGACTTTTAATAAAAATGCAGAGTTTTCCTTTTCCAATGACCTTACCCTGCCCATTCAGCATTGTGTCTGTGTATAAATAAATGCAACGGAAATAATGACTTCCTGTTTGCAGGACCCCTAATAGAGACTGTTATGGTCTTGCCCTTGACCCAGCGCCTGGGTTGATTCAGTTGCTCAGTAGAGATCTGAGCATGTTTGACCCATCCAACTGCCAATCAGTAGAAATTACTGTTAGGAACATTCCAAGGAAGTGGTGCATTCTGGGACGAAGGAGAACTATTGCAGAACCTAAAATGGCAGTTCACTAAGCAGGGCATAGCAAAGTATGAAATAAGCTTGAGGGAGGGGGGGTGTTTTCAAAGTGGAAGAGAATATGTAGAATAACTAATTATATGTAATACAAACTAAGAATATTTTCCACTGAACTTACCCTTTAATAACCATCCCTATTACCAATTTTAACAAATATGGGCAGCACGGTAGTGACTGTATCTGCAAAACAAATTGCCCTAAGCTATAAAACCTTGTTCTGTTATTTGTTACTGAAAAATAAAATGGCAGACTCATTATCCACCTTGATAAATGACCCAGAGGGATTTCCAATTGCTACACTAAAGGTCAATAAAAGTTAATTGTTGCGATTTTCAAAGCTCTAAACTTTCCGATTCAGAACAAATTACCCACAAGGGGCTAGAAAGATAGAATCTATGTGAAGATAAAACAATATCAATCAGAGTGACCAGTAAGCAAACTTGTGTATAGAAGATTAAAAATGGACAGAAACGTTATGAATGAGGATGTTAAGGAATCATTTTACATTAACGGTTGGAGTTTTAAATCTGTGGATTAAACAGTACTCAACCCTGCAAGCCATGCCTCCGGCCCCATCAAGCCTCCGGCCCCATCATGCCTCCGGCCCCATCATGAGGATTTCATAACAGCAGAGATCTTATGAGTTCTGAAGTTAAAGTTACCATCAATTTTAAGCCCCAGGCTGCGCACATGCAGATCTGTAGACCCTATCGATATTGATGATGGTTGCCGGTGGAGCTGTTATGTTGCCAGGAGCTGGCCTCCGATAACATGGACTTCGGTTTTGTCAGCATTTAGTTTCAGCCAGTTGTCACTCACCCACACTTGTAGCTCTTGTATGGTTGAGTTGGTTCTGCTATGCCAGGTTTGATGGATAGATATAGTTGGGTATCATGAGAGTAGTAATGATATGACGGTGGTTATGGATGAAGTTGCCAAGAGGTAGCATATATATTGTGTTCCCACTGCTTTGAAGGTAGACATACCCTTTAACTTTTAGATGTTGGCCCTCAAATCCCACTGAACATTCAATAAAGGTTGAGTGCTTCATTTTAACAAATGAAGCACTCAGAATTACTGTTAGGGGAATTATAAGGAAGTGGTACATTCTAGGAAGAACGACCATTACAGGACCTGAAAGGGCAGCTCACTGAACTTTCCCTTTAATGTTAAGGTGAACTACCAGTTTGATAAGTTCCCTTAGTCTGTGATTGCTTTTCTAGCACAGAACTTTACCTGCCTCACTTCCCATTGCACTACCTACGAATGGCTAAAATCCAATTGACATTCTCCCTAGTAGCTTGAAAAGGACAGTGGAAAGACAAGTCCCATTTTTGAAGGTCTTGGTGGCTAATAAATAACATTATAATAAACTGCTCTCCGGGGAGCTGTAATTCTCCCTTCTAGAGGACACATATTAGCACAGCAGTAAATTAGTGGTGGAGACAGCAAGATGCTTTCTAACCTTTGACTTGCAATTACTTCAAGAATATTTAACTATAGGACAGAAAATAGTCGAACATTAAAAAGGACGGTCTCTATAAATATTCATATTTTTAATGATAAATGGATTGTACATTCCATTACCATAGACAATGGTCCTGCAAGGAGCAGAGGAAATTAATCTTTCCCTTTTTTATAACTGTGATTATGTGCATTGGTTTAAAAGACATGTCATCATTGTATTGTGAGAGATAGACAGATATGGATAGACAGATGGATGGATAGATTAGATAGATTAATTAGATAGATATATTAGATAAAATAGATTATACAGACAGACACTTAGACAGAAAGAGACAGACATGGACATATAGATAGACAGACTGACAGACAGATAGGATAGGAAGGCAGAGGATAGATTAGATAAGATAGATAGATGATAAATAGATAGATAGATTAGATTAGATAGATAGATTGATAGATAGATAGATTAGATTAGAATAGATGAGAGAAGATAGATAGATGATAGATAGATAGATAGTAGATAGATAGATAGATAGATAGATGATAGATAGATAGATTGATGATAGATTTAGATAGATAGATAGATGATAGATTAGATAAAGATAAGATAGATAGATAGATTAGATTAGATAGATAGATAGATTAGATTAGATAAGATTAGATAGATAGATAGATATAGATTAGATAAGATAGGATAGAGTAGAATAGATTAAGAGAGATGTAGATTAGATAAGATAGATAGTGATAGATTAGATAGATAGATAGAGATAGTAGATTAAGATAGATAGATAGATAGATTAGATAAAATAGATAGATGATAGATTAGATAAGATAGATAGATGATAGATAGATTAGATAAGATAGATAGATGATAGATAGATTAGATAAGATAGATAGATGATAGATTAGATAAGATAGATAGATGATAGATTAGATAAGATAGATGTAGTGATAGATGTAGATAGATGATAGAAGATGATAGATAGAAAGATAGATAGATAGATGAAGATAGATAGATTAGATAAGATAGGATAGTTGATAGATTAGATAAGATAGATAGATGATAGATTAGATAAGATAGATAGATGATAGATAGATAGATTAGATTAGATAGATAGATGATAGATTAGATTAGATAGATAGATGATAGATTAGATAAGATAGAATTAGATTAGATAAGATAATAGATGATAGATTAGTAAGATAGATAGATGATAAGAGATGATAGATAGATTAGATAAGATAGATTAGATGATAGATGTAGTAAGATAGATAGATAGATAGATTAGATAAAATAGATAGATGATAGATTAGATAAGAAGGCTAGAGATAGATTAGATAAAGATAGATTGATAGATAGAGGGATGATACGATGCTGTAGAAGATAGATAGATAGGATAGATAGATAGATAGATAGATAGATAGATAGATAGATAGATTGATGAAAAGTACCTGGGGCCGGGAGGTGGGATTTATTATTCCTAACTCTCTGTATCATTTAGTTGAGGAGTTACAGCACATTCAGTTTCCATCTGCCAGGTTAGTGTCCTGGACTTTCTTGTTAAAAGTAAAGAAAAGGAAGCCTGGCAGAAGAGGTTTCTTTGTGCTGGTGCTCCATCACGGAAACAATATTAGGTGAGGAATTACCAATCCTACCCCCTGCACCAGATGCTTTTGAGTTTAACTCTTTTTAAAAAAAAAACTTATATGCTCTATGTTCTCCTTTAATTAAAAAAAATACAGACCAGCTATAACTTTTCCTTGAACACCAGTCGCCATTAAATTTGCAATATAGACAGCAATAGATGACTACTAATGAACCTACTTCTCGTAGTAAACTATTCCATATTCTTTTCATCACATTTAACGCAAGGAAATTCCACCATCAAATACATAAAATTTGAGCTGCGCTTTTCAACTCTAGAAAAAAAAAAGAATTAGGTTAATTACGGGATGCAAGAATTGTTACCATTACTTGGAAGGAAGACAAGGAGCTTAGACTAATCTCCAGTTAGAGTTTAATTATAAATTATTACATAATTGACTTTGGATTCACTCTATTTCTACAAAAGAGCTATGATTTAACAAGAATAAAAAGGGTGCTGCCATGTTGCTTGCATGGACCAATTACATTCTATGGAAGTCCGAGGTAATACTTTTTATTATTCAGGAGTTCAAATAGCAGCACAACAGTTGACAAGAAGAATTAGATTACTGTAAATACTCGAGTATAAGTTGAGGATTTTTTTTTTTAAATGACCCATAAAAGCTAACCTCGGCTTATACTCTTGTCACAGGCATACTTACCAGAGCAGTCAGGAGCGTGAGCGAAGACAAGAGCATGCACATAGGCACGGAACGTCAGAACGGAAGTTATTCCTACTAGCAGCCCTCACCGGACATACCAGTGAGTAGGTAAGAAAAAGTGCCTCTTCTTCTATGGGGGCTTCAGAGGTGGGCAGTTTGTTGAGCCTTACCACTCCTGATGTTTAGAAACACAACTCCCAGCAACCAAAGCATGCTGCGAATTGTAGTTTTCAAACTTTTGGAGTGCCAAGGAATTGGAGGTTAGTGGATTTGGCTTATTATATTGGCACCAATAAGTTCTTCTATACTGTATGGGAATTTTGCTGTAAATTATACAAGGGTCAATTTAAAGGGCAACTAAAGCCTAGAAACATTACTGAATGAGAAGGCAGTCGTGGTCATCATTTCTACCGTCTGCTTATACTCGGCAAATTTATTTAGAATATCGAAAACACTTTCCCGTGTTTTTAATAGACAGGCGATATCCATTGGTCTATCCAAAATACAAAGAAACTATGATCGGTACAAGGCGGAATATTTCCTGCAACCCCATCTTCTAGAACCATACCCGTAGTTTTCCAGCTGAAATCTACGGAATATCCTAGGGCTCAAGGTGGTTCTTACTCCAGCCGTGTATGGACAGCCATGATTTAAATCTTCAAGTTGATTCATTGGTGAACCATTTATATGAATCAAATGTGTTTCAAAACAGATTTCTTGTAATCAAGTAATCAATACCGACAGCAAAATCAACAGAACATTGATTGGTCAGGTTAGAAAAAGGTTAGACGAATAACTATATATTATCTGGGAATATCTTTATAATACTGACCTTATAGTTAAAGTTAGTTAGTATTTATCCAGGGGCGCTAGGGGAATTTTAGGAGTTACAGTGGTGTTAACCGATTCAATATTGGTTAGAGCAAATTCAGATCCTTCTTTATGCCAGCTGCCCGGAATCACTGGGACTCCCCCAGCAAAACTATGATGGGCCCTATCGTGCTTCATCCACAGTGGTATTCTGGGAGATGGCTATATCCGTCATAGGAAACTTCCTGCTCCCTGGAAGTTACACCCCTGGAACAACACCAAACAGTAGGTAGGTTCAGTGTGTATACAAAACCTATTAAGGAAAATGGCTACACTCCTAGAGGGAACTGCCAAGATGGCTGAATGTTCTCGATTTGTAATTTCTAGCCAAATCATTTCATGTTTTACTACAAAACTTTAGAAAGTTGAAGAGAAAACAGCCCATATCATCTATATTAAACACCCATTATAATAGTCAAACACTTGCACGACAAGATGGAGGAACTTTGCCGCTTACCCATTAATCATTTCGATTTCTCGAAAGGTTAATCTGTCCAGCCAATCAACTTTCACCATGTGGCCCTGGCGATGAGCCTTAGTCAGCTGGAAATAAACGGAGAACAGACACGTTAAAAAAAAACAACAAACCTTGTTCTCGTGTACAAACAAATTTCGTTTGAAAATTAAGATCAAGTTTTTCGGCAGCCATTTGTCTACTAGAATCCATGTTGATAAATGGAAGATAAATCCTTGTGCTGCTTATACTATAAATGGCTCTGTGTTAAGCGAATCTCTATTGGAAAAGGATAACAAACATAAAATACCGCTAAAACAAACATAGCGCGTACGTGCTGGAGCATGGATCCCTGGCATGCCGTTCAATCCCTCCAACACAGCAGGGCCAGGTGCCTGCTATCAGGTATTCAAAACCACAAGAAAAAGATCATGGCACTCTCAATCATAGTACATGAAATGGCTTTATTGATCGGAATCTGGCAACAGTAAAAGTGGCTAGTGCAAAAAAGGTAAAACAAGTGCAGAACAAAGTGTATATAAAAACACATAACTGCCTCTCATAGGGACTCCACCCTCTATGTAAAAATACCATGCACAGATAACATACAACTACCGGTATATATAAATACATATAGGGCTATTTACCCAGAGCCGGTATTGCAAAGATGGTGTAAAGTGAACGAGCGATTAATAGTACATAAGTGTTTGCGTTAGAAAGTCACGTTAAGAGCTTAACGAGTATTTTAGTACTACAGTTGCGTAGTCTTGATACATAACGGTAAAGTCACATTAAGAGCTAACGTGTATTTTAGTACTACAGTTGCATAAGTCTTGATAACATAACGGTAAAGTCACGTTAAGAGCTTAACGAGTATTTTAGTACTACAGTTGCGCAAGTCTTGATACATAACGGTAAAGTCACATTAGGAGCTTAACGTGTATTTTAGTACTACAGTTGCATAAGTCTTGATAAGAACAGTTATGTCACGTTAAGGGCTAGGCCACACTAGCACGTTTTTTTGCCGTTTGCGCGCGCGTTTCGTGCTCGCGTTTGCGCCCGCGATTTTCGCTAAAATGGAAATCACGGGAACGCGAAAATTCCCGCGATTTCCGATGCACATGTGATTGAGCGTCTGTTCGCGTTTTGGTAACGCATGTGTTCACCATTTTTGGTTTCCATAACGCAAAACGCGAACGCACAAGAAAAGCGCACACAATCGCGTGCGATTACGCTCGCGATTTTGTTCGCGATTCCTGTGCATTGCAGTGTGGCCTCAGCCTAAGAGCTTAACGGTATTTTAGACTACAGTTGCGTAAGTCTTGATACATAACGGTAAAGTCAGATTAAAGGGCATGTCCACCCCAAAACTATAATCCCCCCCACCACTGGCCCCATCATGTAGTGTAGTTTAATCCTTACCTCACAATCCCAGCTCCATAAGGTTCTCCTGTAGTCCCCCCCCCAATGTCCCAAAAACTGCCCACCAGGAGGAAGCAGAGCCCATATAGAAACTGCCTCCTACTTGGCCTCCGGGAGAATTTTGCATGCGTACTGCAGCCCTTCTCCCCTCCCTCTCCCTCCGATTAGGATTCCTCCCCCTAGGTAAAACCCTTTTCACCAAAGATTCCCCTGTCCCCCCAGCCCCAACCGCTATGTTAGTATATTAGAAAATGCCCGAAACATTACTTACCTTCCCTCTTTCTCCGCCGCACTGAACTCCCGGCAGCCGCGTCCGTGATTGGCTGCCGCTCAGCCAATCACAGACGTGACTGCCGGTCCGCCCCTCTGCTTGCATTTACTCGCAAGCAGATTGCCTGGCAGCACGGCAGAGGCAAGGTAAGTAAAGTTTGGGCATTTTCTAATAATACTAACATAGCGGTTGGGGCTGGGGGACAGGGGGAATCTTTGGTGAAAAAAAATTTTATACTACAGTTGCGTAAGTCTTGATAATAACGGTAAAGTCACGTTAAGAGCTTAGCATGTGTTTTAGAAGTGGAATTGCGTAATTGTGGTACATTTCGTTACATAGAATCAAACATTTCTCACACCATTTATTGCCGAATTAAAAGCCATAAAATGGATATGTGAGTAGAATTTATTTATTCTTATTGTATTGTAAATGTGAGGAAAACACTTCCAGCAGAGGAAGATGTGTTCAAAATATTTGTAGCCTTTATACACATAAGAACGTACATGTACATGTATGAATGTGTTATTTCTCCTAAAAAGACACACACACACACACAGAGTTTGGAATGAACATACAATACTAAATATATGCTGCAAAAATTATTTGCGTTGCACATATACAGTAACAAAGAAAAGCTTGCTTGCTGCCACACATGCATATGTGCTTTGTGACTGGTCTGTGTCAACCAATATCACACATTACAAATTGGCCAATCGTGAAGGTGAAGCACCATGACAGCAATGCCCACATATACGCCTCTCTGTACTAGGACTTTTCCTGTTACCGTCTGATTAAGACCATCATGTGGTGGCGTTACAAACGCTCTAAAATATCACGTTACATTCACGCATTAATGGTGTTAAAATTTGGTACATTACTTGCGTTGTCTAGACACCCAAATTTAACGAGAATAACGCACACATCTGGAAGTTACGTCTAAAAGTCACGTTAAGTGTTGATAAATCCCTGTTAAGATATTAACGGAACTTAACACCCAATTTTGCGATAGCGGCTCTCGGTACATAGCCCCAATAGTGCAGCCACACAGCCACAATGGGCATGCAGGTCAATTAATATATTGCACAAAGTATAAATAAATAAGTATAACCGATGGTAAATAAATACTATAGGTACAAACCCTAGTATACCTCTAATGGGGAAAATAACTATATATCATAGCCCCTTGAATCTAAAGTGTTCCCATAAAGCTAGTAGTAAGATATAGTCTATGTATATCTTCCCCCTTGATAAAGCTCCCCTACAGTGTAAATGGGGGAAAAAGTCAAAAGCATGATCATAGAACAATAAACATATCACAAATAAGAAAGTGCACAATATGGGAATCATAGAACAACAGAGGTAATTTCAGAAACCTGCCAGGTCTTAATGTTCTGGGTGGGTCAACAGAGAGGCACAGCTGTACGCGTTTTGCCCTATATAGTGTGGGCTTCCTCCGCAACTGAGCCCTGCTATCACGTAAGCAACAAAGGGGTGACTGCTTTGATAAAACAGGGACCAGTATGGCATATATAAACTTTATTAGGTTATTATAGAATCAAAACTACATATATACTGATGTATCATGGTACACAGAGGGTCCTGAGAGCCAGACGCGTTTCATGGCACCAAGCCGCTTTCTCAGAGACACACTGGTGGTTCTCTGCTGCTGACATCCGAGCCTGCAGTCCTATGGTCCAACTTCAGACCACGGTACCACATTTGTGGGTCAAATTTTAGAGTTTCTGGGGTCCTTATTATATGATGTATCAATTCAATCTTTAGATTTTACTTTTAATCCAACATTGCTGTACTATTCTACATTTATATAGGACGTTAAAAAAAATCTATGTTATTGCTGCAGTCGGGTGAAAGAATAAAGACAAACAGGATAACGCTACTTAAAGTCACAGGCATTTGTCTTGGAAGCTCAGCGGAAATAACTATATTGTAGACGTGCTGTTATCTACTGAGCTATGAACATTGACTCGTACACAATTCTGGATTCGCGCAGCATGTAATTTGGGTTTAATTGAATCTCCGGGAACCCTCTATAAATGAATATATTCTTATCAGAGTGAAGTAACCAAACTTGTAAATAATACATAGTGTAGGTTCTCAGAATTGTTCTTGGAAGACAGATCTAGGACAGACAAAGACGTTTCTTTCGGCAACGTGATCGAACGCCGCTCCTTTCCAGATAATGTCAGCAGGAACTCCAGCATGCTCAGCATGGAGACCCTGCAAGTCTGGTACCCCAGACAGAGAATCCAAATGAAAGTATCTGCTCATTTCACACGTGCGGCTCCTCTGCAATCTCATTTTTAACAGTAAGATGATTATTGGCATAGGAATTTTTCCGCAGTCATAAAAAAAATCATCTAGTAAGAAAATAAATGTAAGCGCGCTTTAATATTAAAGGGGAATTACATTTTAACAGCAAATAAATAGTATTTGTATTACGAGGTTTAAATAAAGTAAACTCAACAAAAACACAAATTGATTTTAGTGCATTTATTAAGGGCATGTCCAAGCTTAAAACCAAAAAATTATCAGTTACAGTTTCCTGCCCCCAACCCAGCGTCGCTAAATGTCCCAATTTGGGCGGGATTGTCCCAACTGCAGAACAAAATCCTGAGTCCTGCAGTAGAGCTGAAATACCGTCCAACAGAGGGATTCTCGGGTTGAGTAACTGGCATCCTCGCCCCCAGTTACTCCCCCCGTTACGCCCCTTAACCCTGCCTTCTGCCTAGTCTCGCCCCTGTCATGCCTCCTTTGACAATACTGTGATGTTGCTGCCACGCCCCTCCTACTTGGGGCGCAGAAAATCTGGCAACCCTGCCCCAGCCCCCATCCCAAATAATGTACTTGCATTATTATACCTGCATTACTAAGAAGATATTCAAGGATAATAATTGCCACCATTCTGGCAGGGTAAACCGCCCCAGTCAATGATTGATTGCTGTACCTGCTGAAAGATATTCAATTGTTTGTCTGTTTGTTTTCTTAGCCAGTTCTTCTTTGATCTCTCAAGATGGAAGATACAAAAGTAGCTTACTGAACAGCTACTCTCTCCTTGAAGCACAGTGGGCATGCTTGAGCCAGTGGCAAAAAAAAGGGGAGGGCTTAAAAATGATTGGGGTTAGACAGCTCTAACTCTAATGAATACTGAATGTAAGCCTAGTTTAATTACTGCTGTTTAAATCACACAACATTTTTTATGAATCCTTCCCCATCAAAAGAAAGAATGTAGACTAAAGGGTTAATTAAAACACTGGTCAACAAGAGACTTTGATTTCTATCACAATCATCTGCCCTCTGTACTATTAAATCTTTCCAGGGAACCTGCGGCCATAAGAGGAGGTTTAATTAGGTTTTTCTCTAATGCGATGGTGAACTGGCCTTATGAAAAAGCGGTTATTGCCATGAAAACAAAGCTTGCGTTTATTGATCTAATAAATCAGCGGCAGAGATGCTGGACATTTTATAGTATCCACTTGGCCCATCTGTCTCTTTGTTCTTCCAAACACAAATGCTGGCAAACTAACACAAGCAGTAGAGTTTCAAGGAAAGTCAGAGGGAAAGAAAGACATTACAAGAAGAAGGGATATAATACTCTAAATAATGGGGTAGGTAACTCTCCCAGTTCTTCTGAACCTATCAGTATGTCTTTATGATTGTGGGGGAAGCCGGAGTGCCTGGAGAAACAAACGCAAGCACAAGGGGAACTACAAAACTCCTTGCAAATGTGTCCAAGGGTGGATTTGAACTCAGGACTTCAGTGCTGCAGGCACATAGAAGACAGAGTGCTTCGGGACCTGTCAGACTATGCGCCGGGAGGATTCCCAGAAGTGGATATTATGAGTGGAGATACCCTTTAAAGGGTAACGTGGTCCAAAAATAAAAAAAAAAATTATAGGAATTGCTCTCCTGAGAGTTTTTGCTAATTATTTCCATTGTTTATTTTACATAGTTTTGAAGATATTTACATTGTGTGTGATTGGCGAGCAGCATCAACCAGGTCCCTGCACTTCCTGCTCTGAAACCTGTCAGTCAATCTGCCTGTCTCCTCCCCTTTGCAGACCCCCCTGGTCTCTCCCATTCATGGACCCCTTGCTCCCTCCAGTTGCAGGCCCCCTTGGCCCATTCCCTTACAGCCCCATGTGGCCACCCACTCGAGGGTGACATGGCCCTGCCCACTTACGGGTGCCTAAGTCCCGCCCATTCGCGGGTGTCTAAGCCCCACCCTCTCACAGGTGCTGTAGGCCACTCTGACACCCCCCGAATATTCTGTGGAAACAGCCTTTTCAGGCAGTGAGAACTCTGTTTTCACATGTTGAGAGAAATGGGCTGTAGATTCCCTTACCTACTCTGCAGCAGGTCCTTCACACAGCAGAGAGAGGAGGGACTTCCTGTCTCCCTCACACACTGAGGGAGTCTGAGGCTGTGCTCCCCGGCACATATGCAGAGAAGCCTTAGGAAGTCACATGTCAGCCTCCCACCCACTAACTTTCTGGCCAGTCATTTCTGCATATCTGGGCTGTGGAGCACGTAGAGAGGAGGTTTGATGGCTTGTTTTAAAGGTAGAAACTGGTCTCCATTTAAACTCAATTTGTTTGGAGACCACAGTTACCCTTTAAGGGCTCATCAGAGTTGCTCCAATCCTTGGCTTCACCTCTGTGCTGTGGGGATGCTCTCAGCTCTGTGTTGCAGGGTTCTGATAGCCCCCAGCTTGTGATTTAAAGGGTGTGGGGAGTCAAATATCAAATACTGATCTGTGTGTGTTGGTTTTCTGTAAACTCTACTACCAGTTTACCATTCTCTACCAAGCAGTACTAGAAAGCCAGTGTGTTGGTTTGTATGGATTTTGTTTGTTTGCTTCATATTTTCCAACATGCCTGATTGCATTACCAGAAAGTCCAAAATGGTCAGTCAGGGGTTTTACTTTAAGCCGACAGCTGATTAGATTAACATTTGGGTGAGGAATTGTTTGGGTATGGACTGCTCGAGTGTACTAGACCACAGTTAATGTGGCCATACATATATACAATATTACTTATCCGTCCGAGCGATCCCGCGATGTTCGACCGATCCTGCCGGAACCGCCTCTGCCATCTTCAATGCGACCGGCATGCGATCGCAAAATCCCATTCATTTTGCATAGAAGAACGGGAGAGGCGTTCTGGCAGGATCGGTCGAACGTCGCGGGAGGGATCGGTGGGTAAGTAAAATTGTATATATGTACAGCCACCTTTACACTTTCACTGGCCTTCCTAGATCGATATCACAGAGTTTCCCACAAGGGATTTAAATAGCGTTTTCTCTGGAACAAGCAAGAATTATCCGAGATCAAATGGAAAATAATTCTATTATACAATATTCCTTTTTTACCTTTGATTAACCATGCACCTTCCACCAGTGACATTTTGGCCAATCTGATGCAGTTCCTAATTCATGAAGTATTACAGTGCCAGGACGTTCTTCATTTTCAAATGATGGATTGATGTTCAAGAAATCAGACAAAACATAATGAAATATTCTGGCTGTGAGCGTTTATTGCATCATTAATAAATACAGATAAAACGAGCAGACAAACGGAGGACACATGATGAGAATTTTATTCCCAATTACTATGGTAAGGTTACTTTCTTAAAGGTCATGTCCATCCTTAAAAAAATGGTGACTTGTCAGTTATCTGCCCACAACCCAACTACTATTTTCACCAGTTTATTACATGTATTTGTAACCAGGGCAACTTCTATTCCTTTCTGGCAAAGGTATCTGCTCCTTCCTCTGCTCAATGAGCTTTTTATAAGCTTAAAGGGCAGTTCCACCCCAAATAAAACTTATAATATAATGTAGCTCTCCCCTGCCCTAAACGCTGTATTAGTTCTTTAAAAATCAAATACGAATCTTACTTACATGCCTTTACTCCCTGGCATTCTCCTCACGGTTGCAGGAGGTTGCAAACAGGGGCCAGACAGGTAGCCACTCTGTAATTGGCTGAGAGGCAGCCAATCACAGGCATGGCTGCCGGCAATGGAGATGCCACAGAACAAAGGCATGTAAGTATGATTCAGATTGATTTTTTTTTTTTTAAATAATGCAGCGTTTGAGAATGCTCGGGACTGTGTGTTTCCCCTAAGAGAGACTACGGAGTGAAATTTATGGTCTTTCCCTTAAAATGTAAAATCATTTGAAATAGAATATTATCCTTTTATAAAAGCTTTTGTTGAAGAGTTTTTGCTTTCAAAATTTAAAACCCTGCCATTTTTTCCCTTTCAGATATACAATATCCAAAACGCTCCCCTAAACTCTCAGACCAACTAACACAATGAGAGTCATAGAGCGTACGTAACACCTGTCCAATTATCTAGGTATATCTTACAGGTAGCCCTCTTTGCCCAAATGCCAGAGAGTGGAAGAAACTGTTACTTTCAGGGAGATTCAATAAAAGTTCTTATCGTTTAAAATGGTGCTAATTTTGCCCCAACCAATCAGAACTTATGTAACATTTGTAAGCTAACATCTGATTGGCTGGGGCAAAATCAGAACCATTTTAAACGATAAGAACTTTTATTGAATAACCCTGTTTATGTCTGTTGTATTCAATTAGATCAACTGGACTTGAAGTTTAGTTCTTGAAGACGTTTCGCTAGTCATCCGACTGGCTTTCTCAATTCAGAATGACTGTACAAGAATCTGTGGCAATTATGTACCCTGGAAAATCCCAATTAGCATATCACAGCCAGGTGTTAAGGCGGCGTGATGGATAGTGGCTAAGAGGTGTTATAGGAATGCCCAGAGTAAGGTGTCAAAACAGCATTGTACATGGCAGACAGGTGGTGTTGATCCCCCCCACCTCTATTAGGCTTGGTTTCTTTATTTTCACATAAATGGCTCCTTAACACCTCTCTGAACCAGTCCGTTCCTTTGCACATATGTTAACATTACAATCTTCAAAGGTATGTCCTTTATCCTTAAGATGCGGTACACGGCTGAGTCCTGACCGAGGAATTGGCTCTTCTGTGCTGGGCCATACGTTGATGCAGTTGTGTTTGGTCTCCCCCACATACAAATCAGAGCATTCTTCCTGCACTGCACAATTAGATATGATGTCGCTTTTTGTGTTTGGGTATTGGGTCTTTCGGATGTACCAATTGCTGCCTCAGTGTGTTGCTCGGTTTTAAAGCAGACTGGGATACGGTGTTCTCATTTTTCGGAGACCCCTGCTACATATGACCATGTGCTTTCTCCTGTTGCTTTTCCCCTTCACTGTTGGTATTCGTGTTCTTTTCTTTCCTTCTATTTCTTTTGACAAAGGCCGAGTCTGGATATCACAAGTTTTAAGGCTCCACGGAAGTTTTTCATTTCTTTAGCCTTCTCCTCTGTGCTCTGTGTTGTTTTTGTACCTCTTCCCTTGTAAATTTGATGTTTTGTTCTACCGCATTAATGTGTTCTGTGAAAGCTTGTATCTCCTTCTGGCGGAGATTTTAATCCAGATGTCATCCACTTATCTGAACCAGTGGCTGGGTGCTATGCCCTTAAAGGTATTAAGCGCCTGTTTTCTACCTCCTCCATGTAACGTCTTCAAGAACTAAACTTAAAATCCAGTTGATCTAATTGAAAAACAGATATACCATGACCTGGATGAATGAGAACCTTCCAAGCATATTACTTTATCTACAGGTTTGCCCACAGATTACTGTGTAACAAATACTGACTGTTCTGCATATGAGCTTCCCAATGGGCATTATGGAGCACTTACCCGTAAATGCACTTCAAAAAACTATTGATAGCACGCTCTCCTGACAGAATTCTCCCATTGGAAGACAGTGGTTAATGCCCTACTACTATACAAAAAACTATTACCAGCAAAGTGATATCCTACCAAATGTACCAAGATATAGGTAGCTGGGAAACACCTATTAGCTCTAAGGGTATGATGTTCTCTGTCCCTCAATAGTAAATGACATACTATCCCAAATTGGTTTTCTTCATAGTTTATATGTTTAAAGGACAACTAAAGCCTTAGAACAACACTCTTTCAAGAAGTAAGAGTCCCTGAATATAAAGGATGAATCTGTATCTAACCTCTCATTTTGATATGGTTGTTGGGAAATTCAACCATTTAACATGAGTTTGTGTTTTATTTCCCAACACCCAGTATTACCCAGTGTGGTCCATGACCATTATGTTCTTTACACATGCTCAGTCCTAGATACTGCAGAAACTTGTTACAGTTGGTCACACTCCACTAGTAAACTTTAGCCAATCCTTTACAGGACAAAATAGGCAAGGGAGCATGTGATGAGATCAGGGTGTGGCCAGTCACTGTATATACACACAGTTATTCATTCAGTTCTTCAAGGGGTAACATTTACTTTAATGCTATTTAAGTAGTGGAATTTTACAGTTTATTGTTGTTTTTAGAGGAGATATGTTCAGATTCTGGAGTGTAAAAATTTGAGTTTAGTTCTCCTTTAATGCATGTTATATCTTCACAAACCGCTACAATAATTATTTGTTTGTTAATGGTTATACTGGAATTACATACATCATGATTTCAGTAAATTGATTTGTTGTCCTACTTTCCCTCACCTACACAAAGATATGTACTCTCCTCATCTCTAATGAGAACCCCTTTGGAGAGAGCTAAACTAAATGGAACTTACACATACCGGACTCACTGAACGAGACCTGGCACCCCAACAGGGAAATGTTGGTACTGCAGACAAAAAAAACTATGACACATTTCAACTAAAAAAATGGAGAAGGAAAGCAAGATCTCAAAGATTATTAAAAGAACATTGACCATTTTCTAAAGCTTGAGAGACATACTGTTGATCCCCTAATAAAAATACCTGACAGGTCAGGTTATCACAGAATTTGCAGGCTGTGCCCATTCTTGCATTGGGTTGACAGTACAGAGAGATGGTGTTAGCTGGAGTACCTGGCAAGCAATAAAGGGGGAACAATGGACCATTCTATAAATTATGAATGAAGGAGAAAACATAAGGTTCTTCCACAAGTGACTATAGCTTTGATGCATCTGGAAAATGTTTGAAATTGTGGCCAATAGCTTCTCTCGGGGCCATTGCCAGATAACCAATCAGCTTTTACAATTAACTGTTCTAGTGCATTTATAAATGATGAAGGAAACATTAGATCTGCTGCTATTGGTTGGGGCACTGACATCTACTAGTGGTCTTATACAAGCCCCTTAGTATGATACTGTACATAAACTGTGAAGAAATAAATCACTTTCAGTTTATACCCCACAAATGAAAATAATTTTAATGACATAAACAAGTAATATGTCATTATACATTAGAGAGAAGTAACAGGATTCATTTCTACCTTTATGTTCTAGTTAGAACAGATTCAAACATTTTCCATTCTGCCCAGTTAATTCTCAAATGTCAGTTTCTTCTATGATTGGATCTATCCATTCCTTTTCATAGCTACACTTAGGGTGATCCTATATTAGGAAACTTGCCTCCACTGTTCCCAAAATGCTTGGAACACTGTCTGGACCAATCATTCTGGGAATTAATTTGATCGCAAAATGAATGAGCCGTTACAGTGTTAGATTACATGTTCAGTTTGATTTAGAATAGATTACTATCTAATGTCTATAATGATGTCATCATCTTACATCATTATCCATTCAATTGATCCAGCCATATAAATGAAAGATAAATTTCACATAAAAACATCGGATGATCTATTCCTACCTCCAGAAATTTGTTGAGGAGCTATTAGCACATACGTCTTCATCTGCCAGGTTAGTCCTGGACCCTCCTGTATTAAATAGCACGAAGAAAGGAGGGAAGCTGGCAGAAGCAGTATTCTTTGTGCGTTGTTTCCTGTGGAAACAATATTGGGAGGTAGGAATTACCAACCCTACCTACCTGCCCCTGAGAGTACTTTACATTTAAACTGGTTTTTTTTTTTGTTTTGTTTTAAAATTTACACACAATAGCTCTCCTTATAATAACACATAGTATACAAAGAATTTGACAAATGCTCCTGGATCACTCATTTCACGTATAACCATCAGATAAAAAGGTTACCATCATCTGCATAGCGACATAGTTAAGGAAACTATAAACTCTTTGGACTTATAATAATAGAGAGAGTAACAACAGTAATGAAATATTGTATAAATCATAGAGGGGTCACTGTCTTACCTTAGCCAACCTGCTCATCTGGTCCTCGGAGCGGAGCTGCTTGTCCGACCAGGAGTTTTGGTTGGCTCAGAGCCGTCAGCCTCCCATTTGGCCACACCTTAGGTCATGCATTCTTGACGGAACATCCTATCCAATAAAAGCATCCATTTAGCAAAATGATATAAACACACATTTCCTTTTTATTTAAGATAATATACAAAGAACTGGATAATATTGCAATAAAAATTAATGCACTTTTTATGGATAGGTACAAATACATAATGGACAAATTTGCCCCTCAAATGAAAAATTGTACAAAGGTATATCACCCCCCAAAGCCCAACAGCTGTAAGACTAACCTGAAATGCTGCACAATGTTATCTCTCTTTCTGCTTCCTGGTTCTTAAAGTTAGCAGCTGTCAGTCATGGATGTAACAAATGACATCACAGCCAATGACTGAATGCAATCCCTAGTGGCTTCCTATAAGCATGAAAAGCTTGTAAAAAAGCCCTGCAGAGCTTGAAGAAGAGGCAGACACTATTTGTGAGGCAGAAGGATGGGAGTGGGGAACTTTCTAACTAAAACTGGGGATGATTTCAAAATAATTATTTTATTTAAAGGGGCTGAACATGTCTTAACCCAAGTCTAAATAGATTCATACCCACCTCTTGTGTGGGGATATGATTACGTGTATAAATACTTTAACGGGCATACAATAAACTATCTGGGGCATACGTTCTCCAATAGTCAGAGGAACCGTGGACATCCCTTAAGACTTGAAGAAAAAGTTTTAGGCTTCAAGTTCGGAAAGAGTTTTTACCATGAGAACGTTAAAACAGTGTACCGGAAACTCTCCATTGGACGTTGTTATGGCAGGTTCATTGGATAGTTTAAAAAAAAAAAAAAGCGGGATGAGTTTCTGCAAACAAGGAAGTTACAAGTTACTGGTATGATACATAAGTATAGTTGATCAGTTGCTTTTTTGCATCAACAGTTAGGCGGGAAATGCGGGTATTGCGAAGTAGGTTGGAACTCTATGGACATATTATTATTATTGTGGATTTATATAGAGCCAACATTTCCGTAGCGTTACAATCTATGTATTAATTCACATCAGGCCTGCCCCGAAGAGCTTTACAATCTAAGACACATTATTTGAACATACAACTATCAGTATGTTTTATGCTTGTGGGGGAAAAACGGAGTGCCTGGAGGAAACCCACGCAAGCACGAGGAGAACATACAAACTCCTTGCAGACGTGTCCAGGGGGGAATTGAACTTGGACCTCAGCGCTGCAAGTATCAGGCTAAACCACTGAGCCACCGTGCTGCCCCATAAAGACTTTATACAACCTCAATATACTATACTATTACTCCTGACTTTTGTAAGTAAATCCACATCAAATAAGATATATGTAAGTAAAACATTAAAGGATAAAATACAGTCAGGGCTAGGCCCCACTTACGCGTTTAAGCGTTGCGCACGCGTTTTGCGTCCCAAAGCACATGCAATTTGTTTATAATGGAAATCGGCGGAAGCAAAAATCCTGCGATTTCCCATGCGATCATAGATGCCGCATCAGTTTCCTTTTAGTAGCGCATGCGGTTCACAATTTTTGGTGCGTTAACGCATGCGTTGCATAACGGAAACGGCCAAAACGCGCGCGCGCAAATGGAAAACGCACAGAATGACGCACACAACCGGTGCGATAACGTGGGTCTAGACGAGGAGAGCGGGGTCTAGACGAGTTTTAGGGATGGATGTTAACATGCTGCTCATATGTGAGCTTTTAACAGGGTGTTGTGGTATAGTGGCTTTGGTAAGTGCGTCTTCTCTACCTTTTAAAATGGAGCAGTAAAGGGAACTTTGATCCTGATGACGGCGAGAACATGGCTGAAACGCATTAATCCAGGTGCATTCACTCTTGGTATAAACTTTTTACAATCAGCAGTTTAAATGCCATAATAACAGGGAAGTGACATCATTACTTACACACGCATCTTATTAATAATAGATACATGGTCCAGGTTGCCCATGGAGAGTGGATGGATTAACAAGACATAGGTCCCCGTGTAATGTGCCACAACAAACATCAGATGTCAGCATTTACTGGGTAACTGCAGTTATATAAAAATCTGATTGGTTTATGCAGAAAAATTGTACCTCTTACTGCATAATCCCCCATTAATTCTGTTCACCCAGCCATATAGCCACTCGTTCGCTCACATGAGTCAGCAACTGATGAAGCAGGGTATGTACGTATGTGAGGGGGGACACTGCTGACGTACTGATTTTAAGATGAGATATATCTCAATAAAACTTAGAAAGTGATTTAAGGTGCCGTCTTCCTGCATTACAGGCTGAGCAAAATGTCTATTTAAGCTTAGTTCCTCTTTCATCTCATCCTCTGCACGCTGTAAATGACATATCCACCCTTAGCGTTAGCATATGATCCATTCGCATGAAAACTAATTCATATCGGTGATTACTGCTTTAAAAATGACTGTTAACATCATTTGCTGCTACTTGATTTAATTAAATCTCTATAGAGCATCCCAGGGCACAGACACGCGGATCGGATTGACCAATTCACACCGTGTTATTGGATTAGATGTGTAAGGCAGGTGCTCCCTCTGGCTCTGTATCGATTACAGGCTTAAAATATTATCCTCGGGTTTTGCTATTTAGACGGGAGCTGTATTTCAATAAGTTGTCATCTCGGAATTGTTTAGCGCGGGGGTGGAAATATTCGGAAATAACTGCAATGCATTTGGTTTTCTTGCGTCACTTGTAGGACAAAATGTCAAACCCCGCCCTTCGATATCTGAAAACTACAACTCCAGCATTCCCTGCCACACTCTGTCGGCAAACCTTATGAGGAATGTTGGGGTTAAATTTCTTACCAGATTTGTTTCTAATATAGAATATATTTAATCAGAAGGTTCCTGATACATCGTTTTATAATATAGTAAAGCGATAATTTACTGAGAATGATAGGTAGGGTAAGTTGGAGCTTGTGAGTATGTAGTTTATACAAAGGAGATTCAATAAAAGTTTCTTATCGTTTAAAATGGGCTAATTTAGCCCCAACCAATCAGACCTTATGTAACATTTGAAAGGTAACATCTATTGGTTGGGGCTAAATTAGCACCATTTTAAAACGATATAAGAACTTTTATTAAAAACCCTGATGGTGTTTATTAAGAGGCAACTAAAGCCTCAGAACACCACAATCAAAAAGAAGATAAACATAAAAAAAATGTTCATTTCTCCAGCATTACCATATCACCCAGTTTGAGTGTGGTCCAATAAATGGGAGTAGTTCCTGTAGTGGTGTGTTTTAGACACCCCTAATTCAGCAATATCATGTAACAAAATATAGTATTAGAGGTTGGGGCAGATCCACAGAGTTAAAGGATACAGTGACCATGTAGTGCCACAGTTTGGGCATCCATGCTGTAAAATGCTACTTACACAACATCAGATATAGAATCAGGCACGACTGGGCACAAAAAGCAGACCCCAAAACCAGATTGCACATAACCAAGCATCATGATTAGTGTAACAGCTGTTCAGTTAAAACACTATTCAGCCTTACGGACCAGCCTTTCTGAAAGAAATTAAGATGGTAGACTGACCTTGCTCGATTGGTGTAAGAAGGTACAGTACGTAAATCAATAATTTACTAACACACCCAATTATTCCCAATTGTAACAATCTGATTTCCTGGCAACCCAACGGACCAATCTGATTCATACACATTATTAGTCTAAAGCTTTTTGGAGCAAAAAAACATGAGGTCTATAGACCTCATGTTTTATTTTAAAAAGGAAATGTAGAATATTACAGGGAGATTCAATAAAAGTTCCATCGTTAAAAATGTGTTCATTTTGCCCAAACCCAAAGATCTTATTAAGGGGAACTGTGGTCCAAAAGGACTTTAGGTAAATTGATATACAATTGCTCTCCGAGAATTTTTGCAATTTATTATATTGTTTATTTGCATAGTTTTGAAGATACTTACATTTGTGTGTGATTGGAGCAGCATCACCAGGTCCCCTGCACTTCCTTCTTCCTGCTCTGAAACCATGTCAATCAATCTGCTGTGGCCTTCCCCTTTGCAGCCCCCCTGGTCCCCTCCCACTCATGGACCCCTGTTCCTCTTCAGTTGCAGGCCCCCCTTGGCCATTCTCTTACAGCCCCATGTGGCCATCTCACTGTGGGCGACAAGCCCCGCCAACTCATAACCCCCCCTTACAGGAAACAGCTTTTTTAGGCACAGGGAGAACAGAGTGAGAACTCTGCCTGAAAAAGCTTGTTTTTAACATAGTGGGAGATACCTACTCTGTTCAGGACATCACATAGCAGAGAGGAAGAGGGACTTCCTGTCTCCCTCACACACTGTGGAGTCTGGGCTTGTGCTCGCACGCGGCATGTGCAGAAGAAGCCTTAGAAATGTCACATGTCAGCCTCCCACCCATTAACTTCTGGTCAGTCATTTCTTTATATCTTGGACTGTGAAGCACGTAGAGAGGTGGTGGTGGCTCTTTTAAAGGGTCATGGCCCCCCTTTTACATAATGTAGGATTGGTCCCCCAGTCCCAACTGCCATAATAGAAATTTGAGAAAGTCCCCGATCTTAAACTTAACCTTACCCTTCTCTCTGCCGCACTGCCGCCCTCTGCTTGCATGGAACGCAAGCAGGGGGGGGACCGGCCAGCCGGTCCCTGATGGCTGAGAGGCAGCCATCAGGGACGCGGCTGCCAGCTGCTCAGAATGCCAGGGGAGAGAGGCAAGGTAAGTAATATCGGGGGACTTTCTCTAAATTTTATTAAGGTGGTTGAGCTTGGGGGGACCACTACCTACATTATTACAAGGGGTTTAGGCTAGGGGGAAGGAGAGAAAAACGGAGGAGAGGGGGGGGGGGGGAGACTCTCCTGTGCATTGCCTCAAAACCTTGTCGAGGTTGAGGCAGAGACAAGCGCGGATGAGTCCTGGGAGCTTCACACTGGCAGTTTCCTGGCTTTGGAGGGCCGCACAGCAGGAAGAAACGTTTGGAGCAGAGTGTAAGGTAAGGATTTTTGTACACTACACAGTGGGGGGCAGTATGGGGTTAAATTTCAATTTTGGGGGTGGACTGCCCATTAAAGGTAGGAAAACTGGCCTTCATTTAAACTCAACTTGTTTGGAGACCACAGTTCCTTTAAATTTGAAAGCTAACATCTTATTGGTTAGGGCAATTAGCACATTTTAACAACAGAACGTTATTGAATCCCGTCAGTTGGTAAAACTACAAGTTTGTCTTTTTATCTTTTCCTACAATATTTTTGTTGCAATTTTTTGCTTTAGAATTTTTGCTAAATGGAGGCTCACCCATATTTCCCAAACAAGGACACAGTGGTGACACAACTGGAACAGCCTTTCCAGGTCCATACACATCCCAAACGGTCAAAGCCACCTGAGCACTTTCGGCAGGTCTGAGTACTTTAGGGGAGTTTCAGCACATTCGTTTCCAGCTGTAAAATCAATGAGAAAAATTCATCAGTCAGAAAACCAACCAAGAAATCCGAACCAATGTTACAGTCTAAATAGAAAGTGATGCCTATAAAGATACATGGTACATAGGAATCCGCAAGACTATTATAAGAGTCCAGGAACCTTTTTGTACAGATGCCCCCAGTAGAAACCTTGTGTTCTTAACCCAACTCACTGAACATAATAGGGAAGCTGAAGAAGGACCATCTGTTGTGTGGTTATAATAAAACGTTTGGAACTCTGATTTAACACTTATTTAGCTTCTCCCTTAAGTCAGAAAAGCTTTCAGTATTAGAAAGTCCTGCAGATTCACATTCTCTCTCACTCTTCGAAAACAATTAAATCAAAAAATCCCACTGGCACTCTACTGCTCTCTTCACTGGGGTGTGCACTGAGCATTTCCAAGTAGTGGGCTTGATGAGGAGCCAGTGAGAAGTAAACGGGGGGATCACACACCAATTGTTTTTAGGGGAATTTTTCTTGTAACTAGAGAAGTTGAAAAAAATTTTGCTCTTTTGTAAGAAAGCCGACATGCATTCCTGCCATCAATCTTATTTTTACATCTCATGCACCCATGCCAGGCTCATACTAAGCCTCAGTCACACGCCATCTAGTTTTTACCCGAACAGGTATTGGTTTTTATTTTAGCAGTTCATTACATGCATTTGTAGACCAAGAGTTGCCTTATGGTCTGATAAAGGCATCTGACTGTGTATTACTTATTAACCGGTGTTCATTCCACACGATGTGTACGAGACGGGCGTGTGGTCGGTACCGTAATGGGCCCGTGTCCATGGGCACTTATCCTGACACCAAAAACAAAAACTAAAGTGCCCATCGTACAATACGCCAAATCTGCCCACACGGCGTTCGTACAACATCGATGCCTTGCGCGATCGGCAACCCACGATGCAGGTGTGTACGAATTTGTCTTTTTGATGAGCTTAGAGCATGTGCAGAGGAGAGGAAGCAGAAGAAACAGACAGTCAATCATTAGTATTGATGACGAGCAGTCACCAGACTTGATTGACAATGCAGGAGGAAGGGCGACTCTTACTCAGAATGGCAGAATGGGGCCAATAATATCCTTAAATTGGTTAGCATCACCAATCTGAATTAATGTGCTGAATTAATCAGTTGGGGTGGGGGGCTAAGATATGCCCTTACATGGCCTTGTATAACCGCATAACTACAGAAATCTATGGTGATAAGGCCAGTATGTTGATTTCCATTTTGTTTCTGTGCAAAAATTGCATGCATATTCCAAATGAGGCCTTACCAATGCTTGTAAAGAGGAGAGAAGAACATTTTCCCTCTTTGAATCAATACCTCTCTTTATACAAGACAATACCATGCGGGCTCTGGCTGTTGCTACCTTAAGTGTTATCCACCAAAAACTCCAAGATCCCTTTCCAACAGGGATTTCACTTCAAACAGATCCATTATGTCTAAAGCCAGCACAAGTATTTTGTAAGTACCTTGTGTAATATAATATGCAGTCCAATAGTATGAGATTTATCTCCTGCTATCACAGCAATATACAACTATTAGCCTTGTGGTGATTAGTGTTACCTACAGATAGCAATTGTCAATGTATTAAAAATTAAAGGAGAATTAGATCCATTTTTTTATTCCATAATCCGAAAATCCACCACCACGGTTAGTGGCCAGTTGCTATGAACTCTGTCACATGCTTCATTCCTGTTAATGGCTGTATCAGGATGGGCTAGAAAACTATAGTGGGTGGACCTGCTGCTAACACAGTTCCTGCAGAAGAAGCAGGAGATTAGTGCACAAACTTCTGTAATAGTTGTTATGCTGGAAAATAAAGCACACCACCCCATGTTAGGTTTTAAGGTACTACTTCCCACATCAAAATGATATTACAGATCATGGATTTATGTCAAGGTGCTCAATTATGATTCGCTGTTGTCCGATAGGCTTTTAGTTTCCCTTAATAACAAAAGATGGTTCATCTGGTCTAAAATAGCACTGTCCCCCTACAATTTAGGGTCGGGCACTACGCACTACTTCCCCTGGTGCTGCAGCGTTGTAAGGGGTCCTCACAGGAAGAGCAAGGGGCGTTTCCTCCGCAAACAGCTGACAGTCGTAGACGTAGAGATCAGAGCCAAGTCTCCTGATAGAGTCCGAGAACTTTAGCATAGGATCTCCGGCACGGCCATTATAAACTCCTTTGTTCTCTCTTTCCTCCAAACTTCTCTAAGAAGAGAACAAACTCAGCACTCAAGTAAGCAAAACCAATAAAACACAGGGCACAGTATAAACAAGTGCCTTATAATGTACATCCAGGTTTATCAATGATGTCATTCTTACAAGTATCTTAGACAAAGTAAATTAACAACAGTTATGTGACCCAGAGTCTCTTCCATATTCCTTTAGAACCCAAAGTTCCCATATATGAACTGCAACACTTTACACAGCGATAAGATAAAAATTTTTTATGTCGAGAACGCGAACTTACGTTTCTACTTATCATTTTAGGAAAGAAGCATTGATTTCTTCTGATACAGCGAGTCACTGTGTTTAAAGGGCATGTCCATGTCCACCTACAACACTGGAAGTTACAGATCATCAAATTTAACCCCGTTGCTCCTTCTACTATTCAAGAAATGCAGCTGCTATAGGATGTTATTTGACATCGCTTCTGACTTGACAGACTGCCCATACTTCTAGGCATTACTATTGTACAGGCAGGCCATAAGGGTCGATATTTGTGATTGAATGGAGTGTACGTTTCATGTATGACAGGTTACACTGAGTCACCTGCATCAGAAACCTACAAATAATATAAATCTCTTGTTCCATTTCTACTGGATTCAAGAGTTTAGTAGGATCAGGTTGTATGTACACACCACGACAAGATAGATCCCAACTAGGCCAAGACGTCAACCTGCCAGTCCTACTAGAGGATTGAAAATACAACTACCAGATTTGCCTTTGCTGGGATCTTTAAGAGGGATATTGCGGTCCCGGTATGGGAACTGTTTAATTTTTAAGGGCCACAGGTGGGAATTCTACTATCTGTTTCCATGTGCCGTCATTTTCTGGTACTGGTTATGCCTGAACAGATCAATGTAGTCCTGAGATTTTTGCTAGCATCTCATAACTATTAAGGTTTCCCACCCATTCCCTTTAAGACCAGAAAGTCATCGTGAACTCCAATAGTACCCTGGGGCCAGGAGGTCGCCGCTATTAGAATTTCCTACCTCCCAATATGTTCATTGAGGAGCTACAGCACGTACCAGTTTGCATTTGCCAGGTTAGTCCTGGACTATGCCTGTATTACAGATAGTGGCTAGGCAGGACGGAAGGGTGGGCAGAATCCGTTTTCTTGGGCTGTGGCCCCTCCACAGAAAAACCAATGTGGGAGGGCTAGGATTGTACCCGTCCTATAAGACTGTCCCAAACTCCTTTTTATTTTCAACAATTTTTAAAAAAAAAAATTTATACAGTGATACGTTATTCGGTCAGGGTTAGAGTTGCAGATAGTTAATGAAACAGATTAACCAGTGAGGACAGCAGAGGAAGAGTTATTAAATACAAGACAGTAGAATAGGGGGATGACAATGCACACGCAGTAACCATGATTGGGAGGAAATTATAAAAAGGATTATGGGATTGAAAGATGGTTTGAAACAGGAATAAATGGGCGGTTTCAACAGATCTGGGAGTAAGACCAAGAAGATAAGGTAGGAGAGAAGGATAAATTAGACGGGGGGGGCCCGAACAGAAGGATTTACAATTGGAGTGTGAATAGTAGAACAGTAGTGGGAATGAGGGGGCAGTCAGGCCAGCAGAAGGAATGGGGGGAGGAAAGAATTATGAGAGGGGCCAAGCAGAAAGAGACAGACATGGACATATAGATAGACAGACTGACAGACAGATAGGAAGGCAGACGGATAGATTAGATAAGATAGATAGATAGATGATAAATAGATAGATAGATTAGATTAGATAGATAGATGATAGATAGATAGATAGATTAGATTAGAAGTAGATGAGTAAGAAGATAGATAGATAGATAGATAGATAGATAGATAGATAGATAGATAGATAGATAGTAGATATGATAGATAGATTGATGATAGATTTAGATAGATAGATAGATGATAGATTAGATAAAGATAGAGATAGATGATAGATTAGATTAGATAGATAGATGATATAGATTAGATAAGATTAGATAGATAGATAGATGTAGATTAGATAAGATAGATAGAGCTAGAATAGATTAAGAGAGATGCTTAGATTAGATAAGATAGATAGTGATAGTAGATAGATAGATAGAGATAGTTAGATTAAAGATAGATAGATGATAGATTAGTAAGATAGATAGATGATAGATTAGATAAGATAGATAGATGATAGATAGATTAGATAAGATAGATAGAGATAGATAGATTAGATAAGATAGATAGTTGATAGATATAGATAAGATAGATAGATGATAGATTAGATAAGATAGATGATAGATAGATGATAGATAGATGATAGACAGATGATAGATTAGATAAGATACGATAGATAGATGATAGATAGATAGATTAGATAAGATAGATAGTTGATAGATTAGATAAGATAGATAGATGATAGATTAGATAAGATAGATAGATGATAGATAGATAGATTAGATTAGATAGATAGATGATAGATTAGATTAGATAGATAGATGATAGATTAGATAAGATAGATTAGATTAGATAAGATAGATAGATGATAGATTAGATAAGATAGATAGATGATAGATAGATAGATTAGATTAGATAAGATAGATAGATGATAGATTAGATAAGATAGATAGATAGATTAGATTAGATAAAATAGATAGATGATAGATTAGATAAGATAGTAGAGATAGATTAGATAGAAGATAGATTGATAGATAGAGATGATAGATGCTCGTAGAAGATAGATAGATAGATAGATAGATAGATAGATAGATAGATTGATGAAAAGTACCTGGGGCCGGGAGGTGGGATTTATTATTCCTAACTCTCTGTATCATTTAGTTGAGGAGTTACAGCACATTCAGTTTCCATCTGCCAGGTTAGTGTCCTGGACTTTCTTGTATAAAAGATACAAGAAAAAAAAAAGGAAGCCTGGCAGAAGAGGTTTCTTTGTGCTGGTGCTCCTCACGGAAACAATATTAGGTGGAAGGAATTACCAATCCTACCTCCCTGCACCAGATGCTTTTGAGTTTAACTCTTTTTTAAAAAAAAAACTTATATGCTCTATAGTTCTCCTTTAATTAAAAAAAATACAGACCAGCTATAACTTTTCCTTGAACACCAGTCTGCATTAAATTTGCAATATGATACAGCAATAAGATGACTTACTAATGAACCTACCTTCTCGTAGTAAACTATTCCATATTCCTTTTCATCACATTTAACGCAAGGAAATTCCACCATCAAATACATAAAATTTGAGCTGCGCTTTTCACTCTAGAAAAAAATAAAGAATTAGGTTAATTACCCGGGATGCAAGAATTGTTACCATTACTTGGAAGGAAGACAAGGAGCTTAGACTTAATCTCCAGTTAGAGTTTAATTATAAATTATTACATAATTGACTTTGGATTCACTCTATTTCTACAAAAGAGCTATGATTTAACAAGAATAAAATATGGGTGCTGCCATGTTGCTTGCATGGACCAATTACATTCTATGGGAAGTCCCGAGGTAATACGTTTTTATTATTCAGGAGTTCAAATAGCAGCACAACAGTTGACAAGAAGAATTAGATTACTGTAAATACTCGAGTATAAGTTGAGGATTTTATTTTTTTTAAATGACCCATAAAAGCTAACCTCGGCTTATACTCTTGTCACAGGCATTACTTACCAGAGCAGTCAGGAGCGTGAGCGAAGACAAGAGCATGCACATAGGCACGGGAACGTCAGAACGGAAGTTATTCCTACTAGCAGCCCTCACCGGACATACCAGTGGAGTAGGTAAGAAAAAGTGCCTCTTCTTCTATGGGGGCTTCAGAGGTGGGCAGTTTGTTGAGCCTTACCACTCCTGATGTTTAGAAACTACAACTCCCAGCAACCAAAGCATGCTGCGAATTGTAGTTTTCAAACTTTTGGAGTGCCAAGGAATTGGAGGTTAGTGGATTTGGCTTATTATATTGGCACCAATAAGTTCTTCTATTACTGTATGGGAATTTTGCTGTAAATTATACAAGGGTCAATTTAAAGGGCAACTAAAGCCTAGAAACATTACTGAATGAGAAGGCAGTCGTGGTCATCATTTCTACCGTCTGCTTATACTCGGCAAATTTATTTAGAATATCGAAAACACTTTCCCGTGTTTTTAATAGACAGGCGATATCCATTGGTCTATCCAAAATACAAAGAAACTATGATCGGTACAAGGCGGAATATTTCCTGTCAACCCCATCTTCTAGAACCCATACCCGTAGTTTTCCAGCTGAAATCTACGGAATATCCTAGCGGCTCAAGGTGGTTCTTACTCCAGCCCGTGTATGGACAGCCATGATTTAAATCTTCAAGTTGATTCATTGGTGAACCATTTATATGAATCAAATTGTTTCAAAACAGATTTCTTGTAATCAAGTAATCAATACCGACAGCAAAATCAACAGAACATTGATTGGTCAGGTTAGAAAAAGGTTAGACAGAATAACTATATATTATCTGGGAATATCTTTATAATACTGACCTTATAGTTAAAGTTAGTTAGTATTTATCCAGGGGCGCTAGGGGAATTTTAGGAGTTACAGTGGTGTTAACCGATTCAATATTGGTTAGAGCAAATTCAGATCCTTCCTTTATGCCAGCTGCCCAGGAATCACTGGGACTCCCCCAGCAAAACTATGATGGGGCCCCTATCCGTGCTTCATCCACAGTGGTATTCTGGGAGATGGCTATATCCGTCATAGGAAACTTCCTGCTCCCCTGGAAGTTACACCCCTGGAAACAACACCAAACAGTAGGTAGGTTCAGTTGTGTATACAAAACCTATTAAGGAAAATGGCTACACTCCTAGAGGGAACTGCCAAGATGGCTGAATGTTCTCGATTTGTAATTTCTAGCCTTAAATCATTTCATGTTTTACTACAAAACTTTAGAAAGATTGAAGAGAAAACACAGCCCATATCATCTATATTAAACACCCATTCATAATAGTCAAACACTATGCACGACAAGATGGAGGAACTTTGCCGCTTACCTCATTAATCATTTCGATTTCTCGAAAGGTTAATCTGTCCAGCCAATCAACTTTCACCATGTGGCCCTGGCGATGAGCCTTAGTCAGCTGGAAATAAACGGAGAACAGACACGTTAAAAAAAAAACAACAACCTTGTTCTCGTGTACAAACAAATTTCGTTTGAAAATTAAGATCAAGTTTTTCGGCAGCCATTTTGTCTACTATGAATCCATGTTGATAAATGGAAGATAAATCCTTGTGCTGCTTATACTATAAATGGCTCTGTGTTAAGCGAATCTCTATTGGAAAAGGATAACAAACATAAATATACCGCTATAAACAAACATAGCGCGTACGTGCTGGAGCATGGATCCCTGGCATGCCGGTTCAATCCCTCCAACACAGCAGGGCCAGGTGCCTGCTATCAGGTATTCAAAACCACAAGAAAAAGAATCATGGCACTCTCAAATCATAGTACATGAAATGGCTTTTATTGATCGGAATCTGGCAACAGTAAAAGTGGCCTAGTGCAAAAAAGGTAAAACAAGTGCAGAACAAAGTGTATATAAAAACACATAACTGCCTCTCTATAGGGACTCCACCCTCTATGTAAAAATACCATGCACAGATAACATACAACTACCGGTATATATAAATACATATAGGGCTATTTACCCAGAGCCGGTATTGCAAAGATGGTGTAAAGTGAACGAGCGATTAATAGTACATAAGTGTTTGCGTTAGAAAGTCACGTTAAGAGCTTAACGAGTATTTTAGTACTACAGTTGCGTAAGTCTTGATACATAACGGTAAAGTCACATTAAGAGCTTAACGTGTATTTTAGTACTACAGTTGCATAAGTCTTGATACATAACGGTAAAGTCACGTTAAGAGCTTAACGAGTATTTTAGTACTACAGTTGCGCAAGTCTTGATACATAACGGTAAAGTCACATTAGGAGCTTAACGTGTATTTTAGTACTACAGTTGCATAAGTCTTGATACAGAACAGTTATGTCACGTTAAGGGCTAGGCCACACTAGCACGTTTTTTTGCGCGTTTGCGCGCGCGTTTCGTGCTCGCGTTTGCGCCCGCGATTTTCGCTAAAATGGAAATCACGGGAACGCGAAAATTCCCGCGATTTCCGATGCACATGTGATTGAGCGTCTGTTCGCGTTTTGGTAACGCATGTGTTCACCATTTTTGGTTTCCATAACGCAAAACGCGAACGCACAAGAAAAGCGCACACAATCGCGTGCGATTACGCTCGCGATTTTGTTCGCGATTCCTGTGCATTGCAGTGTGGCCTCAGCCTAAGAGCTTAACGTGTATTTTAGTACTACAGTTGCGTAAGTCTTGATACATAACGGTAAAGTCACATTAAAGGGCATGTCCACCCCCAAAACTATAATCCCCCCCACCACTGGCCCCATCATGTAGTGTAGTTTAATCCTTACCTCACATCCCAGCTCCATAAGGTTCTCCTGTAGTCCCCCCCCCAATGTCCCAAAAACTGCCCACCAGGAGGATAGCAGAGCCCATATAGAACTGCCTCCTACTTGGCCTCCGGGAGAATTTTTGCATGCGTACTGCAGCCCTTCTCCCCCTCCCTCTCCCTCCCGATTAGGATTCCCTCCCCCTAGTGTAAAACCCTTTTCACCAAAGATTCCCCCTGTCCCCCCAGCCCCAACCGCTATGTTAGTATTATTAGAAAATGCCCGAAACATTACTTACCTTCCCTCTTTTCTCCGCCGCACTGAACTCCCGGCAGCCGCGTCCGTGATTGGCTGCCGCTCAGCCAATCACAGACGTGACTGCCGGTCCCGCCCCTCTGCTTGCATTTACTCGCAAGCAGATTGCCTGGCAGCACGGCAGAGGCAAGGTAAGTAAAGTTTGGGGCATTTTCTAATAATACTAACATAGCGGTTGGGGCTGGGGGGACAGGGGGAATCTTTGGTGAAAAAAAATTTTATTACTACAGTTGCGTAAGTCTTGATACATAACGGTAAAGTCACGTTAAGAGCTTAGCATGTGTTTTAGAAGTGGAATTGCGTAAATTGTGGTACATTTCGTTACATAGAATCAACATTTCTCACACCATTTATTGCCGAATTAAAAGCCATAAAATGGATATGTGAGTAGAATTTATTTATTCTTATGTATTGTAAATGTGAGGAAAACACTTCCAGCAGAGGAAGATGTGTTCAAAATATTTGTAGCCTTTATACACATAAGAACGTACATGTACATGTATGTAATGTGTTATTTCTCCTAAAAAGACACACACACACACAGAGTTTGGAATGAACATACAATACTAAATATATGCTGCAAAAATTATTTGCGTTGCACATATACAGTAACAAAGAAAAGCTTGCTTGCTGCACACATGCATATGTGCTTTGTGACTGGTCTGTGTCAACCAATTACACATTACAAATTGGCCAATCGTGAAGGTGAAAGCACATGACAGCAATGCCCACATATACCGCCTCTCTGTACATAGGACTTTTCCTGTTACCGTCTGATTAAGACCATCAATGTGGTGGCGTTACAAACGCTCTAAAATATCACGTTACATTCACGCATTAATGGTGTTAAAATTTGGTACATTACTTGCGTTGTCTAGACACCCAAATTTAACGAGAATAACGCACACATCTGGAAGTTACGTCTAAAAGTCACGTTAAGTGTTGATAAATCCCTGTTAAGATATTAACGGAACTTTAACACCCAATTTTGCGATAGCGGCTCTCGGTACATAGCCCCAATAGTGCAGCCACACAGCCACAATGGGCATGCAGGTCAATTAATATATTGCACAAAGTATAAATAAATAAGTATAACCGATGGTAAATAAATACTATAGGTACAACCCTAGTATACCTCTAATGGGGAAAATAACTATATATCATAGCCCCTTGAATCTAAAGTGTTCCCATAAAGCTAGTAGTAAGATATAGTCTATGTATATCTTCCCCCTTGATAAAGCTCCCCTACAGTGTAAATGGGGGAAAAAGTCAAAAGCATGATCATAGAACAATAAACATATCACAAATAAGAAAGTGCACAATATGGGAATCATAGAACAACAGAGGTATATTCAGAAACCTGCCAGGTCTTAATGTTCTGGGTGGGTCAACAGAGAGGCACAGCTGTACGCGTTTTGCCCCTATATAGTGTGGGCTTCCTCCGCAACTGAGCCCTGCTATCACGTAAGCAACAAAGGGGTGACTGCTTTGATAAACAGGGACCAGTATGGCATATAATAACTTTATTAGGTTATTATAGAATCAAAACTACATATATACTGTATGTATCATGGTACACAGAGGGTCCTGAGAGCCAGACGCGTTTCATGGCACCAAGCCGCTTTCTCAGAGACACACTGTGTGGTTCTCTGCTGCTGACATCCGAGCCTGCAGTCCTATGGTCCAACTTCAGACCACCGGTACCACATTTGTGGGTCAAATTTTAGAGTTTCTTGGGTCCTTATTATATGATGTATCAATTCAATCTTTAGATTTTACTTTTAATCCAACATTGCTGTACTATTCTACATTTATTACGGACGTTAAAAACAAATCTATGTTATTGCTGCAGTCGGGTGAAAGAATAAAGACAAACACAGGATAACGCTACTTAAAGTCACAGGCATTTGTCTTGGAAGCTCAGCAGAAATAACTATATTGTAGACGTGCTGTTATCTACTGAGCTATGAACATTGACTCGTACACAAATTCTGGATTCGCGCAGCATGTTAATTTGGGTTTAATTGAATCTCCGGGAACCCTCTATAAATGAAATATATTCTTATCAGAGTGAAGTAACCAAACTTGTAAATAATACATAGTGTAGGTTCTCAGAATTGTTCTTGGAAGACAGATCTAGGACAAGACAAAGACGTTTCTTTCGGCAACGTGATCGAACGCCGCTCCTTTCCAGATAATGTCAGCAGGAACTCCTAGCATGCTCAGCATGGAGACCCTGCAAGTCTGGTACCCCAGACAGAGAATCCAAATGAAAGTATCTGCTCATTTCACACGTGCGGCTCCTCTGCAATCTCATTTTTAACAGTAAGATGATTATTGGCATAGGAATTTTTTCCGCAGTCATAAAAAAAATCATCTAGTAAGCAACATAAATGTAAGCGCGCTTTAATATTAAAGGGGAATTACATTTTAACAGCAAATAAATAGTATTTGTATTACGAGGTTCAAATAAAGTAAACTCAACAAAAAACAAATTGATTTTAGTGCATTTATTAAAGGGCATGTCCAAGCTTAAAACCAAAAAATTATCAGTTATCAGTTACCTGCCCCCAACCCAGCGTCGCTAAATGTCCCAATTTGGGCGGGATTGTCCCAACTGCAGAACAAAATCCTGAGTCCTGCAGTCAGAGCTGAAATACCGTCCAACAGAGGGATTCTCGGGGTTGAGTAACTGGCATCCTCGCCCCCAGTTACTCCCCCCGTTACGCCCCTTAACCCTGCCTTCTGCCTAGTCTCTGCCCCTGTCATGCCTCCTTTGACAATACTGTGATGTTGCTGCCACGCCCCCTCCTACTTGGGGGCGCAGAAAATCTGGCAACCCTGCCCCAGCCCCCATCCCAAATAATGTACTTTGCATTTTATTACCTGCATTACTAAGAAGATATTCAAGGATAATAATTGCCACCATTCTGGCAGGGTAAACCGCCCCCAGTCAATGATTGATTGCTGTTTTACCTGCTGAAAGATATTCAATTGTTTGTCTGTTTGTTTTCTTAGCCAGTTCTTCTTTTGATCTCTCAAGATGGAAGATACAAAGTAGCTTACTGAACAGCTACTCTCTCCTTGAAGCACAGTGGGCATGCTTGAGCCAGTGGCAAAAAAAAGGGGAGGGCTTAAAAATGATTGGAGGGTTAGACAGCTCTAACTCTAATGAATACTGAATGTAAGCCTAGTTTAATTACTGCTGTTTAAATCACACAACATTTTTTATGAATCCTTCCCCATCAAAAGAAATGAATGTAGACTAAAGGGTTAATTAAAACACTGGTCAACAAGAGACTTTGATTTCTATCACAATCATCTGCCCTCTGTACTATTAAATCTTTCCAGGGAACCTGCGGCCATAAAGAGGAGGTTTAATTAGGTTTTTTCTCTAATGCGATGGTGAACTGGCCTTATGAAAAAGCGGTTATTGCATGAAAACAAAGCTTGCGTTTATTGATCTAATAAATCAGCGGCAGAGATGCTGGACATATTTATAGTATCCACTTGGCCCATCTGTCTCTTTGTTCTTCCAAAACACAAATGCTGGCAAACTAAACACAAGCAGTAGAGTTTCAAGGAAAGTCAGAGGGGAAAAGAAAGACATTACAAGAAGAAGGGATATAATACTCATAAATAATGGGGTAGGTAACTCTCCCCAGTTCTTCTGAACCTATCAGTATGTCTTTATGATTGTGGGGGAAGCCGGAGTGCCTGGAGGAAACAAACGCAAGCACAAGGGGAACATACAAACTCCTTGCAAATGTGTCCAAGGGTGGATTTGAACTCAGGACTTCAGTGCAGCAAGGCACATAGAAGACAGAGTGCTTCGGGACCTGTCAGACTATGCGCCGGGAGGATTCCCAGAAGTGGATATTATGAGTGGAGATACCCTTTAAAGGGTAACTGTGGTCCAAAAATAAAAAAAAAAAATTATAGGAATTGCTCTCCTGAGAGTTTTTGCTAATTATTTCCATTGTTTATTTTACATAGTTTTGAAGATATTTACATTTTTGTGTGTGATATGGCAGCAGCATCACCAGGTCCCCTGCACTTCCTGCTCTGAAACCTGTCAGTCAATCTGCCTGTCTCCTCCCCTTTGCAGCCCCCCTGGTCTCTCCCATTCATGGACCCCTTGCTCCCTCCAGTTGCAGGCCCCCCTTGGCCCATTCCCTTACAGCCCCATGTGGCCCCACCCACTCGAGGGTGACATGACCCTGCCCACTTACGGGTGCCTAAGTCCCGCCCATTCGCGGGTGTCTAAGCCCCACCCTCTCACAGGTGCTGTAGGCCACTCTGACACCCCCCGAATATTCTGTGGAAACAGCCTTTTCAGGCAGTGAGAACTCTGTTTTCACATATTGAGAGAAATGGGCTGTAGATTCCCTTACCTACTCTGCAGCAGGTCCTTCACACAGCAGAGAGGAGGAGGGACTTCCTGTCTCCCTCACACACTGAGGGAGTCTGAGGCTGTGCTCCCCGGCGGCACTATGCAGGAGAAGCCTTAGGAATGTCACATGTCAGCCTCCCACCCACTAACTTTCTGGCCAGTCATTTCTGCATATCTTGGGCTGTGGAGCACGTAGAGAGGAGGTTGATGGCTTGTTTTAAAGGTAGGAAACTGGTCTTCCATTTAAACTCAATTTGTTTGGAGACCACAGTTACCCTTTAAGGGCTCATCAGAGTTGCTCCATATCCTTGGCCTTCACCTCTGTGCTAGTGGGGATGCTCTCAGCTCTGTGTTGCAGGGTTCTGATAGCCCCCAGCTTGTGATTTAAAGGGTGGTGGGAGTCAAATATCAAATACTGATCTGTGTGTGTTGGTTTTCTGTAAACCTCTACTACCAGTTTACCATTCTCTACCAAGCAGTACTAGAAAGCCAGTGTGTTGGTTTGTATGGATTTTGTTTGTTTTGCTTCATATTTTCCAACATGCCTGATTGCATTTACCAGAAAGTCCAAAATGGTCAGTCAGGGGTTTTACTTTAAGTCGACAGCTGATTAGATTAACATTTGGGTGAGGAATTGTTTGGGTATGGACTGCTCGAGTGTACTAGACCACAGTTAATGTGGCCATACATATATACAATATTACTTATCCGTCCGAGCGATCCCGCGATGTTCGACCGATCCTGCCGGAACCGCCTCTGCCATTCTTCAATGCGACCGGCATGCGATCGCAAAATCCCATTCATTTTGCATAGAAGAACGGGAGAGGCAGTTCTGGCAGGATCGGTCGAACGTCGCGGGAGGGATCGGTCGGGTAAGTAAAATTGTATATATGTACAGCCACCTTTACACTTTCACTGGCCTTCCTAGATCGATATCACAGAGTTTCCCACAAGGGATTTAAATAGCGTTTTCTCTGGAACAAGCAAGAATTATCCGAGATCAAATGGAAAATAATTCTATTATACAATATTCCTTTTTTACCTTTGATTAAACCATGCACCTTCCACCAGTGACATTTTGGCCAATCTGATGCAGTTCCTAATTCAATGAAGTATTACAGTGCCAGGACGTTCTACATTTTCAAATGATGGATATGATGTTCAAGAAATCAGACAAAACATAATGAAATATTCCTGGCTGTGAGCTTTATTGCATCATTAATAAATACAGATGAAAACGAGCAGACAAACGGAGGACAATGATGAGATATTTTATTCCCAATTACTATGGTAAGGTTACTTTCTTAAAGGTCATGTCCATCCTTAAAAAAAATGGTGACTTGTCAGTTATCTGCCCACAACCCAACTACTATTTTCACCAGTTTATTACATGTATTTGTAACCAGGGCAACTTCTATTCCTTTCTGGCAAAGGTATCTGCCTCCTTCCTCTGCTCAATGAGCTTTTTATAAGCTTAAAGGGCATGTCCACCCCAAAATAAAACTTATAATATAATGTAGCTCTCCCCTGCCCTAAACGCTGTATTAGTTCTTTAAAAATCAAATACGAATCTTACTTACATGCCTTTACTCCCTTGGCGTTCTCCTCACGGTTGCAGGAGGTTGCAAACAGGGGCCAGACAGGTAGCCACTTCTGTAATTGGCTGAGAGGCAGCCAATCACAGGCATGGCTGCCGGCAATGGAGATGCCACAGGAACAAAGGCATGTAAGTATGATTCAGATTGATTTTTTTTTTTTTAAATAATGCAGCGTTTGAGAATGCTCGGGACTGTGTGTTTCCCCTATAGAGAGACTACGGAGTGAAATTTATGGTCTTTCCCTTAAAATGTAAAATCATTTGAAATGAGAATATTATCCTTTTATAAAAGCTTTTGTTGAAGAGTTTTTGCTTTCAAAATTTAAAACCCTGCCATTTTTTTCCCTTTTTAGATATACAATATCCAAAACGCTCCCCTAAACTCTCAGACCAACTAACACAATGAGAGTACATAGAGCGTACGTAACACCTGTCCAATTATCTAGGTATAATCTTACAGGTAGCCCTCTTTGCCCCAAATGCCAGAGAGTGGAAGAAACATGTTACTTTCAGGGAGATTCAATAAAAGTTCTTATCGTTTAAAATGGTGCTAATTTTGCCCCAACCAATCAGAACTTATGTAACATTTGTAAGCTAACATCTGATTGGCTGGGGCAAAATCAGCACCATTTTAAACGATAAGAACTTTTATTGAATAACCCTGTTTATGTCTGTTGTATTCAATTAGATCAACTGGACTTGAAGTTTAGTTCTTGAAGACGTTTCGCTAGTCATCCGACTGGCTTTCTCAATTCAGAATGACTTGTACAAGAATCTGTGGCAATTATGTACCCTGGAAAATCCCAATTAGCATATCACAGCCAGGTGTTAAGGGCGTGATTGGATAGTGGCTAAGAGGTGTTATAGGAATGCCCAGAGTAAGGTGTCAAAACAGCATTGTACATGGCAGACAGTTGGTGTTGATCCCCCCCACCTCTATTTAGGCTTGGTTTCTTTATTTTCACATAAATGGCCTCCTTAACACCTCTCTTGAACCAGTCGTGTTCCTTTGCCAATATGTTAACATTACAATCTTCAAAGGTATGTCCTTTATCCTTAAGATGCAGGTACACGGCTGAGTCCTGACCCGAGGAATTGGCTCTTCTGTGCTGGGCCATACGTTGATGCAGTTGCTGTTTGGTCTCCCCCACATACAAATCAGAGCATTCTTCACTGCACTGCACTGAAGAATATGATATGATGTCGCTTTTCTTGTGTTTGGGTATTGGGTCTTTCGGATGTACCAATTGCTGCCTCAGTGTGTTGCTCGGTTTAAAGCAGACTGGGATACGGTGTTCTTCATTTTTCGGAGACCCCTGCTACATGACCATGTGCTTTCTCCTGTCTTGCTTTTCCCCTTCACTGTTGGTATTCGTGTTCTTTTCTTTCCTTCTATTTCTTTTGACAAAGGCCGAGTCTGGATATCCACAAGTTTTAAGGGCTCCACGGAGATTTTTCATTTCTTTAGCCTTCTCCTCTGTGCTCTGTTGTTGTTTTGTACCTCTTCCCTTGTAAATTTGATGTTTTTGTCTACCGCATTAATGTGTTCTGTGAAAGCTTGTACTTCCTTCTGGCGGATTTTAATCCAGATGTCATCCACTTATCTGAACCAGTGGCTGGGTGCTATGCCCTTAAAGGTATTAAGCGCCTGTTTTTCTACCTCCTCCATGTAACGTCTTCAAGAACTAAACTTAAAATCCAGTTGATCTAATTGAATACAACAGATATACCATGACCTGGATGAATGAGAACCTTCACAAGCATATTACTTTATACTACAGGTTTGCCCACAGATTACTGGTAACAAATACTGACTGTTCTGCATATGAGCTTCCCAATGGGCATTATGGAGCACTTACCCGTAAATGCATTTCAAAAAACTATTGATAGCACGCTCTCCTGACAGAATTCTCCCATTGGAAGACAGTGGTTAATGCCCTACTACTATACAAAAAACTATTACCAGCAAAGTGATTATCCTACCAAATGTACCAAGATATAGGTAGCTGGGAAAATCCCTAATTAGCTCTAATGGGTATGCACTGTTCTCTGTCCCTCAATAGTAAATGACTATACTATCCCAAATTGGTTTTCTTCATAGTTTATATGTTTAAAGGACAACTAAAGCCTTAGAACAACACTCTTTCAGAAGTAAGAGTCCCTGAATATAAAAGGATGAATCTGTATCTAACCTCTCATTTTGATATGGTTGTTGGGAAATTCAACCATTTTAACATGAGGTTTGTGTTTTATTTCCCAACATCCCAGTATTACACAGTGTGGTCACTGACCATTATGTTCTTTACACATGCTCAGTCCTAAGATACTGCAGAAACTTGTTACAGTTGGTCACACTCACTAGTAACCTTTAGCCAATCCTTTTACAGGACAAAATAGGCAAGGGAGCATGTGACTGAGATCAGGGGTGTGGCCAGTCACTGTATATACACACAGTTATTTCATTCAGTTCTTCAAGGGGTAACATTTACTTTAATGCTATTTAATGTAGTGGAATTTTACAGTTTATTGTTGTTTTTAGAGGAGATATGTTCAGATTCTGGAGTGTAAAAATTTGAGTTTAGTTCTCCTTTAATGCATGTTATATCTTCACAAACCGCTACAATAATTATTTGTTTGTTAATGGTTTATACTGGAATTACATACATCATGATTCAGTAAATTGATTTGTTGTGCCTACTTTCCCTCACCTACACAAGATATGTACTCTCCTCATCTCTAATGCAGAACCCCTTTGGAGAGAGCTAAACTAAATGGACCTTACACATACAGGACTCACTGAACGAAGACCTGGCACCTCAACAGGGAAATGTTGGTACTGCAGCAACAAAAACTATGAACACATTCTCAACTAAAAAAAAATTGGAGAAGGAAAAGCAAGATCTCAAAGATTAAAAGAACATTGACCTATTCTTCTAAAAGCTTGAGAGACATACTGTTGATCCCCCTAATAAAAATACCTGACAGGTCTAGGTATCACAGAATTTTGCAGTGCTGTGCCCATTCTTGCATTGGGTTGACAGTACAGAGGAGCTGGTGTTAGCTTACCTGGCAAGAATAAAGGGGGTAACTGGACCATTCTAATAATTTATGAAAGGGAGAAAAACATAAAGGTTCTTTCACAAAGTGACTATAGCTTTGATGCATCTGGAAAATGTTTGAAATTGTGGCCAATAGCTTCTCTCGGTGCATTGCCATGATAACCAATCAGCTTTTACAATTTACTGTTCTAGTGCATTTATAAAGATGAAAGGAAACATTAGATCTGCTGCTATTGGTTGGGGCACTGACATCTACTAGTGGTCTTATACAAGCCCCTTAGTATGATACTGTACATAAACTGTGAAGAAATAAATCACTTTCAGTTTATACCCCAACAAATGAAAATAATTTTAATGACCATAACAAGTCATATTGTCATATATACATTAGAGAGAAGTAACAGGATTCATTTCTACCTTTATTGTTCTAGTTAGAACAGATTCAAACATTTTCCATTCTGCCCAGTTAATTCTCAAGCATGTCTGTTTCTCTATGATTGGATCTATCCATTCCTTTTTCATAGCTACACTTAGGGTGATCCTATATTAGGAAACTTGCCTCCCAATGTTCCCAAAATGCTTGGAACACTGTCTGGACCAATCATTCTGGGATCTATATTTGATCGCAAAATGAATGAGCCGTTACAGTGTTAGATTACATGTTACAGTTGATTTAGAATAGATTACTATCTAATGTCTAATAATGATGTCATCATCTTACATCATTATCCATTCAATGAATCCAGCCAATAAAAATGAAAGAATTTCACTAAAACATGTAATGCGCTGAATAATAATATAATTTATGTGGGCCAATAAAATTAAACAAGGATGCAGTAACTATAGGAGGCAAAACAAAACAGACAGTCAATTTAATGGTTAACTATAATCTAAAAATTTACTTTTTAAAAATGAAAAGTACCTGGGCAGGGAGGTCGGATTGATTATTCCTACCTCCAGACATTTGTTGAGGATCTACAGCACATACAGTCTTCATCTGCCAGGTTAGTCCTGGACCCTCCTGTATTAAATAGCACCGAAGAAAGGAGGAAGCTTGGCAGAAGCAGTATTCTTTGTGCGTTTGCTCCTCGTGGAAACAATATTGGGAGGTAGGAATTACCAACCCTACCTACCTGCCCTGAGATACTTTACATTTAAACTGGTTTTTTTTTGTTTGTTTGTTTTAAACTTTACACACAATAGCTCTCCTTATAATAACAATAGTATACAAAGAATTTGACAACTGCTCCTGGATCACTTCATTTCACGTATAACCATCAGAATAAAAGGTCTACCATTCATCTGCATAGCGACATAGTTAAAGGAAACCCTATAAACTCTTTGGACTTATAATAATACGAGAGTAACAACAGTAATGAAATATTGTTATAAAATCATAGAGGGGTCACTGTCTTACCTTAGCCAACCTGCTCATCTGGTCCTCGGAGGCGGAGCTGCTTGTCCGACCAGGAGTTTTGGTTGGCTCAGAGCCGTCAGCCTCCACATTTGGCCACACCTTTAGGTCATGCATTCCTTGACGGAACATCCTATCCAATAAAAAGCATCCATTTAGCAAAATGATATAAACACACATTTCCTTTTTTATTTTAAGGATAATATACAAAGAACTGAGATTAATATTGCAATAAAAATTAATGCACTTTTTTATGGATAGGTACAAATTACATAATGGACAAATTTGCCCCTCAAATGAAAAATTGTACAAAGGTATATCACCCCCCAAAGCCCAACAGCTGTAAGACTAACCTGAAATGCTGCACAATGTTATCTCTCTTTCTGCTTCCTGGTTCTTAAAGTTAGCAGCTGTCAGTCATGGATGTAACAAATGACATCACAGCCAATGACTGAATGCAATTCCCTAGTGGCTTCCTATAAGCATGTAAAAGCTTGTAAAAAAGCCTGCAGAGCTTGAAGAAGAGGCAGACACTATTTGAGAGGCAGAAGGATGGGGAGTGGGGAACTTTCTAACTAAAACTGGGGATGATTTACATAAATAATTATTTTTATTTAAAGGGGCTGAACATGTCTTTAACCCAAGTCTAAATAGATTCATACCAACCTCTTGTGTGGGGATATGATTACTGTGTATAAATACTTTAACGGGCCATACAATAAACTATCTGGGGCATCGTTCTCCAATAGTCAGAGGACACGTGGACATCCCTTAAGACTTGAAGAAAAAAGTTTTAGGCTTCAAGTTCGGAAAGAGTTTTTTACCATGAGAACAGTAAAACAGTGTACCGGAAACTCTTCCATTGGACGTTGTTATGGCAGGTTCATTGGATAGTTTAAAAAAAAAAAAAAAGCTGGATGAGTTTCTGCAAACAAGGAATGTTACAAGTTACTGGTATTGATACATAAAGTATAGTTGATCCAGTTGCTTTTTCTGCATCAACAGTTAGGCGGGAAATGCGGGTATTGCGAAGTAGGTTGAACTCTATGGACATATTATTATTATTGTGGATTTATATAGAGCCAACATTTTCCGTAGCGCTTTACAATTACATGTATATATTCACATCAGGCCCTGCCCCGAAGAGCTTACAATCTAAGCACATTTATTTGACACATACAACCTATCAGTATGTCTTTATGATTGTGGGGGAAACCGGAGTGCCTGGAGGAAACCCACGCAAGCACAGGGAGAACATACAAACTCCTTGCAGACGTGTCCAGGGGTGGAATTGAACTTGGGACCTCAGCGCTGCAAGGTATCAGTGCTAACCACTGAGCCACCGTGCTGCCCCTATAAAGACTTTATACAACCTCAAATACTATACTATTATCTCCTGACTTTTGTAAGTAAATCACAATCAAATAAGATATATGTAAGTAAAACATAAAAGGATAAAAATACAGTCAGGGCTAGGCCCCACTTACGCGTTTAAGCGTTGCGCACGCGTTTTGCGTCCGCAAAAGCACATGCGATTTGTTTATAATGGAAATCGCGGGAATGCAAAAATCCTTGCGATTTCCCATGCGCATAAGATTGCGCATCAGTTTCCTTTTTAGTAGCGCATGCGTTCACAATTTTTGGTGCGTTAACGCATGCGTTGCCATAACGGAAAACGGCAAAACGCGCGCGCAAATGGAAAACGCACAAAAATGACGCACACAACCGCGTGCGATAACGTGGGGTCTAGACGAGGAGAGCGGGGTCTAGACGAGTTTTTAGGGATGGATGTTAACATTGCTGCTCTATATGTGAGCTTTTTAACAGGGATGTTTGGGTATAGTGGCTTTGGTAAGTGCGTCTTCTCTACCTTTAAAATGGAGCAGTAAAGGGGAACTTTGATCCTGATGACGGCCGAGAACATGGCTGAAACGCATTAATCCAGGTGCATTCACTCTTGGTATAACTTTTTACAATCAGCAGTTTAAATGCCATAATACAGGAAGTGACATCATTACTTACACAGCATCTTATTACATAATAGATACATGGTCCAGGTATGCCCATGGAGAGTGGATGGATTAACAAGACATAGGTCCCCGTGTTAATGTGCCACAACAAACATCAGATGTCAGCATTTTACTGGGTAACTGCAGTTATATAACATCTGATTGGTTTATGCAGAAAAATTGTACCTCTTACTGCATAATCCCCATAATACTTCTGTCACCCAGCCATATAGCCACTGCCTCGGTTTCCTGCTCACTGAGTCAGCAACTGATGAAGCAGGTGTATGTACGTATGTGGAGGGGGACACTGCTGACTGTACTGAATTTTAAGATGAGAATATCTCCATATAAAACTTTTAGAAGTGATTTAAGGTGCCGTCTTCCTGCATTACAGTCTGAGAAAATGTCTCATTTAAGCTTAAGTTCCTCTTTCATCTCATTTCCTCTGCACGCTGTAAATGACATATCCACCCTTAGCGTAGCATATGATCCATTCGCATGAAAACTAATTCACTATTCGGTGCATTAGCTGCTTTAAAAATGACTGTACAATCATTTGCTGCTACTTGATTTAATAAAATCTCTATTAGGAGCATCCCAGGGCACAGACACGCGGATCGGATTGACAATAATTCACCCGTTGTATATTGGATTAGATGTGTAAGGCAGGTGCTCCCTCTGGCTCCTGTATCGATTACAGGCTTAAAATATTATCCTCGGGTTTTGCTATTAGACCGGGAGCTGTATTTCAATAAGTTGTCATCTCGGAACTTGTAGCGCGGGGTGGAAATAATTCGGAAATAATCCTGCAATGCATTTTGGTTTTCTTGCGTCACTCTGTAGGACAAAATGTCAAACCTGCAGCCCTTCGGATATCTGAAAACTACAACTCCCAGCATTCCCTGGCCACACTCTGTCGGCAACCTTATGAGGAATGTCTTGGGGTTCAAATTTCTTACCAGATTTGTTTCTAATATAGAATATATTTAATCAGAAGGTCCTGATACATCGTTTTTATAATATAGTAAAGCGATAATTTACTGAGAATGATAGGTAGGTAATTGGAGCTTGTGAGTATGTAGTTTATACATACAGGGAGGATCATTTAGCCCCAACCATCAGACCTTATGTAACATTTGAAAGGTAACATCTAATTGGTTGGGGCTAAATTAGCACCATTTTAAACGATAAGAACTTTTATTAAATAACCCTGATGGTGTTTATTAAAGGGCAACTAAAGCCTCAGAACACCACAATCAAAAAGAAGATAAACATAAAAAAAATGTTCATTTTCCAGCATTACCATATCACCCAGTTTGAGTGTGGTCCAATAAATGGGAGTAGTTCCCTGTATGTGGGTGTGTTTAGACACCCCTAATTCAGCAATATCATGTAACAAAATATAGTATGTAGAGGTTGGGGCAGATCCAGCAGAGTTAAAGGATACAGTGACCATGTAGTGCCACAGTTTGTGCATCCATGCTGTAAATGCTACTCTACAAACATCAGATATAGAATAGGCACAGACTGGGCACAAAAAAGCAGACCCCAAAACAGTATTGAACATAACCAAGCATCATGATTAGTGTAACAGCTGTCAGTAAAACACTATTCAGCCTTTACGACCATCCTTTCTGAAAGAATTAAGATGGTACTGTACCTTGCTCGATTGGTTGTAAGAATGGTACAGTACGTAAATCAATAATTTACTAACACACCCAATTATTCCCAATTAGTAACAATCTGATTTCCTGGCAACCCAATCGGACCAATCCTGATTCATACACAGTATTAAGTCTAAAGCTTTTTGGAGCAAAAAAAACATGAGGTCTATAGACCTCATGTTTTATTTTAAAAAGGAAATGTAGAATATATACAGGGAGATTCAATAAAAGTTCCTATCGTTAAAAATGGTGTTCATTTTGCCCAAACCCAAAAGATCTTATTTAAAGGGGAACTGTGGTCCAAAAAGGACTTTAGGTAAATTGATATAAATTGCTCTCCTGAGAATTTTTGCAATTTATTATTTATTGTTTATTTTGCATAGTTTTGAAGATACTTACATTTTTGTGTGTGATATGGCAGCAGCATCACCAGGTCCCCTGCACTTCCTTCTTCCTGCTCTGAAACCATGTCAATCAATCTGCCTGTGTCTCCTCCTCCCCTTTGCAGCCCCCCTGGTCCCTCCCACTCATGGACCCCATGTTCCTCTTCAGTTGCAGGCCCCCCTTGGCCTATTCTCTTACAGCCCCATGTGGCCCTGTCCACTCGTGGGCGCACAAGCCCCGCCAACTCATAACCCCCCCTTACAGGAAACAGCTTTTTTAGGCACAGGGAGAACAGAGTGAGAACTCTGCCTGAAAAAGCTGTTTTTACATAGTGGGAGATTACCTACTCTGTCAGGACATCACATAGCAGAGAGGAAGAGGGACTTCCTGTCTCCCTCACACACTGTGGGAGTCTGAGGCTGTGCTCGCCGGCGGCACTGTGCAGAAGAAGCCTTAGAAATGTCACATGTCAGCCTCCCACCCATTAACTTTCTGGTCAGTCATTTCTTTATATCTTGGACTGTGAAGCACGTAGAGAGGTGGTTGGTGGCTCTTTTTAAAGGGCATGTCCACCCCTTTTTACATAATGTAGGTATTGGTCCCCCAGTCCCAACTGCCATAATAGAAATTTGAGAAAGTCCCCCGATCTTAAACTTACCTTACCTCTCTCCTCTGCCGCACTGCCTGGCCCTCTGCTTGCATGGAACTGCAAGCAGGGGGCGGGACCGGCAGCCGCGTCCCTGATTGGCTGAGAGGCAGCCAATCAGGGACGCGGCTGCCAGCTGCTCAGAATGCCAGGGGAGAGAGGCAAGGTAAGTAAATATCGGGGGACTTTCTCTAAATTTTATTAAGGTGGTTGGAGCTTGGGGGACCACTACCTACATTATATACAAGGGGTTTAGAGCTAGGGGGAAGGAGAGAAAAACGGGAGGGAGAGGGGGGGGGGGGGGGGGACTCTCCTGTGCATGCCTCAAACCTTGTCGAGGTTGAGGCAGAGACAAGCGCAGGATGAGTCACTGGGAGCTTCTACACTGCAGTTTTCCTGGCTTTGGAGGCGCACAGCAGGAGAACCGTTTGGAGCAGAGATGTAAGGTAAGGATTTTTGTACACTACACAGTGGGGCCAGTATGGGGTTAAATTTCAATTTTGGGGGTGGACATGCCCATTAAAGGTAGGAAACTGGCCTTTCATTTAAACTCAACTTGTTTGGAGACCACAGTTCCCCTTTAACATTTGAAAGCTAACATCTTATTGGTTAGGGCAAATTAGCACCATTTTTAACAACAAGAACGGTTATTGAATCTCCCTGTAGTTGGTAAAACTACAAGTTTGTCTTTTTATCTTTTTCCTACAATATTTTTGTTGCATATTTTTTGCTTTAGAATTTTTGCTAAATGGAGGCTCACCCATATTTCCCAAACAAGGACACAGTGGTGCCACCAACTGGAACAGCTTTCCCAGGTCCATACACATCCCAAACGGTCAAAGCCACCTGAGCACTTCTCGGCAGGTCTGAGTACTTTACGGGGAGTTTCAGCCATTCGTTCCAGCTGTAAAATCAATGAGAAAAATTCATCAGTCAGAAAACCAACCAAGAAATCCGAAACCAATGTTACAGTCTAAATGGAAAGTGATGCCTATAAAGATACATGGTAATATGGAATCCGCAAGACTATTATAAGAGTCCAGGAACCTTTTTGTACAGATGCCCCCAGTAGAAACCTTGTGTTCTAACCCAACTCACTGAACATAATAGTGAAGCTGAAGAAGGACCATGTTGTTTGTGTTATAATAAAACGTTTGGACTCTTGATTTAACACTTATTTAGCTTCTCCCTTAAGTCAGTAAAATCTTTCATTATAGAAAGTCCTGCAGATTCACATTCTCTCTCACTCTTCTGAAAACAATTCAACATCCAAATAATCCCACTGGCACTCTCTCTGCTCTCTCTCCCTGGGTGTAGCACTGAGCATGTCCAAGTCAGTGGCTTGATGAGGAGTGAGAAGTAACTGGGGGATCACACACAATTGTTTTTAGGGTGAATTTTTCTTGTAACTAGAGAGTTGAAAATTTTGCTTCTTTTGTAAGAAGCTGAATGCATTCCTGCCATCAATCTTTATTTTATACATCTCATGGCACCATTTGCCAGGCTCATACTAAGCCTCAGTCACAGCCATCTATTTTATACCCGACAGGATTGTTTTATTTTAGCAGTTCATTACATGCATTTGTAACCAGAGTTGCCTTCTGTTCTGATAAAGGCATCTGACTTTTATTACTATTAAGGTTCATACACACGATGTGTACGAACGGGCGTTTCGGTCGATAATTGGCCCGTGTATGGGCACTTTATCTGCCAAAAACAAAAATAAAGTGCCCATACACGGGACCAATCATTGCCCAAAACGGCCGTTCGTACACATCGTGCCTTGCGGATCGGCACCCACGTTCGCACGTGTGTACGAACCTTTGTTTTTTTATGAGCTTGAGCATGTGCAGAGGAGGAAGCAGATGAAACCGCAGTCAATCATTAGTTGTGATGACAGCAGTCACAGACTTGATTGACAGCATGGAGGGAAGGGCCAGCTTACTCAGAATGGCAGAATGGGGCCAATAATTATCCTTAAATTGGTTAGTAATACATCTAATAATGTGCTGAATACATCAGTTGGGGTGGGGGGCAGATATGCCCTTTACATGGCCTTTAAACCGCATACTACAGAACATCTATGGGATAACAGGACAGTATGTTGCTTTCCATTTTGTTTCTGTGCAAAATTGCACTGCATATTCCAAATTAGGCCTTACCAATGCTTTGTAAAGAGGGAGAAAAACATTTTCCTCCCTTGAATCCATACCTCTCTTTATACAAGACAATACCATGCTGGCTCTGGCTGTTGCCGCCTGGCACTGCTTGCTACCTTTAAGTTTGTTATCCACCAAAACCCCAAGAACCCGTTTCCAACAGGGATTCACTTAACACAGAGCCATTTATAGTATAAGCAGCACAAGTATTTTTAAGTACCTTGGATAATATAATATTGCAGTTCCAATAGTATGAGATTTATCTCCTGCTAATACAGCAATAATACAACTATTAGCCTTGTGGGTGATTAGCTCACCCTACAGATAGCATTTCAATTACTTTTAAAATTAAAGGAGAATTAGATCCCATTTTTTATATTCCATAATCCGAAATCACCACCACTGTTAGTGGCCATGCCTCTTGAACTCTGTCACATGCTTCATTTCCTGTAATGGTCTGTATCAGGATTGGCTAGAAACTACTAGTGGGTGTGACCTGCTGTAACAAGTTCCTGCAGAAGCAGGATGATTAGTGCACAAACTCTGTAATAGTGGAATGCTGGAAAATAAAGCACACACCCCATGTTAGTAAGGTAATATTTCCCACATCAAAATGATATACAGATCATGGATTTTATGTCAAGGTGCTCTCCATTATGATTCGCTGTTGTCATTAGGCTTTAGTTTCCCTTTAATAACAAAAGCTGGTTCATCTGGTCTAAAATAGCATCCTGTCCCCTACAATTTAGGGTCGGGCACCTGCACTTACTTCCACCTGGTGCTGAAGGCTTTGTAAGAGGTCCTCACAGGAAGAGCAAGGGGCTTTCCTTCCGCAAACACTTGACAGGTAACGTAGAGATCAGAGCAAGTCTCCTGATAGAGTCCTGAGAACTTTAGCATAGGATCCTCCAGCACGGCCTTATAACTCTTCTGTTCTCTCTTTCCTTCCAAACTTCCTCTAAGGAGAAAAACTCATCACTCAGTAAGCAAACCAATAAACCAGGCACACTGTATAACAATAGCCTTTAGATATGTACATCCAGGTTTATCAATGATGTTTCATTCTTACAAGATATCTTAGACAAAGTAAATAAACACAGTATTGTGACCCAGATCTCTTCCATTATTCCTTTAGAACAAGTTCCCATATATGAACTGCAACACTTACACAGATAAAGATAAAAATTTTTTATTCAAACCGAACTTACGTTCTCTTGATCATTTTTAGGAAGAAGCATTGATTTTCTTATACAGAGCACTGTGTTAAAGGGCATGTCCACCACACAACCTGAAGTTCAGATCAAATTTAACCACCGTGCTCCTTCTATATGTCCAAGATACTGCAGCTGCTAATAGGATTGTTATTCTGACCTGCTTCTGCTTGACAGACTGTCCCATATCTCTAGGCATACTATTGTACAGGCAGCCATACATGGGTCGATATTTTTGATTGAATGGAGTGTACGTTTCATGTATGACAGGCTTACACTGGTCACCCTGCATCAGAAACTACAAAATAATAATAAATCTCTGTTCCATTCTCTTACTGGCTTCAAGTAAGTGTAGATAGGATCAGTGTATGTACACACCACGACATACTATCCCAACTAGGCCAAGGACTCCAACCTGCAGTCCTCTAGAGGATTGAAAAATACAACTACCAGATTTCCTTTGCGGACTTTAAAGGGAATGCTGGGAACTGTAATTTTTAAGGGCCACAGGCTGGAATTCACTATACTGTACTGTGCAAGTCATTTTCTGTACTGGTTACTGCCTGAAACAGAAATGGTCCTGTAAGATTTTTGCTAGCATCATCTAACTTTATGGTTTCCACCTTTCCCTTTAAGACCAGAACATGCGTGAACTCTAAAGTACCTGGGGCAGGGAGGTCGGATTGATAATTCCTACCTCCCAATATTGTTTCATTGAGGAGCTACAGCACGTACAGTTTTCATTTGCCAGGTTAGTCCTGGACTATGCCTGTATTACAGATAGTGCTGAAGGCAGGAGGAAGGCTGGCAGAATCCGTTTTCTTTGGGCTGGTGCCCCTCACAGAAACAATGTTGGGAGGTAGGATTTACCCGTCCTATAAGCCTGTCCCAACTACTTTTTATTTTAACAATTTTTAAAAAAAAAAATTTATACATATGATAGTTATTCGGTCATGGTTAGATTGCAGATAGTAATGAACAGATTAACCAGTGATGGACAGCAGAGAAGAGTTATTATAATACAAGACAGTAGTAATAGGATGACAATGCACCAGCAGTAACCATGATTGGGTAGAAATATAAAAAGGATAGGGTGCAACAGATGGTGAAACAGAATTAAATGGGGTCGAACAGATCTGGGAGTAAGACCAAGAAGATAATGTGGGAGAGAAGGATAAATTAGACTGGGGGGGCAGAAGGATAAAAATTTGGATGTGTGAATAGTAGAACAGTAGTGTGGATATGAGGGGGCAGAGGAATGGGGGGAAGAATTATGAGAGGGGCCAAGGAATGGGGGGGAAGGATTATGAGAGGGGCGGAGGAATGGGGGGGAAGGATTATGAGAGGGGCCGAGGAATGGGGGGGATTATAAGAGGGGCTGAGGAATGTGGGGGGAAGGGTTATGAGAGGGGCGGTGGAATGGAGGGGAAGGATTATGAGAGGAGTGGAGGAATGGGGGGGGGGGATTATGAGAGGAGTGGAGGAATGGGGGGGAGGGTTATGAGAGGAGCGGAGGAATGGGGGGGAAGGATTATGAGAGGAGCGGAGGATGTGTTAGAGAGGGATCACTATTGGTCATTGTGTTTGAGAGGGATCACTATTGGTCAATGTGTTAGAGAGGGATCACTATTGGTCAATCTGTGTTAGAGAGGGATCACTATTGGTCATGTGTTAGAGAGGGATCACTATTGGTCAATGTGTTAGAGAGGGATCACTATTGGTCAATGTGTTAGAGAGGGATCACTATTGGTCAATGTGTTAGAGAGGGATCACTATTGGTCAATGTGTTAGAGAGGGATCACTATTGGTCAATGTGTTAGAGAGGGATCACTATTGGTCAATGTGTTAGAGAGGGATCACTATGGTCAATGTGTTAGAGAGGGATCACTATTGGTCAAGTGTTAGAGAGGGATCACTATTGGTCAAAGTGTTAGAGAGGGATCACTATTGGTCAAAGTGTTAGAGAGGGATCACTATTGGTCAATGTGTTAGAGAGGGATCACTATTGGTCAATGCATTATGGAGGGATTTCATAACTAAGTAGCAGATAAGTGACAGGTATTGTGAGGGTAATGATGAGGAAAGTAGCAGGTATATGAGTAATGTAATGATGCGGTAAGTAGCAGGTAAGTTTAAGGTATTGTGAGGGTAATGATGGGGTAAGTAGCAGTGACTGGGGCGGGTAATGTTGTGATGATGGGGTAAGTGGCAGGTTTTTATTTGGGGGGGGGATAAAGGGGCAGGTGGCAGGTATTGGGGTAAGGTTATAATGGGCAGGTAGGTAGGTATTGGGGGTAGGTTATGATGGGGTAGGTAGGTAGGAATTGGAGTGTAGGTAGGTATGTGGGATAGGTAGGTATTGGGGTAGGTAGGTGGGTACTGGGGATAGGTAGTACACATTACTGTAACATGATGGGGTAAGTAGCAGGTATTAGGGTGGGTAATGCTGTTATGATGTGGTAAGTAGCAGGTGTTGGGGTGGGTAATGTTGTTATGATGGGGTAAGTAGCAAGTATTGGGGTGGGTAATGTTGTAATGATGAGGTTAGTAGCAGGTATTGGGGTGGGTAATGTTGTAATGATGGGGTATGTGGCAGGTTTTTTGTTTGTTTCTTTTGGGGGGAAGCAGGGAACAAAGGGGTAAGTAGCAGGTACTGGGGTGGGTAATGTTGTAATGATGGGGTAAGTAGCAAGTATTGGGGTGGGTAATGTTGTAATGATGAGGTTAGTAGCAGGTATTGGGGTGGGTAATGTTGTAATGATGGGGTATGTGGCAGGTTTTTTGTTTGTTTCTTTTGGGGGGGAAGCAGGGAATAAAGGGGTAAGTAGCAGGTATTGGGGTGGGTAATGTTGTAATGATGAGGTTAGTAGCAGGTATTGGGGTGGGTAATGTTGTTAGGATGCAGTAAGTAGCAGGTACTGGGGTAGGTAATGTTGTAATGATGGGGTAAGTAGCAGGTATTGGGGTGGGTAATGTTGTAAAGATGGGTTTAGTAGCAGGTATTGGGGTGAGTTATGTTGTAATGATGGGGTAAGTAGCAGGTATTGGGGTGGGCAATGTTGTAATGATGAGATAAACAGCAGGGAATGGGGTGGGTAATGTTGTAAAGATGAGGTTAGTAGCAGGTATTGGGGTGGGTAATGTTAATATGATGTGGTAAGTAGCAGGGTATGGGCTTGGGTAATGTTTTATGATCGTAGAGTATCGTATCAGGTACTGGGGTGGGTAATGTTGTAATGATGGTGTAAGTAGCAGGTAAATTACAGATTTTTTTGAGGGGGTAATGAAGGGGTAGGTGACAGGTATGGGGTAAGGTTATAATGGTCAGGTAGGTAGGCAATGGAGGTAGGTTATGATGGGGTAGATAGGTAGGTTTTGTGGTGGGTGGGTACTGGGGGTAAGTAGTACACATTACAGTAACATGATCAGGTAAGTAGCAGGTACTGGGGTTAGTAATGTTGAAATGATGGGGTAAGTAACTGGTAAATGGCATTTTTTTTTGGGGGGGGGGGCATAATGAAGGGGAAGATAAAAGGTATTGTGGTTATGTTATGATGGGCAGGTAGGTAGAATGGGGGTAGGTATGTATTGAGGAAGGTGGGTACTGGGGATAGGTAGGTATTGGGGTGGGTGGGTACTGTAGGTAGGTAGGTAGATAGGTGCTGGGGATAGGTAGGTAGGTATTAGTGTGGGAGGGTACTGTAGATAGGTAAGTACTAAGGGTAGGTAGATAGGTAGGTAAATAGGTAATGGGGGTAGGTAGGCAGGGACTGGGTAGATAGGTACAGGGGGTAGGTAGACATTACTCTACGTAGGTAATAGAACATACTGGTAGGTAAGTAGGTAATGAGGTAGGTAGGTAGGTACTGGGGGTAGATAGGTAGTAGACATTAGGTAGGTAAATACTGGGGGTAGGTAGGTAGTAGACATTACTGTTGGTAGGTTGGTAGGTAGGTACTGGGGGTAGGTAGGTAGGTAGTAGACATTACTGTAGGTAGGTAGGTACTGGGGTAGATAGGTAGGTAATGGGGGTAGGTAGGCAGGTAGTACACATTATTGTATGTAGGTAGTAGACATTAGGTAGGTAAATACTGGGGGTAGGTAGGTAGTAGAGATTACTGTTGGTAAGTTGGTACTGGGGGTAAGTAGGTAGGTAGTAGACATTACTGTAGGTAGGTTGGTAGGTATTAATGGTAGGTAGGTAGTTAGCATACTGTAGGTAGGTACTAGGGGTAGGTAGGTAGGTAGATAGGTGAGTAGACATTACTGTAGGTAAGTACTAGGTGTAGGTAGGTAGACATTACTGTAAGTAGGTACTGGGGGTTGATAGGTAGTAGACATTACTGTAGGTAGGTAGGACTGGGGGTAGGTAGGAAGTAGACAATACTGTAGGTAGGTAGGTAGGTACTGGGGGTAGGTAGGTAGTAGACATATACTGTAGGTAGGTAGGTAGTAGACATAACTGTAGGCAGGAAGTAGACATTACTGTAGGTAGGAAGTAGACATTACTGTAGGGTAGACATCACTGTAGGTAGAAGTGAC